>CM073557.1:2402500-3124166 GCA_037074615.1 Leucaena leucocephala | reverse complement strand
CGAGAGAGGGAAAGAATTTGGTACTGTAGCGACAGAGACACGGGAGCTGCCGTCGATGTTCTGTCACAGAAGGTTGCGGTGGCCGCTGCATCTAAAGATTCTCATTACTGTCACTGAACTTCTGAGAGGACGCTGGGCTATCGCGCAGTGACAGTGTCACTGATTCACCGTGAGCATTGCCGTGAATCACCGTCAGAGGAGGAGAGGGTCGGTGAGATTATTGGGCAGTGGCCAGTCGTACTGGGTAACGTGCAGAAGCCCACAATTGCTGACATTGAGGCTTCACTGTGCGTCATAACCGCTCTGCATTCAGCTGCTCTGTCGGGTTTCTGGGTCACTGTGTCAGGTTGACCTAACCCGACCCAGCTACTGTGCAAGGGCAAAATGGTGCGTTTCGCCCAAAGCTGAAATGCACCGTCTCATTAAAAAAAATTGCTGCAGCAATTTGGGCCACCGAGTTTTTGGGCTGTACAATGATTTCAAGTCTACTGGGCCGACTCGTTGCTGGGCTGTTATTAAAAAAAAGGTTGCTATTGGGTCGTTTGAGTTATGGGCCGCAGGGTTTTTTTTATTTTCATTTTCCCCTTTTTCCTGCTGGGCGGACAGAAATTGGGCCTTTTTTGTCCAAAAAAAAAACCAACTATTCTGGGCTGCTGTTTCTGGGCCTTCACTATTCATTTTTGGGCTTGCAGAATATAATTTATTTATTTTTACAGAAAACGTTTTTGTGCCTGAATTTTGGGTTTAATTTATGGAAATTATTTTGGATCCTATTTTTGGACTTTTGTGTATGGGCCACTTGGTTTTATTTTTAGAAAATTATTTTTGGCCAATTTAATTTGATTTTCTAGAAAATCAAAATTACTATTTCATGCACAATAAATGTTTAAATTAATTTCTCTATTATTTTAATTTTTGAAAAAAGGAATTTATAAATTTTAATTTTTATGTTATTTAATTGCCTATTTTATTTTTTAATTTCTCCCTTGGCAATTAAATTAATGGTTTAATTTTTGTAAAAACCTTTTTGAGTTGAAATTAATTTGTTGGACATTTTTTGGGTGCATAAAATAGTGGGAGAATTTAATTAAATTGTTTAGTCACTTTTGTTGATTAAATTAATTTATTAAATGCTCCATTATGTTGTGCATATTTGGATTTATATGCACGTTATTTATATTTGTGATTAGCATGCAGTTTTGTGAGGAGTAGCCACAATATCCTCATTTGTTTGTGTTGTGTGCACTAATTAATCACATATGGATTTAAAATATCTTTACCCACAGGTAGATATATCATGATTGTATATTTAATTAGGGGAGAATTAATTTCTCCATTAAGTTGTGCATATTTGGATTTTCAATGCACATGAATGATATTTGTGGTTAGCGTGCAGTCCTTTGAGGAGTAGCCACAGCATCCTTGTTTATCGAATCTGTTGCATGCCTTCATTAATCACATCTAGATTTGAAATATCATTTGTAATTAAATGTATAGCTATGATTTATCTTTGCCCACAGGTAGATATCTCATAATTTTACATTTAATTAGGGTGGGATAGAATGGCCTCGTTATTTTCTAATTAGCCCACAGGCATTGGGAAATTACGAATGCGTTCTAATTCTACCATTTGAGAAAAATACCTGGTTATGCTAATGTCTTTGCCCACAAGTAGACATTAGTGATACGTATTTATATTGCTTGCATGCTGCATTTGAGCTAAGCATGCATACATAGCACAGTGACTTGTGATTGCTTCAAATTATTAGTGTGAGTTTATTTGTACATTTGTCTGTTCTCATTTTGCAGATTCGATTGTTGTTCCAAGGATTATGGATTATGTTAGCAACAAAATAATCTTAGATGGTAGCATTAACTATGCTGACTAGAGAGACGATATTTTGTTACAGCTTGGTTTATTGGACTTGGATTATGCCTTGAGGTTTGATAAACCTATGAGACCTAATGATGCCTCCGATGACAGAGTGGCAAAGGAAAGGTATAATTTGTGAGAGTGGAGTAACCGCTCATCTCTTTTGCTTATAAAACAAAGGATCTCTAGGAGCATTAGGGCAGCAATCCCTAAGTGTGACACAGCTAATAGATACCTAGAAGCTTTAGATAAGTAATTTAAGTTAACAGACGAGCAAATGGGTGGTTCCATCACGTCTGAACTATGTGCTGTGAGGCTTACAGGTATTGGCAGTGTGGGGCAACATATTATGGAAATGAGAAGTATGCTTTCATCGTGTGTTACTTTTGAGTCTAACTTTTCTAGCGTTAATGATGACACTTGATAGATTGACACTGGTTCGATGATCCATATTTTGACTACCATGCAGGGCTTTCTGTCAAGCAGGTATCCATATCCTAATGAGAAAACTGTCATTTCAGGCAATAGGAGAGGAGATCCTGTGAAAGCTGTTGGAACCTTTCGTATTCATCTTTCAAATCAAAATGTTTTAGAACTTTATGATGTTTTTTATGTTCCCTCTTACAAGAGGAATTTGATTTCTATGTCAAAGCTCATTCCATTTGATTATCATCTAGTTCTTTCTAAGAAACGTATGACTTTGACAAAGAATTCAGTTTTGATTGCGAATTTGGTTATGATTGATGGCTTGTTTAAAATTGTTTCTAATTTACCTCAATCTCTTTCTGTTTTGCATGGTACTAAGAGAAGCGTCATCGATGAGAATTCTTATAACCTGTGGCATAGGAGATTGGGTCATATCTGCGTTGACAGAATCAAAAGGTTAAATAAAGAAAGAATTCTTTCGTCTTTAAACCATTCGGAGTTTGATTCTTGTGTGGACTGCAAAAGGGGAAAGCAAACCAATAAGTCACATAAGGGGGCTAAAAGAAGTTCTGAGTTGCTAGAAATTATACACACGGATATTTATTTCCCTGATTTGATTACGCATGGTCAAAAGTACTTCATCACCTTTATTGATGATCACTCACGATACATGTATATGTACATGCTTTATAATAAAAGTGAGGCACTAGATGCTTTCAAGGATTATAAAGTAGAAGTAGAAAAATAGATTGGGAAACCAATCAAGATCGTGAGATCAGACCGTGGTGGTGAGTATTATGGCATATACACTAGTGAAGGAGAAGCAGCAGGTCCATTTGCTGAATTTCTTCGAGAGCAAGGTATAGTGGCTCAATACACTATGCCTGGATCACCTGACATGAATAGTGTAGCTGAGAGAAGAAATAGGACCTTGCTAGACATGGCTAGGAGCATGATGAGTAGCTCCAAACTGCCATCTTCTCTGTGGAATGAAGCACTCAAGACAGCCACATACATATTGAATAGGGTTCCAACAAAGGCAGTGTCAAAGACACCCTTTAAAATTTGGAAAGGATGAAAATCCAGTTTAAATCATTTCAAGGTATGGGGTTATCCTGCGGAAGTAAGAGTGTATAATCCACAGGAGAAGAAGTTGGATCCTAAGACTATCAGAGCTTACTTTGTAGGCTATGCGAAGAGGTCTAAGGGTTATAAGTTTTATTATCCTCCACCTTCTACAAGGTTTGTAGAGTCTAGGAATGCCAAGTTTCTTGAGAATGATGCGATTAGTGGGAGTGATTATCTATCAGATGATTACATAGAGCGAACCACTAATATCATTCATAAGGGGATGTCAATAGTCAATGTTTATCCCACTGTTGGGATTAACATTGAACGTGATGTATACCTGTGGCTCAAGTTGACGGTGCTGAATAAGACAGACACATACCTGATAGTCAACCTATCACACAAGTGGAACCACCACAAGATGTGATAGAGGATATCATTGTTCAGCAACCTGGTTCAACCCAAGAGGTTGAATTGAGGAGGTCAACTAGAGAGAGAACATCAGCATTACCTGATGACTATGTAGTGTATTCTGTTGAGATTGACTGTGATATAAGTATTGAGAATGATCCTTTATCGTTTACTCAGGATCTAAGGAGTGTGAACTCCAAGTTGTGGCATGATGCTATGATTAATGAAATGAATTCCATGGTAAACAACCATGTTTGGGAACTTGTAGAGTTGCCTAGTGGGTCTAAGGCCATTGGTTGTAAGTAAGAAGTCTACATGAAGCAACCTGAGAATTTTGTTAGAGAAGGTAAAGATCAATTGGTATGCAAGCTGAAGAAATCAATATATGGTTTGAAATAGGCTTCACGGCAATGGTACTTGAAGTTCCATGAAGTGATCACGTCATTTGGTTTCGTTGAGAACATCATGGATGATTGTATATACCACAAGGCTAGTGGGAGTAAAATCATATTCTTGATTTTGTATGTGGATGACATACTACTTGCTACCAATGATCTGGGACTATTACGTGACGTGAAACAGTTTCTGTTCAAGAGCTTTGAGATGAAAGACATGGGTAAGGCTTCTTATGTCATTGGCATAAAGATCCATAGAGATATAACCCAATGTCTTGTAGGCTTGTCTCAAGAGACTTATGTCGTCAAAATTCTTGAACGATTTAGGATGTAGAACTGTTCATCTAACGTGTCTCCTATTGAAAAAGGAGACAAGTTTAGTCTAAGTCAATGTCCTAAAACTGAGCTTGATAGAAAACAGATGGAAAGGGTCCCATATGCCTCAGCGGTGGGAAGCTTGATGTATGCATAGGTTTGTACAAGACCTGACATCGCTTTTGTTATGGGTATGTTGGGAAGATACCAAAGTAATCCTGGGGAAGCACATTGGACAGCTGTAAAGAAAGTGTTTAGGTACCTACAAGGCACTAAACACTACATGCTCATATACAGGAGAACAGACAGTTTGGACGTGATTGGATACTCAGATTCAGATCTTAGGGCATGCATAGACTCGAACAAGTCTACATCTGGTTACATCTTCCTATTGGTAGAAGGAGCTATATCATGGAAAAGCGCTAAGCAAACTCAAACAGCTCCTTCTACCGGTGATGCTGAGTACATTGCATGTTTTGAAGCAAGTTCACAAGCTATTTGGATAAGGAATTTCATTGCTGGGCTTAAGATTGTGGATTCAGTCTCTAAGCTAATCAGAATGTACTGTGATAACACAGCTGTGGTGGCCATAGCGAACAACAAAAGGAATAAAAGTCACAGCAAGTTTGTTGAACTTAAGTTCCTTTGCTTGAGAGAGAGAGTTCAGGATGGCCAAGTTTCAGTTGAACGTATCAGTACATTGGACATGTTGGCTGATCCTTTGACGAAAGGATTGAAGCCGAACATCTTTGTCACACATGTACCTCATATGGGACTTCGTCCTACTTTTGATTAGTGGAGCTATGAGCAATGAAATTATATTTTGTGGTTTATCATTTTAATTTGTGATTGTATACATTTTATGTTATTGAAATTGATAAACATTAAGACAGGAACCTATGAACATTGAGTTCATGTATATTGTGATACCTATTAAGTGATGGTGCTACCTGTAATACTTGGAAGGTAATACCCGATAAAAGGGAACTTATCGCTTTGATTCTTGTAGCACGACATCAGTTCACCTAGATAGGGCGATGACATTGAGTATACGGGCCAAGTGGGAGAATGTTAGATATTTATTATTATTATAACCTATTTAGATATTAATTAGGATAATTAATAAATATTTTTGAGTGTAGCCTGTAGTCATTGGGCCCAGTCCAAGGAGGGTTTTTGACTCAATTTATTTAAAGTTAATTTTTTGATGGTGAAAATTAACAACAACAATTCATTGAATGTGAGATCTCTTTTCTGAGTCCAGAGCGAAACCTTATTTTCAGCTCGCTTCTGAAGGTTCCCCACTAGTGACAGCTAAGAACAAGTTATCATCGCTGTGCCTAATCACCAGTTGGAAAAATCTATTGTTTATCTGACAGTGTTCTCTTTTGACAGGTATCATATTTGGATCTCAATTCTCCTCAGATCAATAAAGCTAATGGTGAGAGGTAACTTTAAGTCTTCCGCTGCATCTTATATAGGTTTATATTTGAGTATGATACAATCTGGATTGATTGTATTACTTTAGATATGTTTATTTTCTAACAGTCTCAACCTCCATATTTCTTCGGGCAAATAAGTTCTCACTTGTTTTTTTTACTAAAAGACAAATCCTAAAATTGTACGATTAATTAGGTAAAATCCTTATAGTCATGCGCATCCACCAGTAGCATATAAGATCAAGATGACTTCAATACTTTCCAATTAATTATATTTTTAAAAGGTTATTACTTGAATATCGTCCACACATATTTTGGCTTTCAGTAACTAGAAAAACTAGAGCATAATTGTGATTATAGCTAACCTCCATTACACTAGTGGGGAGATTAGCAATCATAATAAATTTGATGAGCCTTTATAAAAAGCAATTTGATGAGCCTTTGAAAAAAAAAATCATTTGATGAGCCAGATCTTCTTTAGGTAAAACTTGCATCGGTAACATCATACGGTTTTATGAAATCATGTGTCGGATTTATGAAACCATGTGTTATTGCTTAAATATGCAGTCAATCCTATCTTAAAAGAAATAGTTGACAATAGAATCTATTTTTTTAGCCAATAAAAATTGCTCCATTTAATAAAAAGTTAATTTATAATTTATAAAATCATCGGTTTAAATCTCACTACTAATATGAGAATTGTTAATGGCAATATGTAAGTATCTCTTTAAGCCTTAAGGTATAGTCTGATTATGAGATAAACTCCCGAATCTAACTTACTTAAACTTTTAGCTTATCAAACGAAAAGAGTCCATTTTTTCCCATTACTTTTAGGGTTATATAGCATCTAATATCATAATTTTATTTCTCATATGTATCCAATATTTTAATTTTATTTGTGATATAATTTTGCCCATAATCTTTTTAATTTGGCGTAATTTTACATATATAATCTTCTTAATTTGATGTAATTCTTGGTACTTAAAAAATAAGATTATGTGTAAAATTGTATCATAAATAAAATTAGGATACTGAATATATATAAACAATAAGATTAGGATATTATGTGTTATATAACTGATATTATTCTTATACCCTTAAATCGGAATAATGGGGGCAAACTCACAACGAAACTTCGTTTTGTACATTTAACGCGCGTGAGCAATCATTTATGGGATATGGGATATGATATTAGTAAGAGATATCCCACATATATCATAATCTCAATATCTGAATAATAAAGTAATAAAGAGATAAGATCCTAGTCTTAATTATATAAAGATAATGAAATAACAATAGTTATATTATTCTTTCTCTTTTGTTGATGAAAAATTATATTACTCTTGCAGGTTAACACATATAAAGGGAGAAAAAAAAAACAACCTTTAAATCATACAAAATTATATAAAAAAAGTCGAAGAAAAATAAATGCAAACTGTGTGCAGTGATGTCACTCATACGAAACATAGATAATAATTCGTTAAAAATGTGGCTTCTCCAAAAAATAAAAATAGAAATAATTTACAGAGGACATCATAATAAAAAGGAAAAATGTATAATTTTAACAACGAACTTGTATGTTATGGGCATCGAATACTATTAAATTTTTGAGTGTAAAAATATACATAAATATTATAAAATGTGCAAAAATACCATCTCCGACAAATAGGCCAAGTGTCCCCTACTTTTATTATATGGTCCCATCTAATCTAACATTTTCTCTCTCCTCATCGTCTCCTCCCTCTCCTTGCGGCTTGTTTCTTAGCTTCAATAGCTTCTTTGCCTGCCTCAAAGTTAAGTGTGTCCAACAATAACTGTAAGGATACGGTGTTCAAGAGGCTGAGTCTAGGCCTTTTTCCAAGGATGGAGAAGAAGGAGCGGTTGGGATAGTGAAGCATGCACTGGCTGTACCAGATTATTGTCTCCTTCGAAACTTTGCACTCGGAAAGTAATCGTTGGGTTGCCTGAATAACGACGCATTGGCGGCGTAGCTGGAGGGTGACGTCATCCCAGCACATGAAGAGGCAATAGACGGTGTTGCCGCCGCCACCGACAACGGTGGCATTGTAGAAGTGGGTGTTGGCGGAAGTTAAGGAAGAGAGGAGGCGGTGGTCAGGTGCGATTGGAAGGTACTATTTGCGGTGAAGGTTTTATCGTAAGAGCATTTGTGGTAAAGATATAATAGCCGTGCTTGAGTTGAAGGAGAAATTAAAAGACGAAGCGAACAAAAAAGAGAGAGAAAACTTTGGAGGAAGCCATAATCATGGACGTGATGGTATAGGGTGGTGTCTGACCCATTTTTATTGTGTATTTCAATGGCAAGTTCTTCAGTTTCAGATCAGATTGATGATGGAGAAGCTGGACGAAAGCTTTGGTCAAAGCTTGAGGCCCTCATAGTCATTGGCCAGTGAGAGGGGGAGAGAGAAAATTTTAGACTAGGTGGGACCCGAGTAATAAAAGTATACCGGACGTTTGAGATATTTTTGTACCTTTTTTATTGTTTATATATATATATATATTTGCATCCATTAATAGTGCTGAATCTCATAACACAAAATTTTATTGTTAAAATTGTATATTTGCCCAATAAAAATAGAAAAAAATGAGATAGTCGAAAATAACTAAGAAAAGATGCATTGAAAAATAAATATAAAATGTAATTTATTTCTTGTATAAATCACCAAGAAAACTGTCACGTCCAGAAATTTGGACCGTGACCGGCACAGAATATGAATAATTTCACATTCTGAAAGCCTAAAATCTTAAATGAAACATTTTAAAATAAAAACTATAATAAAGTATATTTCATAAATTAAAAGCAAGTTTTATGCAGGAATCTCGATAGAATCGTCGTTGTATAACCGATTTCTGGATGATCCTACAATAGACTGCAATATTCAAGTTTTCATAGCATTTCCCAAAATCAACAGAATCTTTTCTAAGCACTATGTAGAACATTTACCCATTTATCAAAGTAATCCAAGTACTTTATAAATGATAATCACATCAAAAGTTATATTTGTCAAAAACGGCGCTTCAGATCGGCAGCGAGGCTCTTTACTGCTCAACGGGAGGATCAGGGTCACCTGCACTATCTGAAACCAAATAATCTACTCGTGAATAACGTCCCAAAAATATGATTTAAAAGAATGTGAAAATAAACAATGCATAAACATGTTTCAAATAATATTTCGCATTTCGATGCAAAACTTTTCTGTAAATATTTTCTTTGAGGGAAACAATCTTAAAATAACCATTTCAAATCAATCATTTAATAGTAATCCTTTCGAACCCATAATCTTTCTATAAACATTATTATTTCAGAGAAATAATTTGAAATAATCATTTCAAATTAACTAATGTAAAACAATCCTTTTAAAACCATAGTCTTTTTGTAGGACTTTAATAGAATAAAAATAGACGTGGACACACAGTCCACGAGGGTAAATAACCAATCTAGTGGCTCAAGGATACTAGTTGTCGTGAGTACGAGACCCACGTAATAATCTGGTGGCTCGAGGCCATAATCCGTCGCGAGTACGAGACCCACGTATATCCGTCGCGAGTACGAGACCCACGTATATCCGTCGCGAGTACAAGACCCACGTATATCCATCGCGAGTATGAGACCCACGTATATCCGTCGCGAGTACGAGACCCACGTATATCCATTGCGAGTACAAGACTCACGTATATCCGTCGAGCTCGGGTAACTAAGGTGCACCAAGGGCTAACAGTACTGCTGTTAGCAACTAGCGTTCTGTATTCTATCATTTCTAAAATATTTCCATCATGCATGGGGTTTATTTCACATATAATAATCTCAATCGTTTCAATGCCATAACCGTTGGTAAAAACCACTTTGAATTTCAAAAACCCCAACATGTACATTAAAAATCAAGTTACTATAAAATCATATGAAATTCGCATAAGAATATATTTCATGAATAACAACAGTTCAATGCAACTTTTGCCAAACTCTTTTCAAAAGCTTATTCATCCATTTTTATACATAATCATAATTCTTCTGTAAATCAATCGAAAGAAAATCATTTCTAATGATTTAAACTGTACTTTCATAAAATTTACTTTTTGGAATCCATATTTAAAATTCATCATTTGAAATGACAATGCATTTGAAAATATAAATTTTAGGGAACGTTATTCACTCACCTGCCATGCTCCTAAGCTATTACTCTTCTCAGCCAATCACCTTTCGATTAATTTCACTTCTCAATCCCCTGGAATCCCAAAGTGACATATTAACATTCTAAACAAAGTCCCAACAGAAATAATTCATCTTTAACCTACTATTCTATTTCATTTCACGTCCATCTATAATACGGAAATTCTAAAGTAAAACATAATAAGGGTTCTCAAGTCACACAACCACTGAACAAGACAACAGTGTATAGACACAAAACTCCTTTTCAATCCATTATACAATCACTGTGTTACCAATCTTATACTTCCATTTGCAACATAGTGAGCTTACTAATCCACTCAGTTTCAATCTTTAACCAATTGGGCTCAACATGCTCCCAAGGCTTTAATTGGTCTTTTGATCATGGATTAACAATTCCAACACTCATTCCATAATAAAATACTTTCAGTGCCCTCAAAGCTTCAACTTTTCTTAATCCTTTTGCCAAAACTTAACTGTGCAAGCATCACACATAATTACATGTATCTAGCATCAAAATCCCTATTCCAACATTCAAACATTAATTCATCATTATGAAATAAATTCCCAAGTCTCTCAGCACAAACATAGCAAGCTTTGTTCAGACTTCATCATACACTGACCCAAATGTATATATATACCGACCCATATTTTTCGAAATAGCACCTACACATACTTAATGCTATCAACCAAACAATCCTCTATTTACAACCATAGACCCACACTACACCAGCCTTTGCTCTTTCTCTTTTTCTTTTTGATATATATATTTTTAACATCTACAATACATAATCATTACAAATATAGCATGTCAGAGGAAACTTACCACACATAGTTCAATTTCATAGAGGTTCCACAGTCCCAAACAGCAACTACCCACCATGCTCATTCCTCCACATATTCGAACAACAGAGGGATGCCCACTCTTATTCATCCAACTACAGGGAAAACTGATCCACACAAAAGGGAAAAGAAATGGTTCAACATACCACCAATCCCAACGGAACTGAACAGAGACAAGGAAGGATCTCAAAAATCTACAGCAGCTACAGTAACCAACCTATAATCCACGGCATTCCCACTCATAGCCATGACCCAACTATGAAAAGAAAAGATCCATTAACTACCACCAGCCTACCACGAATTGCAATAGGAAAGGAGACAGAGATCGAGCTGCTACAGTAACAACGGAAGAAAAAAAACACATCAGTAACACCATTGCTTGACAGAGGCGACGATTTTCACGTCCACGGCATTATGGACCAATGAGAACCCCATGGCAACGTGCTTCCACAACAACCACCATGAGCATCTCTGTCCACCATTCGCGACACTTCTTTATTCCCACTTTCTCATTCTGTTTCTCGACCACAGACAAGAACTACAAAAGGGAGGGTAGCTATAACGGTAGCCCCAACAGAGGAACTGACTGAAGCAAAGCGATGACGATGACAGGTGACACAACGACGGACTCAGTATCATGAGGTTTCCCTACTGCTTCACTTTGCTCCTCACACTCGCTGGCGTCAACATAAGTGAAAGAAGAAAACATGTTGCAGAGTTAAAAAGGACAAAGTGCAATTTGGTAATTTCACATATTAAACAAAAATAAAACCCCCCTTTTGCAAACCCCAGGATTCGAATTCTAGCACCTCAGAGTAAACTCCCACACTTTCAGCCACTAAGCTACTGTCTCACCTGTGAAATTTCCTGCTATGAATATATATATTGTCTGTTAAACACGTTTTGAAATTAGAAAATTCCTAAGCCATAACAAAAACGAATTGTAAAACAAAAATTATAAAAAAAATCATTTGGCTTCTATATATGTTTAGATTTATTAAATATTAATGATCAGGTCAACTTCAATTATACATTTTTTGGGAATTTAAATAATTCAATTATATACATTCTTTCTTTCTTTCTTTCTTTGGTTGATATAAACTCATTTCAATTTTACAAAAGAAGGTGGTGGTGGGGATAGTGGATATAGCATTTAATACATGAATGTGTGGTTTCATTTATAAGCATGTGAAGTGCAGAAAATTTGTATGTAGTGTGATAGAGATTTAAGAACCGATCTAGAATAACAGTTTTTTCATATTTTATTTTCTCCTGCCATAAAACTAAATCATTAAAGTTTTTTATGTTGACCGCTACCAACTAGTCCCCTATACTACATTGTACTATCCATTTCTTTCTTTCTTTTTCTGTCAATTTATATCTTTTGATTTTTCTTAAAATTTCACACTCGTTTCTTTTATTTCAATATATATATAATTCCTTCAAAATTGAAATGAGATTTGTGTATTTTTAATACAATTTAAGGGATACAATTACCAAGTCTCTTATACTCAATTAAATGCTATTGATTATATTTTCAGGAAAATTTTGCATGAGTTTAAGATAGAAGAGTTTTGTGTAATTTTGACAAAATAAAAAAATCATGTAATTTTTTTTTAATTTTTATAAAAGAAATTGTTGATGGGTGTGTTAGCGTGATGATTGGGGCATAATAATAAATTCTGAAATGGGATAAATTGAATGGTGGCCCCAAAAACACCCAATTGCACCCTTGGAGGTAGACTTGTTTGGTCAGGCCAAAAAGTTGTTGAAATATTGTTTTCCAAATGTAAAATCAATCTTATTAACCTCTAAATCAAACCAAATTAATGGCCACACAACGTGACATGCTTTATTATTTTGTCACATGACTCAAAATATCCCATTAATTACTTGGTTATTAGGCAATTCCATGTCTGTTATATCATTATATCAATGTTAGCCCAAACGTAGACTTTCTCACCAATTAATCAAACCAAATTTTGTAGAAAATCTTTGGAATTTGATGCCATCTCAATCAAATGGTTACCACCATAACCTAACGTTTGATCTTTGATTCTTTGAATACCACATCCCTAATGGTGACTTCTTAAGAAAATAGTGGTATTATGATGGGTGACTTCTTAAGAAATCTCGTTGTAACCCTATTTTGCTCGATTGATAATATAAGACTTGTAGTGTCTTCATCAAAGTGTATAGAAAGTAGACTTACTTTTTATGCGTATGGACATGTGAATTTGAGGATCATTTCATCTTGAGATAACCCAAATTTGTTGGCTCTAATATCTCTCCCATTTGAGAAGATTATTCTTTTCATGAAATTTCATACTTGGATTAAGTTGATTATGATATTTCGTTGAAGATTAAGAAGAGCGTTGAATCATACAATGTGAATAGTCTCATATAGTAATATTTATATCGTGCTCGCTTGTGTTTGAATTCTCTGTTTCAGATCATATTTTGACATCGCAGCAGCTTGAAGTTGATGCCATACTCAACAGTGAATTGTTTCTGTGTTTATGACACTAATCAGGTTATTATGAGGTCAATTAAAAGGTCACAGAGTAAGAATGATAGTGGGGAAAAATAGTGAATTAATAATTTCAGACATAAATTATTACTATCTCCTATCCTTAATATAAAATCTACCTAATTAATTTGAGTAGATTAAAGAAGTTAGTTAAATTAGTTATTTGTAATGATTGTGTGTTGATTTTTTCTAAAATACTCCCATTTAATCATGTGTATTTTGAACTATCATTGATAGAAACTCCCTTAATATCTGTAATCATATAGGGATAATTTAGGAAGAAAATTATTATTTTAAGAGATAAAGTAGATTATGGTTTTATAATTAGGATCAAATTAAATTCTCAGTCTAGTTCTAGGACCAGAGGGAGTAGTAGATACAGGAGATATATATATTGAAAGAAATATAGAGAATCTTATCATGAAGTGAAGAGGATGAACCGTAAGCCACATAGATAAAGTTATTGGTTAAAGTATCAAAGAAACATTGCTTACATAATATCTTCAATAGTATTTTCTTTAAATAATAATTCAGTCTTCCCTACTCTTATTTGTTCATGATTAAGAATGAGAATAAGGATGATGATGGTAATTGAACATCCGTATGATAATTAATTTTCACCTGTATTTTTCTTACATTTAATGCTCTCTGCTTTCTTTGTTCTATGTTTTGTATCAGACAAGCATTATATCATATCATATCACAACCACTCCTACCTTGATGATTATTTCTAACTGTATTTACATTTTGATACCCAATTCAAATCTAGAGGCCATAGGTTTAAATTTTAGAAATAACCTTCTAGAGATACAGTTATTGCTATGAAACAGCGTCCATAGGTTCAAATAATAGAAACAGCCTACCTCTTGCAGGGATAAGACCGCGCACATCGATCATTCTCTAAACCTCACTTGATGGAAGTCTTTATGTACTGGCTGCCTTTTTCTTTATCATAATCTTTTGCAGCCAATTGGGTTGAACATCTGCCCAATACTCTGTTTCCCTTCTCTATTCACATCTAATTTTCCTTCCTAAAACGGAAACGATTCTTGGCATTATTCCTAAATGTATGGGTTCTAACTATAATCACCATGGAGAATTACTTTCAGTGAAGACCTTATTAAGTCCTCATTAAATTTCTCGTTTTTGGGAATGAACCTCTGTGTCTGACTGAAGTTCTATGTTAAATTGCCATCACTATCAAGGGAGTTCCATCAAGAAATCAAGTCGATTGCTTAAACAGCCACAAAATAGAGTGTGGTCACAACTTGAGAGAATATTTCTCGAGAAGCCTTGGTTCTCACAAACTTTGAAGGTACAGAATTGTTCATCTGGCTCCATTTTCAAAGTTAATAATTGTGAATTTGTTACCAATTCAATCATGCAAGAACATGACTAACTCTGCACCAACCTCATAATGATGACAAAAACAAGAAGAATTCACAGCCCTACAACCACTTGCAGAATGGAAATTAACAAATGATTCATTCATGGAGGGCATGAAGGTAATAGTCAAACATGCAATTATAATATCAATGATACATCAAATAATTATTTCGTTCTGACAAGAATGAATCATCTTCTTAGTTTACTTTTCCAGAAAGTTTCTTTACAGAACCTGAACTTAGGAAACCATTTACAATTATATTCAATACAAATCCTTCGCTGAGCAGCCTCCCAAAAATCCCTAATTCTAGTATAGTTACAAGATTGATGATTCAGAAAAACTCAAAATTGCTGCTTCTGTTAGAGTTAGTTCCAAGATTTTTGGGATGAAAAAACGCCCAAACTTCAGCAAACGAATTAAATTCTAGAAACAACCTCTCTGCTTTATTAGGTTAAAGCTACATACATCTGTCCCTCCTCAGACCTCACCTGATGGGAACCTTGTGCATCGGGCCGTCTAGATTTTGATTGATGCTGTGAATTTACCTAAAATACTACCTCTGGAGTTCTATGACCCACTTCCACCTCAAGTTCTTTAATTAGCCGTTCGATCTACCTAATATAAATTGGCATGAAGTGATCACTTATCATGGTCTGTGAAAGTCTCGCATTACTATATAAAGACCTTGAAGTTAGGAAAATCCTAATCTTGGTCTCATCATCTGTCTGGCTGTTGTCTGAACTAGAAGAAGAGGTTGGGCTAGCTTCACTTACTTCATTTTCTTCACACTTTTCTGGACTCAAGTTTAGCGTAACGATATGCATTATCCTTCCTGGAGGGAAGAATCTGTAAACTTCCTTCACTTTTGGAGGCAAACTCAAGGTTTGGCTATCAGTTTCTTCCTCCATGGTTGCCACTTCTTCTTCTTCTCCTTCTTCTTCCCTTATCTCGTCTGCCACATCAGCCTCATCTCCTTCAGTTCTGTCACACAATTCATGCTTCAGTTGTTTCCATAACTCAACTTCATTCATTGAATTCCCAGGTCTGTTCTGATGATCCTCGTCGCTGTCATGATCAGAATCTGGATTCATTTTACTGATGCAAGAGCACTTTCTTGCAGGTGAAGATACAAGCAGGTCTATCTTCTGAACCGATGCAACCCCATGCATGGCCTTGCAGGAAGATACAAGTGGTTCATAACTTTCTTCTATGGCAAAGGCTGAACTTTAGAAGAGTTCAAATCTTCAGGATAGTTTGAGTGTGAATCTACATGACCTGGCAACGGGGACCCATACATGACCAAGATGAGAGGCCAAGGGCAGGACGTCTCCATGCTGCCTGAGCCATACTGTGAGCCCTCCTCACCACAACCTGTAGTTGCTCAAAAGTTCAAGTCAATAAGGATGCTGAACCAAACTTCTTATACAAAAAGGCCAAACAAACCTAAATCACGATTATGAATGAAATCGTAGTTGATAGTACTTTCTTTTTATATATAAAAGTTTATGTGAGTTGTATCCTGAGGGTTCATTAAGGTTAGGGCATATCTCCAAGCTTAAAAAGCGCTTACATTATTGATTAATAATTATGAAAGTGATTAAGAAAGAATACCTGGGTGCTATTTGAAACTGGTCGTAAAATTGCACCAGCGCGAGCAACAGTTGCTCTGGAAGTGGCAATGGATAGGAGTTGAGAACCCAATGCTGAAGCAGAACGGTAAACGGTACTAAGGATTCTTGTCTGCTCAATTTGATTCCCCAAGTCATTTATCCATGCTGATGCTGTCACCTGCAAACTCCACAAATGAATCTGTTGTAAAGAATTTGACTTCATGAGACACGGTTAAAGCTTTAGACATAGCAACTCTTTCCAAAATATTCTCCAACTCCTTTCAAACACAGTTCTAAGGGAAATTAAACAAATTCATGACCATCAAGGTGTTCCTAACTACAAAACTAAATTTCACAGTTTTCCCCATAAGGATGTTGATATTGCTACCAGCACAATCATATAAATAATTTGGTGTTCTGGATTTTGTTAGCTACAATAACTTAAACCAGACCAATAAATAGAAACAGCAATCCAGCATTGCAAGGTATGACATGCTGCTCAATACCTCAACATTTTCAAATCTCATATAAAACTGCAAAAAAATAGAAAATATAATTTAAAAATGACACCTCAGCACTCAAGTCATCCACAGAAGCAGCGGAGAAAGTAGGCACCAAATCGGCTCCATTTATAACAGAAGTAATAAAACCATCGCCTGACTCTGCTAACTCCCATGTCATACAGGCCCCTGCAATAGTACCATGCAGTAAACCCCAATAAATGATAATACAAGATGTTTAGACAAATATAGTCCTCTGAACCCAAAAGATAGCAGAAAATAAGGACCTCTCAGAATCCCCAGTAAAATTGTTCAACTCTCTGAAGCCAATTAGTCATTCACTATCCCCTTAAAATAAGGAAAAATCATTATGGAGCCTCAAGAAAAGAATGTAGCTATCAAAAAGTTCCACAAGTGAACAGCATACAATGACAAATTATGGTATAAGGTTGTTCACTTGTTGAGGGACTTTTTAGTTATTACGTTCTTTTTTTAAAACCTAATAGTAATTTTCACTTAAAACAATAGTTTGTCGAGGGACTTTTTAGTTATTACTTTTTTTTTTGAAACCTAATAGTAATTTTCACTTAAAACAATAGCATCTAACACTTCAGCCACCCATCCTTCCATGAAAGAAAGGAACGTAAACAATGATATCAATAACATAATTGGTAAAGAGTACCCTGGAAAAGAGAAAAAGAAAAAGCACTGACTCCTGCTTTAGGCTCTTGAAGGAGAACATTCTCTTCAGTGTAGCCAATTTTTCCAAAAACAAAGGAAGTGGCTTCCTTGAGAAATGCCAACAGTGTGTCAGCAGTAATATTAGATCCTGTCAACCCTATACTATCTCTACCACCAAACACACTGTCAAGAAGAAAATTTCCCTACAAAGTTTAACCATGAAATGTTAATATTTAAAGTAGTTTAGAAAAAAATAATAAAAGAGGAACAATTGTAACCATTATTCCATGTAGTCCAAAACATTCTTAGGCCATTGAAAGATAATGAAAGTTCTGTGAACATATAAAGTTCCATAACTTAGTTTCCAAGCCTAAGTTTATAATTGTAAAGATATAAGGGCCACATATTAAAAAGACTACAATACTAAAGATTTGTTACTTTCCCAAACATCAATCAAATAAGAATGTCAACCTTAGAGAGTGACCTCACAAATCCAATAACTCAGCTCAAGTTCCATAGAAAACATTTATCTTTCTTTGATATCTCTACATCCTACTATCAATAGACGTAATTTAAGGTAAAAATCATTATGAGATCCTAATAAAAGAACGTAATCACTAAAAGTTTTATATCAAGTGAGCAGTATACAATAATAAGTTATGGTACAAAAAATAATAACAAGTGCATACTACTTACTTGTTATGATGCCTTTTTTGTAATTACATTCGAGATAAGACTAGGGAACCGGCAAAGAAGAAAATTCACTCACCTGTCTCTTCAATAGAAAGCTAATACCAAATGCCAAATCCCAATGGGCCACTTCCCTAGAGTCTCTGAATATGTAAAACGGAGAGTCTCTGACAGTGTTGATATTGTCTCCAACCGCGTACCAGGGGCTCGGATTAATCTATGATAAACACGGTCAATTCCTAATGGCATCTTCATAGATGCATCAGCAATACTAAAATTTTCTTCATTGTCTCTCTTGTTTGTGCAACAATGTAATATCCGATTCAACGTATAGTATAACAGCGCCGCTGCACCGGCCGCTGTAGCCACGGTGGCAGTTGCTATGATTCTAAAAAATGCATAATATATTTTACTCACATGAAACCACTGAAAAGGGGGAAACCTCATTTTAAGTATTAAGAAGAATATTTGTGGCATTATCGTGATGTGGAAAATGTTCATGATTATGTAAGAGAAATGAGTATGCTTCTCCAACAGATGAAATCACACACCCTAACACCATTTTAGGTTTCAGATGATTAATTATGGAATCATATAAAATGATACAGTAAAATTAATGAAGCTGTTAAAAAAATGATAATTGGTACCTCAATCTCAGTAGGCCTTGAAATCTTCCTGAAGAACTGATTGCAGTGCAGATATAGCAGTCTGTGAAAAGTAGCATAGAAATTTAAGAACCATAGCAGAAATTGTAAGTTCATTTTTTCCAAATCTAAATGAGCCACACATTGCTCAATAGTGGAGGGAAGCACCAAACCTGCTGCATTCCTCACCCTTGGTGGGGATTCATGCCACCACCAAGCCATGGCTCAAGTGGGAAAGTGAAGTTACTTTTCCTTCTTTTTTTTGAAAGTTCCTTTTTTATAAATAACTCTTGATTAGGATGATATGATCTTTCAATTACCAAACAGCAGATTTAAAATCTCATGCACAAGTCCAGTTTGCAATATGAGATGGCTATGGTAAGAAATGGTTCCATCAGAATAAGGAAGGATCATTCCACGACTCAACCTATGTCATCAGAAAAAGTAATAATACATACCTGCACTGTCTCTTCAAAGGTAAATGAAGGATCATTCTTCATCTTCTTCTCTAAGAAATTAATTGCCTCTTGATCTTTCAATCCAGCACTTGTAGCCTGAACACATCATGCGTTCCAAATAAAAAAACTACCTCATTGCATGCATTCCACGAGTAAATACATCCATGAACAATATAACCCACTTCATCAGTTAATGAATAGCATCACAAAGAAGCAATGGGACCATGACCATAATTCATCGACTAGAACTTGTGCTTAAAAATAACTGCGGTCCCCATGCATTGGCATTCTTTTTTTGATTTGGTAAGGCAATAAATTTAAGATTTAAATAACATCAATATATGATCTGAAATGTACCTTATGACCAAAGTAATGGCCAGCTGGGTCACATTTATAAAGTCGAGGTCCATATTCTTCATCAATTCCCAACACCATAGAAACTTCCAAAGGCAACAGATTGGAAAACAAGGGAGGCAGAAATAAAATCAATAATAGAAAATGAAATTAAGAAAATGACGGCGAATAATTAGATGATTTAATATTCAACCAAAACGAAAAAACATGAAAGAAAACTTTTGGCAGAAAGAAGTAATACAAACCTACTCCAAGTGGTCTCATGTAAGCATGCTGATCAGTATAGACTTGTGACTTATCAGCAATCCTGTGCAACAAAAGGTTTCAACAACAATTAGATACGGGAGGAGATACAAGAAATATGTATGACAGCTCAAAAGGAGTAACCCTTGGAAAATGTTATGATAAGATTCATTTGAAAGATTAAGAAATCTGTGATCTATCAAAGGAAGTGTGTTTGAACTATGTAGCTACTGCTCATTCTTTAAAACTTTATTTCAAGTCTGTTTGGGATGACTTGTCCTCAAAATCTTACCCAAAGGTCCCAAACATACATTGTGATTCCAATCGAACTATCCTTAAATGTAATTTTCAAAGCAGAATATAAACAGAAGTATAAGAACCGCCTAGCAACTAACAATGTTCTCTAATACATAAGAGAAATCGACTTGAGTATCAGATAGGTGTATTGAATTAACTTACTTCTCTTCTGTCCTTGAATAACGTATTAATGTGTGAAGACTGCATCATAAGGGGGCAGCTAACACTTATTAAAAGTTGGTTCATGTTTCAACATATATATATAGTAGTATGAGTTGCAGATGCAGAAATGAAACAAAGCAATAAATTCCAGACAATACTTGCTGAATATCTTGTTCAAAAATAAATAACATACCACTTAGCTAATACATCCACGGGCATCTCATATCCATATGTAAAGCGAAACTCAGCTGCTTCATTCCTTGCTTGCTGAACCAATGTCCTTGCATCAGCTGGAAAGACATATTATAAAACAAAAGTTAACTTGCAGCGTTAACAACAGTATATATTCAACTTATCTCTTTCCTGAAATGTTAAACTTATGTAACTAAAAGTTTACTTTCACTACAGATACTCTTATTAATGTCCCTACTGTAACCGCACATAAAGTATACTCCAAAGAAATTTTGCCAGAGAAATTGGGTCTAGAAGAACATCTACCCCATAATTTATGAGTTCAACTTATCATATTTCAATAGTCCCCTTGGTTTCAAATTACTAGTAAAAGAGAAAAAGGTCATTAGTAAAAGAGAAAAGGGTCATCTTTATATGTCAAGGCCGAACTTTCAAAAGGATCATATTTGACATTCCCAACAAATACGAACCTACATGTAAACCATTATTGTCCATTTCAACATAACCCCTTTGTCTTGTGCTCTCACTGAGAAGCCGTCAGCTACTCTGCTAATAGAAACTTAGAATCATAAATTTACCAGGATGGAATAGAATACAATCATAAAATGGCCACTAAGTAGCCGCTCAAATTAATGAAGCACCAACCTAGTTCAATCAATTAACTGAGACGTCCGTAAATTCATTAGAGTGTATGAAACAAAGAAGCATTATTGAGAGTATAGACTTTGAAAATTTTCCAACATGTCAGGCCAGTGGCTAATAAACCAAGGTACTCGGTGATGGGAAAGAGATGTGTAACACTAGTCTGATCCAAGAGCTTGTCCTGCAGTAAGATTTTAAAGCCAAGCAACTCGCACCACTACTGTAATATCCTTAAAAAAAATGTTTGATATGACAATAATATATTTAAGATATATATATTCATGAAGTGAAATTACAAGAGAAAGTGGCTAGATAAATGGTTGATGGTAGTGCAGGTAAAGAGGAGGTCCCCAGTTCGAATCCTAGCACATGCAGAAGTAGAATTTTATTTTGATTTCCAGATGTGTGAAATTACCAAACTACCCTCTGTCCTTTTCATTTCTGCCATACGTTTTCTCTGCCATTTTTTTTGTGTGTGCAGAGTTTCCGTGAGTGAGTGAGATGAGAGGTAGGCACAACGAAGCTTCGTGACACCTAGCCACTGCGGCTGGTACAAAAGTCGCCGCCTTGCATCTGTCACCTTTCCTCCGTCCGTGTTGTCACCAATGGTGTGTCATTCCTTCTACAGCTGTCATCGTTATTTAAGGAACAGAGCAAGAGCGGGGATAGAGAAGGGTTGCGGAAGGTGGAAGAAAAGGAAAGGCCATTGGTGAGTGCTAAAGGAGTAGGTTGCTTTTAGCCATCGGTCGTTTGGGGAGTCGCTGACAGGAGTGGTTGCCATTTCCATCGCTGTTATCTGCTGTCACTGTAGCATCTCTATCTTTGCCTCTCTTTTTTTTCGTTCAGGTCGCAGTGTGTGAGTGGGAGAAGATGAGGAGAAAGAAGCAACGCCTATCACCTTGTTAATGCAGAAAATCACACACTTCGTATCTTTGATGAGTTCCCTTCGATGAGCCTTATCTGTAGTAGTGGATCTGTGTACTGTAGCAACTTCATATCCCTAGCGTTCTTCTCAGTCATTGCTGCTGAATGCTACTCAGTGGGGGAAGGGAAGGAAAATGGAAGAATGGTGGATGTTTGAGTTGAGGAAATCTCCATGGAATTGAGACCATGCATGGTAAGTTCTTTTTAGCTTTCTTCCTCTGTTGTGTGAATGTTGCTGCTGTAGGTGGATATATATAGGCTGCAGTTTGGATATATGTGTGTGAGACGCTGGCGCTACTGTGAATTTTGAACAGTATATGCTTATATATATACATATGATAGTTAACAGAATAGAAATAGAAAATGTTGAAGATGCTGTTTTGATCACTGAATTGTATAGAATATATATATTAGCTGCTGCTGCCATGAGGAGTTGGACAATAAATATGCATGCGTATGAAGCCCTCATGTCATGTGTGTGTCTGTTTGAGTATAGGTCCTTGAAAAAAAAAAGGGTAAGGAACTAAGAAGTGATAATTGACACTGCTATTAAGACACACAAATTATACTTGGTGCTATTGTTGGTGTACATGTATGTGCATAACTTGTGATCTTGGTCGATATATATATGTGTAAAGATGGGGTTCTGGGATCAAAGACTTTTTCTCTTGTTATTGGAAGCTAAATGATATATATATAGGGTAGTGTTGTTATAAATTTCAAGAAGAAAGTAAGAAGAATAAAAGAAGAAAGGGATTGCTGTTAGTATGCATATCTATACATGTGTGTGTGTAAATGAATTGTGAAGTTAATGAAAATATAATGACAGAGGTAAAGAGAGGAGATGATGATTTTACGTTTTTATGAGGTAAGATATTGGAATGAAGATTAAAATTTCAGATTGGAAATAAAGAAGTAATAGTGTAAATCTTTGAGATTACTAAACGTTAGTATGTGGACATGAATGAGTGGAGGCTATTACATCCAATAAAGGGGTGATGGATATATATAGAGAGAGAGATGAATTGTGAAAGTCATGAAGCTGTGCAAAGGTAGTGTTCAAGATATAGAAATGAATAATTGTTTTAATCACTTTCTTGGTGGCTGATGCGTGTTAACATTGATGTATCCATGATTAGTTGTAGATTTAGGATGATTACTTGTGCTGAGACTTTGAATAGGATATTAATATGTTGTTTCGGGATACTAGGGGATTGAGAAGCGAAATTAATTGAAAGTGTTTAGCTGAAAAGAGTAACGGTTTTTTAGCGTGGAAGGTGAGTGAATAACGTTCCCTAAAATTTACATTTTTAAATGCATTGTCATTTCAAATATTTAATTTCAAATATGAATTTTTAAAAGCAAATTTTACGAAAGTATGGTTTAAATCGTTAGAAATGATTTTCTTTCGATTGTTTTACAAAGGAATTATGATTATGTATGAAAATGGATGAATAAGCTTTTGAAAAGAGTTTTAACAAAAGTTACATTGAGCTGATGTCATTCATGAAATATATGTTTATGCGAATTTCATATGTTTTCATAGTAATTTGGTTTCAAAGGTACGTGCTGGGGTTTTTGGAAAGTTAAAGTGATTTTACCAATGGTTATGGCATTGAAATGATTGAGATTATTTCATGTGAAATAAACCCCACACATGATGGAAATGTTTTAGGACAGAATACAGAACGCTGGTCGCTAACAACAGTACTGTTAGTCCTTGGTGCACCTTGGTACTCGAGCTCGACAGTTTGTGGCCTCGAGCCACCAGAATTATTTCGTGGGATTTATTCTCGCGACAGTTTGTGGCCTTGAGCCACCAGAATTATTTTGTGGGAATCATTCTCGCAATAGTTAGTGGCTTTGAGCCACCAGAATGGTTAATTACCCTCGTGGACTGTGTGTCCACGTCTGTTTTTGTTCTGTTGAAGTCCTACAGAAAGATAATGGTTTTGAAAGGATTGTTTTTAAACGATTGATTTAAAATGGTTATTTCAGGTTGATTGAAATGGTTATTTTATATTATTTTTTCTTGAAATACAAATGTTTACAGAAAGGTTTGCATCAAATTAAGAAATATTATGAAATACATTTTCAATATGATTATGCATTGTTGACTTACGCATTCTTTTAATCATATTTTTGGAACGTTATTCACGAGTAGATTATTTGACCTCAGATAGTGCAAGTGACCCTAACCCTTTCGCTGAGCAGTGAAAAGCCTCGTTGCCGATCCAAAGCGTCGTTTTTGACAAATACTACATTTAATGTACTTACTTTTCTAAAGAACTTGTATCATTTTGAAAAGAAGTTAAATGCTCCACATATACCTTAGAAAAGAGTCTGTTTATTTTGAAAAACCTTATGGAAACTTTAAACGTTGTATTTGAGGTTTTAGGCTTTCAAAATATGAAATTATTCATATTCTATGCCGGTCACGGTCCAAATTTTGGGACGAGACAACTACTTAAAAGAATACACGACAAACTAAATGCACTCACCGGAACCTTTTTCTGGGTAACAACACAGATTATAAGCCGTGCGTGTTATGGTTCAGGAATTTATCAAACTTTAAAATCATGCTATCAACAGATATATATATATATATATATTTATGGCAGAAAATTTCAAATAGTAATAGGTAGTAGAGTGGTCAGGGACAGAGGATGAAAATCAGAGGTCCTGTGTTCGAACCTTAGTGACTGCAGAAGTGGAAGTTTTTATTTTCTCTGGCGTGCGAAATTATAATTCTACCCCTCCTTTCTTTTTCTGCAGAGCCCGTACTCTTTCCTCATTGTCTCTGAAACCTTTCAGCCGCTGCAGGGGAAGAGAGGCAACGGGAGAGCAGCGACAGAGGTAGCTTTACGCCAGCGTTGCCATGTAATCAGTCGTCGTAGTGTGTTGTCACCTCCTCTGCTGTGCTATCGTCCGGGAAGCGGCGCAACGCATGATTGCTGCTCTCCTTTAAGTACCGCGAGTAGGGGAAAAAGCAAAGGGAGAGGAAGTCGTGAGCAGCAGCGAGGCGGTGTAGCGATCGTCCATGTTGGGTTTCTCCATTTTGAAGTGCTGAGCTACTGTCGTGTGGGTGAGTCCTTGTCACGAGATCCATTGTGGCACTGTAGCAAGTCCGGGTCCAGCTTCTTGCCTTATCACCGTCATTGTTCGGGGATTGCTGTAGCCAGTCATAGTTGTCGCGTCTCCTCTGTTGTCATTGGGAAATGTTAGAGTTTGGGGTCCTGCTTGGTAGCGGTTGTTGGGTTCTGCAGGTTGTTTGATCAGTTCTGTGAGTGTCAGAGAGGAAGGAATTGGGAAGCTTGGCTCTATCATTTATTCTGTTTTGGTTATGTGATTTCCACTGGAGGTAAGTGCACACCACTTTCCCCTCCATCGATCATTCCTAGTTGGTTGCTTTCATCTCTGCACTCCTCTGTTTCTGTCTTCTGATAGAATCACAGAGAAGATAAACTTTGAAATTTGTTGTTACAATGGCTGTAGGTGGGTTCCAGATTCTGAGTCTTGAGCCATTCATTGTCCCCTGCTGTGTTGGCTGAGAATTCCTGCTGGTGATAGATAGGTATGTGCTTAGTTGTGGTAAAGGAAATAGAGTTGCATGTGCCAACGGTGATGATGGTCACTGGTTTGGTTTCAGTATATGTATGTAAGGCTTATTTGGTGCGCTGTGTATGTATGTGTGGGCCATTGTTCTGTTAAGGTCATGGTTGCACAAAATGATTTCTGCTGTTGCTGTTGGGAATGAGTGTGTATATATATATGCATTATGTTTGCTAGGCCGTGGAGATATATATATTTGGGTATATATGTATGTTCCTATACCTGTGCTGCTATGGTTGCTATGTTTGCTTGCGTTGGGATTATATGCTTGGGGGGTGGCGGCAGGAAGGAAAAAGAATTAGAATATGACCCTGATCATTTTCTCTGGTAAATATGTAAATACACATGCAGGGGTATATGCTGCTGTTTTGGCAAATTGTTGTGATTCGAGTGTTATGATAAATGGAAGGACTTGTAAGCCAATTGAGATTTTGAAATTTTAAATGATTGTATTGAAGAAGGTTTCAGATCTGTGATAAGATCCTGTTTAAGGATTTATTGGAAATGAATTAGTATTTTAATCAACTTAATCGTGGCCAATGGCGATGTCTCTGATTGATAGTAAATTTAGTATGATTGATTGCCGTTAAGAGTATACCTAGAGGGTTGACATGTTATATTGGAATGTCAGAGGATTGAGAAGTGAAAGTAATCAAAGTGGTTGGGCGGAAAAGAGTAGCTGTTTAGGAGCGTAGTAGGTGAGTGAATAACGTTCCCTAAGAATTTACGTTTTCAAATGCATTGTTATTTCAAATGATGAATTTCAAATATAGATTTCAGAAAGCAAGTTTTATGAAAGTATGGTTTAAATCGTTAGAAATGATTTTCTTTCGATTGATTTACAAAAGATTACGATTATGCATGAAAATGGATAAAGAGGCTTTAGAAAAAGATTTGACAGTGAACTGATTTTATTCATGAAGCATTTCTATATGAATTGCATATATTTTTACAGTAACTTGATTTTGAATGTTCAGGCTGGGGTTTTTAAAATGCAAAGTGATTTTTACCAATGGTTATGGCATTGAAAATGGTTGAGACTATTATATGTGAAATAAACCCCATGCATGATAGAAATGTTTTGAAAGAACGGAATACAGAACGCTGGTTGCTAACAGCGGTACTGTTAGCCCTTGGTGCACCTTGGTTACACGAGCTCGATAGATTTCACCGTGGGTTTCGTACTCGCGAAGGGTAGTAGTTGAGCTACCAGATTACACCATGGGTTTCGTACTCACGAAGGGTAGTGGTTGAGCTACCAGATTACACCGTGGGTTTCGTACTCGCGAAGGGTAGTGGTTGAGCTACCAGATTTCACCGTGGGTTTTGTACTCGCGAAGGGTAGTGGTTGAGCTACCAGATTGGTTAGTTACCCTCGTGGACTGTGTGTCCACGTCTGTTTTCGTTCTATTGAAGTCCTATGGAAATATTATAGTTTTTGAAAAGATTGTTTTACAACGATTGATTTGAAATAGTTATTTCAAATTGAATCTCTGGAACAATAATGCTTACGGAAAAGATCATGGTCTTGAAAGGATTATTAATTTGAAATGGTTATTTCAAATGGTTTTCCTGAAAGAAAATAGTTACAGAAAGGTTTGCATTGAAGTACGAGATGTTTGAAACATGTTTGTGCATTGTTTATTTCACAATCTTTTAAATCATGTTTTTCTTGGGACGTTATTCACGAGTAGATTATTTTGGCTTCAGATAGTGCAGGTGACCCTAATCCTCCGGCTGAGCAGTAAAGAGCCTCGCTGTTGATCCGAAGCGTCATTTGACAACTACTACTTTTGATGTAATTATTTTCCTAAGAACTTGTATTATTTTGGAAGGGGTAAAGCTCCACATAGACCTTAGAAAAAATTGTGGTTATTTTGAAAAAAATGTTATGAAAATGTTAACGTTGTATTTGAAGTTTTATGCTTTCAGAATATGAAAATATTCATATTCCGTGCCGATCACGGTCCAAATTTCGGGACGTGACAGTGTGCATTAAAAAAATACTTTATTATGAGAGACAAAACTCACTTCGGTGATCTCTATGCTGAAGAAGATTAATCTCTAAACTTTCAACTAGGGGATACGACATGATTTCTATCAACAAAAAAATTAGGCTACTTCGTTGATAGTTTCTTTTCCTAAAGCTGACATACCTAAATTTTGGGAATATATAATCACTCGCCAATATATTTTTCTATAGGGGATATTCAATTGTATGAACATCTAATTTTGCTTTGAAAGTTTTAACGCAGAAGCTATGGGTATTTAAAAGTTTTTTGTGGATTAGTATCACCTCAAAAATATTAAAAAATGAGTAAAGTCACCCTAACTATTAAAAATCTAACGTTAACTTTAAGAATATGTTTGGATGGAGAGAAAAGTGACGGAAAAATATGAGGAGGAAATACTAAGAAGAAAATTTTTCTAAAACAATAATATTCTTTTTACTATTTTTAAGAGTTTTTCTCTCAGTATTCTTTATTCCCCAATTTTTTTCCCGTACAAACATAAAGGAAATTTTAGAAAGATGATCATTAATTGTTAATATTTTAAATTGAATCCATCTAAATTCTAAGATCAGAATTGATTCCAACTATTTATTTGTGCTTAATGGTAATTTTATTGTTATGATACTGAAATTGATAGATAAAAATTTAGTCAACAAGGTATATATATTTATTCTTTGCAGAAAATGGTAATCGGAAGCGTCAGCTGAGTGGCCATTGGGACGGGAGTAAATCCAGCTTACCTGTGTTCGAACCTTGGCAGTTGCAAAAGTGTGGGTTTTTTTTTTCAAATTTTCAGTGTGAAATTCCCATTTTGCCCTCCCTCATTCATCCTACAGCAACCGTACCATTTCTTCATTCTTCTCAGTTGCGAGTCGGCGAGACAGCAGGGAGCCAGGGAGACCAACGGCCAACGCTCCATGCCATTGATGCCGTGTCCATCAATTTTCCCTCTGTAATGTTGCCTGGGTCGTGGTGCCTGTGTTGTCACTTTACCGCAGATCCGTTGGCTGATTGATAAATAAAGCTTAGGGAGGGGATTGCTGAGGGAAGTCACTGGCGAGGAAGGAGTGGTCTGGGTGTCACAAAATCACATTTCCAATAGTCTTTTGGCCAGTGGTGGTGCCGTCATCAAGCTCTATCGCTGTCGCCATTGCTTCCGAGTGCACTCTGTACTGTAGCAAGTATCCACCTTCAAGTTTTACTCCTGTCGCCGATAGCTTCTAGGACAGTCGAGTGGTTGCCTTAGTTTCCTCAAATCCCATCGTCCCTACTACTGCCATCGGTGTTGCCATGCTTTCTGAAATTTCTGCCTTTATGGAAAAGCAAAGTGAGAATGGCAGTGAGTGAGTAATTTGTTTACTTTGGTTGTGCAATTCATTGAAATCCTTTGTCCTGTTCCTTTTGGTTGGGGGCATATGAAAGATTTCTCTTCTTTCCCTCAGAACTTGGCAGCTATTTTGGAGACTCCTCTGGTTTCTCTATTCTGTAGATGTAGCCTTTCTGTCACCGTTAGAATGCCTGCTTAAGCTTTTATCCGCTGCTACTATAAGTATTGGAATGTTGATGGGATTTTTTCTTTTCTGTTTGGGTAGTGATGTTTCAATTTTGGATATAAACATTTTGCCACTGCTTTATTGCAAAGTGTGAGCCCTGTTGCTGTAAATATTTCTGGGTGATTCCCAATGCTGCTGTGTCAATGTGTATATGTATGTTAGTGCTAGTTCTAGAAATGATGCTTATGGATATATGCCTTGTATGCGTGGGCTGTGATAGTTAATGAATACTCTGACTCTGTTTATGGTATTATTCTGAGAATCATGATTTTGGGTTAGTTAGCTGAGTAGGAACATTTTTAGGCTTGAATTATACTATATATGGCTATTGTTATGAATGATTGAATATATTTATATCTTATGCTCATGGGTGCTATGAAGATATACATGTGTGTGCATGCCGTGATGTTGGTTGGCAGTTCTGGGGCTCTGGTTGAGGGAGATTGATATGTATATGTACGTATAATTGAGCTTTATGTGCACTATGAAGGTATATTTATATGTGTGTATAGATACTGTGCGAATGAGCTGTGAATGAATATATATATGTTCAGTATGTGTGCTGTGAAGAATATATATATATATATATATTCATATATGGGAAATGCAGTTGGATGAAGGAAGAAGAGCTAATGGATGTCTCTGTCTCGACTTATGCATAGGGTATTGCTATAGGTGAACATGTATGTGTATATGCATAGTTATTGTTGGTCCTAGAAATTATGCTTATGGACAGATTTATGTATGTATAATGGATTTGAGAAATTGACAGCAATGGATTAATGGAATTAGTAAATGAAGAAGAAATTTGGAGCAATAGTTGGTATTCTTGGGAATCTAATTCATATGTGTAGCATATATTAGTTGAAGGAAAGAAAGGGGTTTTGTTGCTATGCATATGCGTATGTGCTATTGTTTTGGCTTAATGTATAGTTATATATATATCGTTGTTGTGTGCAAACTGAATTTGGGTTTAAGCTTTGGAGGGAAAGAAAATTTGGGGGGGGAAAAGAAAAAAAGAAAAACTATGTTTTGGTATTAAGTGAAATGTGCTTATTGAGATTTTTGCTGAGTTTGATATTTGAGCAATTGTTGAGATCTGGGTGTTAAGTTGAATAGAATAATATGATATTGGTAGGAACTTTTATAACTAACCATGGTTATAAAGTTTGGATTTTTTTTTCATAGTTAAAGGCTATGGTTTTCATATTTCAAGCATTATAAAGGAAATAGGAATGGTGATAAAAGAAATCGTTGGAATATTTCAATATTAGCAAGTGTATATGGGATTGTGGTGATGGTGGCAAATGAATAGAAATTTTTTATGGATATATATGTATGTGTGCGTATGCACAGAGATGAAGTGTGAAAGTCATAAAGTTGTGCAAGGGTTATGTTCAAGGATTAGAATTGAATAAGTGTTTGCCTTCATGATTGGTTATGGTTTAAGAATGATGAATTTTTGTTGCAATGTTGATTAGAATGTTAATATATTGTTTCGAGATATCAGGGAATTGAGAAGTGAGAATAATTGAAAGTGATCGACTGAAAAGAGTAACGGTTTAGGAGCGTGGCAGGTGAGTGAATAACGTTCCCTAAAAAAATTTACATTTTTAAATGCATTGTCATTTCAAATGATGAATTTCAAATATGAATTACGAAAAACAAATTTTACGAAAGTATGTTTAAATCGTTAGAAATGATTTTCTTTTGATTGGTTTACAAAATAATTATGGTTAAGTAAGAAAATGGATGAATAAGCTTTTGAAAAGAGTTTGGCAAAAGTTGCATTAAATTGATATTATTCATGAAATATATTATGCGAATTTTATATGATTTTACAGTAACTTGATTTTAAATGTACATGATGGGTTTTTTGAAATTCAAAGTGGTTTTATGGTATTGAAACTGTTGAGATTATTATATGTGAAATAAACCCTATGCATGATGAAAATGTTTTAAGAATGATGGAATACAGGATGCTGGTTGCTAACAGCAGTACTGTTAGCCCTTGGTGCACCTTGGTTATCCGTGCTCGATGGATATTTCGTGGGTTTCGTACCTGCGTCTGTTATTCGTGGGTTTCATACCTATGTCTGTTATTCGTGGGTTTCATAGCTGCGTCTGTTTTGTGGCTTCGAGCCGCGTCTGATGGTTATTTACCCTCGTGGACTGTGTGTCCACGTCTGTTTCGTGGCTTTGAGCCGCGTCTGATAGTTAGTTACCCTCGTGGACTGTGTGTCCACGTCTGTTCTCGTTCTGTTGAAGTCTTATGAAAAGATTATGGTTTTGAAAAGATTGTTGTTAAACAATTGATTGAAACTATTATTTCATATTGTTTTTTTCCTTGAAATACAAACGTTTACAGAAAGGCTTGCAAAAAATTACGAAATATCAAGAAATACATTTTCAGTATGATTATGCATTGTTAACTTCCGCATTCTTTTAATCATGTTTTTTGGGATGTTATTCACGAGTAGATTATTTAGCCTCAGATAGTGCAGGTGACCCTAACCCTTTCGCTGAGCAGTGAAGAGACTCGTTGCCGATTCGAAGCGTCGTTTTTGACAAAACTACTTTTGATGAAATTATCATTTAGAAAGTGTTTGTATTATTTTGAAAAGAAGGCAAATGCTCCACATAGTCATTAGAAAAGATTCTATTGATTTTGGAAAATATTATAGAAACTTGAATGTTTGCAGTTTGTTGTAGGATCATCGGGAAATCAGTTATACAGCGATTATCTTACCGACATTCCTAATAGAGAACTTGCTTTTGATTTATGAAATGTAATTTATTATGGTTTTCATTTCAAACATTTTATTTAAAGTTTAAGGCTTTTAGAATATGAAATTATTCATATTTTGTGTCGGTTACGGTCCAAATTTCGGGAGGTGACATTTATTTACTCAATCTTTGTTTATTTCTTGTCTTGCTAATGCCTGAGTTTGGACCATTTAGATTAGCATTGGAAAATTAAAGGAACTCGACGCCATGGGACATATAATAGAAACACCTTAAGTACTGTAAGGAAAATTTGTCTCATCAGCTTAATTACCTTCCCAAGGCTTGAGTTATTAGTGTATATGTCTGCATATATACGGTGGCACCTGGTTAACGTACGTAAGGAGAGGATGCAACAAGGAACGTGGCAGGTGGCACATGACAATAATTGGCGATATTTAAATTGAAAGGTGCCTATTGATATCCAATAGTCAAGATAAATAATGCAAGTAAACGATGGTATATTAATAATTAAAATGGCGCATGCATTCACAGTGTCCACTAAATAAAGTCAATCGATGAAGATGATCAGTTAATATCGGCGCGAATATTGTGTAACTGAGGCATGTGACAATTATATATATATATTCCTGTGGCGGACTAAGAACAAGGTGGCACGTAGCGATATTTAAATTGGAAGACGCGTATAGGTAGATCTGAATCATGCAAGTGAAGGGTCGTCTATATATGAATAAATTAAGATATGGAACCATGACGCCACGGTGTTGATGACGCGGGGCGAGTGACGTCACTGGAGAACACATTGGTGTATATAAGGAAGTCGAATCGACACATGAGAACTCACCAAGAATCCTAGCATTAGCATTAATATATCCGAGAGAGAGAGAGAGAGAGAGAGACTCTGGAAACAAATTAAATGGCGAGCTTGTCTGCTTATCGTGTTTACGCCAGCACCGACAGCTCCGTCAAGAGTCTCCCAAAGGCGAGCCTCCAGGATGAAGTGCACATCGTGCTGGCCTTCGCCAGAGATTACGATGGTGCCGGAAGTTACCAGACGGGGAATTTCTTCCCCTATTTCGATACGAGCACCTTAACTCCCGAGGAGATCCGAAACATCAGGGACGGTGGAACGGCCACGGCGGTCAAGTTCTTCTTGAGCATCGGAGGCCGTGACGTGAGATTCCCGTTCGCCGTCACTTCCGCCGATGTATCCAAATGGATCCAGAATGCCACCCGGACTCTGGGAGAGTTGGTGAAGCAGTACAAATTCGATGGCATCGACGTCTATTACGAGCACATAAACCCTAATGCGCTGCATCAGTTCGCCAAGTCGATAAAGCAAGTGATATGGAATCTCAAGAGCGAAAATATCATCACCCAAGCTTCCATCACCGTCTCGGCTCCTCTCAAGAAGTACTATCACGATCTGTACAATGCCAACAAGAGCCTTTTCGACTACGTGGTCTACCAGTCCCACACTGAGCAATCTCCCATTTCCACTTTCGTCGCTCTCCAGCGCGCCTTCGAACCCCTCTATCCTGATTATCCCGTCGGCAAGACCTTCGCCGGCCACAGCGACGTCCGCCCCAGCGACTGGGCCACCGTCCCCCCTCCCGTCTTCCTCGGCGCCGTCCCTCGGCTCCTGGGCGACGGCCTCTTTGGCGTTTCAAAGTGGATCGTCACCCCCAACGATTACAACCCTGAGGCTCCATAAGATGCATGACGGCTCTCGTCTTCCTGTCCATTTGTGCTCCCCGTCGTGTGTTAGTTGGCTCTTTAATTTGTATCCATAGGTATCGTGTACGTTCGTGCGGTGCTTTATTTTCCCTTGCTTCGCCTTGCCCGAGTGAGTTTCCCTTCCGAATAATAAGCTAATATCGCTCTGCTTCCTGCAATGCGGCCTACCTGCTGGGTCTTGTTTCATGCATGCTTCATCCAGTCCCAATAATCAATAAAACTTGCTTTTGTTTTCATGCCTCCTCCATACGTTATTATTTTATATGTGTGTGTGTGTGTCTTGTGTTATATGCTCCTTATTGTGATCGTTATATATATCTCCTTTTATGCATCACGATATATAGCTGCCATCCACACCGTGATTCTGATCAATATTTACTGCTACATCAATCAGTTATTATAAGAGTAAAATACTCTAACAGTCCATCATTTTTGCCTTAATTACACCAATCTCTCCTCTATTTTGTAAACGCATATGAATCGCCCTTCAAATTAAAATACATATTACACTAAGCTCTCTTCCATATATAAAATTCTATTTCTATTCACCCAAACTGTCAGTCAACCGTTAGGTTTATTTTGGAACCTCTGTTCTTTTTTTTTTTTATCAAAATACCCCTCTTTATCATAAGATTTAATTAAACTTTTATATTCCCATAAAAATTTATACAACCAGAAAATAATTTTAATTTTTCAAACTTTTAATATATTGTAAAATTTTATAGTTCTAATTTTTCATCGTATTAAGCAAATAACTATTTGCAAATTTTATAGTTCTAATTAACATCTTATTATAAATTTTCGACACTTAAATTTTGTAAAGTTGGGCTTAATTATATTGGCGTATTTGTGTTTGCTTCAATCACTAACTTGTATATAATTAAATAGGTGTATATTTAGCATATGCTGGGTTAGATTAGATCCATAAAGATTTTGTACCTATTTGATTTGTTACTCTTCTTTCCAAATTTAATTTTAGTGAATCTCTATTATTAATTAGCGCATATTTCTATGATTAAATACCTAATTATGTAAATGCATAATTAGGTTCTGTAAGAATTAAGAAGGGGATGGAGTGAGGGGAATTGATCGTTGTTGTGCCATATACCTATGCCAGCATAGACAAGTAGCTAGTAAAATACTAATGAGAAAAGATCTTTTTTACGGAGATTGGAATAAAACTATTCACTGTGCACGTACAAGACCTTAGCTTGTGAATTCAATCGAGTTAAACTAAACAAATTTTCAACGTGAACTGTGATATAAAACCATTTTTTAAATTTAAAATTAATAAAAACCATTATATTAATTATTTGATTTCAAGGATTAATTGAAATCTCGGATTATTTATCCCCTTATATTTCAAGAGCACTCAATTAAATCTATCCAGTTGTTTCTTAATGATAGAAAATGTTAGTCTGGGATAGTTTTTCTGGGGAAAGAATATTAATTCGACAGAACTTGAATATAGGCCCAAAAAAATATCATCATTACTAAAAACTTGTCCTCCTATTATTTTGCTAATTTCCCAGTATCACTCAATCATGTTATTCGACTTCATCCATTTTTTGATACAACGGTTATCTGATTGGCAAATAAATAAATAAATTACATTTGTACTTGTTTTCCTTATTACTTTATGAGGCTGGATTTCACATCCGTTCACTATAATACGTTAGATGCTAAAGCTTTTCTTTACACATGTATTGTTTTATCCAGTTAAGAGTTCAAATATTTTAATATAAAATGAAATTAAGGAAATAAAAGGGAATATAAATTATTTTTTCACGGGATTTCACAAAAAAAAATTACATGGGACTTCCTTTTATTTATTTATTTTTCCTTTTGCTTATAAAAGTTTACATGGGGCTTCATATCTACCTTTCAATTATATTCCTCAACTCTAATTAGGTTACTCGATATCAGCAAAGATTGATACAATTGGTAAATAGTTAGATCCCTTAAATATGATATTATGTGTTTGAATTAAGCCGTGCGTATTAAAAGAATATTTTATTATGAGAGGTAAAACTCATTTCAGTGATCTCTATATTTAAGAAGAATTAATCTCTAAGTTATCAGCTAGAGGATGCCGCATGAGTTCTATCAACAAAAAAATTAGGCTACTTGACAACAACTTTTGAGGCATCCTTGATAGTTTGTTTTTCTAAAGCTGACATATCTAAATTTTTGGAATATATAATCACTCGCCAATATATTTTTCTGTAGGGATATTCAATTGTGTCATCGTCTAATTTTGCTTTAAAAGTTTTAACGCAAAAGCTATGGGTATTTAAAAGTTTTTTGTGGATTAATATCACCTCAAAAGTATTAAAAAATGAGTAAAGTCACCTTAACTATCAAAAATCTAACGTTAACTTTAAAGATATGTTTGGATGGAGAGAAAAGTGAGGGGGAAATATGAGGAGCAAATACTAAGAAGAAAATTTTTCTAAAATGGTAATATTCTTTTCACTATTTTTAGGAGTTTTTCTCCCAGTATTATTTCCTCCCTAATTTTTTCCCCATCCAAACATAAAGGAAATGTTAGAAAGCTAATCGTTAATTGTTAATATTTTAAATTGATTCCAACTAAATTCTAAGATCAAAATTGATTCCAACTATTTATTTGTTCTTAATGCTAATTTTATTTACTCAATATCTGTTTATTTCTTGTCTAGCTAATGCCTATGAGTCTGGAAGATTTAAATTAGCATTGGAAAATTAAATAAACTCGACGCCAAGGGATATATAATAGAAACACCTTAAGTACTGTAAGGAAAATTTGTCTAACGAGCTTAATTACCTTCCCAAGGCTTGAGTTAGTATGTCTGACATATGCGCCGGCACCTGGTTAACGTACGTAAGAAGAGGATGCAACAAGGAACGTGGCAGGTGGCACATGACGATAATTGGCGATATTTAAATTGAAAGATGCCTGTTGATGTCCAGTAGTCAAGATAAATAATGCAAGTAAACGATGGTATATTAATAATTAAAATGGCGCATGCATATACTAGTAAGGAAAAAGCCCTAGAACAGCAAATATATAGAGAGAGAAAGCCGACGTTCACAGTGTCCACTAAATAAAGTCAATCGATGAAGATGATCAGTTAATATCGGCGCGAATATTGTGTAACTGTGGCATATGTGACAATTATATATATATTCCTGTGGCGGACTAAGAACAAGGTGGCACGTAGCGATATTTAAATTGGAAGACGCGTCTAGGTAGATCTGAATCTTGCAAGTAAAGGGTCGTGTATATATGAATGAATTAAGATATGGAACCATGACGCCACGGTTGATGACGCGGGGCGAGTGACGTCACTGGAGAACACATTGGTGTATATAAGGAAGTGGAATCGACACATGAGAACTCACCAAGAATCCTAGCATTAGCATTAATATATCCGAGAGAGAGAGAGAGACTCTGGAAACAAATTAAATGGCGAGCTTGTCTGCTTATCGTGTTTACGCCAACACCGCACTACAAAAAAAATGAGTTTTAGCGGCGACATTTATCGCCGCAGAAGGTTTAACAGTCGCCGCTGAATCACTATAGCGGCGACATTAAGTCGCCGCCTATGAGACTGTTGCCTATACATATTTGCGGCGACAAATAAAAGTTGCCGCCTAAAGATCATTCTGCGGCGACAAAGATGTCGCCGCCTAAAGATGATTCTGCAGCGACACCTAAAGATAGAAAAATGAAATTTTTTTTATATTTTTTTCAATAATTTCTGTAATATAAAAAAATATAATATAATAATTAATAATTAAATAAACTCTAATATAATAATATTAATAAATATTTTTGTTATCATCTAAAATATGAAGATATTTAAAATTGCAATAAAATTGTCTAATTTATACATAAATTTTATGTAGAATGTTCAATACTATGACTAGAAGTAGCCCCATGTGGTTGTCCTTTCTGCATCAAGGCAGCGAATTGAGCTTGTATTCTTTGTTCCATTTGTTCCATTAGTCTTTGCTCGAACTGCACGCGTTCTTGTTGTATCTTTTCACGTTCTTCTTCCATCTTTGCACGCTCTATTGCACGCTCAGCCTCCATTTTTTCTCTCTCCTCTTGAAATTTTTTATCAAACTCTTCCTGCAGTTGGGCACGCACACTCTCCACAACTAAACTATCAGTAGATTGATGGCGATTTCTCTTCCTTGAAGGTTCCGCTCTATACCCTTTCCCTCTTACATACCCCAACCTCTCACCAAGAACTGCCGCCAATATTTCCTCTGACGTCATTCGAGCATCACTCTCTAAATCTTAATCTTGTTGTTGAGAAAGTTCGTGCATACGACTCTATAATAAAAACATAAAACTGTTAGATTATTGATAATAGTAAATGAAAATAAGATATTAAATAACAATGCGTACATGAAGCTGTTGAGAGTGTGGGTCAGCCCATACTACTTGTCCGTCTAATGTCTTCCTAATATGCATTATCTCCCATAACTGGTCAGGAGGAATAGGTTGTCCAGTAGTAGGATCTCTCTACAAAATAATAACATACGAGAAAATGCAAAAATTAGATTTAAAAAATGATTGAAAATTTAAAGTATAGTGATGATAGATTGAACTTACACTAGCATACTCAATCTCTGCAAATGATCGAGGACCATAAGTATGTTTAGTCATTTGTTTTTCTCGATTTATCATGTTCCTTCTACTTTTATTCTACAACAAAATGTAGTAACTAATAAGAATTTAATAAGAATTTAATAATTAGAAAAAAATATAATTTATTTAGAAGGATAGTGAGATACCTTAAATATATCAGACTTAAAATATATTAATAATCACTCTCAATCTTCAAAACTAATAGTTTGAGGAGGATCAGCCAACCTATCCTCATTAGTCTCATATTTCTTGTAGTGAGAGTGCAAATTATTCTTCCAATTTCTGAATGTATTTTGTAAAATAATTGATATAGCTATATGAAACTTTTCTTCACTAATTTCATCAGCAGGTTCAAATTTATCCTGTAACAAATAAATGTAAACACTTTGTCTAATAATAAAAATAAACTTAAATAAGTATACAAATTTGACATAAATACCTTTATTTTTAAAATCATATCTTGGCCATATTTTTCAAAAATATTCTTCCAGCTACCTCCACCATCCCTGAACGAGATTGTGGTTCTAAGAGTCAAACCACAATAATTAAAAAAGTCTCTTGCTTCTGGACCAATTGCTCTTGACATTGAATCTGAAAATGTGACTCGAATCTTTATTCCTTGTGCAGTCTTTAAATTCACATTAACAGACTTGTAAACTCCTCTGCGCTTGTTGATTGCAGTAGAAGAGCCTAGCATTGAAGTTGAATTACAACAATTAAATGTTACAAGCGATGGAAATCAATTATTACAAAATTGAAACAAACTTACCTACACTACTATTTTGAGTATGGGGAGTAGGAGGAAAGTTGACAGGCATTTCCTGAAATTGCTATTGCAGTAGTAGAGGTGAAATATCAGGTCTTGATTGAGGTGTAGAGCATGTACCTCCGCTATCTGTGTTGTCATTAGATCTAACAGAAAGACTTTTCCCACCTCGACCTCTCTTTAATCCTAACATATCCTACAAAAATATACATTTTATTTAGAAAAAAACAAAAAATCAAACAATAATCAATGTAGCTAAAATATACCATATCAATTAATTTCATTCATTTGAATCTTCTGTCGCACTGTCACTTTTATCGATGTCTTCTAGTTCATCTGTTTCTTTTATTTCAATGTTTGTGTCACTTTTTGCTTCAGTATCAATATCAAAGTCATCAAGCAAATCCTCTTCATCACTAAAACCAGTATTTATGGCATTATTTTGATGAATTTGTGATGATTCTCCTTGAGCTAAGGTATGTGTTTGTTCATCTTCTCCATATAAGTCAATGATAATATCATCAAGTTGTGTTGGACTCGCACGATACATATTTAAGTCTACCACCAATTGCTGATAAGGTTCTTCAACCATAGGATCATGAACCCCACTATGATCAATAGCATTATCAACTGGTACGTTGAACAAGTCACGTGGATTTGTTTTAACCACAACAAGCCAACCGGGTGCAACAATGTTATAATAACTAAACTTTATTGATTAAATACATCATTTCTCCATTAAGAAACAACAATATTATTCAACAGTCAAATAAAAGTAAACACAATCATACCCTGAAGACTCAATCAAAATGCAATTCGTAAAATCCATGATCAAGTCCAACCAACTAACTTGATTAGTTTAAACTTCAAATGAACAGATTCACAATGCAATTACTCCAATTCAATCAAGGAAAAATAAGAAATAAATCTCTACTTTACAAGTTAATTGGGCAATGGACTTGAAACTTCAAGTCCTTAACTTCAATTAATTTAAGGGGAAAATACCAAAATACTCTTAATAGGTAGTAGATGCCAAAGGAAATGTAATTGCACATGATGAAAATTAATTACACTTGCCGAAAGTAACTTACATATCATGGAAGCTAGTTTCATCTTACAAAGATGACTAACATATTGGTTCATGATGCATATTTCAGAAAAGTCACTTGCATATTATAAACTTCCTTATTATGTAAACGAACTTCCCTAGTGTACAAATGAACTTTCTCATTTTGCAAATGAACTTCCCTTGCGTGCAAAAAAAACTGAACTATTTCCCAACTGCAATTACAATTAGGATACAAGGTTAAGACACCAGAAAGTTTTATTTTACATATTTCTTATTAAAATTTTATAACCTCACTTCTTTAATCTTTTTAAATCAAACCCAGAAAAAATTTCTTTTCCTAATGACACTTAAACATGATTAAGATTATTCTCAATCATTATTTCGCCTATACAAATAAGACCTTGAACACATGTTATTTTAGCATCAATTTTTTTTCATATCCTAAATGAAAATAGTCTGTTACAATTCCATTTTATGAATATGATTATCCTATTATGATGGGAAACATGGAATAAGATATTAAAAATACATGCAATTCATGAGTCACTGGCTTCTGCAACTTTGAAGATCATACATATACTATGCGGCAATGCAACTTCAAAAGCTGTGAATAAATTCATCAACAATAACGCGGTATTACAGAACAGACAGGCATACATAGTCGGTGACATTACAGAACAGGCACAATACAATACGTGTATTTCCCAAATTCACAAAAATTTTCCAAATTTCCTAACAACGACAGCGACAGACGTGAAAATGACTGGACTTACTGTGAATGACGCCGATGGTCTGAGGTGATCGACGGGGAAGAGACTAATTTTTCAGGCGAAGCGACTCTGAAACTGAGGAGGAGTGACGGATGCGCAACGTGTATTTCAGCCTCAACAGAGCGCCGACTGCCAACGGTGAGGGGAACTCGCACTCGTCAAGGTAGGATGACGACTCTCACAATGACAGTGAGGAGCGACTTCGTGAACGACGGCGACCGTCGACTGGGAGCACGACCACCGCCTGTGTGAGGAAAGGAGCTCGACAGCACCGCTGGGTTTCAACCTAACTGATGAACAAATGAGTCGCGAGGAGGGGCAGGGGAAAGGGTATTTAAAACGTATTAGCGGCGACTTTGTGTTGTCACCGCAGAAAAGTGTAGCCAAAATTTTTTATTTTAATTGCTTCTGCGGCGACAAAGAAATGTCGCCGCTGAAAGTGTTCTCTTCAGCGGCAACAAAGTAAAGTCGCCGCTAAAAGTCCTTTTTCCGCGGCGACTTTTTTGTCGCCGCAGAAACTCAAGACTTTCAGCGGCGACAATTAGAGTCGCCGCTGAAAATCTTTAATTAGCGGCGACTTTTTTTGTCGCCGCTGAAAAGTCGTGGCCAAATCTATATCTTTTTATAGTGCCGACAGCTCCGTCAAGAGTCTCCTAAAGGCGAGCCTCCAGGATGAAGTGCACATTGTCCTGGCCTTCGCCAGAGATTACGATAATGCCAGAAATTACCAGACGGGGGAATTCTTCCCCTATTTCAATACGAGCACCTTAACTCCCGAGGAGATCCAAAACATCCGGGATAGTGCAACGGCCACGGCGGTCAAGTTCTTCCTGAGCATCGGAGGACGTGACGCGAGATTCCCGTTCGCCGTCACTTCCGCCGATGAATCCAAATGGATCAAGAACGCCACCAAGACTCTGGGAGATTTGGTGAAGCAGTACAAATTCGATGGCATCGACGTCTATTACGAGCACATAAACCCTAATGCGCTGCATCAGTTCGCCAAGTCGATAAAGCAAGTGATATGGAATCTCAAGAGCGAAAATATCATCACCCAAGCTTCCATCACCGTCTCGGCTCCTCTCAAGAAGTACTATCACGAGCTGTACGATGCCAACCAGAAGCTTTTCGACTACGTGGTCTACCAGTCCCACACTGAGCAATCTCCCATTTCCACTTTCACCGATCTCCAGCACGCCTTCCAACTCCTCTATCCTGATTATCCCGTCGGCAAGATGTTTGCCGGCCACAGCGACGTCCGCCCCAGCGACTGGGACACCGTCCCCCCTCCCGTCTTCCTCGGTGTCGTCCCTCGGCTCCTGGGCGACAGACTCTTTGGCGTTTCCAAGTGGATCGTCACCCCCAACGATTACAACCCTGAGGCTCCATAAGATGCACGACGGCTCTGGTCTTCCTTTTCATTTGTGCTCCCCATCGTGTGGTCGCTCTTTTATTTGTATCCATAGGTATCGTGTACGTTCGTGTGGTGCTTTAATTTGCTTTGCCTTGCCTTGCCCTGCGCTAGTGAGTTTCCCTCCCGAATAACAAGCTAATTAATGTCGCTCTGCTTCCTGCAATGCGGCCTAGCTACTGTGTCTTGTTTCATGCATGTTTCATCCAGTCCCAATAATCAATAAAACTTGCTTTTGTTTTCATGCCTCCTCCCTGGGTTATTAATATTATATATCTATATATATATATATATATAGATATATATATCTTGTTTTATACGTGTTTCTTAATGATAGAATATGTTAGTATTGGATAGTTTTTCTGGACAACGAATATTAATTCGTCAAAAGTTGAATATAGGCCCAAAAAAATATTAGCAATTATTTGGACTATGCTGTGCCCCGTTACAACAGGAATGACCCTCTTCCACATCATTAGTAAAAACTTGTCCTCCTCGTTTTGCTAATTGCCCAATATCACTCTATCACATTATTCGACTTCATCCATTTTTTAACAAAACCGTTATATGATTGGCAAATAAATAAATGACATCTGTACTTGTTTTCTTTATTACTTTATGCGGCTGGATTTCACAGCTGTTTACTATGATATGTTAGCTGCTGAAGCTTTTCTTTGTAAATGTATCGTTTTAACCAGTAATTAATAAACAATTGTGAATTATAAAAAAAATAAAATTATTAAAGTAAAGAGCTTACATTATGAAAAAAAATTGTTTCATAAAATTCGAATTTGGATTCTCTCTCTGAGATGAGATGATGTAAATTCTCAAATTTTGCTTCGTTTCTCTCTTCACCTATAAAAGATTCTTCCCAGTTGACACAATTTTTGCCCCAACAGGTGTGCCCTTTTTGTGGATGATCATTATTAATTTGTCATCCAATTATTGTTCATTTACCTATCTTACATTATTTGATTGCACCCATTTTATTTTCACAGCCATCCCATATCTACTATCAACTCGTTCAAACTTCAAATTAATTTTCTTGAGACTTAAGAATGAGACATTATTTTTAAGATATCTGATAATTAATTTCATTTTGATATATAGACAATCACATCTCTCAGTCCTTAAAATAAAATAAAAAGCCAAAAGAATCTCAAAATAAATAATTATTAAAAGATTCAAAATATAATTAATTTAACGAGTTATTCACACTTTTATAGAATCACACCATGAAGTAGTTCATATTTACACACACACACACACATATATATATAACTTAATTTTTTAGATAAGTATTTATTAGATATAATCCTGCTGTCCTTAATATAGGACCTGATTAGTGAATTAATTTTGTTTCTAAATATAAAATACAATTCTCATATTTATCTATTTTTTCTAAATTATTCATAGTAATGTAGAATTTGATTGGCAGTTAAGAGTTCAGATCTTTTAATATAAAATTAAATTAAGGAAATAAAAGGGAATATAAATTATTTGTTCACGGGATTTCACCTAAAAACTTTACATTGGAGGGCTTCATATCTAACTTTCAATTATATATTCCTCAACTCTAATTAAGTTACTTGCTAATTGGCTGATAGATAATCAAGTCCCTTAAATATGATATCGAACTAAACTACATGTATGATTAAAAAAAAAAAAGCTTTGTTATGAAAAGGGCTTTGTTTTAAGAATTAATTTTTAAACTATCAGTTAAAAAATATTAAATTATTTGACAATAATTTTTGAGGTATCATTGATAGTTTTTTCTCTTCTAAAGCTGACACTTAAATTTTGAGAATATATAATCACTAGCCAATATTTTTTTTCCGTAGGGGATATTCAATCGTGTCAACATATCATTTTTTCTCTCTTAGAAACTGTAGGTATTTAAATTTTTTTTATAGATTAATATCATTTCAAAAGTAACTTTAAAGCTATATTTGGATAGAGAGAAAGTATGGGGAAAATAGTGGAATGGGAATACTAAGAAGAAAAAAATTTCTAAAATGGTAAATAAATTTTACTATTTTGGGGGTTTTTCTCCTAATATGTTTTTTCCATAATTTTTTCCCAAAATGTTAAAAAATTAATGTTAATTATTAATATTTTGAATAGATTGAGGTAATATTGCTCATTTTTAATACTTTTAGGTGATATTGATCAAAAGCATTTTGGATACCTATAACAAAATTAGACTTTAACCTTATTAAATTGTCCTTAACGAAATTTTATTTATAAAAAAAAAGAAAGAAAGAAGTGATGGAGAATGCCTGGAATGAGTCTGGGCGGTGGGCTATGTCTATGATTATGTTGTACCTCGCCACAACGAAAGTAGCCCATATGTACCCGTTTTTTTCAGTTATCCAGCTAGTTTATGCGCTTTACCCCAACTATATATGAATTTAATTTATATTATACACCTAGTTATAGTAGATAAATTTTTTAACAGAAATTTTTTATATATACTAAATCTTAAATTCGATACATCATTTAAACGATATCCAACTATTTACCATTTGAATTAACTTTTGCTCATATACATTATTGAAGCTACATATCTTCCTTTACACTATTAAATTCCACTTCTTCTTTTTTTTTCCCTAAATGTTTCCACTTTCGTTGTTAAGTTCTTCTCATTTCATTCATCTTTGACCCTTTTATGTTCATCGAATATGAAACTGAGATGGAAGAGCCAAATATATTCTTTTGCGATTGATGCTTTAAATTATGAATTCATTTTTTATGGAGCTTCAATTAGGATATTTTATTCCTATATAAATTATCATATCCCTGTAAATAAAAATTCAAAACAACTTGTTGTATTGTGCATATTAAAAAGTCAAATAATATATTTTATTCTAGAATTTATCATCTCATATACCCATATATTATAAATTATTTTAATCAGAAACAATTTATTGTTTTTTTATAATATTTTACTCCTGTTATTAAAAATATATAAAATATTTATTTTATTTAAAAATTTATTACTTCATACATATTAAAATTATTTTAATTTTTATATGTATAATAAAATTCCAAATAATAAAAAATTTAATTCAGCACCTATTTTTTTTATTATTTTCGTAAAATCAATTGTGCTATTTTATTGTGGGTCTCATGCAATTTTTTTTACTAAGGCCCCACGTCTACCATCATTCATCCATTTGATTTATTTTTCCTTGTGAGTCATTGGCCCCATATTCTCTTCTTTACCATATTAAAAAGAAAAAGAAAAGTTACTTGTATAAAAAAAAAAAAAGTTACCACTCCAACAACTATTCCCCTAAAATAATTTTTATCCTACTTTACTTTATATCGATCATTATTTTTCCATCCAAAAAATAAAATATTATTTTTATTCTGGCATATTTTAAAATAAATATATTAAAAAATAATTAGGTATACAGGTGAAAATATTTTTTTAGTTCAAATGAAAAGCATTCACCATTTGAAAGAATTTTTTTTCTTACAATAATGGAAAGTCTCATGTTAAACTCTCGCGGTAAACACTATTTTTCTTAATGGTGAAAATTTATCAAAAAGAAAGAGGCTTAATTAAAAAGGAATAATAGATAAATAAAAAGAAAGTAGAAAGTATCAGTGATGATGATGGCGATGGCGATGTGATATGGAAGAAATATTGGTTTAGTGGAGAAAGATACGACAATGACACATGTTAAGATTCCATATTAATATGAGAATTTTATTAATAAATCAACTGTAAATACGTTTAAGACTTATAATTTTGGTGAGTTTTAAAATAAATTATTTTTAAAAAAATCAGTGGGAAGAACGTGGTCCCTATTGGCCCCCTAATTAGTATGACAAATGCGGCCGGCAGAGTGGAATCATTTGTACAAACCATAATTTTTTTTTTTACAATTTTTTTTAAAAATAATTAAATTTACCTATAATCTAAATATAAAATAAAAATTTATTTTTTCTTAAATAATACTAATATCGAAATAGAAATTTATTTCTTCTTAAATAATACTAATATCGATCAGAATAAATTATCTATTATCTTTATATATAAATCTAAATATTTAAAAATTAAAATATTTCTCTAAATATTATAATTAAAATAATATTTTTAAAAAATTAAATATACTGATCACATATTTTACTCATAATTGAACCTACAATGGGTCCAAACCATAAATATAAAAAGAAATAAAAACTATTTATTGGATCCTCCATCTCTATTTATTGGATCCTCCTTGGACTTTCTAGCATCCTTCACGTTTCGTTAATAAAACCCTATTTAGTCAACATTTGTAGGGAATCATGCCCTACATGTCTCTTCGCCCAATCATTCGTTTGTTCTAATTTTTTTTATTAACTTTATAAAAATACGATATATGCAAAGCTCAACTGATCACTTTCTTTATACCAAAAAGAATTATCACGTCTTTCAATTTGAATAGCGCTTGCAAAAATATTTTTAAATTATCTATCAACCAAATCTTCATGCTAGGAGTTAAATTTAAATTTAAATTTTATAATTATAAACTAATTTTTTATTATGAACTACAACTTTAATAAAATTGCAAACAGACATAAGTATAATTAATAAAATACTAATTCATAATTTATAAAATTTTAAATTCAATATTTTTCTGTTGAATAAATAAAAAATTTATTAATATATGATTTATAAATATTTTAAATCTAAAAATATATTATGATCTTGATAAGTTCTAAGATCTAACTTATCTAATTTTTTTTTAAATAAACAAAAAATAACTTTGGCAAAACTCAATTGATTATAAAGTAAATGTGCCTCCAATATCTTATAAGGACTATGAATAATGAATTACACTTTTACTGAAAATTTTAATGAATTAAAAATTTATATTCTATTATTTATAATATGCAAATAATAAAATTTAATATGAATTTATATGAATTTCATTTAAACACGTAAACTCCCTCGAATAACAAATTTCCTATATCTTAATGCAAAAGGGTCACCCTTGACTTATATATCTACTATTTCTAACAATTTGACAACACGTGGTGTTAAATTGACAGCTCACAACTTTTCTACGTAGGTGGGGCAGTCTCTTTCTTTATCTAATCATAAAATGTTTTATGGAATATTCAATTTTTGTATTACCTATATAACAGTCCATATGAAAACCAACAATAAAAAAAACCAAAAACAAAAATCACACAACTGTAGAAAAGAAGATATATGAGGAAACTGCAAAATTTTAAAATGATTTAGCGGATATTAGTATCCAATTTTATATTTTTCATCCTAATCGTTGCATCACCATCATACACACCACGAGACATTATAAGGTCGGGCCGCTTTTACTTTATTATTGTATTTTTAAATATAGATAAGGTTAGTTAGAGTCTGCAACTCGAGGTGAGCATTCCAGTTATATATATATATATTATTTTGGTGAAAGTCTATTTGGGGGCAAATTTTTCGGTGATAGAAGGATTTTTAACAGAACAGGAGGTAAAAATAGGAATAAAAATTGAATTAATTTAAAAATAAATTTTAAAAAATTATTTGATAAATTATAAATAAATATAGAATTGATATATATTATTTTTATAATTTAAAATAAAATTGGCTACAATATTTTTTTATAATTTTATAAGGGTTGAAATTGTCTAAATTTTTTTGATAATTTATAATAAAATAATCTAAAATATTTTACTTTCACTTACCCTATTTTAGTTTTTAATTTTTTATAGAATTAAAATTATCAAAAATATTAAAAGTTAAAATAAAATAACTTCTATTATATCAAACAAAAAAAATATTTTTTTAGTTGTCCATCCGATTTATAGGAGCTTTCCCCTGACTATATCTAGATTTGACCCACGTCGTGTACCTGGCTATAGTAGGTAAGTTTTCTAACGGAAAGTTTCTACATATGTCAGGACTCGAACTCGATACATCGCTTAAGTAATATCGAACCACTTATCACTCAAATTAGTCTCTGTTGATGCAAAAAACTATTTAATTTTACTTTTATTTCTATATAATTAAACATATCTTCAAACCTTTTTTTCCATACCCTCAAACTGGAGAAGGGTTACTTTTTATTTGATAAATTATTTGGTTGAACAGATTTCACTTGCTTGTATGGACATTGGACAATGACAGTCCAGCATTTTGTAGTGGCCACAAATTCGGCCTGGTTGGTTTGGAAATTTATCATATACTCCTTTCTTGCCTTATTTATAAATTAAATTATTAAATTTTTATATAATTATATAATTTTACCCCATCACTTATTATTATTGTATAAATTTTATTCAAATAAAATATAATATATATTAAATAAAAATTAAATTATTAAATTTTAAATTAGAGTTATTTGGGCTTTTTTATCTCACCTTTAGTTGGATTTTAATTACTTATATATATAGTATATTACATAAAATATTTTTATTTTAATACATTTTTTTTTAAATTATAAGGAGTTTTATGGTACATCTCATTTAAATAATCTGACAAATGAATATTAATTCTCCGTTCGATTCTGAAAACATTTTTGATAACCATGTCGACGTGAGCTAGCAATTATCATGGCGGAATAGGTATCTATCTATCTTAACTTTTAAAAAGAAAAGAAAAATCCGAAGTGTTAGTGTGGCTGATAGAAGAAAAGGCAAAAAAAGAACGACAAAAAGAAAAACGAATAAAATACATTTAAAAAAATATTTACAACATCTAGTTTTAGTTTAGATACACGAACATATTATTAATATAAAATAAGTAGGATATTTCTAATTCAGAGTAAATCTCATTAAAAGGATAGTATTTCTATAATTTTATTTTATAGATAAAATATTAGTCTTTAAAATGTTTTATTTTAAAATTAAATTACTTTTATGATAAACTATATGATATATAATTTAAGTATTTTAATGGAAAGAACAACTTATTCAAATTAAAAATAAATAAATTATACGGAGATAGATAAATTAAATCTTTCAATGCATAATAATCTCTAAAAAATAAAAAAAATTATTTTAATTATAAATATAAAAATATTTTTACTTTATATAATTTAGTGATCAAAATATTTTGATTGATTACACATATTAAATTAACTCGTAACTTTTTATTTTATACAAAAGTAGCTTATAACTAAAAAGTAGTTCTATCACATAGAATTAAATAATATAACTTAAGAAAATTAAAATAAATTTATCACAAACAAAAAATAATTAAATTAATTTTTTAATATTTATAAATTAATTATATAACTTATATATTAATAAATAAATATAGTAATATTATCATTTTTTTTATATAAAAAAGATTTCAGTGCTCTTTTTGTTTTTATTTATAAAAAACTTTTTATTATTTATCCAAAATATTAAAAAAATTCACTTATACAATCGTATAACTCATTAATAAGTTATTAGTAAATTTTTTAGAATTATTATAGTTTAAAAGTTAAAGTTATATCTATAACTTAAGCTAGGAAAAGTCGTGGCAATTTAGTCAATAGATTTTGAATGAGTCCTAAAAATGTCAGGGCATACTTAGGGGGTGTTCGGATATATTTATAAACACTTCTTTAATCCTTTTTCACTGTTCACAAAACAAAACTTCGCTCTCTAGTTCATTTTAAAGTACAAAATTAATTCTTTACCCTAATCCAAACACCCCATTAGTAGAAAAGCTTTATCACTTTTTACGGCCCTCTACATGAAACAATACGAACTACAGTAGTTTTGGTGAGTTTAATTATTTGGGATTAAAGTGAGGAAGACTCGAAATACCAAAAACGAGTTGATGACAAATTGTATCCATAAAAGCAAAAAAAGGAGTTGATGACAAGAGGGGGGACCCACAAGGACCACGCTGGTCCCTATCGTATCTGATCCATCGAGTCTCCATTATTTCATTTGAATCTCCACTCTGAAGTAAAAAGTTGTGGAAAATAAAACAAAAGTATAGATAATTCATAAAGCACACCAAACATAGTTAGTGGCTATTATACGCTCCCTTAATAATGCCAAATCAGTCTCCTTAATTTGCGCTCTCACTTCCATGTTACTTCTATTTATTATCACATGTGGCTTTTCTCTAACTACCAAGTTGAGATTGCCCATCGTATTATCTTCAGATATACCAATCTAGAATTAATTTAGGCTCTATTATATATTCTATTCGATTTTTAAATAAGATATTTATATTAAAAGAAATAATTATTTAATTATAAATTATAAAATTAAATACTTAATAATATAATTAAATAAATAATATAAAAAAGCAACGCGGGTTGTGACTTGATTAATTCAACGGAAATTATAACTAAAATGTTGTTAGTGTAATACAGGAAATGATTTATACTCCACTAAAACCTTCAACATGATAGAGGGGAATATTTTGTTTGGAAAAAGTAGGAAAATGAGAGTTATAAAATAAGTGAGAATATGCGTACACACACACACACACAAAAGCATGAAGAGTAATAATAATTGTGTGTATAAGATATAAATTGTGCATAAAGTCACATGTAAAATTGCCAATTATTTCTAAACCTTTTGAAGGGCAAAGAGCTTTTTGGTCAAAAAAGGAAGTACAAAGGGCTTGCTATAATTGGTGTTCCTTTTTTCTTTTTTTTTATGACGCGTAATTAGCGTTTATTTAATAAACAAAATATGTTATTTTATTGACTAAATATATAAAATATTAAAATAATTTCCTCTAATTCACGCGTTGCATTTACTATAAACATCATGCCATTAAGGGCCTGTTTCGTAGAAGTGTAAATTATGATTTTAAAAGTTTTGTTTGATAAAATTTAGGTTTGGATAAGTTATATTTATTAAAATAGTTTTTTAAATTGAACTATAGTTTAAAATTAAAGTTTCAGATAAGTTAGTTAGAGTAACTTATAGAATAATAAAAGAGTTTATAAATTAACTAATTACTATATTACCCATACTTTTTCTTATATCCTCTCTCTTTTATTTTTTACACTCTATTTCATCTTTACTCTTATATCTTATATCTCTTATTTAATACTTATACCATTTTTTATAATTTATCAATAATAAAATACTTTTGAAAATAACTATTCAAACATTCATTTATTCAAATTCATATTTTTTTCACAAGTTCTTTTCTACAAAATATTTTTCTATAAGCTATCTAACTTTTTTTTTATAAATTTATTTTTAAAATCTTATCAAAATACACACTAAATACTCATGGAGTGTTTTCGCATTTATTTTTGTCAAATGCTTTGCTTTCATTTTTTGTTAATCTAAATTGTAATATAAACGCTTCAAAATATATACGAATCCTACCTTGATTAAAAAGCAATATTTTTATTTTAAAAAAAATATGATATTTTGCCGTGCAAAAGAATTGAAGCACATGTTAAAATAGAAGGGTTCAAGTAATCCTTACCTTAACTTTGAGAGAAAGCCTAGCACATAATTATTCTTACCCTCCAATGCCTAACACTACAATTATTAATTATTAATATTATTAAACAACAACTTGAAGGATTGGTAGAACCATCCCTAATAATTTACTGTCCAAACTAATACTAGCAATTATTATTGAAAAAATTATTAAAAAAATTTGGCCAGCGAAATTTATTTCCCTAAGTACTTACAAACCCAAATTTTTACTAACAAAATTAGTTGAATTAATAAAAAATTAATTTATAAATTATAAAATTATGAGTTCAAACATATCAATATGAATACCTTATTAATATAAATATATTTATAAGTACTATGAATTTAAAGATATATTTTGATTTTAATAAATCTTGATATCTAATTCATTGAAACTTTTCATCTAAAAAAGACACAAGTCATTGGGTGAGTGTAACTCATTTTCAAGAGGATACTCTAATTATTTTTTTAATTGTATACAATATTTCTTTAATTATATAAAAATATATTTTATTTATATATATTAAAAATATATTATACACAATTTAAAAAGAATTGCTCGATATAAATTGCCCTTAAGTCTTCATTATATCCTCAAATATTAATTAATATATTAAACAATGCATAATAATAAAAGTAATACAAACAACACCACGACACAATTAATCAAGCCTTCACACGCCTAAAAGAAATGATCCTTGATCATTCCCTGGTGTAGACTAAAACTCTTTCCACATGACTCACATGCCAGGCATTTTCTTTTGGACTTTTTGGTTTTATACCATGTCGGTACAGTGGTCCTTACTTACTAATAAATTTAGTTTTTTTTTTTAAATCGCAACAAAATTACCTACCATATGGCATGAGCATCCTAAAACGGATCTCACTTAAATATTTTTTTCTGACTCAAATTAACTTAATTATTTAATTTGTTAATTTTATTTTTAAAAAAAACTCCTGCCACTAATATCTTACTATCTGACTCGTGTAAGTTTGATGAATTAAAATAAAAAAATAAAATAAAAGATATACTAGTATATCAAAAGTAAACACTAAACAGATCAATCAGTCCATTTCCTATTACAAATTGGATGACTCATCCCCCTAACAAAACAAAATCAGAATAGACCTCACTTGTTGAATATTTGTCTTAACGCCCGCCCCTGCGGTTCCCTCTCCTTTTGAGTAACACGTTTTTTATTCTTATTGGGTATTTTTTTTATTGAAACAATAATAAGTTACTAATTCATTAATTATTTTTCACATTCTTCGTCTGCCTTCTACGTCTTTTCACTTCTTGCTATTATTAATGACGCTTCAAAACTCAGCCCTTACTCTTCTTGTAACCTTTTTGGAAAATCTCATCATTTTCTCTCTCCAGTTATTTTGTGTAACTTCATTCTACTCTAATCTTCTCTGCAACTCACTTGCCGGAATAATTCTTTTCCGGTGGTAGTAGTTCCAGTTCAAAGATGGCAGAACAATTTTCGAGCTCCGTTGAGTTCGGAATGAGTCTCTCGAAGCGAATTTTCTATGGCAGAGGATCGTTTTCTGCTCCGATACCGGAGCCGGCGTTATCCAGGACTACGGACGTGTATCTACCGACAGCGCCGATGTGTTACGCGGTGGTACCAGAACCGGAGATTGTTGACAATCCGGACATTCGGACTTACCAGCCGTACGTTCACGGCCGGTGTGAACCGCCCGCGTTGATCCCACTACACATGCACGGAATTGCCATGGATATTGAGTGTTCTCTTGATACGGCGTTTGTTACAGTTAGCGGAACATGGCGCGTCCATTGTGTAAGGTCGAGTAAAATGTGTGATTGCCGGATTGCTATACCAATGGGAGAACAGGTAAATCATCTTGTTTATTATATTGCTCTGATGAAGACAATTACGATAGAGATAGATGATGTTAAAGTCATTCCAATAAATAATTATCACAATTGATATTTTTATGGGGCTGGCATCGTCTGTTGTGTTAATCATCTTCTAAATGCTTTGATTGAAGTTCATCAATTTGATCAACCACTAAGCAATGAACATACAACTGTCGAATCATCTGCTACGTTAATCTGTTGCAAAAGTTATTTTTGTGGTGTCCAAGACTTGAAGTTTTGTCTCTCAAGGATACAAGTATCAATCTGTTTTCTATTAATCATTCGCGTCCGCAGTTTTTCTTTACAGAAAAGGATCAAATCTCATATCAACTTTGTTTTCGGGCCATAAATTAAAATTTGGCTATCATTATGTAAATTCGTTATTCTCCAAGATTCTGTACTCAAATAACATTTAGGTTTCACTTCGTTGTTGTTCACGATTCCATTATGCGTAATTAAGTGTGATCATTCTTTCATGTTTAACTGCTTGATGAATATCTGCACTCTCCTCCTCTCTGAGGGTTGAAGTTCGTTTTGTGAGTTCTCAAGTTATATATATGATGTGGCTAACAGGGTTCACTTCTAGGTCTTGAGGTTGATGATAGTGGAATATCTTATCAAACTGAAGTTATCACTCCAAAAGATGAAAGAGATACAGAGAAAGCAGCGAAAACAAAAGATGGATATTTCTTGAAAAGCCAGATATACACTGTGAAGATTCCACAGGTTATTACTATATACTGGCGGAGATTAATTAATATCATTTATTTACTTAATCAGTTAATAGTTTTACTCATACAAAATAATATCTTTCAGGTTAGGGGAGGCTCTCTTCTTTCAGTAAAAATCAGATGGTGTCAGAAATTGCTATATCATGATGACCAGCTCTCAGTTAGTGTACCTTTTAGTTTTCCTTCATACGTCTCTCCGGTGGAGAAGAAAAGTTCAAAGAAAGAGAAGGTTTTTTTGAAAGTAAAATCCGGTCTTGCAGCTGAAGTGTTATGCAAAAGCAGCAGTCATCCTGTTAAGGTGAAACATTGAGGTGGCAATTCATAAATATACATTCTAGTATCCCATATTTTTGGGAATCTGAAACCTGTCTCTGTGTGTTTGAGTATTTAGATGTGTAAAACAATAAGCCTTTCACTCTTATTATGACACATACACAAATCTTGAATTTTCCATTGTTAAAATGTTCATGTACTAAACACCATATTGGGCCTTCAAATTCTGTTTGGCCTCTATTAGATCTGAACTAAGAGGCTTTTTTACTTTCCAGGAACTAATAGAGGCTTTTTTACTTTCCAGGAACTAACACACCAATTTGGTAAGATAAGTTTCTCATATGAAGCAGAAGTGTCTGCATGGTCAACTACAGACTTCAGTTTGTCATACGCGGTAAGACCTAGAAGCAGTCTGCTTTAAGAATTCTTAATGCAATTCCATATAAACTCTAATCCATTGACGTTCAAGAACAGACGAGAATGCCATATATGTAATGCATCAAATATCACAGGTTTCTTCAGCTGACATATCTGGTGGCGTGCTCTTACAATCACCATTTCTGCGTGATTTTGACCAGAGAGAGATATTTTGCTTGCAACTTTACCCTGGAAATAGCCAAAATAGGAAGGTTTGTTTTCATTATTTCGCACTTAATTTTTTTCTTATTTAAAGTTTGAAGTACTTGTTCTCTTTATAATACATTTACCAAGATTTAAGATGAGTATATGTCTTAGCAATGCATAGTAGGGTTACGTTGCAACTTGCAAGTAAGATGCCTCTACATCCCTTCCCCATCCATGTATGGACAAAAGAAGGGGATTGCACTGTTCTTTGTTGAGTCTTCTTAAGTATGAATGAATCTAGAGGAACAATTCTAATGTATAGCCATAATATAGCTGCATTTACAAATAGTTTATAGTAATAAGGAATATATGGAACTTCAAAATGGATCCAGGAAACAAATTACTTTTAAGAATTAATGAGTATAGAAATGCAACCATTTGAGGAAGCAAACAACTTATTCAGTCAAGTTGCCTTATTTTCAAGCAAAGTCTCCTTAACCAACTTTTAAATACTTTTTAACGCGTTCTTATTTATTTGCTCTCGTAGACTTTCAGAAGGGATGTGGTATTTGTCATAGACATAAGTGCAAGCATGAGAGGAAGTCCGCTTGAAAATGTAAAGAATGCACTGCTGGCATCACTTTCTCAACTAAATGCCCAGGACACATTTAATATCATAGCTTTTAATGAGAACTTCTACTTGTTCTCACCATCAATGGAACCTGCAACAGGAGGAGCAATATTAAATGCTACCCAATGGATTGGTACTATGTTTATTGCCAAAGGTGGTACAAACATATTGCTTCCCCTAACTCAGGTAGTTTTTTCTTTGCTGAAGTTTTCAAAATGATGCACAAACAATTCTGCCACACTTCTTGACTGGTATGATTGCTCTGATAGATCGTGTATATGTATGAAGCGTTTTAGTCCTGCTTTGGACCTTGTGCATCAATTTTGATTGTTGAGTTCTTAATGTTCACACGTGGATTTAACCTCCTGATCTAATAGCGTATTCTATCTTAGGCAATGAAGCTATTTCAGAAAACTACTGATTCAATCCCTCTCGTTTTTCTCATTACTGATGGAGCTGTTGAAAATGAAAGAGAGGTCTGCAATTTTGTTACAAGCTACGTCACAAGCAGGCAACCAGTTTGCACCCCTCGCATATGTACTTTTGGCATAGGCAAGGGCTCTGCCCTTCTTCTCTTGTACTTTTGGCATAGGGTTATGATAAGCCGAACTTGATAATTTCTTCTGATAGTAATACTTGAATAACCGTGCAGATTTCCTATAGTTGACGCTTGTCAATATACTCCCCTGTTGGAAATTTCTTTCAATGACTTCATTGAGAAACTTCAACTATGTGCATTATGTTGCTATTTACTTCTATTGTTGTATATATGACTAAATTTATATAAGTTTGAGTTCTCAGCAGTTGGTCACTTCTTTATACGTCTATCTTTTGCAATTTTCTTTGTCCAACTGGCTTTACCTCTGAATTTTAATGTGAATAATTTTCAGGTTTATATTGTAATCACTACTTTCTGCAAATGCTAGCACAAATTGGGAGGGGTCACTGTGATGTTGCTCATGATCTAGGTTAGCGTCTTTACATAATATCAAGGCTTAAATTGTTGCTTCCAATCAGTTTTCTCCTCTCATACGCCTGTATACTTACTTTTTTTTCAAAGAACATTCCTCAACTGAACTTGGTTTCTCTGCTTCCACTGTATTTGCAACATGATTTTGTTACTGATTACAATTGTCACCCGGAGTATAAACAATTTCAATTTTCAATTATTATGTTTTCTTAAAATTTGATATATCATCTAATATCTTGTTCTGTTGTTGTCATGTCTAGATTCAATTGACTTTCGAATGCAGAGGTTATTTAGATCTGCTTCGACAATCATTACTTCGGACATAATGGTGGAAAGTTTAGAAGGTCTTGATTCACTGGAGGTACTTCATAAGAAGCACAACTCTACTGGTTATAATCTGCATAATTTATAATGATTTCTTGAACATATAACTGGCAACATGTCCTTCAGTTTTCTAGTTTACTCAGGGATCATGAGTATCAATCCATCTGTTTTCGCCATATAGTGACTTGCTCTGTTCTTTTCCTTCCTTTTTATTTTTGGTTGCAGCTATTTCCATTTCTTATTCCAGACCTTTCACTTGAAAGTCCGCTGATTATATCAGGAAGATATGATGGAACCTTTCCTGATTCGATTAAAGTAAAAGGGACCCTGGCAGATATGAGCAACTTTGAAGTGGACTTGAAAGCGCGGAGGGCAAAAGATATGCAACTTACAAATGTAACATTTCATCTCTCGCGCAAAAAAAAAAACAAAAAAGAAAGAAAAGAAAAAAAATAGCTAGTCATGTAATTGATGGAAGCACGCACAACTGCTGAACGATGCCTGATTTTGGTTTGATACTTTCATCAGGTACTTGCCAAAAGACATATAGACTTTGTCACTGCTCAGGCATGGCTATCAGAAAGTAGAGAGCTGGAGGAGAAGGTTTGCGTATTTCATACGTCACTATCCATGGATTAGATAAGTTCTTAATGATATTTTCAGATTATTCTACAATGTTAAACGACACCTATGCTTTGTGTCTTCTCCTTCCTGTTTTCAACTCATCTATAAATTAAAACTGAACTTTGATTTTGAGAAACAGTTTTTTTTGTTGATATATGTATTACTGGTAATATTAAAACATTTTATTACTCTCTTGCTGATTCCGAACTAACAGTAAATGTCAAATTTCTTGATGAAAGGTTTCCAAAATGAGCACACAAAATAAAGTCCCCTCGGAGTACACCTGCATGGTTCTTGTAAATGCTGAAAAGGGAAAGAAGGCACCACCAGAACAATTTCTGATACAGAAGGTAAAGTTTTTATTAGAGAATCTGATAGCAAGCACCAAAAGAAATTTGGAAGAATGACATTTGGATCCTTGCAAGGGAATTATTGACACTTTGTTCCCTTGAAACAATAACCCTTTGAAGATTGAAGTAGTGATCAAATTGTTAAAAATTTTCTACAAGGGACCCAAATGTCATTCTCTCAAGAAATTTCGCCAATTGTTGACTGATAAAAGATCAGCTCCTCTGTCAACTGATTCCTTAAAACTCTTCAAAACAGGCGTACAACAGAATCACCATGCAGAATGTGGAACTTGGAAAACAGAGAATATTCCTTGGAGGGCTGAGTTTTGGGTTTGGTGACACCAAAGCAACGGCCGCGAACATCCCGCCGGCATTAAAAGAAGCGAAACCTTCAGAAGGTCTGTTGGAGAAGGCTGCCACCACTTGTTGCAGCAAATTTGCTGATACCTGCTGTTGCATGTGCATGCTTCGTGCTTGCTCTTATATGAATGACCAAGCCACTATCGTCTGCACTCAGCTTTGTGCTGCTCTTGCTTGTTTCGAGCTGATCAAATGCTGTATCGAGCTCTGTGATTGTGAGTGTTTCGAGTGACATTAATTCCCAAGTTGAACTGCAAGAAAATGTGTGTATTGTGTAGTATTAATGTATAATAAGTTATTAACAATGTGTATATATTTGCCCTTGTGCAATGTTGTTCAGGCTGTAGCTACATTAATGCAAACTTATTTCTATTACTTCGGTTATCTTCCCCATAAATAGAAAATGCATAGCTGAAAAATTATACCATAATTCTATTTTAATTTGATCCCTTGCATTTGCATATATAGTCTCCTTGATGGTGAACTACTAATTCTATTGTATTTTAATTTATATCATTATCTTAAAAATCATTTTTCAAATCTGTTGTATTTTTATCATGTAAATCAAACAAATTAACCTGAACTTTTTTATAATATTAATTGGATCTTATTACCAAATATTTTAGTTTCAAGTTGATAGTTATTCTTTATAGTATAAGTGTTTTTTTAATAATCAAATTTAAGATTTAAAAAAATTCAGTAGAATTTTATACTGTTAAATTAATTTTATATTAATAAATTAACCCAAATTTATCTGGTAGATTTGATTGAAAAAATAATAAAAAGAAATGAACTAAAGTTTTTTATATAGCCTGTTTATATAAGAGTTTAGAAAAAAATTTATGAAAAAAATGACTTTTGGGTAATTTTTAAAAAAGGTTTTTAGAGAAGAGTTTATGGAAAAAAAGTGGTTATAAATAAATGAGTGTTTGGATAATTATTACTAGAAGGACTTTTGTAATTGAAAAATTATTAGAAAGGGTATGCTTTTAATAAATATAGGAGAGATGAGAGATAGTGTAAAAAAGTGATGAGAGAGGAAAGAGGAGAGAGGAGAAGATGATATAAAAAAGAAATGAGAGAAGACATAGGATGTAGAAGAGAGAAAATAAAAGATAAAAAGTATGAGAAAAAATAGGGATAAAATAATAATTTGTTAATCTATAAACTCTGTTCTATAAACTAGTCTCATTAGTTTATCTAAAACTTTAATTTTAAACTATAATTTGATCTAAAAACTTTTTTAAATAAATATAATTATTTATTTTAAAATTTATTTAAACTAAAATTTTACTCGATAATTTTTAAAATTCAAATTTGATATTTTACCAAATGCATACGAAATAAAATAAGGAGAGTAAATTGGGAAGGTAAGATGGGTAAGAAATTAAAATCGTGTTATTGCTCTCTCAAATGCTAAATATGAAAGTTGGTTAATAAATTTATTTTACCTCCATTCACTTTTTTTCTGAAACTTTTTTATTTTTTTAAACTATCATTAAACGTATTAAAGAGTTTTATCAAGTTAGTTCTAATCCAAATAATTAAAAATGTTATTATAGAGAAATAACACGTTCAACTAATTTATTTCTTTACGGTATTGGATTGAACATCCCAGCAATACCTTGCTGTGACAATTTGAGGAAGATAAAGTTGGGTGCTTGACTATTGTCATATCCAAGTCACACGAGGCCATCGGGATGTGTCTGAGAGCTCCTTGAACTCTGCTGCTTAACAATTTCAACGCGTTAAGCTAAATCTACGTATAAATCCGCAGATTTTCTCAATTCATTCCCTTAGATTTGGCTGCCGCTTTCATTATTTTTCTGGGTTGTGGCGAGATTTGTCATTCTCTTCTTTCAGTTTTCCTCCCCAGATTTAACAGGTATCTCTCTGTTTGGATGCTTAGAAATGCATAGGGAAAAGTAAAGCAACTGTGTTTTTTTTCCCATTTCTCCTCCTTGTTACACTCATCGGTTAATGCTAGGAACTTATGAATGAGAAAATAAATAGGAAAAGGTCTGCTTCGTTCAATCGGTCTTGTTTTGCTTGATGGAAATGAAAACGGGTAAAAAGACACAAAACAGCGTCTATAATTCCCCAGTGAATATGTTTGTTTGAATAAACCTTGTATGGATTGTTATTGCTGTAATTATTGCTGATTGCTGATTCTTGCAGTTTGGTTCTTGAAATGCGGCTACCTCTTGTTGGATTAATCAGAATGCTTCTCCTGTTTGCTTTAGTTTCTACTTTCTGGTAAGCAGTTGCTGGGAATTCCAGTCTCCTTTGAATTTAGATATTACGTTGGGCACTGTCATGATTATAAACTAAGAGCAGAAACATTTTACCTTCTTAGAATTAAGCATATAGGATTGTGATATTGAAAATCGGTGGTTTCAGTATCTGTAGTCTTATGATCTTTGGGCAACTCGAAGGAAAATCTGGAGAAGTAATTGTAAGTTCCACAATGGGCAGCAAGAAATATTCTTGATTTTCTGCTTCCCTCCTCTTCTTCCCGTCTTGAATGTTTGATAGCTTTGAGAGATTGAAATGGTAAATAATTATAATGAATGTAATGTATCTATTTGAAAAGGAGATTCAGCACCCACAAATTCTTACAAGCTTCAAATTTTAACAAATTGTATAGGCTTATGTACATATCGATATTGTATATTTCATTGTATAAAGTCATATGTATTTATGATATCACTAAATCGAAGTTAATGTACTTAAAAGTAGAGATAAGACAAATTGACTAGGTGGTCTCCCAAAAATATACAGGTCTTTGAGCAACGGAAGTGAAAACAAGGAGAAAACTCTAGCTATTATAAAACCAGATGGATTGCTAGGTAACTACACGGATGATATCAAGAAAACAATTCTAGAATCTGGTTTCAGCATATTTAAGGAAAAGAGGTTTCAACTTGATGAGGACACTGTAGCAAGATTTTATGCAGAGCACTCTTCTAAAAGCTTCTTTGCCAGCCTTATAAAGTACATGACAAGGTATGTCCTTGACTGTCTTGATGTCAGCATGTAACAGTATTGTAACTTAAATGAGTTAAACTCTTTGTTGGAATTGCCTCACTGCTTAAGTAAATGCAAAGAACATAGTAGTCTCATTTGCTCCAACTCATTATAATGCTTCACTTTCTGGTTCAAATTATATCTAAGTCTAATATTATCCCTTTAACTGAGTTTCTTTTGTTTTGTTTGTTGAGTCTTTTTCTTGACTATGCAATACAATTGTTTTGTTTTTAATAATTATGGTGGGAATGAAGATACTCAATACAGGTTTACCATAACCAATTGGAGGTCTTTTTAGTGTCCATAATACAAAAGCTTTGATATTGACCTACATTATAGCTTTTATTATTGTAAGGTAAGCACAATAAAAGATAGTTCCTGTTTCAACTGCCCTTCCCATATTATATGGTTTCCATCTAATTGTTTTGTTGTTAACTACTTGGACGAGGAAATTCTGGCTTCACTTTTGTGGGAAGTAATGCCTCATGACAGTTACTTCTGTCAATCTCTCATTTTAATCTTGTTTGATGTTTCTTTCTAGCTGTTGTCTTGTTTTGAATCTCCTTGCATCCTTTTCTGTGACAATTGTTTATCAGTGGACCGGTATTAGTTATGATTTTGGAGAAGGAAAATGCTATTGCTGATTGGCGTGCCTTAATGGGGCCAACTGATGCACACAAGGCTAAGATTACTCACCCTCACAGGTCATATATATTACTACCTCCATTCTTTAATATAAGAATTAGTTAGCTTTTTTAGATAGATTAAGAAAGTTATATAAATCAGTTAATTATAAATAATATAAGAACTAATTAACTAATTTAGGTAGATTAAAGAGTATATAATATGAATTCGTCTTGGGGATTTAGATTTGGTCATAATTAACTAATTTATTTAGCCTCTTTAATTTACTCAAAAAATCAATTAGCTCTTATATTAAAGAATAAGGGAGTTATACCTCTCTCTGTTTGGGTGAAGATGAATTTTAGGTTTAAAATATTTGCCCAACTTCTTTACATTTGGTCCCCTAGGCTGTGATCGAATGAAGAGATAATTTCATGACATTTATTGTTGTATCTCTGCTATTTTTTTTTTGTACAGCATCAGAGCAATGTGTGGTCTGGACACCGGAAGGAATTGTGTTCATGGCTCAGATTCTCTTATATCTGCACAAAGAGAAATATCATTTTTCTTCAGAGAGTTGTCTGCAGGTTAATTCTAACTCTATTTTTGAAGAAAAATATGGACAACACATTTTCTCTTTCCAGTTGAGACTCTAAGCTTTAGGCGCTGGGATTTGCTATATAACGAGTTTTTTTTTTTGTTTTATTGCCGAATCATTAGGTAGGTCTGACTGGTTATGTACCTCGAGTAATTTGACCACTTTAAAGTAGTAATGGTTACGAGGGCGAGCCTTAGAGCAACAGTAAAGTTGATGTCATGTGATCTAAAAATTGTAAGTTCAAATTCTAGAAACAGTTTCTCCGATTATAGGAGTAAGGTTGTGTACATATATTTTATTGCGTGTTTGGGTAAGTGAGCCAATTTATGGCACCTGCCTTAGTATGTGGAAATCCATCGGTCACGGTATGACCAAAACATTATGAGAGTAGTTTTACCTTGAAGGTTGTAAAATTTCATTTCCAACTAAGAACCAAAACACATATGGTGTGATCAATTGAAGTTTCTACAAACCATAGTTTGCAAAATGAAGTTGGGTAAAATCAGTAATGTGATTTATATTTGGATATTTTTTTTATAAAAAGTCAGTTTGACAAACTTTAGTCTGAGGTTGAGATGAATTCGACATCAAAGGTTTGATTACGACCCTTATCCATTTTCCCACTGCCTACAATCAAAGGAAGCACCTCTAAAAATACGATAATAGACATCTAGGCCCCTGCTATGCCACTTGCTCAACCAAGGAATGCAGATTTCTTCTTAGGAGGTTAGGAACAACTTCTCAGTGGTTCTGCTTGAAAGGAAAAGAAATGCATTTGGATCTATCTAACATATATGAGTTGATATTAATTTTCTATTTTCCAACTTAAGCCAGAATCCTGTGATTTATCATATCCTCTAATGAAGGTTAAGTACAAAATTAGCTCTCTAATGACTTTTTGTCTCTTTATTTCTTTGGTCAGATTTGGTTACTAAACATGATGAACTGTAGCTGATGATAAGGATTTGAAGCGGACATACAATTTTCTTGAGCTAACCGCATTGGTACATATTCATGTACTGTACATAATTGTTTCAATGCCTATCTGGTCTGAGATTTGCTTCATTTGTCATCAAGTTGAATCAGTCGCCCTGATTCGAAGAGGTTGAATCTATTTCGAAGTTGTAACTCGTGAATATGAAGAAACCATTATTTAATAAAAGTAACCCATATTTAAAAATTAAAAAGTCACCGGTTGCTGAAATGTGACGCTTGTGAATCTAATGCTATGTTTGGTTCACAGATGAGAGGTTAAGAGAGGGTTGGGGAGTGTAAGGGAGAAAAGTAGAAGAGGGGAGGGGAGATATTTTTTGTTTGGTTTAAGAAAAAAGAGAAAAAAAATTAATTAAAAGTTGATAAACATGTTATTATAATACACGGTGATTTATCAAAATATTAATGTTTGAACCATAGATAACACTTTAGAAATTATAAAAAATAAATTAATCAAAATAAAAGGTGAGTATTGTATTGAGTAGACAATAAAAATGATATAGCCAACTCGTTTTAATGCAGCATCAGCAAAGTAGAGAAAAATAGGTTTTAGTTTGTAGGGTAAAATTGTATTATTAGAAGAGTGACATGGGTAATTTAGATAATATTATGGGCTTGTTTAGTTTCATTGTAAACTATAGTTTTAAAAGTCATTTTGGGCAAAATTTTAGTTTAGAGAAATTTTAAAATAAATAATTATATTTATTTAAAAGGGCTTTTAGACTAAATTATGGTTTAAAACTATGGTTTTAGATAAGTTGGTCAGAGTAACTTATAGAACAGTAAAAGAGCTTATGAATCAATCAATTACTATATTACCTCTACTTTTTCTTACACTATCTCATACTTTTTTTTACATCCTCTCTCTTTTCTTTTCTTACACCATCTCTCATCTGATCTCTTATCTCTCCTCCTTTAATACTCATACACTTTTTCATAATTTACTAATAATAAAAGTATTTTTTAAAATAACTATCCAAACACTCATTTATTCAAAACTAATATTTTTTCATAAACTCTTCTCCAAAAATCCTTTTCTATAAACTGTCTAAAAACTCTCTCTTTTTTCTTTAATCCGTTTATAAAATTCTATTCAAATAAGTCCTATAATAAATTACTTTCACCACTTCAAAAAAAAACTATACTTTTTAATAGTATGAGAGCGAGTAGAAAGGTGAGAAAAAAAGACAAAAATTGATATTCCCTTTTATATTTTTTCTAACTGAATATAGTTATTTTAGATCTAGCAAAATCAATCATCTACCCTAAACTAGTGATTCCAAGGAAGAGAGACCTTAGCGTTGCCATGGTGCTTAATTTAATGACCATTCCATGTACTTATGAATTTATAATTTAGATAATTGATTATCAAGGAGGAAGATTCTAAAATACATTTTTATAACACACAAGTATCCTGTTATTTAAGACATTCATATTTAAAATATTGTTAAATACTACATATAAATGTAAGAATCTCATCTCACGACTAGTGGCTCCGTTGTGAGTGTGATTTTTTGTGCTAAAGGTGGTGAAATGGGATTTAATCCCTAATTAAATCCTAAAATATTTAGTGACAATTGAGCCACTAATGTATCTTGATAAAATGATGAAAACAATATATAAATTAAATTATTAAACTTTAACCAAATGTGAGTTACAATTTTTGTTATCGTAATTCATTAGTTATTTACTATGGTAATATCGCAATTGACAATTACCTTTTTAAATTTTAAATTTATTAAAATAAATTAATAAAGCCCTCTTTCAGGGGATTTACAAACTGTTGAATTACAATTCATTAATTATTTAATATAATAATATTGCAATTAATAATCATTTTTTAAAAAAATTTAAATTTGTTAAAATAAATGAATAAAGTCCCTCCTTTAAGGGATTTATAATTTTTGTATCGCAATTCACTACCCCTCATTAACTAATTATTATAATAATATCACCATTGGTAACCATGGTTTACTATTTAGAGAGTTTAAAAAAATTATAAATTTATAAAATAAAATATCTTGAAGTCTTATGTCTAAGATTAAAATACACACATTTATTGGCTCTTGTATTTAAAATTAAAGAGCAGTTAATAAACAAAATATTAAAAAACTAATCAAATCTTATTATGACTTCTAACTATTTTTGTTAATTATGATACATATGAAATAGTTATACATGGCTTCCGTTTAGGATTGGTGACTGAGATTATTCTTCACTACTCTAGTGATAATCTTTGAATGCCCTAAAATTTACCGAGTCTCCCCAAAAACTTAAAATTCACTGCAATATGAACAAATCCCAAGAACAGAAGATGGCTTTATCAAACAGAATCCTGATAAAAGGCCAAAGATGAAGGGTTTGGTGTCTTCGAGTGACAACTCTACAAGGGTCATTCATAACTTCATGTTTTGACAAATCATGAAAACCTAGTCAAACTACAATCATCATCATCATGAATAATTCTTGCACGATTTGATTCCACGACTCTCTCATTCTTTTTTTAATTACGGTTTAAGTGCCAAATCATTCCATAATTAGTAATACCTTTTCGAGCTTTCTCTTCTTAGAATGCTTCCCCAAATCCTAAGCATCTAGTAGTTTCAACGTCCACATGGCCACCCTTTTTCTTCCCGGCCCTTCACAAAAGTCGTAATCTTGGTTTACGTTATCTCTCTTTTAAATTAATCTCTTCCTTATTTTGCATATCTCGAGGATTTTTATTTTCTCTCCTTAAAGTACGTTCTTTCTTCTCCTACATCAATCCATATATCCATTTCTACAATGTTCGTGATGTTATATATATAGTTATAATTATATATTATGGTACGTACTAGATCATAATTTCGGGTGTTTAATTGGTTAAGAATGCTTAATTATCTTGTGACTTCGATTTTTGATATGCCTGCTTTCTAAGAATCTTGTAGATTGAGATTATAACTAATTTGGAATGATAAATAGTTATTAGAGAGCTAGTACTAATTAATTAGGGTTAAATATCTATTTTATCCTAAAAGTTTACACATCAGATCTATGCTATCCTTAAAGTTATTTTGGATTCAATCACTTTGGAAGTTTCTAAAATTATAGCAATTTTGCTCCCAATTGTTGTCTCGGTTAAATTTAATCGTTAATTGACTAAATATATTGAGCTGATAGTCCATATATTATCCACTTAATTTTTGTTTAAGATACACATTTGCCATAGAAGTTTTTATTTAGGAGCAATATTTTCTGAATGTTTTAAAATCGTAACAATGTCTCCCTGTTATTATTTAGGTTAAATTTGATCATTAGTCAACAAAATATGCTAAACTTATAGAGTGAACAATATTAAAAAAGAAGCTATAATAAAGGAGGAGATCACATTGGCTAGAGAGTAATAAGGAAGAAGATTTAATTATTGGATGTAAGACACATTGAGGGAGATTGTCTAGAGATCAAGGTCATTGGAAATCATCTATTGCCATACCTTATTGACCCCGTGATAGGCAGTTACCTCTTTGATGTTTCTCTTCATATAACATGCTTACACCTTTTTGAATTTTTCAAATTCTAAAGATGTGATGCATTTTTTTAAATTTTTTTCTTTATTTATTAATCTCACTTAGAAAAAAAATGAAATGGATGACATGTAGACGTGCCAGATCATCAAATCCGATCAATTAATAGTTAAATTTACCCTACATAACAGACATAGTGAAATTGATGCGAATTGAAAACTTTCAGATATCCAATACTCTTAAATGAAAACTTTCAGGTCAATTTACACTTTAACCCGAAACAAAAATGATGTGGATGACACGTGGATTGACAGCTTAGCATATTTAATCAACTAACAGTCAAATTTTATCGAGATAATAGTTGGAAAAAATTATTATAATTTGAAAACTTTTAAAGCAACGTTGAACTACAAAAAACTTATAAGACATCATAGCTCCAACATATAAACTTTTAGAGCAAAGTAGGCATTTCACCCTACTAACTATATAGTCATGTGTGACATCATGTTAGCAATAATATAATTAATTTATAAATTGACATACCATTGGGGTGTTTTTTTGGTGTGGGGACCAAAAATAAAAATTTAACTAAGATATTTTGTAGTTCATCTTATTTTAATTAAAATGATTTTGCCCCTTCAATTTTGTCCTTTGAAAATATGTGTCATAATCTAATTTTACTCTTAATAAATAATATAACTATTCAAAATAGAACAAGTATTGTTAATATATTATACAAGAAAATGCATCCATTTTAAGAAAATAAAATACTTACTTAATATAATTTAGTACATAAACTCCAGTATTAATATCTTATGTTAACATGCATATTTCTTAGTACATACATAATATAAAAGTATATTATAAGACTATTTTCTCTTAAAAAATCGGGTATTTATGAGTTGTGAAGTTTTCAATATATATAAGTACACTAATTTTCTTTTCTTCTTCTTTTTTTTAAAGTCAAATAATATACCGTTCAATTACATGAGACTTTCTGTGTCAATTTTTTTTTTCTTCCAGATACTTTGGATATATAATTAATTTATCAATTTATTACTCCATGGTGCTACTCAAAACTTTGAAGGCATAATATTGATTATTTTGATAGGCTTGGGAACGCATAGAAAATTAATTAATTAATTAAGAGCCTTGTAATTGGTAATTAATGAGACAATTTTACAGGAAAGTTATGGGACTGGTACGTACAAAGTTTAGATTAACTAAACTTGCTTTGTATGTCCATCCTTAATCATGGAAACTGTGCTTTATGTCCCTCTTCATGTACATTAATTCTTTGCTTAGTTATAAATTTAATCTATCGTGGTCACGCCTAATCGATGGAACTCGATGATCTTGAAATCACCAGCCATGTTTAAACTATATAATATTATATATTTTAAACATGATAGATATATAGTTCAGGGCAAAATATCATCGTGTTTTACTCCAATATTTGTTTTTACGTGATACAACGTAATTTATATTAATATATATATTGCTTTATTCCTAATTCATAAATTGATGCACAAAATAAAACTATATTATAGTAAGAGTTGTGAGTTTGAACCACACCATGTATGTAATAAAGAAATATTATGTTATTAGTATTTTAAATATATATATATATATATATATATATGCAAAAGCTCGTTGCCATAGTTAATAAAGTGTGTGTTTCGATAGATTTTTATAAAAAGGTTTTTGAATAATTTTTATAAAAGAGGTTTTATGTAGTTTTTAGAAAAAGGTTTTTAAAAATGAGTTTATAAAAAAAATAGTTATAGATAAATGAATGTTTAGATAGTTATTATTAAAAGAATTTTTGTAATTAAAAAATTATCAAAAATAGTATAATTTTATTAAAAGTATGAGAGATGAGAGATAATAAAAAAGATAGAAGAGATAAGAGAGATAGTAGAAAATATAAGAGAGATGAGAGAGGAGATATAGTTAAAAAGATAGATGAGAGATGAGAGATGGTGTAAGAACAAATAAGGGTAAAATAGTAATTAGATAGTTTATAAACTATTTTATTATTCTAAAAACTGTTCTGATCAACTTATCTAAAATCATAATTTTAAATTATAATTTGATTCAATTTTTTTTTGGATAAATATGACTATTTATTTTAAAATTTTCTTAAATCAAGATTTAAATCAAAAATCCTTTTAAAATTTAAGTTTGGAGTTTTCCTAAACATGCCCAAAATATTTCACTTGGACGTGAAACTCTCTAGTGTAAATTTATCGTTCAAAAAAGTAGATTATTCTGTTGTTTAACCATTTAAGGAAAATAGTGGGATTCAAAGAAAAAATTACGTGGATTATATAAATATATCTCATCTTTTATTTTATTTTTATAATTTTTTTTGACATCAAGAGTTTTAAACTTCTTTTAATAGATTCAAACGGTATATTATTGTAAATAATTAGAGATTAATCTTCTTAAATTAAAATATAAAAATTATTTAAATAAATTTATTATTCACAATAAAACTTTTTTTACCTCTGTATATTTATATCTTATTTCGGTCCTGTCACTTGAATTATAGCTAAGTAGCTTATAAGAATATTTAAATTTATTTGAAGTGAACTTTATTGAGTGTTTGGAGATTAGCGTTGTTATTGTGGAGCTATGAGATTAGCGTTCAATTCAATGTGACTAAGAATGATAAAAAAGAGTTTAGATATATCAATTTGATTGGTTAAAGAGTATGACATGTTGTGAATGAATGTCCAACGAAGAAGTCAACCCGACCCCTTTGGTACACGTGTTGATCCGACAGGGGATGATGGAATCACCGTGTCGCAACATGTGGCTATAAGCCTATAACCCCCCATGTCTTGCCCATGTGATGGTTCCTCACCTTTATTAATGTCAATTTTAATTTTTCCTTTTTTTTAAAAAAATATTTTTTAAAATATAAATAGAAAAATAAAAAACATGCTGATAACATAGTGCCACAATAGTATTATGAACATATATTCCTTAAAAGAAGGAGTTTTAAGCTAAGCGGTTGTTTCAACCTTTTAGGTTCAAGTGTGTTAAGGGTTAGACAGACATGTATTAACAACTTTAAGCAAATTATCTCTAGATTCAGTGATCATTTTATAAAGTTTAAGTGGACCGATCATAAGAACAAGAATTCAAACAATTAAGGAAGTAATGAATAGACTAGTGTAAGAGACTTTGGCAAAATAAATGGCAATTGTATCAACAAATTAAATGAAAATGTTGAGGATGCCATTAATTTAATTTTTGTTTAAAATGGAGTTGTTGAATATGTTTTCGGCTTAGAGATTTCAATGTAAAGGGTTTGGACCAAATACTATGCATGGGAAGATTTATTTAAAACTAAATAATAATCACATTTTAGGCTTAATATTTTGATTAATTATATTTTTTAAATTTTATTTGAGTAAAAATGCAGTAATTACTTTTCAATCCTTTATATAGGAGCTAAATAATTTTTTTAGATAAATTAAGAAAACTAAATAAATCAGTTAATTATGATTAATATATTAGTTGACTAATTTGGATAAATTAAGGAACACATTTTATGAATTTGTCTTAAAGGTTTAGATTTTGTTATAATTAATTTATTTATTTAGTTTTTTAATCTCCTTAAAAAAGTTAACTAAGTATTGTATTAAAGACCAAAATAGTAGTTGGTAAATTTAACCTTTGAGTTCTTAAATTCATTAAACTAAATATTTGTTATTTTTTGAAGTTAACATTTACTAGTTTGAGTTCCTAAGTTTATGTTTCCTTAGCAATTAAGTCAAATTTTGCATATATTCCTTAAAATACATTATACCCCTCATTTTGTGATAAGACTTGAATTGGGAATGAAATTGTGTTCTAAAACTTCTTGAGAGTGGATTCATTCTAGAGTTCTTTATTGAACAACTAACAAGCTTATCAAAACTTAATATATCAATTTTGTGGCACTTTCCAACACTTTGGCTTCTTGGTCTTCCATGCTCAAGGGTCAAGGGAATCGCTTTGCCTTTGTTTAATCAACTCTCTTGTTGTGTATGTATATATTCAAATTGGTTATAGGTTCGTGAGATTTTTCTCTTATAGATTCACACCACCTATTGGTCTTATTAGTTTTGATTGATTTAAGACCAATTTGACTAATTCTTGATAAGTTGCTTCCTTAATTTTCCCATCATACATTATATTATCAGTAAATTTGGCCAATCTGATTCGATTCTTTTAACACCGACTGAATTTTCTAGTATATCTAGCTCCAATAATCAGTCCACTCGTACGTACAGTCTGTTAGCTAGGGGTTTCATCAAAATCATGTAGTAATATTCGCACTTGTATATCACTATACTATAAAGAAACTGAATAATTTGAAGTGCTTAATTATATATTACACACACACACACACATATCATGATGGTTCATTGGATTCCACCATCTTGTATTCTACAGACAACAACGTAGACACAAGTGAATTCGATATTGCTATTACTTTCTTTTATTCAATATACGTACCTTATATATAGTATATATTGGATTTGGACATTTAAATATAATGATGTGGGATTCTCAAGCATGGCAAGTTGGTGGAGCAGGTGAAATAAATCCAGGAATTGGTCTTGTAAAATAGCGACATTCCCATGCGACTATGGTTTCTTCTTCTTGTTCAAAATGTCCCTTATACACACACACACACACACACATACATATATATACGCGTACAATATACATATATCTCTGATGGATCAATCTCCCTTTTTCAGATTTTGATGCTTTAATTTGTCTTCTTTTGCAAGCTGTGCTAGCTGCCCATACTTCTCCCTTATATAACATCCTTTCATTTTTGTCTGCATGCTTCAGTTCTTTACGTTTCTTTCAATTCTCTCTCTCTCTCTCTTTAATGGTTTAATTTCTTCAACGAAGGAGAGATCAACACACTGAAACTTCCATGCAAGTTCCAAGACACATGCTGTTTACTAGCAAATAGATATATTGGGAGGAGGGACAAAATATATTAGGGTTTGGTACAATTATCCCAACCATTCACTGACAGGTGCTGATTGAAACTTACCAAATCTAATGACCATTTGTTAATTAAGTACTCCCTCCATTTTAATGGTAAATATAAAATTTCATTCTATTTTACATAATTTTTACCTAAATTAATCCTATAAATTATATGTATTAATTAAGATAGCTTCTAATCAAAAAGTAATTTTAATCCATACGATTGAAATAGCAGTTTAGGAAATCAAGATAAATTTATAACAAATAAATAATTTAATTAATTTTTTTAATATTCATAAATTAGTTATCTAGTTCTTACAATACATCCTCTTATATAGTGTGCAACTGTACCGACACAAGTTAGACTATGTGCGCATTTTTGTGGCTTCGTGGTACCAAGTTTTAGTATTATTCTATACTACTATTCATGGAACTTTGAACAGTACACCTTGAACTATTACATGCACTATACCTGGCATCGATTTCACATATTGTGTGTACACAATTATAAGTAAGTAAATACTGTGTGTATGTATATCCTCATTACGTACATACTGTATGGAGATTGGGTTTCTCTCGTGTTTATGAAGATGAGCATTCTGTGATCCAACGGTGGAAATGGGGACACGTTGGAGGTGAATGTCTTTCTTGCTGTTAAGGAATAGAATAATAGATTCGAGAGATTATTAATTAAAATATGGAAGATATATGCATATTTAAGGAAGATTGGTCAGATACAGAGACACAGATTGGGAAAGGAGGTTTAGAAAAAGAAGCAGCCATTGGGGACTTGAAATTAAGAAGCTAGCTAATTAGAGCCACACGTCTCAAATTGGCCATGAAATTCATCAAACTATTCATCCCCATCGCAGTTTTCCAATCCCAATGTTCTTCCTTCTCTGGCTTTTAATATCTCCTCCTCTTCATCATCAACACCATTCCCATCATTCTCATTCTCTTCACTGTAAATTTCTGTTCCTGCAACTTCACTCCCTCTCTTCTTCTTTCTCACCTTCTATTTCTTTTTGCTTCTAACTCTCATCACAATGAAGGTAAATGCCAGTGGTTTTTGTATCAGATAGCATGAAGACTTTAGTTAACGTTGTACTGTGGACTCATCAGAATATATGATTATGTTTTTTCAGTTTTTCAGCTGGATGCAAAATAGATTTGGTGGGAAACAAGACAACTGCAGAAAACCAAACTCATCATCATATGCACCTACTTGTAAGTCTTCTTCTTCACTCTTCATCATTCATTCATATTTTCCTCTTGTTTTAAGATCTTGACGGAGCTGTTATTTATATCTATATTGTTATATATTCTCATTTCATAATTTTCATTATTCATCACGTAAAAAGATAATCGTAGTTCTTCTGATGATCGACTCAGAATTAAGCCAAAACATAGGTACACAGCAGATCCAGTAATAGTAATATGGAGATCCCCACATAGGATCTCGTTTTGCGTTTAATTTGTTTGCCATTAATTGTTGAGATTTCAGATATTGAACCAGTGCGTGCACAGCCCTCTGTCTCCTAGTTCCTTAGGACACACGAGAGATATTATTATTATTTATATATGTAATATGTAACATATGATGATGTGCTTAATTCCTATTTGCTAATATATAAAACATTCTTAATTAATTAACATATATTTACTGGGGTGTACGTTCACATCCCAAGACTTTTCTTTTTCTTTCTCCTTCTTGGATTACTGTACTAAACTTTCCCAAAATATCGGAGATAATATCGAATATTTCAAGCAGTGATAAAAATATTTAGCTAGCTATCAAGTATTCTTTTTTAATTTTTTATTATTTTATTTTTCTGTCCGTAGCAGACAAAAGGACTTAATTAGATTGGATCACTACATAAGGAACACTGTTGTCGAGAATGTCTAGAATAGAAGACACATTTGTTACTGCACTCATCTTGATCTTGCCTACTATATATGTTCATTGTGCAACAATTATCAAAATAATTATATATTAAACGCTGCATTAATTTTTTATTTAAAGTTTGACTAAATTGATCATCTCTTGTACTCTTATTATTTCCAAAAGCATCCTTTAGTGGAAAAATGCAATCCATTATATTGCTAATGGAATAAATCATTAGAAGTATAATAAATTTAGGAAATTTAAGATATATAACATAATTCATTTTTTAGATACCGTATAATCAAATATATTTTTTTGGTCAGATGTAAATTCAAATATCTAATCAGTATTAATTTTCTCTCTAGAAATTATTATTTATCAATGATATAGCTTTACAAAAAAAAAATCCAACATATAGAAGCAGAAATACACCAAAAGCTCATATCAATATTTCCATCATAAAAAATATAACATTTTTAGAGTTAAAATATTTACAAGGAATATAATATTATTTTTTTTATTTTCATGTAATTTTTTATTTTACTATTTTTTACATATAATTTAATGTAACTTTATTTTTTTCCAATGTTCTAATATATATTGATAGAATTTATTGATTTAGATATTAAAATCGTTTGTTACCTGAATTGGAGTATTATTTGTCTCACGTGCCCCGTTCATGCATAGATCAAGCAAAACAAGAGCCTCGGGAAGAATTCAACGACTGGCCTCACAGTCTCCTTGCCATAGGAACTTTTGGAAACAACGATGAAATCAAAGAAGCCCTAAATCATAATGATCTGACTCAAAATCCTCCAGAAGATGATCCTTCATCGTCTGAGGAATTAGCAGATTTCACTCCCGAAGAAATCGGGAAAATACAGAAGGAGTTAACCAAGCTCTTGCGACGAAAACCAAACAAAAATGTCGATAAGGAAATGGCTGAGCTCCCTCTCGATAGATTCCTCAATTGCCCATCTAGCTTGGAGGTTGATCGGAGAATCAACAACGCTCTTTGCAACGATCCCGATGATAATCTTGCTAACAGTAACAATAAAGAAGATATTGAGAGGACGCTTAGTGTCATTCTTGGTAAATGCAAAAGCATTTGTGCAGACAATAGCAAGAAAGCCATAGGGAAGAAATCGATTTCGTTTCTGATAAAGAAGATGTTCGTTTGTGCAAAAGGGTTTGCTCCACAACCCAGTCTCAGAGATACCCAACAAGAGTCACGAATGGAAAAGGTACAAGCACACCACATGTTTGCATAAAAGTCTCTGTATTCTTTGCATCTTAATATAATGCTTGATAAATATTAGTATGTGGTAATGATCGTTAACTCAATGCAAGACGAAATTGAATCAACTGATGATAACTCCTTAATTAAGTATATAACACAAGGTAAGGTGATTCTATGATGGAGTCGGCCAAAAGAAATGAGCCATAAATTTTCTTAGAATTCGCCCAAATTGACCTGATTGAAGTATGCATATTGACATAGAGTTTTTCTTGACTCTTGAACCTTCGCTAGGGAAGTTGGAGCTAAGCGGATTGAAACAGAACGCAATTGTATTGATTGTTTGCTTTTTCCATTTTAGTCTAGTTTTTAATATATCATGCTGCTATGCCTGTACTGAATCTCTGCTCACTGTGGTTATAATAACTACAGCTTTTGAGGACAATTCTTCACAAGAATATATACTCTCAATGTTCTCCATCTCGGGCGTCCTCAACAAGGAAGTGCCTTGAGAACAAAAAGATGCTAAGGAAGAGGAATGAGGATGAACCTGTAGAAGAGAAAACTGACGATGGCTCTAAATGGGTCAGGACCGATCCTGAATGTAGGTTCATGCTAATTTTCATATAATGTCTTATGGGGCAGGAAGTTCATGGTAATACAACTGAAAAATCAATGGATTAATGAGATCTTTTTTCTTATTGCAGATATTGTTCTAGAGATATAAATCTGCTTCCCTTGGTGCTGTCTTCTTTTTTTTCACCTGTTCAGGTAACCTCTTCAATTTCACTAAATATCACTGAGCAATAAGAGTCATATCCAATTCTAGACATTTTTTATATACTGGAAGCATACAAGTTTCTAACTAAATATCATAATAACTTCGTATGCAGATGTACAATATAACAGTGCCTCAGACTCCAGCGAGAAGTCACATATGTAAGCATGGTGATTGGATGATGAAGTGGAGCTCACATTTTTAGAAACAGAGTTCATATTTGATGCTGCACCATGATATGTATGATGCAGAGAACGTGTCTCTGTTTTCTCCCCTTTTTTTCATGGTTGTATCTGCTATTGCAGAGCAATTCATGTTACAGAAAATTTGTAGAAAGGATTGATGATGTATTCATCTGTTCTGAGCTTGTACTCTTAAATCCACTTTTTTCTCTGCCAAGTTGTTAGCTTTTCTCTTTATAAGATGATTTGGAGATGAATAATTCTCAGTACCATTATAGATTAACAAGTACTTTTAGCCTCATTTTTCACAAGTGAACAGAAGTAGGGCTAATTTTAAATTCCGTGCAAATATAGGCCTTTCCTCATTTGATATAATAATTAAAAGATGTCATTGAGAGAAATACATTTGATTGAGAAAAAAAGGGAAATTCATGTCACATTTCATAATTATGATTGATATTATTTTGTTAGATTAAATTTAATATTTATGTGGATTATCATTAAATAATTAATGGGAATGTTTAATCTTCTTTTAAACTATTAGTCTTGTTGTAAATTGTAATATTAAGCCTAGAACATATCCAACCCTGTTTTCATGTATGTATTATGGGCCTATTTTATTAATAAATATTATATAAAAATTTTCTCTTTTTACAGTACTAAAAATATTATCTTACAAAAACAAAATTTCCAAGAATCCAGGCGAGAAAATTCCAAAAAAATACCACTTCACAATCACAGAAAAATGTTTTAACAAGCCAAACGAACCTACTTTCTAGCTTCTACAGTGAAACGGGAGAAGAACCGCAAATAATTACTGTCATCAGTTGAACGAACAAACTGAGTTAATGGAGGAAGGAACTAGCTGCTTTCTACCTCCAGCTATCACCAACCCATATCCCTAACACTAGAGCAGCGAAATTCAAACCCAACATATATTGCATTTCCCTTTCTTGCTCAATCTTTTACCCTGCTCGCTTTTCTCTTCTCTTCAAACTCCCTCCCTTTCTGCCACAATTCACTCCTCTCACTCTACCTGGATCTAAGGCAGTTTTTCTGACCATCTTGTTCCATCCATCCGGAAGAGTGACCTCAATTTTGTTGACTTCAATTTGATTTGGATCTAAGACCGAAGGGCTTTTTCCTTTTGATCGCCTGCGTAAAGTTAGGGTTTTTGAGGAGGAAAAATCCTTTTCTTTTAGTGGGTGTTTAGGGGGCTATCGGGTTTTTGTTGTTATTCAAGTATTCGTGAAGTGTTTGGTTAGGCGCCAGAGTTCAATCTGTGCTGCCAATGCCATTTGTGTGGTTTCTGGAGAATTTTTCGGTGGTTTTGGAGATACCGAAAACGTTTCAGCTCCATAATGTCTTGGGCAGGCCCGGAGGATATCTACCTATCTACTTCACTTGCTAGTTATCTTGACAGTGAGAGTTTTCCCTTTATGTACTATTCCATGTTGATGTAGAGATTCGAGGAAGACTATCTGTATCAATTGAACTTTTTACTTCCAGAAACTGTGAATTTAAGCATTACTGTTAAGTTGAGGAAGGACTGACTTCTCTTTCTTTTCATCGTTTACTTGTTTGATACTATTGAAGTTTATGTTGGAACTATTTTATCGGTAAAGCCTAATTTCGCATCTCCTTTTATTTACCTTAATTCAATCCGGTTTCTTCCTTACTTCTACCGTAGTTTCTTCTTCTCCTGCAATTGAAGGGTATGCATGTGCATCGAATCATTTTCTAGTATAGTTGTTTCTACTCACAAGTCAGGACAGTTAAAGTAACTCCAGCCAAAGTGAATGCTTGATAGTGCCTATTTATCTTACATTCATAACAAGGAAAAGATGCAAATTCTGCTATTTAAAAATATTTAGGAAGTCTTTTCATTGCTTGTGCCATCCAAACCACGACTCTAAAGAATTGTCTAGATATCGGTTCTAAGGCAATGGAAGCCAGATGGAGTTGTAAATTTTCTTTCGATTGTACTGTTCAAGTAAGCTTCTTTTGCAATTATTGTGCCAATTCTTGATGTTCTGATGCTATTTACTTTGTAGAGAAACTTCTTGTATTGCTGCGAGATGGCCGTAAGCTCATGGGAACACTTCGCTCTTTTGATCAATTCGGTACCGACTTTCATTCATTTATTCATGGTCTGACCTGCTACATGCTGAGAATCGTATATCTCATTTTTACTATATGCAGCTAATGCTGTTCTTGAGGGTGCCTGTGAGAGGGTTATTGTGGGTGATCTTTATTGTGATATCCCTCTAGGTCTCTACGTAATCCGTGGGGAGAATGTTGTTTTGATTGGTGAGCTGGTATGATTTCTGTTCTCTTCCATTTACATAGAGTAATCTTTGTGTGCTTTTAGACTTCAGTCTTACAGCTGTCTTTTAAATTTTAGGACATTGAGAAGGAGGAGCTTCCGCAGCACATAACACGTGTTTCAGAACCAGAAATTAGGAGGGTAAATGTTTCTGGATTGACACTTTTATTTTACTGAAATTCTGAGTTTTTATTTTTGTTTTGTTTTTCCCTCTAGAGTGAAGATAATATTATGTTGTCACATATTTATCCCCCGTCATGACACTTATCATTGCCAGCAACCCGCTCTAACTTAAAGGGTTCCCTATACAAAGCTTGCTAAGCTGGTGAAATTATTTTGTGGAATCATGCCCTACAGTCATCATTGTTTTGGTTGGCACCTGTTGAGAATCACAAATATTTAAGCTGTAGATCCAGCTTGAGGGGGAGTGTTAAGATGTTATAGTTTAGAATTAATTAATATTATATTTTGTTAGTTTAATTAATTATCTAACTTTAGGTTTAGATATTATTCAGGATCAGATTTGAATATTAAATTATCATATCTTAGAAGAATAAATTTGAGATATTAGGATTATGATAGATTTTAGATTTATCTTATTAGTTTATATTTTTGCCTATATAAATGCCTATTTGTATTCTTATTCATTCAAGGATTAATAATATTTTGAGGCTTTTTCCCTCTACTTTCAATCCTTCAAATTTCCACATGGTATCAAAGCCTGAAGAAGAAGAAGAAAAATATCAAGCCTGAAGAGAAGGCACACCTTCAAGTGAAGATTAGTGTGTAAACCCAAGTGAGTTACAATGGAAGAGGATAACTTGGGTCTCTTCCAACAAAATCTCATAGGTTATGGGATTAGTTTATCTATCTCAAGTGAGGTTAGATTAATGTGTAAACCCAAGTGGGTTACAATGGAAGAGGATAACTTGGATCTCTTCCCACAAAATCTCATAGGTTATGGGATTAGTTTATCTACCTCAAGTGAGGTTAGATTAATGTGTAAACCCAAGTCGGTTATAATAGAAGAGGATAACTTGGGTCTCTTCTCACAAAATCTCATAGGTTATGGGATTAGTTCATCTCCCTCATGTGAGGTTAGATTAGTATGTAAACCCAAGTGGGTTACCATGATTCTATGAGCATGTTGCTCTTGAATAATACATATGATGGAAGATGATAACTTTGATCTTTTCCCACAAATTCTCATAGGTTATGGGATTAGTACATATAATTCTTCATCAAGTTTTTTTCTTACAAGTATTCTTGTTAAGCCTCTAACATGGAAGTTCTTCGTCAAGTTCGTAACTTTATCTTAAAATACAGATTCAAGATCCAATCAACTTCAATTCAGTAGTTACTACTGGTTTAAAGATTCAAAGTTCTGGTTCTTTTATAATGATGTTGCTCACATCCAAGCTGCCTCCCAGCTTAAGGGGGAGTGTTGAGAATCACAAATATTTAAGCTGTAGATCCAACTTGAGGGGGAGTGTTGAGATGTTATAGTTTAGAATTAATTATTAATTAATTAATATTATATTTTGTTAGTTTAATTAATTATCTAACTTTAGGTTTAGATATTATTCAGGATCAGATTTGAATATTAAATTATCATATCTTAGAAGAATAAATTTGAGATATTAGGATTATGATAGATTTTAGATTTATCTTATTAGTTTATATTTTTGCCTATATAAAGGCCTATTTGTATTTTTATTCATTCAAGGATTAATAATATTTTGAGGCTTTTTCCCTCTACTTTCAATCCTTCAAATTTCCACAGCACCATTGGAAGTGACAAAATGGCAAAATAGGAAAAGGTTAAACATTAAGGAAGGTGGAGAATCTGAGATTTATTATGCCTCCTTAAAGCAGTTTTATGTGAGTCTAATGACATCCTATCAGTAACTGGTTATGATAACGTAACATCTAGAATGCAGATTCCTTCCTAACAAGTCTGAATCTATGTGTGGCTGTTTCGTGAACATTACATAGTTCTGTGTGAGGGTAAAGATAGTCTAATCTGATTAGATGAATTAACATGTGATATTTTTCAAGTGAAGCCTTTTAATTCTGATGTTGTTTGACTGGTTCTAACTTGAAGATTAGTGCCACTTAAGAAATACAAATTGGGGAGTCTGGACATACATTTGATACCAGGGTATCAGAAGAATGAGCATCTAAAATCATGTTTTTAACTTCTTAAGGAAGATGTAGTAGTGTTCAAATATCTGGTAGTTTTGGTGCATCAAGAGATGAAGAGGGGAATATAAAGCAACAGTTTTTTCTGACTTAAGAATGAGCAAGCATAAGCAAGAAATAATTTTTCCTTAGTAAGCCATGCAATTCTTGTTACTGAATAGGGAACTCTGATGGAAAGTTATGTTTAGCACACAAGGAAACTGACTTGTAATCCTTGAGTCATGGGCATGCCTCTTTTTAGGTGTCTTGGCATGTGGGATATGCGTCATGCATGACTCTGCACCTACCCTGATGGACATGAGTTGGTATGGGTCAGAATTATAAAATTCCGTACTTTTCAGCTAGCACAGTAAATAGAAATAGAGAAAAGAAAACCCAAAAAAGATACAGAAAGAAAGGCCTGTAACTCTGAGACAGAAGAAATCCTTCCTCCCAACTTTGTCTTCGCTCTTCCCTTGGCCCTGTGTTCCACTGGCCACATTCTCATCATCTCCTTAACCATGATGCGGCCAAACTTGGAGGTTTCCCCTCCAACTACGTCCCAATGAGATGCGTTTTACAGCCCAAATTCCAGCTATATCAGAAAATAGTATGTTTGAGCTCTTTGTACCTAGTCTTAATAGGTGGTCCTTGTCCTCCTTGTGGCATATAACATAATTGAGAATTGAGGTAACAGCCCTTCCTTCAACGGGTCTGATTTTGAATCTGATATTGGTTCCTACTTTTCAACTGCTGGAAGTATCAATAGTTCTATGTTAACTAATCGACAGCTTTGTATGTGTCATGGTTATCAAAATCTTGCTTTAAAGCATGAAAAGTTGCAGATTTTATATTAGATGTTGTTAAGGGACTTACCATTATTTATTTTTGTTTATATAACAACATATTGTTAGTATTTTCTTTTATAATTTTGCGTCTTGCTGCACTTGGATCTAGGCTATAGCTTGCTTTCTTTCTCTGAGCATTTGAAATCAAGCGTTGTGGTTCAATATTTACTGTTTTTGGCGGCATGTCAATTTTATAGTCAGTTGTACAGATTTGCTTTGGTATTTACTTCAACTATGGATGATGCAGGCACAGAAGGCGGAAAGGGAGGCGTCTGATTTGAAAGGGACCATGAGGAAAAGAATGGAGTTCCTTGACTTGGACTAGTGAACCCTACCCCCTCAAACTCTTGTCGTCCGCAAATATTTCAGCGGCTACTTTTCTTCTTCTTTTTTTTTTACTTCTTTTTTGGGTGGTGGGGCCAGTGTTAGAAGCTGGACATTGTTGAATTTTCTTCTGTGTAATACTGTTATGGATGAATACGAGCATTCCTTCTGTTTTTGCTTTTCCCTGTCGTTGATAAATTGCTTATTTTAGTGATTTCAATTGATAAACTATATGATAATGGTGGGAAATATCACAAGACTTTTCTCAACATTGATCGGTTGGATTCATTCATCGTATAATAAGTATATATGCATGCCCTTTTTCTGTGTATTGTAGGCGATGAGTAGTTATTATTGTACCAATATTCCTCTGCGCGCAAGCAGGTTATCCCATTGATGACCACCTCACTTCTTAGCCCCCCCGAGATTCTTGGTTTCGTTCGCAATAACCATGTCAGAAACTCACATGTAGTTTCATATGCATCACTTACATGTTTAAACATTTGTGTGTCACCGATATTTCATAGGGAAATTACTTTTAAACTAATGTATTAACGGCATGTTGCTATTTGTATGTAAACTAGGGAATTTAGAAGAGAAAATGATAGAAAAAGATCATGAATTTTAAATTAGATTTTAGAAAAGAATTTTTAAAGAAGAGTTTATGGAAAAAAAATAGTTTTAAATAAATGAATGTTTGGATAGTTATTTTTAAAAATATTTTTATTATTGGTAAATTATTAAAAAGTGTATGATTATTAAATATAGGAGAGAGGAGATGAGAGATGAGAGGGTAGAGATGGTGTAGAAAAGAAAGAAAAGATAATGTAAAAAAAAAAAGGAGAGAGGATAGAGAGTGTAGAAGAAAGAGAGAAAATGATGTAAGAAAAAATATAGGTAATATAGTAATTAGTTAGTTCATAAATTATTTTATTGTTCCATAAGCTATTCTGACTAGTTTATCTAAAATTTTAGTTTTAAACAATAATTTAGTCCAAAAATCCTATTGAACAAATATAAATATTTATTTTAAAATTTATCTAAATATATGTTTTGTCCAAAATAATTTTTAAAATCTAAGTTTAATTTAAAACCAAACACACGCAATATTAGTTGTGTGAAAATGATAACATTTGTTGGGGAAATCACCCCCACAAAATCCTATTTTATTATTTATTATTTTTTAGAATCTTCTATCATCTTTTCAATTTAATATAAAATTTTTGAAATCATTTGAATTTTTAAAAACCAAACCAATTGATTATTCAATTTTTTTTTAAAGAGTATGCAGTGAGCAGTCATGTATGTTTTAATAGTTACAGGACATTAAAAAAAGCAAAGAATGTGAAGTTCATAAATCTTTTTTCTTTTGTTTCCATTCGGTCATAAAAATAATTATGTTTGATTGCCCAAAATTAATTACTATAACCCTATAATTGTTGTTATTTGCTATTTTCGCCAGAATCCAAAAAATCGTTACATTTGCACCGACAGCCTTGGCTTGTCATTAACTCAAAAATAAATAAAAAAAAAAAGCGAGAGATCTCGGATAGCCTACAATGCTTGGTACTAGTACACAGTAAACCAGGACCCCATCCCGCGCATATACCCACATTCCTTTACACGTGTTCCCAGTTCTTCCACCTTTGACTTTCCAAAGTCATTCATTTGCTGCATTTCTAATGTCTAAGTGCACAGTAAACCAGTACACCATCCCGCGCATAATAATTCCCCCACACTAACAAGCAAGCTCAGGTCACACTGCGGCTGCTTCTATAGCTCGATCCAGGGGTTTAAGATCTGAACAAATTTTACAGGCTTTTTTCCACCAATTTTCTGTTCTCTTTCTCTTTCATCACAGTTCAGACACAGCATTTCTGGCCTCAACCGTAGATCCAGCTTCTCTCTCTTGCTCTGGCTTCTGATCTTCTTCCAATGTCGCGGTTCCCTTACGCGCCATCTTTATTTTTGCTGCTATCGGTGTTTTCTTTGTGCATTGAGGCCTCAGTTCATGATTACAGAGGCGAGAAATTCGTTGGCAAGGGTAACGCCTTTGTGGTGCACGGAGGGAGTGAAGGGATTTACTCTTCCATCGCTACTCGGAATGAGACTTCCGTAGCTGCGAATGGCGACTCTTACATACGGTTAGTGTCATTTCGCCTCTGTAACTCACAGTCGCACTGATCTCTGGGTTTGCGGGGGGTTTTGGTGCGTGCTAGTTGTTAGCTTTGGTGGGATGAGGCGGGGGCTTTGCTTGATGTTGAAAGTGCTTTCCTATCAGGTTTTTTATGGTTGTCCTGTGACTTTTTAGTGGATAAAAGGACTGGATTTTGTTGGGCGATGATACTGAACTCAATTGGTTTTTCAAAAAGTATTTGAGAACTCGGGCAGGTTGACTTTTGTCTCTCTAGCTTATGAGAAGATTTTATGAAGTAAAGGGAGTTCTGGCCAATTAGCATGAGAGAGTGGCATCAAACGGAATAGTGAACACTAGCTGCTAGATGTATTTCAATCAATAAAGCGTAAGCTATATCTTGTTGGATTTGAATCTGAATTTGCCATGACCAAAAAGACTTTTAGAAAGATTCATCGGAAGTGTGGTGGAAAGGAAAAACTGTTTGGAATACTTCTATTGCTTGTTTGCCTTGTCAATGTGCAAAAACTTCATAGGTCATATGCAAATTTTTAGGATAGCTTTGTTTGAAAATCTTAGTTTTTCATTCCCATGGACTTGGTCTTTTACTCTTCTGACAATTAGTTAAAGTTTTGTTATTTTGATAGAAACTGCAGTTACATTGGACCCTCTAGGCCCATTATTTTCCTTTTTATGTTCCCTTGCATAAAATAAAATCAGTATATATTTTTTCTTGTAACACAGTTTGATGTTATTTGAAAACTAGATTTGAAAGGATCATATTCCGCCGACCCAAGGAATCAAGTAACTTCAGCTCATGGCCAATTCAAGCTGTTGTCTTTGAAGTTGAAGATAGGGAGACAATCGGTGGTTCCGCCTATGGTGGTCAAAGGGCTGTTTGTTGCACAGGGGATCTTGCTAAATTGGGGGTATGCTCTGAAGGCCAGGTCATCTACCGCCCTTCAACAATAAACTCTGAGTGGCCTCAAATTTATAGCATCCCATTTAACACAGATGAGGAAGAAGCATCACTGCCATCAAGGTCTATACAAATAACAAAAACTGGGATGTATAACTTGTATTTCATACATTGTGATTTGAGGCTTAAAGAAGTGGCTGTAGAAGGGAAAACTATATGGAAGAACCCTTCTGGTTATCTTCCTGGCAGAATGGCACCACTGAAGAATTTCTATTGGTTCATGTCCCTTGCCTTTGTTTTACTTGGGATCTATTGGTTCTCTCAATATGCTAGATTTTGGAAGGAAGTATTTCCACTGCAGAACTGCATCACTCTAGTTATAACACTGGGCATGTTTGAGATGGCACTATGGTACTTTGACTATGCAGAGTTCAATGAGACCGGAATTAGGCCAACTGGGACAACAATATGGGCGGTAACCTTTGGTACTGTTAAACACACAGTGGCACGCCTTATCATTTTGATGGTTTCAATGGGCTATGGAGTTGTGAGACCTACCCTTGGTGGGCTTACGTCAAAGGTGGTTATGCTTGGATCCACCTTCTTTATCGCGTCTGAAGTCCTTGAATTGATTGAAAATGTTGGGGCAATCAGTGATCTTTCTGGAAAAGCAAGACTGTTTTTGGTTCTTCCTGTTGCATTATTGGATGCATTCTTCATTCTATGGATTTTCACATCACTCTCTGCAACTTTAAATAAGCTTCAGGTATTCACCCCCTAGGATATATCTTCACTTCATGTTCATTTGAAGAAAATTACATGAGTTATATATTCCTTATATCTTTTGTCTTTTCATTTTTTTTGCCCGAATATTCCTTATATCCCACATGCTATGAACCGCACCTTGCTGCAAGTTCATACTTTTTTATTCTTCGTTGAAGTTTTTATACATTCATCGGGAAGTTGTTATTGATACTTTCTAAATATAATAATACGAATGTGTTGAGCATGGCCCTTTTTCTATCAGTAGCTGTATACACGGAATCCATTTTTGTTAAATCTTAAAGTTACATCAGTGATTTATAATCAGGACGTATAGGAATGTAGGCTATATTAGGTTTGTATTACATATGGTTAAAGGATCATGTGGCAGTACTTCACACAGCTCTCTTGTGGCAGTCATTGGGGTAGCATGAAAATGTGAATGTTATGTTTGATATTTCCTGGTACATTTGTATTCTTGCTTGTTACAAGTTCTTAAGAAAAACTGTTCGGATGAGTCTGCAGAAAAATAGCTAGTTGCAACCAAATTATGGGGTTAGTTTCTTTTAATATTCAGATAATGAAACTACTAGGGGAGAGCACCTGATTATATGGGTAGTAGTTCTGGAACTAAAGTATCTATTTCACCTCCTTTTGTCTTTGGTGATCTCGGAATCTTAGTGTTATAAATCATCAAGCAACATCAATTCATCTTGTGAATTTTATTATAGAGATATAAATAATGACTCAACCTGCTTATGTAATGTGACAGGCTAGAAGGATGATGGTGAAACTAGACATGTACAGGAAGTTTACTAACGCCTTGGCAGTAGCTGTAATTGTATCTGTGGGCTGGATATGCTACGAGGTAATTCCATCCACAGACCTACAGAAACACATCGATTATGTAAATTATGAATTGTATCTTTTGGATTGGCAAACTTTTGAAAAATAATTGTATTACATTACAATGCAAAATGACTTTAAAGCATGAGATGAATCTATGAACTGTAATTGGCTAGTCTACTCTCTATAACCTTATATGGTATATAGTTATGTTAAGTTACTGTTTTTTATTAGTGATGTACTAGTAGATTTATGCCACAATATATATACTCTGACTTAGAGCAGGAAAGGTTGAACAAAATAGATATATTGTTGCTTTTTTTCCCTGTTAAAGAACGAAATTGATTTCTCCATGCCTCACCATTTTTTTCTCAATTTTGTATTTTCAGCTTTATTTTAAATCCAATGATGTATACAATGAGCTGTGGCAGAATGCATGGATCATCCCTGCTTTTTGGCAAGTTCTGTCTTTCTCTCTATTGTGTATCATCTGCGCTCTCTGGGCACCATCTCAGACTTCTTTGAGGTAAAATCCTGCTTCTATCACAAGTTTCCTCTAGAAATCCTCAGGCAAACTTGCCCAGTATTAATAAGCATGAAGTATATTAAGCAGCTACCACATTGTTCATGCTTATGTTTTGCATTGAAGCTGGGATTTATTCATGTTATCTTGCTCAGGAGACCCTTAATCTCACGATTGCCTCTGTTCTCGCAGATATGCGTACAACGATGATGCTAGCGATGTGTTTGACAAGGATGATACTAACTTGACCCTCATAAAACCATCGCCAATATCCTCTTCAAAGGATGTGCAAAGTGTGGAAGACGCTAGTCCAGTGCAAGACAGCAATGGGGTTTCAAATGGTGACATAGAAGAAAAGACAGAATAAACTAGAATATGAACATGATCCTGGACTACCTCCTTTGTACTAATCCGTATAGTTATGTATACCTCTTTTTGTTCTTAATTCTTTTATCTCCTTCTTTAGTCTTCCATGTTGGTTTCTTGTTAGTTGAAGTTTCAGCCTAAAGTTCACAGGGAGATTGAACAACATGAGTTTTTCTTGTTCGTGATGAATATGTGATCAAATTATTATTTTTGTTATTAAAGCGACCAACGGTGCACTTCATTTTTCACCTTACGCCTTTTTTCATGTTCAAGTTTTGTTGTCTGGTAAAACATTGACGATGATATGAACCCACCCCCTTTCCCTCTCTTCTTTCTCCTCCTTGGCTGATTGCCTGTCTGATTTGGGTCCAGGAACTTCGTCTCTGAATAAAAAAAAGGTTCTCCTTTTGGTATGATGTAGCATTTTAAATCACACGAAAAGATTCCATATTTGGTCAAGATATTTATAAAAGTTGTCTGGTATGAGATAATCTTGTTAAAATGCCGAGTGGATTTTAGTGTAGGGGAGAGATCTCACATCAAATAGAATGATTAGACTTAATGATGTGTAACGCTAATGACTCCATAACTTAGTGAATTTAGTGACCTCCCTTATAAGTGGAAGGTTGAAGGTTCAGTTATGCTTATAATTCAAGCCGAGGTTAAAATATTCAAGTCACTTCATCGTACCTCGTTTCTCCTCAAGTTGATGTTTGGGGATTAATTTTCAAGTATAAGGAGCCAGAGAATCGGGTGAGTGCATGGATCATCCATGTATTTTGGCAAGTGTCGTCTGTCTGTCTCTTAAAGGGCAATCTTAACTCAATGTCGTAAAATTCATTTATATCAATACTTTATGTTGAGAAATCGTCTGGTAGTCTCAAACTAAAGAATCTGCCAAATCATTGCGAATCTTAAATCACTTCTCAGAATCTGCCTCAACAGTGTATCAATTCTTTTCATTTTCCTTCTGAGGTCTATATTTGTGCTCCTTTTTAAGTAGCGAGCTTTATTTTCTCAATGTTGCCTTGTTATTATAGTCTATGATTAAATTCCAGTCAAGTGATTAGAGAATAAATCAAATGTTTGTAAGTATGAGATTAGTCATAAATCATTGCTTAGTTAAGCTAATAAATACGCTAATTGACTAATTCACCAACATCATTGCTTAGACTCTAACTTTAATTTTTTTTTACCGTTGAGTGCAGAGATCTCTTTACTTGTGATATATCCTATTTTCTTTTGCGTTTCTTGCCATGGCCTCAAAGAAGAAAAATAAGTGTTTATTTGGATTTACTTTCAATAAGCAGTTTCACTTAAGTTATGATGAAACTCATTTCACACATTACCTCAAACTATAAAATCATGATTAAAAGGTCAGATTAGGACTTCAAATCGTTAATCCAAATAAATACCAAGTCTAAGAAGATGTGCTTTTGCGTATGAGTTTGAGAATGGTGATATTTGCCTGACAGTTATAGAATCATTACCAATTTCTCAAGTAATTTGAAAGCAAACAACACCAGCTGACTAGAATGCAGCAATGGAGCTTCACGAGGTGATTTGAAAGAACACAACGCAAAAAGACTACAATGAACGTAGTTGCGACCCTTGAAATAAGCTCTAAGCTACCTTTTAATTATCCTTTTCATTTCTCTCATTATTCTTCTATACTGTTCTCTCATTAGTTGCAGTTTGTTAAGGAGATAGAGTAACATAAAAGAAATTTTCGTATTCATGATTAACTATGATCAAATCTTTTTAACAACAAATTTAGCAACGAAGAATCTAAGTGCATGTGCTAGGAAAAGAACATAACAAATTCATTCCTTCATGGTTTTCTCATTGCTGCAACATTGAACTCTATGGAAATTTTCGTATAGAGAGACCATCAAACAATTCCTACAGAAAACAGACAGATACGAAACTACATGAAAGTAGATAGATAGCTACCAAGTCCAATTGTTCCAATGAAGTCAACTTATTGGCAATTTCCATTTTTGTGTGTGCAAACTTTCCTATATTTTCCATTCAAGACTCATGAACCATGATTTCATAAGTATCAAACAAACACTATAATTCCGGAGGTGGTGAGTTTATCTCAGATTTCACTTTCAATATGCATCTTATTACTGCCAAAACTGTCACATTGTACAAAAGCCATCTGAAGCTACAAAAGAAGTTGTTTTTTTAACATTATATTTTAGAGCACAATAACACACATCGAACAAAATCACATTACGAACAAATAAAACAATATCTAGAATGTGGTAACAAATCAATAACATGCTTACATGGCAGCAGCACTCAGGCTGAGCAACTCGGCTTTTTAATGGAACTATACCAATTGTGGACAGACTATGAGTCTCTTCTGCTCCTGAGAATGATGGATGATGAATCTTGGAATACCTGAGAGCTTGAGAATGCTCAGTTCGGACAGCATTCAGTTCCCTGAACGCTCCAGGTAAAAAATTAAAAGAATGTGTCCTAGTTTCTAAGTTGCAAAAACTCACTTCAATCCATCAATGAGATCTCCTCCTCGAGTGCACTGAAGGAGGGTACCCTTCAAAAAAATCCAAAACAGCATTCTCCAGGTCCTCAACTGAATATTTAATGTAGTTTTCTGGATGCCTTCCGCTCTCTATATGGCTCCTGAATCGCCCAAGGAAGGACCTATATGCTGGGATTAGCTTCTCTGATATGGATATCCGAAGCTCTTCCCGTAGTTGAGAATCCGGTATCAACCAGGTTGCTTGGGTTCTATGAACCTCCTCAAATATAGCATTGAAGGACTTGAACCTTTCTCTCAGAGCACTTTTGGAGACCCCAGAAGAAAAACCACCACTCACATGTAATCCTTCATCTCTCAAGCAATGCAATACTCTTACCCAAGTTGCTCTCTGGTAGCTAGTAGCTTCCTGCCGAAACTTCCCAGTCAGCTTCTTCAAATAATGGTCTCCAATCATCTCCCTCAACTCAGGAGACCCTTTTATCTTCTGAACAATGTAGTGAACATTGTTCATCATAAACAAGTGAGACAAAGATGCATCCTTGTAATGCTTGGACTTGCCGTCCAAGTTGAATTGCAATATGACAATTATCCAAATCAAGTGAACAGCCAATGGGGCTTTACCCTCCAGTTCAGTAAAATCCATATCTGGGATTGAGGGATCACCCGAGTACCTCGACCCAGTCGATGGTTTAGACACTATAAGCGAGCTCAATGTCTGCTTGTAATCAGAGATCAAACTTATATAGTTCATTACATACCTTGTCAATGGATGAATTGTCCCACCAGGAACAGGAACCATGGATGGTTCCCGAAGAACAGCATTCTCAAATTCAGATAATATACCTCTTACAGCCTCAGCCAACCGAGATAGTATCTCGGCAGCTTGAATACGAATGGATTCTGAAGACTTGGAATCAAACACGACATCAATATCAGGAATCAAATCCATCAAGCAATCATGAAGGTCTAAAATCTTGAACAATTTCTCAGGGGATCTCCTGCTTATACTGATAGCATCAGCGAAATTGAAAAGCTGAATTGCCGGACCTTTAACTGTCTCCATAAAGCAGGCATCGTCAATAGCAGTCCCTAAGCCATCAAAGATTTGCTCACAGAGCTTCTTCTCGCTGGCAAACAATGTCCTAATACAAACCTTAGCTGCCCTTATCCACCGTCGGATCTTAGACTCAAGCTGTTCCCACTCTAACCTCTGGATATCACCGATGCTCAGCTTCTCAATCCCGAGCCTTCGAAAGTTCGCGTCAACTGCTGATTTCCTCACACTACCATAAACCTGGATGCACTCACGCAGGTATCCAGATGAGATCATCCTCTCAGCGATGCTTCGAAGGTCGTAAATGGCATCAGAAGGTATCAGATCGATCTCGCGAATACTACTGGTGGATCGATAGCTACTGTTAACGGCGCTGGAAGCATCACTGTTATAACGAAGAAGCTCTTCTTCCTTAAGAATCGAAGCATCCTCTTCTTCTTCAACATTAGTATCGTCGTCTAGCTCAGCTCCTTCAGTAACCAGAGAACCAGAGTGAACCGAAGAGCTTGGATCGGTCAACGAATCGGTCTCGATGGGGTTGGTGTGAGAAATCAGAATGTTACGGAATTCATCTTCGAGACGAGCCATGGCGATCTGGATAGCAGAGTTGACTTTATCTTGCTCAGTATCGGAGATGGAAGCAGAAGACATGGAGCGTTGGATTTCATCCACAGCCTGCAAATAGTGATCAACCTCCTGACGGTCACCTTCAAAGATCATTTTCTCGCGGGCCTCTTCGGAAGCCGTGGAGTCCCACCGGAGTATAATCCTCTCCGCCGTTTCCAATGCTAACCCAGCATCCGGCGGCGGCGGCTCCATCATAGCTGGATCGAATAAAGCAATGACAGGATGATATACAAGATACGCAGTTTAAAGAGGTGAAACAAGCGAAAGATGGCCGATGATGATGATGATGATGAATCTGGGTATGGGGATTTGGAGGAATTGGAGAAGAAAACGGAACGAAAAAGGAAAGTAAGAAGATACTATTTTGGTGGGCTTATATCTAGGGATGGGAAAAGGCAAAGGGTAGTGGAGAGAGAGTGAGGCGCCGTGGACAGAGAAATTACAGACACCCGCTGTAATAAAATTAGTTATCCATGGGAACCTTAAATTTCTAAAATTATTAAATCCTCCCTCCTAATCTTTTAAAAAATTTATCCATACTCCAAAAAAGTTTATATATACAAAATACTCATACTTAAATTTAAATTACTTTAATCAATAAGATTTTAAAATAGAGATCTTTCACTAATTTTTTTTAATTTTTACTTTTGGCAAAAATAAACAGTATCACCAGTCTTTTTAAAATAATTTATAATTGAGATAAAAGAAATTCATAAATTCCATTCTCAAATTCAACCCATCAATTTTAAATATTTGGGGGTTAGAAAACCGTAATATTAAGAAAAAGTGAAAGGTAAAGTAACCAAAAAAAATTACCAAATGGTATCCTCAAATTCAGCGACCAATTTTTAAAAACATTTTAACCATTTTGAACAAGGACCCAATACTTTGGGAGTACTTTCAATAATTCTTAATCTTTAATCGTAATTAATCTTGTTGTATGGTCCCCATCTGTAATTTCACCCACACTGGATAGTTTTTGTCTGAATATGGAATTGAGGGAGAGAGAGACTGCGGCGTTTGCTTATGTGGAAATTTAAGAGAAAGAGAAAGAAAATTTGTATGCTTATATGAACTTTGTGAATGAGAAAGGGAAGATTCCTTCGTATTAGAGCTGATCATTTAAGTTAAGTCTATTTAAATTATTAAATTGATAACTTATTTTAATATAGATCTTTTTGACCTATACTTGTTAAACCCATATCCACGATTGACTAACCCGTTAGATTGGTGGATTAGCCCGTTTAACCTATTTTTTTTAAATTTTTATTATTTATATTATACTTTATTAATTTTAGAATTTTAACTAAATTAAAATTTATATTATATTTAATTTATGCTAACTTTATCTTATTTAGTTATTTCTTTAAATATATATTTTATTTTTTTTATTATTTTACTTGTGATAAATTTATATACGGATAGTGATAAAGTTAAAGAAATAAATATTTTGATAATTTTAGATCATGCTTTGAAAATAATTAATATTGATACATATAAATTATTTTTTAAAAAATATATATATATGAAAATATTTTTTTAAAAAAATATATATATGAATTTTTTTTAAAAAAATAATTTAAAAAAACTGGTGGGTTGATGGGTTAATCGGCCAACCCACCTTAGAGGCGCGGGTTGGTAGTTTATCAACCCGCCTGAAAGCGGATCGATTAAATTGGGCCCGCTTTCAGGTTAACCTATATCTGGCAGGTTAGCTCGTATTTTTATGTATACTTTAAATTAAAATTAATTTTGTGTTAAAAGATAAAGCTGTATAGAGAAAAAGATCTTCGTACAGTGTGCTATTTTTATTTTTTGCTAATTTCAAAAAATATTTACAATTTTTGTAACTTAGAAGAAGTATTTAAATTTATGGGTTAAAAGAGAGAGTAAATAACGGAGAGTATTTAAGGTTTTGTTTGATTTCTTATTTCCAAGATTTCAAAGAGATATTGGAAGGTAGTTGAATTGAATAAGCTAAAAACTTGTAAGAAATATTTTAACAAGAATGGGATTTATATTTTTTTTTCAATTTGATCTAGTAATATACTATATTATCATTTTATCCCTCAATTTGTAGGCAGTCTGAATAAATTTATTATTTTTAGAAGTTTTTACTATTAATATTTTTTTTCTAATTTTCTTCCATCCAAACAAACATAGTATAAATTAAAATATGTAGGGCATGAAATTCAAACTAAAAAAAAAGTTCAAAAGCTTTAATTTTGAATGAGACATCTATAACTAATTAAGCATTGTATATTGGGTATGAAACACAAATTGAGAATGGAAATTTTTAGTCGTAAAATTTCATTGGATATGTCAAACAGGTAATGTTATCTATTTACTTTTCCAATTATGATTTGAAATTTGGAATATTTTGTTTTTTTTTTTTTTTTGAGTTCCACTTGAATTAAGAATTGATTAAAGTATGGGCATTATTCCTTGAGGGTGGTGGGCTAAGGTGTAGTCATCATGAAGCAGCAGCTACCTGCCACTTTCTATTTCTAAAGCTTCCACCATTGTACCCAAAAACAAAAACTTCCACTGATAATTAATAAAAATAATAAAAAATATATTTATATCCTATAATTATACGAGTTTGATTCTTATTGTCGTCATAAAAAAATTTTTAATAAGCAATGTCATAAATTTTTTATAAATACTCTATGAATTTTAAGATTTTATTTTAATCTTAATAGAGAATTGATACTGAAACTATCTAATAAAGTATACCTATTTTTGAATTCAATTATGTTAGAATCAAAGTTCAAGATTTTGAAACTTTTTCAGGATGAGTGGATAACACAGGTTTTAGTTAGTGTGCTAGGAGAATATTATTCTCTCAGAATTGTTCAAAAGAATTAAACTTTAATCTCAATTAGTTTAAGTTAGTTAGTATATTCTTTTCATGTCACTAAACAGATTCTGGGACCTATAGTGGATATCATTATGACATTATCTACAAAAGCATTTTTTTAGTACGTAATATTCAATGAAAAATTGGGAAAATATCCCCTTTAAAAATTTTATTATCGATACTATGAATTTAGATCCTTGTAACTAATAATGGGTATTTTTGTCTACTTTCCAATAATTCAAAGAGTTCATCACATTTTAAAATATATATGATGTTGGTTAACTATATAAGAAAATGCCTTGAAATGACAGAGCCGAAAATTCTGAATTTTGACAATTATCATCTTCGTCTGTTTCGCAGCATGCTTGATTTGAATGGAAAATGGTCAAAAAAGCTATGTTCCCAATTGACGTAGACCTATTTTCATAACTAAAATATCTCTTTCTTTCAAACCAATTATGACAAAATTGTCTTCATGAATGAATCATATATCTTATTAATTAGCACCATAATTAACCCAGAAAAAGAGACCTAACCACTCTTCACCAGAGCCAATTTCGTGTAGTTAAGGATTTCCTCGGAAGATTTTCAAAGTTCATGATTGTTTACTTTAGAAAAATTCTCTGTCCACTGTTTCCAGCGTTCTCGGTTCTTTTTTCTTTGGGGAAAGCTTCTTGCTAAGAGCATGTAGATAGGGTAAAAACTAAAAAGACTAGCTTAGTTAATTCGATCATATATCATCCTATATCCTAAATATTTTTTTATTTAATTAATTTAATTATATTAAAGAAGTTTGTTAAATTAGTTAAAATGGTATATTTTTTCTAAAACACCCTCATCATCTTCTTTAACTTTATTTTTTCTTTTTATTTAATTATTATTAAGGGGTATCAACAAAAATAATTTAAAAAAATTGATATATATATATATAATATATATATTATATCCAAAATCAATAATAACTTTTTAATTAGTTTATATATCAAAATAAAGAGTATTATATTATACTATATTAATTTTAATTAAAATATCTTGAGTGCAGCCCATTAATCAAATTAGGCCCAGTCGACTTAGGGTTATTCTCAATGTATTTAGCCATTAATAACCTTAATAAAAGAGAACTAAGGGAGGACAAATTGAGTGAAAATGATATCTCTGGAGGTTTCTAGGTTAGTGACAGCTTGTTTTGATTTGTCATCATTGTGCCACATCCCAATTAGAAGATACCTTGATATCTTTTTCTACTAACAATGATATGTGATTGCAGTTGTCATCACTATTTAGATTATGAGTATACTGTGGATTTGTGGATCCATATTATCTAGCATGATAACAAGTATTTAGACTCAAGTCTTTCACTGCAATTCGTAGAGGCTTCTATCTGTATATTTGATAATTGTTTTCATAGGCTAAACGTGGTTTTGGCATAATATAAGAGCCCGTTTAAATAAATTTTTAAAAAATAATTTTTAAATAATTTTTGGGGAAAAATTTATAAAAAATAGTTTTAAATAAATGAGTATTTGAATAGTTATTTTTAAAAATATTTTTATTATTAGTAAATTATTAAAAATGATATGATTTAATTAAAAGTAAGCGAGAGGAGAGAGGAGATAAAGTGAAAAGGAAAGAGAAAAAATGAGAGAGAGTGAACAAGATGTCAAATAGAGGAGAGAGGAAAAAGGGAAGGGATGAAAAGAGATAGGAGAAAGGGTATGAGAAAAAATAGGAATAAAATCATAATTAGATAATCCATAAACTCTTTTACTGTTATAAAAGATAGTCTCAATGGCTTATGTAAAACCTTAATTTTAAATTAGGTCTAAAAATTATTTTAAATAAATATAGTTATTTATTTTATAATTTTTTTAAATTAAAATTTAAGTCAAAAACTTTTTTTTAAAGCTAGGTTTTGATACTTGTCAAACATGCACTAAGAGTGAAAGGTTGAACATGGTTTTGGCAAGATATAGGTCGAAGCAATCACTGGTTAAATCAAGAACTTGCTGTTGGTCCAAACTGGTATAGCCTCCAAAATTGGGCACTGAGGGAATTGGTTAAAGATCGGTAAAATTAGTCACACAACCGATCAAAACCAAACTAATTTTCGAACAAGTGAACTGTACTAGAATTAAGAAAAGATGCACATAATATTTAGGGGGGAAAGGAAAGACATGGACGGAAACTCTTAAAACTTGGGGCCAAGAGTTGTAAATTTTACCAAAAGAAACACAACCTTTGCTTGTGGCTTTAGTGGTTGCTCAACTTCACCTATTTATAAGGAAAAGCGTCCATGGATGTGGGACTTTGCTCTTTTCCACTAGTTGGTTGCTCCTCCTCTCTTATTAATTTCTTACTCTTTTTCTCTATCTTTGTTGAATTATTTTGCTTTAATCCCTGGTTAGTTTTAATAAGCCTTGTAATGAGTGTATTCTTTTAAAAATTAAATAAGCTTGGAGTGATTTTGAACACTTATAAACCTCTCATACTTCTTGCCTTCTAAAATAATATTTAATAAATATCATTTCTAATATAAAATTTAATATTTGTAATTAAAAATATATTAAATTAGTCCTGGCAACTAGTAATAAAACTATTAACTCTTGAACCATTACCGTATTTGATTCAATGGTCAGTTTGATATTTAAAACCTTACAAAATATAAGTCACATTTTTATAATATATTCCATCTAATCTTTAATATATCAATTAGTTAACTTTTTTATAGATTAAAAAAATTAAAAAAATAAATTAATTATAATTAAATTTAATATTTTAAAATAAATTCATATTATATATTTATTAATTTATTTAAATTAATTAATTAGCTCTTATATTATTTATAATGAACTAATTTATTTAGCTAATTTAATTTATTAAAAAATTAATTAATTTTTATATTAAAAAAAGATGAGTAAGTCATTTTATAGAATTGTAGAAGTAATTAATGATTTGTTTCCAAGGTCAAAAGTCTGCAAAATCAATGACACACTAGTATTTATGGTTATGACATTACCAGATTTAACTATATGTTTTTCTAGTGCTTTGTCATGTTATCTCACTTAGGCGTTACTTCTTCTAAATCGATATAAGATTCCTTATAAATTTTGATGTAGTGTATTTTCATATATTAATAATATATTATATTTTTTAGTCCTAAAAGATCAATAATAATTTATTATTGAGCCCCAAACCATAGTGCAAGCCAGCCAAGTGAGGCCTAGCTTACAAGGCTTGTCTCTATATGATCTCCAAATTAGTAAGTAGATTATTAGCAAATAATTAATTAGCATATATCCCTTTTTACTCTTTGTTGGCTTCCCCATAAACATAAAAATAAATCAAATGAATATTTAAGGAAGTTTATTTATAATCTAATGCCATCTAAGCCGACATTCACGTGCGTGCGTGCATCTTCATATGCAGCTGGCATAAAAAAGAATATTCTTATATTTAAATACTCAATTCAATAACATAGCATGGAATAGGAGATAAGGGAGAATTCAAAACGTCACATAATTAAATTAAAAATATATAAATAATGTGTGTATTTTATATATTTGTGTATAAAGCTTGTTAGTTTAGGAGAATCCTAAGTGTAATGTAATGTGGGTGTGAAGGTGGTACTTAGAGATTATTATTGTTGTTATCATCATACTATTCTTAAACCAACAAAAAGACAGATGAATATAGTTTAAGAATGGAGTTGCACGAGCAGGCAGTGAAAGCAATCGAAGCATTCTTGGATGTATTGCAACTAAGTTGTGGGTTAAATTAATCCGTATGAAATTTTTAGAAATTCATATTTATTATTTATATTACGTAAATTATCTATAAAAAACTTCTAACCATCTCAGAGAGATAATTAAATTATTCAATTTTTAATTTTATCTATATTTAGATATATATTTTTTTAAAAAATTATATTACATGTTGTCTCTCATAATTAATGATTTAAACAGACGAGATATTGAAAATATTAATCTTTTTGTTACGAGGAAAAATTTAATTAGTGCCCCCATCAAGTAATTTATAATGAGAATTATATATTCATATTTTTTAAAAGAAATAAAGAATGAAAGAATATTTTTTTGATGAATTTAGTTTGTGAACTAACTAAATATGCTAGCTAGCTAGATGATAAAATATCAAAAGATAATTTATGAAAATGGGGACAAGCAAATACATATATTTTGTTTCGTTTAGGGGGGAGATGAGCACAATTTGCAGATCTAGAGGAAAACAAATTAAAAATAAAAATAATATAATTTAATATGAAGTGAAGGTCATGTGCCAGATCAGCATGTTCCCGGTTCAATATTCATAAAGTTGGGTTAAGACGATAATGGAAGTTAGAAAAATGGAGCAGAGAGATTTGAGGTACAGAGAATTAAGATCTCATCATGGTTGTGCAAATTACAGAGACCTATGAGTTTGAGCCCTCTCAATTAAGAATCATGATACTTACCATTTAATTAATTAATTAATTAATTAATTAATGGCCCAGCTGTATTATGCTGTGTGAAATATGAACAACGCCCTATGGTTGACTTTATAACACCATTTATTATTAAATTAATTTTTAAAAAAATGATCCTGTCCTTTGTTCAATAATCAAGCACATTATGATGTGCTTTTCATCTTAAAATACTGAAAACGAATAGGACAAAAGCAACCACACATATGAATCGTAACATTTGAAGTATTGGTGATATAAAATATATTTAATTAAATTAAAAAAAATAATTAATAAAATATTTTTTTAAAATATCATAATTATTTGTTTTAACTTTCTAACTCTATTTATTATTTTATTATTATAAATAAAATATCAATATAAAAATATATTATATTTATGATCAAAATTAATTTTTTAATTATATTCTATATTAAATATCAAAAAAATACTATATAACACTGCTTAATTAGTTTTCTCCTTTTGTTTTTAGTAAATAGAAGGGCCCTTAAGCTCAAAAGAAACTTGGAATGCCTCATTAATTATTATTTGGATTCATTAAAGGATTAGGTTTAACTGAAAAAAATAGTTTCAATCAATTTTCTACTATTTTTCTTTTAATAGATGTCATTTCAATTTTTCTGTGTATATGTTTATTATAAAAAAAAATTATTATATAACTACATATCTATTTCAATATCTCATCTATGTTCTTATTATTTGTTTAAAGTTTAGCATTTATTACTGTATAATATTATTAGTTTTATACCAATGATAAAATTTTATTTTTATTTTACTTGATATTTTTCGACCACAAATAATTTCATTGGCTTTTTTCTCATTTAAGTCATCCAACTTAATTTTACCATCTTTTGTCTATGCATTAGTGGGAAATACTATTAGGAGGAGGCTGCTTAATTTCAATATAGTCTTCAATATGACTGGTTTTTTACCTCGTGTTTATATCCTTAATCTAATACCCCGTTTGGTTTTTATTTTTTTTATTTATTGAGGTGAAGAAATTAAAACGTTTGACAAGAGATAAACTATGAGAGATGCGTGAGTTTGTGAGCTAATAAGGTTTTTAATATTGTTTTGATCCACAGAACTTGAATGTGACTTGGCACTCCTAGTGATGTGGGCGATGAGCAACTGGCTGAAGGTTGCCATTTGTTTTGATGAGAGATTAGTATTTGTTTTTTCCTTTTAAGTCTTCTCACTATCCTAGGTTTCATATAGTTAGGTCGTTTTATTTTTTTTCCCCAATCCTTTTCATAAGACACTTTTAAAAGAAATTCTTAAGCCTTTAATATAAAAACACTCGAGGAAGCATTTATTGCTCCCTCCTATTCTAAGGCAAATGAGTTCTTTGAGAGGGTTACAAGTCATATAAGAGCACCAGCGTGCATTGGGCTTGATAAACTCCCTTACCATCAAATTCATGAAAATCTTTTTATGCTTTTTTTTTAATATAAAACTAAATTAAAAAGTTAATTTAAATAATTTAACGTAAGACATATCTTTCATATACTATAGAAAAGTTTTTGTCAATTTAATCCTATGAAAAAGGGAAATTTCGCTATACTCTTAAATTGTAGGTAAACTCAATCTCTTTTTAAAAAAATTTGTATAAAAAAAATCTTCCTCCCTACTATTTTTTTATGATACATACTAGATTCTATTATTGAGTATCTAATTTTAGAGTTTGTGAATATCCTCCCCAATATAAGTTTCTCCTCTCATGCCTTTATGATAAAGACTTGAGTATTTGTTAAAAGTATCTTACAGAAAAGATAGGAGAACAGAACAGAAATCAATTTAATTAATTTAATTAAATTAAAAAAGTTGATTAATATATCATGCTTTTTCTAAAATAATATTCTCCTTCTCTCTTATTTAATTATTATTAAGAAAATATCAATGAGTCGTTTGAGAAATAAATTGATAAATATATAAAATAATTATTATATTTATAATCAATATATAATATTTAATTAAATACTATATTAAGGACTATAATATTCTAAAACCATTTTTTTTGTTAATAAAAAAGTTTAAGGCGGGCTAGGTCCAGACGACTCGTTAAGTTCAAGATGGGCCTTGAGATTCGGGTACTGACAAGATCCCAACAAATACATTGTGGGGTATAAGTCATACTCTTGCTAACTAGAGTGGGTCTCGAAAAGCCCATTTATTTGAGGGAGACAGTCATAGGTTTGGGTCAAGAAGTCCAGTGACAATTTAAGAAAAGAAAACCAGAGATGGGTTGGACTGGTCAGCCGAAAATGACAAACAAATCGACATGTGTGGCCCAACAAAAAAGGTTACTTTTGAGATGAAATTGCAAAGTTGAGGGTTTAGCGGCTTAAGATTATTTAAAATTATATTTTAAACGTGTTAAATTCCTATAAAATATTATTTTATTATAATTTTAATTATAACGTTTAGGTAGATATTTTAATTTTTAAATGCCTAGGTTCATCATACCTTAGTGTAATTAATAGTTCACCCTAATCGACATTAGTATTACCTAGGAGAAGTGAGATTTCGCCCTATCCTTAGATCGTAGGTAAACCTAACTTATTTCTAAAAAATTTTGTAAAAAAAGAGTATTTAAGATTAAATTTCTCAGTAGTATAATATATTTTATATTTTAACTTTAGCATATCTTGTATAAAAAAAAATATGCAAGGGATGAGTTGGAAAATTCTTTAATTTATAAGGACCTATTTATAAATTGATCTAGTAAACTATAATATTAATGACTGGAGCCCATGTGTTTGGACCCTTTTGATGCAGAGAATAAAATTGCCACTATTTCATTAATTTTTTTATTCAATTTATAAGACTCAAAGCTTGAATTCCTGTATCTATAGTATAACTCAATTTATATATTTTAATTTATTTAAAATTTAATTTTTAAATTTTAATTTAGTATAATTCAATTCTTATAATTTTAACTGTTTAAACTTTAAAATATTAATCTATACATTTTAAAAAATAAAACTATAAAAACTAAAGTTATTTTTTGAACTTTAAGAATTAATATTTTAAATAATAAAAATTAAGTTATTCGATGCTAAAATCCGGAAACAATTTCAATCAATTATGTATACTGAGCTGCATATCAAGATAAAATTTGAGAATTGAGCTTTAATTAAAGTAAATTATAAAATAAATTAATTTCTTTAAAAAATAACTACAACAAAACAAAATAGTATTTCCCACCATTCATCCAACGGAGATTCGAGCATTCGAGAATACATGACGTTGATGTGACATGGGAGCCATGGACCACACAGCACACAGTGGTGTCACGTCAAATCCATGGTAAAATAAGAATATGGTAAGTATCTTTAATTTTATTTGTTCTTATAATTTTTTATTATTTAATTATAATTTTATCTATTTTTAATTAAATTTTGATAATATTTTTATAAGTAGCATAAAATTACGTAGTTTTGATTAAAATTAAGATAAAATTATAATATCTTGAAAAAAAATAAAAATATTATATAGATATGATCATATGATAAAAGAAAAAAATTACAGTGATATAATAAAAAATTATATACATTTTATTAAAATTTATATAAAATTATAAGTATTTGCAGATTAATTATATCAATAAGACTTACTCAATTTTTTTAGTTTTTCCCCCAACTTTTTCGAAGTTTCATTAAAATTGCATAATCATTTCCACATGGATATACGAGTGTAATGGATACGGGCGTCAAACCAATATACTTGTAATGGTTGTTTTAAAAACTTTCAAATAAAAATTAATAATTAAACAAATTTATTTAAACCATCGTTTTTCTACTTCCAAAATATAAGCAAATCTCAATTTAAAATGAAAATAAATCATACATTTTCTAATTTTTTTAAATAAGGTTAAAGTAAATATTTAGTCATTTATATTTATATTTAATTTATTTTAATTCTTTAAATTTAAAATATATATTTTTAGTCATTTATATTTAATATTATTTACCTCAGAAAATGTGAACTTGAATAATTTAAAATGACTAAACATTAAGTACACATAAAATATATGTTAATTTTAATTTTTTTAATATAAAATATAATACAATTTTTAAAAATTAAGATGTAAACATACTTTGTTAAAGTATAATAAAATCTAGCCTACTTTAACAAAACTTGGCCCAACTCAGTGTAAAAAAAATTGATCCTATGCAAAAATAAGAACTAATTATTATACTATAATATTTAGTTAGATTTTTTAAATATCTAATTAGTAGTTTGATTTTTGATAATATGTATAAAGAGAGTCTTATAATTAATATTAAAGATCTTTAGAAAATCTATAATATTAAGAGATTAATTACTGCTTTAAAAATATAGGATACTACATGCTTATTTTAAAAATAATATATATACACAATATGATGGAAAGTAGCTGATCCAAAATAGGGACTGTGAAAAGGTAGATTTAGGGATCTACATGTTATAGGGAAGGAATCAAAGAGACCCATCAATTAATATTTGTCCATAGTACATGATACCATTAATTCATCAAATTGTTTTTTAACAGTTTATAAAAAAAATAATTTTAAAATATTTATGAAAAAATTCTTTTAAGAGTTTTATAAAAAAAATAATTTTAAATAAATATTTATATAATTATTATTAAAATAATTTTTATAATTAGTAAATTACTATAAAAGATATGAGATAAAATAAAATTTAAAGAAGATGAAGACTATATCTACCTTCATCTTTCACCATCGTTCCTCTTCTATCAACATCGTCTATCTTCTAGATCCTTCTTCTCTAGTTGTATTGTGAGTTTTAGAAGAAACGAATACTAGATCTATTATGACGAAGACTAGACGAAGATATAGAAAAAGACGACTGCTTTTTCCTTTGGTGATAAAGACCCTCCTCCCTCTTAGAGACAGCAACAGCAGAACCCACTGCTCTATACAACTGCTTCCTCCTCTAATGATGAGGACTAAAGTATTGGTCAAAGAGCAAAATACCACAAGCAAAAAGAGGATAGAGTATAAAAAAAATATAGGAGTAAAATATAAGATTTTGGGGATATCTAAACACACATTTAAAATTATTGAAGTGGGTTATTAACGTTGTTGTTAATAGGGATGTTCAAGATACCCAGTGCCAAGTGTGTTCGCTCGAGCCCGAAAAAAAATAGCCCCGTCCAGCCTAAAAAAACTGGCACGAAATACAATTGGGAGAGTTTGGGCCAGGCTAGTTGTCGGGTAGGGCAGGGCAGGGCAAATTCTCAATCTCCCACTCCCACCACCCAAACACAAACAATATTTGTTGCACAAGAAACAAATGTGGAAGGTAGGGGTACAAAGAGAAAGGAGAGAGAGCCCAAGCACACATCAGAGGTGTGGGATCACTTTGTTAGATTGCCATTAGAAGAAACTAATGGGAAGCACTTAGCTGCTTGTAGGCATTGCCATATGACCTATAAGGCTTATCCAAATCGCCATGGAACATATTCTTTGTTGAGGCATATCTCAAAGTGTAAAGAAAACACAAACAAGGCCACTATAGATAGAAGGCAATCTTGTCTGGGGGGTTGAGTGGTCAAGGAAGATCGGTGGTGGCATATTTATATAATGAGAACCGATGTAGAAGAGTTTTAGTAGAATTTATTATATTAAATGAGCAACCATTCAGGATTGTTGAGAAGCATGCATTTAAGAAATTACTAAATGAGTTTGAGCCACACTTTCCAATCCCTTCAAGAGTAACAATTGGAAGGAATTGGTGGCAGTTATATCTTGAAGAAGTTCAATTATTGAAGAAATTCTTACAGCAAAGTGCTAAGCGTGTTTGCCTTATCATAGATTGCTGGACATCATGCCAAAATTTTAATTATATGTGTTTAACATCACATTTTATTGATGAGGATTGGAAGCTTCACAAGAGGATCTTAAATTTTATTATGATTGAAAATCATAAAGGTGATACTATAGGGAAAATCATTGAGCAATGCTTGTTGTAGTGGGGGATTGAAAATATCTTTACCATAACTATGGATAATGCCTCAGCTAATGACACAACTTTGGTATATTTGAAGAGGCATTTAAGGAGTTGGAAGGGGTTACTCTGTGATGGTGATTATATACAATTAAGGTGTTGTGCCTATGTCCTTAATTTGGTGGTTAATGAAGGTATCAAAGAGATGAAGGATAGCTTTGAAGCCATTCGAAGCGTTATTAGATATGTTCAGTCTTCTCCTTCATGCATCCTAAAATTTAAAACTTGGGCTGAAGCTAAAAAAAATAGACACTAAAAGCCCTGTTTACCTTGATGTAAACACTCGATGGAACTTATCATACTTGATGTTGGAAGCTGCGATGAAATTTTAAAAAGTATTTGAGCGTATGCATGATGAAGATAATGATTATATTTCCCACTTCAGTTCAAGCACTTCAAGCTCTAGGCGTGGTGCTAGGCACGACCAAGATGACTTCTCTGGTCCTATTAGTGATGATTGGGAAAATGCTAAGATCTTCATCAAATTCTTGAAAGTATTTTATGACATTACATTGAAATTTTCAAACTCCCTTTCTATAACATCAAATGAATGTTTTCGTTAGATTGCACGTGCTCAGAAAATGTTGCAAAAGAATATTATAAATAGAGCTAATAATTTTTTTAGGAGACATGAGCATCAGTATGCAGGCAAAATATGACAAGTATTGGGGTCAAGCAGATAATATGAATATGTTACTATTTGTGGTTATAATTTTGGATCCTCGATATAAATTAGCCTATGTCAATCATATGTTTGATGTCCTTTACATTGACCCTGAAGTATGTTCACTTATGATGGAGAGAATGAAAGATTGTTTGTATCGATTGTTTGATGAGTAATATGCAAGGGTTTCTATTGAATTAGGGACTGTTTCAACAGGTACAACAGGTGCAACTTCATTACCTTCTTTTGATAATGATGATAATGATACTGAGGATCCAAGTCATAAGTGATTAAAATTTATGAAAATAAGAACATCTATATATCCTCAAACTGAGTTAGATAGATATATTGTAATTGACTAAAGAGATGAAATTCCTTCTGCATCTGAGTTTGATATACTCTTATAGTAGAAAGTTAATTCTTAAAAATATAAAATTCTTTCTCACATAGCACGAGATGTATTGGCTATTCTGGTTTCTACAGTTGCCTTTGAGTCCACCTTTAACACTGGGAGACTTATAGTTGATCATTACAAAAGTTATTTATCTTATAAAATTACAGAAGCATTGATGTAACCAAAATTGGCTACAAGCTGGTTAATCTATCAATGATTTAGCTGACAAGTTTCGGGAGTTCGATAATTTTGATGAAACATAAAATGTCATTCAGCTTGCAAGTAATTTCTTATTTTGAAGCTAATAAATTCTATTATATATTTTACTTCATAATATGTAACGTTGTTTTTCTTTTATTTTTTCTCCAGATACCATGCTTGAAAGAGAAAATATGATGACCACTGGTGGTGACTGAATATCATTTTAATTGCAATAGGTTTCAAAACTTTAATTATTATCTTGTTGTTGCCTTATTTTTAGTTGATTATGGATATTTTTTAAATCTTTAAAACATAAATATAATATTATTTTAAAAATTTATGATTGCATATTTTTTCTCCATAATATGAGCAAGACATCACTATTTGGGCATGCCCAACCCGAAATACTTAGGATTTTTAGTGGGCACGCTGGGTACTAGGCTATAAAATACAATCCATACTTTTTTTAGACAAAATATAAGATAAAAAAGTTGTCCTACCTAGTCCTATCTATATATACCCTAGTTGTTAACTTTCTTGTTGGCCTTTCTTATTGCGTTTATGATTTAACCGAGCTCCCTGACTCAAGGCTTCCTATCGTCCATATCTAGAAGACTTGAACACATGTATCCTTGACTAATTCTCACATAATACATACCATATTGTAATACGTACATGTAATATTTAAAGAATTAGTCATTTTTTACAAGACAAGGAGAATGAAATATAGAAAATATCATTTAAATTTTAAAATCTCAAATTTAAAATTCTTACAAAAATATATTATTATTTATTTATTTATTAAATGTGATCTATAGCTATTAAAGTGGAGGAAACAAAAATTATTTAAAATTTTAAAATTTAAGTAATATTTTTTGTGATTTTTCAATAAAATATGTTATCGTCAATTTATAATTAATATAACTTGTTATAAATTTTATATTTTATATTAAATGCATCAAATCATTTATTGATTGAATATGAAATATTACATAAAAATGTGTATATTTCTCCAAAAATTAAGTACAGAATAAAAAACAGATTGTGGGAATAATCAATGGTGGTCCATGAGAAAAAAATGACAGATACATCTCAAAAAAATAAACTTAATAATCTTTTAGTTTTAAATATAAAAATTAAAGTATTAATTTAGATAAATTAAAAAATTATATAATTATAACTAATATAATAGTTAGTTGATTAATTTAAATAGATAAATAGTTATATAATACGAATTTATTTTAAAATATTTAATTTAGTCATAATTAACTAATTTATTTAGTATTCTTAATATATTTAAATTAATTAATTAATTTTTATTTTAAAAATTGTAAAGAGTGACAACTAGATTCTTAATAAACTTCTTTTAAAAAAATGAGTTACAACTTATGAATATTTCTTTCTTTCGTAGAATATAAACCACATCTTTTAAACGATATTTAAAAGTAAATTCTCTTGAGACGTATCGCTGAAATAGCTTTTGTATACACAAGACCTCATTGGAGCTCAAAAATTATATTTAAATAATCCAATCATCTACTTAATCTAATTGTATCTAGTTTTATTGGTTATAACTTACTAGTATTGATTCCCATTGTGGCAATTTAGTAACATTTAAAACTTAACGTCATATATACGGTTATTTTAGCCAAAAAAGATTGTCATATATAGTGGAGAGAATTTTAATTTTATAATTGTCTGAATCATATTTACCATTCATTTTCAATTTTTTTACTTAAAACGCAACTCTTGTTAAATAAGATTTTAGAATCTAATTATAATTACCTATGCTTCAGCTAATAAATATATATATAATTATTTAGAATATATTCGATCTTTATATAATATTATTTTATTATAATTATAATCATAATATTTTGAGAGACATCATAATTTTTTAGTTTTTAGGTATATATCTGAGGGTAATTGACAGCTCTTCCTATTTAATATTAATATCATCTAGAATAAATGGAGACTTCGTTCTGCTGTTGAATCGTAGGTGAGTCTAATATCTTTAAAAAAAAATTACAGTATAAAAAGTTTATACAAACTGCTCACTGAAAAATTGTTTTAAAAAAATCAAGCTATTTTTGTTTTAATTTATAAACAGGTATCAATCTTTGTCTAACAAAATAAATCATGGCGAATATATGCTACTTTATAATGTAAAGCAGAATTCGAACGAGACTTCTGAGGAGAATAAGAACAGAGTGATGAAATTTTAAGAAAAATGCCGACATTTAATTTAATTACATAATTTTCTCATTTTTCTTAAGCTTGATCCCTAGAACGAACGAACGAACATGCAACTAAACAGAAAGGTAAACAAAATAAATAAAACAAACATTAAGATTTAGTGTATAATATTATTATTTGAGCATCTTAATTTTATAGTATAATATTAAACTTTGGATTAAGTTGCTGTAGGATTCCAAAATATTTTCTAAATAATCCTTGGTATTATAAATTAATTTGTTATTTACTAAGTATTTCAGAATATTTTTTTAATGGTATTCAATATCTTAAATAGTTTTCAATTGTTTTTTTATATCCAATACTTAAAAATATTTTTTTAATAACATTTAGTATTTTAAATTTTTGGTGCTTTTTATCGCTGAGTAAATATTTTAAAATATTAAAATATTGCTAAAAAAATGTTTGAATTTAAGGATAAATTAAATCCACGTTAGCCTAACTTTCATTCAACATTAAAATTTTGAAAAAAAGAAAAAGAAAAAAATCACGTGAAAATTACAACGCTAACTTGTCTGGCCAGAATGACAGTTACTGTACTTGCCATATATAGATAGATATGATCCCATTCTCTAGGGACCAGCCAGATTTACAAAATTGTGGATGAAAATACATCAATTTTTTCTTCTTCACAAAATTATTGATTCAATTATTACCGATTAATTAGTAAAATTTAAAAGGGCCCTTTTAGGGGTATTTTTGCAAAAAATGCTGGCCTTAAAATACATGTTCCGTCCTGTTTTTTATAAGATTTTTTTTCTTGAATGGTTTCATTTTTATAATGTAAAAATGTTTTGTAAAAAAATATTAATAAATATTATTCCAAAATATCCTTCATATTTAATTGGAAAGAGAAAAATGAAACCACTTTCGAAAAATTATTATACTCTCTTTTGGAAAAACTACTATTTTCCGGTGTTAATTATTTTCACTGGTCCTTGCGATTTTTTTTAAAGAAAAACTCTTTCCAAATTATTAAATAAAACTTATGTCTAATGTATTAATTATATTTTTTTAATTATATCCTTGGTTAAATTGAGAGTGGTGTAGTCAAACATTAAGTTGAGACATTTGCAAAAAAAAAAACATAAAATTCAAGGGAGATAGCTAGTTTTCTTAATTTCCATGAGATAATTAAAATTTTAAATGTTATTTTATAAAGAAAGCATAGTAGGTTTTAAAATTCATAATTTTAGATAGATATAAATTTGAAATGTTTTCTTATTTTCAGATAGTTTGAATAACTTATTTAACTATTTTTTATTATTTTAAAATGTAGATGATTAAGATAGGATCCAATGGAATAGACAATTTTAGTTGGCAAACGACCAAACATATATTCCTATGATTTTGCAATTGCCAATTTTTTAATTGAGTGTGATAGGGGTTGCGGGCGCGTGTGTGGCGTGGGAGAGGGGGAATAAAGGAAGCGGGAAAAACAGAGGAAGAGAGAAGAATGATATATTTATCACGTGGGGGAATTAAACAAGGTCACGACTTTGGAGTATGGAGGAAACGTGTTGGTGCCTTTAATCATCGCAAGAGTGGTCCCCACAACGCGCCTTCTCTTGTCGGCACGCAACGCCATCCGTCTTACTATTCATACACCCACCTTCCTTCTACTTTTCTTGCTCCCACGTGACATTCCTCCTTCCTTCCTCTCCACCCTTCCTTCATTTTACTCACTTGGACATCTAAACTCCCATAATTACATCCCCACCCATACCCCTGCCCTACTTTTCCCCCTAGTGTAGATTAGTCTCGGTAAAAGTGACCGTTACCTTCTCTTATGTTTCAATCCCAGTTTTATGGTTTACGCGATAAATCTGTTAGGAAATCTTGACTTACATAAGCGTATTTATGATAAGCAAATATAAATAAGTATTTTTCTAAAAATAAAATTAAGATAAAAGTAAAATAATATGATTTATATTTATATAGACTTAATTGAAAGAATTAGTTTAGCAAAAATTTCTTTAGATAATACTACCCAATTTTTACTATAATATTTAATTAAAATTTTTGATAAAATTTAAGAAATTAAATAAATTAATTAAAATTTTTTATCATGGCAGAAAATTGAATTTGACATTATATGAATAAGATTTAATATTTTCTTTAATTCGTGTAAAATAAATTGGAAGTTAGAGAGGAGACACACATGCATTTGTTTTAGGCGTAAACTTCTCATTTCTTATTGTTGCGTAATTATTCAAACCATCTATTGCCTTGTAGTGTCCGCTGGGAGTTGGAGACATTCTAGCGTTTGAGTGGCAAATCTAACAACACGCATCCCATTACCAAAACAGCATCAGCTCATAGTCTAAACTCTAAAGAGGTCAGTCTTCTCTTCTAAGTCCTAGTAGACAGGCCTCTATTCAACAATAGTAATGCCATGTTTGGTTGGAGCCAAACTTAGAATCAGTCAAAGGCCTTGTGCCGAACTAATAATTAACAGCACTGAGCATTACTATTCGGTCCCAAATATACTTAATTTGTTTAGGTAAGTTAAAAAATTAAATAAATAAATTAATTATAATTAAATATAATTTATTAAGATTAATTTATATCATATACTCATAAATCTATTTAAATTAATTAACTAACTTTTATATTAATAATAATAAATTTATTTAATCTTTTTAAAAAATTAATTAATTTTTATATTAAATTAAAGATCAGAAGGGTATGACAGGGGAGGTTAACATTATTATTGAAACCAAAGTGAGGTTTATAATTTTGTAGGAAATTTTATTCTTATATCTTAATTTTATAAAATATTTAAATTCTTTGATTATAATGGGATTAACAAAAGATAGTGGTATTATAATTTTAAATTTGAAACAATTATAAGTCTAGTCTAACAATATAAGGTTTTACTATATTATTTTAAATCTTGAGTTTAATTTATAAAAAAAATTATAAATTTTAAAATTAGATACATGATAATAGGATTTAGTAAACTGTATAAATTTTTATAAAATATCATGAAATATTAATATATTAATTCTAATTTTTAAAAAGTCAATGATAGGCATAAATAATATCATCAGAGACTAAAAATATTACGATTAAATCTCATATATAAATTTCTGTGGCCAACAGATAATAGTAATTGGATTGTCAGAATGATCGCTCATCCATGCAACCAACAAAATTAAATAATGTACATCCATGTGAGGACACAATCAATCCAATAAATGATTATGAAACAGGCCATTTTTAAAGTTGGGCCTTTTTTGGTAAAGAGAGTTAGGCTTTTAATTTCGTCAATAAAATAATTCAAACAAATAAAATCAAATTAATTAATAAGTTTTATAAATGCATACTTAATTTCTCTGTACCAAAATATTTTATATAATTAATTTTCTCACTATATTTAAACCAACTCAACTGAAAACAATAGAGAAGACAGCCCTCCGAAATCAGTAGTAATAGTCTTCGAAATGGTTCCCCGTTATGTTAATTACTGACCCAGTTTTTTCTTCTTCTTTTTCCTTTTTTCTTTTTTAGTTGTTATTCCCGAGGTTTGTTTTGTTTTCTTCCCCACAAGGGTTGGGAATTCCCGGCACTTTCCTCGTTGCATCTCTCTAGAAAGTAGTACTAGCAACTAGAACCTTGCTATTCGCGCCAACAGATTGTAGCCGTAGGTGATGCATTGATGATCCCAATTCCCAAACAAACCATTTTTTAAAACGTGACTAAACAATGGAATTGACAAAAAAAAAACAAAACAGAGAGAGAGAGAGAGAGAGGAGTTGATTATAATTGAACTAAAGATTTTATAAAAAGTCAAAATAATATTATAATTTAACAATAGAAAGTACAATATAATTTAACAAAGATTTTATAATTTACATAATAAAATAATTATGGAATATAATATTCTTATCATGGATATAATTATTTTATAATGCCCACTCATTTTTTGCACTTTTTTTAAATATTTTTCAATACATAATGTATAGACATACATAGAATATGGTTGATAAACATGATCAACTCTTCTGGGGAGAATATTATTTCAAAAGAAAATTGTGACATGCTAATTATAATTTTTTATCTGCCTAATAGAACTCTAAATGAAAGAAATTAAAAAATAAATAAATGAATAAATTTAATCCTCGTATTCTCAACCCCATCACAAGATAGGAGATCGTGAGTTAAATATTACAGAGTAGCTGCCCGCATTTTATTTTATATTTAAGGCATTTTCAGCCTGAAGAAAATGGCATAGTTGGTTTTAGGCAGTAAATTATGAAAAATATATCATTTAACAATTAAAATTGTAATTTTAATTATCAACGTAGTCATTTTAACTGCATGTTAGGGAAGGATCAAAACTATATTTTTGAATGGGTTTATAAAACCAATTTTTAATTTAAATTTTAATTTAAAATTATTATTTTTAATAAATTATTATGAATAGTTTATAGAATAGTAAAATAACTTGTAGATTATTTAATTATTATTTTATCTTTATTTTTATTTACTTATTTATTTTTCTCATCCTCCTATCTCTTCTGTCTTTTCCTACTATTTCTTCTCTCATTTATCTTTTTCATTATTTCTCCTTTTATTTATATTTTCTTCTCTCTCATATTTTAATAAGATCATACCATTTTTAATGATTTTTCAGTTACAATTTTTTTTAATAATAACTATATAAATATTTATTTATTAAAAATTACTCTTTTTTTATAAATATTTTTTCAATAATTATTTTTTAAAAATTATATAATATTTTTTAAAAATTATTTTATGAACTCTCATTCAAATATACCTTATAGTAAAAACTATATAGGTTACTCCTTAGTCGTTTGGACTGAACTTACACAATAACTCGTTAATCATTGGTGTTTTACACGAAATTTGACACTATAGGACTTTTGAATGAAGCATTTGGATCTAATTTTAAAATTTATAATTATCCTATTCAATATAAATATCTATTCATTTAAAAATCTAATTTAATACCTAAAAAAATTTAATAGAATATTTTACCCCTATAATAACTATTAAGGCTAGGTTTAGATTGATTTTAAAAAAAATATTTATAAAAAATAAATTTTAAATAGTTTTTATAAAAAGAGTTTTAAAAAAATTATAAAACATAATTATAAATAAATATTTAGATATTTATTATTTTTTATAATTAATAAATTATTATAATAAATATAATATTAAAAAAATAATTCTCTATAATTAGTGTTCACTCGGCTCGATCTTCTCCAGTCTCCCACAATTATCCCTCCTCCCAACGACCGATTCCTACCATCGTGCCTTCTCTGCAGCTATACTGGCTACTGAGTCTTCTTGATGTGATATGTGGACTATATCATCCCACGTTCTGCTAAATAAAATATTTTTATTTTTTTTATTTATTATTTTTTAAAAAATTATCTCTTATACTAAATTTTTGTATGAGGTATAAGTAATGTAAATAATTAAAAAAAAGATTATTTTAAAAATCTATACATAATTTTGTTATAAATAATTAAATTACTTATTTTTTTAAATTTATATAAGTTTATTAATTAATTCATATATTTAGGATAAAAAAATATTACTATTAATAAAATATCCTGTGTTGTTACCCGTTATTTGTATTATTCATTGTAATTTGGCCAAATATTATCATCCTTATTTTTTTTTAGTTAACATTGGTCCGAGTGATAAAATACACGGTGTTAACGTTTTGGATAAGAATTAATTAAAATCTCTAATGTTAATCTTCAGTTCTTCCCGGATCATGTCTAGACGCTATAATTCACGAAATTTCTCTTTAGGCCTTGGATTCTCTTTTCATCATACGAGTAAATGCGCCGGGCTCTTGTCTAGGGTGAAATTCACTTGATCTATTGATGTGCATTGTTAATTAGAGTTTTAATGTTTTCTTTATTTTTTTTCTGGGTTAAAATTGATGGTTATATTTATTTTTCTTTTTCCCACCATCAATTAATATAAAATACAATAATATAAAAATTATAATATTTTTTTTAGTAAAAAAGTTTAAGCCTGTTGATTAAGGTCTCTCACTAACAAAATTATCTAACAATTAAACTTTTTTTGTAAATATATTATTTTAATTTTAAATATAAGATTTATAATATAAATTAGATATAGCCCAATTCAATTTTAGTTATTTTAAAATAAAAATTATAATAATTACTTAAAATAATATAAAATATTTAATTTTTTTATAGTATAAAATTTTTAAAAAAAATTAGGTTCACACATAATTTATAACTATTTAAATTAAAGGATGACCCCCACCTCCAAGGCTTATTTTTGAACCTAGGCCCAAAAAGCTACAATCATGTTTTCCACGCGCAAAAAACACGTGCTGGAAATAAAAACTCATTCGATAAAGCTAACAGTACACTACTGGTGCAGAAAGTTACTATTTTTGTTATTATTATTATTATTATTTTAATGTGACATTTTTAATTTCTATTTCAAAGATAAGACCACATGGGTCTTGTGTCTCCTCAGGGCAGTTGGATTCAAAGACCAGGCTCAGGGAGTTGCGTGGCTCCCATATATTCTTCTCTCTCACTACCTGTTTCTCCTCATTCTTCGTACTACCCGCTATGAAATGAAAAGGATTGTCCGCAATCACAGAGATTACCGTTGCTAATCAACTTCCGCCGATTTCTCTGTCGAAAATCTTGTGGGTTTTCTGAAAAAAGATGTCGAAATTCCCCGACCCGGCGGTGGATGGCCGGAGAGTCGGCAAGGCGCCGGAGAGGTCCAATTTCACTCAGTATTGTAACGTCTTGAGCCAGCTCTTGAAGGAGAAGCGAGGGTCTGGATCTTTAGGCCTTGGGATGGCTGGGAAAATGGAATCTAGAGGTACTTTTATGGATTTCCCTTCGTTTAGTCTCCTTTTGGTTTATGGTTTTGTTTCATTTAGCTTGTATTTGTGCCTTACCCACTAAGAATTCGTGTTTTTATACTGAATTAGGGATATAGGAAGTTCTGTTTTGGTTTCAGTGATTTATGTGTGTGATAAATAATTTGACGCCAGAAAGGAAATTGTTTGTATCACTTGCATAATCACCGAGAGAAGTCTCTGAAACTAACTGCCTTTAATAAAAAACTTCTGAATGGGTTCCTGTTTGGTTTTTGGTTCTGAATACTCAGCAATTACGAAGGACTCGACGACAAACCTGGAAAATCCTGATGATACATTGAGACTTGATGCTTCTGCTATGGAATGTCTTCCTCAGTTCGTGGAAAATGCCTGCATCAAGAAGTCTGACTCGAGGTGTGTGAACTTTTTTGCTCTTTAAACATGCTTTGTTGTAAGCAAGATAGATTGGGGAATAAAAGTTTTTGTTCCTGGCGAATAATTAAGAATTTCATCATGACTCCTAAAAGCCTAAGTTATATTAAGTTATTGAGATAATCCATAGTTTTTAACATTTATGTGAAAGGGAATAAAGGCAATTTCTGGTATCATTTTGCTTTGAAGGGTACTCAGATCTGGTGATTCTAAACCTCTGTTCAAATTTTCACTTCTCATCCTTGAAATGTTTTTATCTTCTTGAGTGTAGATCAGACCCTGAACCCCAAATGACGATATTTTATGCCGGAAAAGTGTTAGTGTTTAATGCTTTTGCTCCCGAGAAGGCCACAGAGATCATGGAGCTAGCCACCAAATTAAGCTCTGATAGTACTGTTTCTGACATGAACAAGAACCTCCCAAGTGCTTCTACTGCTAAAGAAAATCAGGATGTGGCCAAAGTTGCTCAAAACAACACTGCTCAGGAAGAGGCAGTTCCAAAATCAGGACCTCCACCTATTAAATCAGGTATGTTGTCATAATTTTCCTTTTGTCATGTAATTGATATGTGATTGAAAGATTTGGTTAATAAAATGGAAAGTCTATGAAGTTCATAAGCTGATTTATGGGTTAAAATTTTTCTTCGACAGATATGAGATACCCAAGAAGAGCTTCGCTTCTAAAATTCCTGGAGAAGAGGAAAGAAAGGTAAGAGTGTGGTTATAAGATATTCTTTGATCTGATTTGGTTAGATAAATTGAGTTACTTAAAACATGTTTAAACATGGGGGGTTATTTTGAAAGATGTTGCTACGGAGATCTTTTTACTCTAAGGCGATTTATAGAGTGAGAATCCATAAATCCATCTAATGGTTAAGAACCCAATCTCTTAAGAGGTAGAGCTCTGCATAGCAGCACCCTGCGATGAAAGGCTTGGCCTTTCGAGAGATTAAGCCTTTTTACCATAAGATTCTTATTTGGAAAATAAGTTGGTTCCAGATACCTTTGCTAATAAGTTTCTAATAAAATACGATGGATATATGATTTATGTAGAGTAAACATATGTTTTTCACTTCTCAAGATCGCGTGATAGGGTTGTTTAAAGAATTTTTGTGCGGCTGTTTTATCTTTTTTCTAACACAATCATCTGATAACTGATATTACTGAGTCATATTAAGTATTGTTGAGTCTAATTAGGGGAAATTCTCCCAACATGATTTTTTTTTACAAGGTTTAATTTCTCAACCTTATGTAAGGGGAATCTAGTCTCCATCACTGTTAGTGTATTTGTTATAATGTAATTAGAGAATCTGATGGTAAAGACATGAAGATCTGTATTTAAGCCAAAATGAATTCAATATATGATGTTAATCCACGCACGCCCTCTTTTAGAGACGTGCTCTGTGGGTGTGGGTTAATGCCAAATGCGAGGATTAACACTATGTACTACATCTATTTCCTATTTAAGTATAATCTTTTTTTCATTTGTTTAGAGATGTGCGATACTTTATCTTACAAATGAATATCTCTAAACAAAGATGGAAATTTAAGGCTGGAAAAGTCTTACCTGGGAAGTTAAAACTTTCCGTAACAGCTTTTGTAAACTCAAACTTGTTGAACCAAGATTCTCTACTGCGCTCAAAACAGTTCAAAAACTCAAAAGGAATGAGAAAAAAATGTGAACTTCACTCTACTTTTGGGTGCTCTGCACGTGAAGCTTGTCAAATGCATGTTTCACGATAATGTATACTCAATATGTTCACAACTCTGATTATCTGTTCATCTTTTGGAGATTGAATTTCCTCAATAATTTACTTGTTTGTTTGTGAGGTTTATCCCAAACTTAAGTCTGTAATTGCTGGGCACTGCAGGGTGATTGCTAAAGGACCTTACCAGCTGAACGGTCCACATAATCCAAAGCCGGATGAAAGCAGTTCAGGAGACCCTGAGCAAGGCCAATCTTCCAAATCATTTGACCTTAACATATAGGGTGCTTTACCAGTTTAGTTCATCAAATTAGGTTATACAGGGCCTTCTCAGTTCTGACTATCAGCAGCTCCTATTTTAACTATATATCATAATTATCATTTTCATCATTGTGGTAGGGCCTTTTCTGCAGATGTTTTTGGGGCCTTCATACATATAATACATACAGTATTTCTATCTGTATTTATTTGGACCAAACTATCGGAAAAATGAGGTTCATCGATGAGATTTATTGTTTTTGATGTGCACAAGCATGATATCTGCTTTTGCTACAGCTTTACTGGTCTTTCTGTTATGATTGTTGACAATTCAGTTAGTTTCTGGGGAAAATCCCAAAGAAGTACTACTTAAATTTTGAGTTATACTTTGACTCAAGGGAATAATAACACATTTTTATAAAAAATTTTTATTAAGAATTTTAAAATTTAAATAGTATTCTATGGGATTTTTCTTATTTTTTTTTCTACCCATGATAATGTGTTAGGTAGGCATCATAATTATCGAGACGAAGAGTGTGATTGAGAATATTCTAAGGGTTTGGGTAAAATTTAAATTTTAAAATTTTTTAAAATAAATAGTTATATTTATTTAAATGTGTTTATTAATTAAATTATAGATTAAAATTAAGTTTTGAGATGAATTGGTCATAATAGTTTTATAATTATTATATTATTTCTAATTTTTTTATATTATCTCTTATTTCTCTTATTTTTTTCTTATACTCTCTCTTTTTTTTTTCATACACTCTCTCTTATCTCATTTTTTCATTTAATATTTATACTATTTTTTATAATTTATTAATAATAAAAATATTTTTAAAAATAATTATCTAAATACTCATTTATTTAAAATTATTTGTTTTATAAACTCTTCTCCAAAAATTATTTTTTAAAAGCTGTTAAAAGTTTATTTTTTTATAAGTCTTTTTTTAAACTCTTATCTAAACGATTTTATTTAATATTTTTTAGTGCTATGAGATTTAGATGGCAAAGGTATGACTCTTGCTTAACATGAGTATTGGCTTATTTGTATAAGAGAATTTTATTGATAGATAATTTATATTCTTTTTATTTTTAATATGTAATATAACTAATTTAATTATATTAAAAAAATTAATTAAATTAAATAATATAATATATTTTTTAAAAATATTATAATTATCTTTTTAATTTTTTTATTATATTTAATTATTATAGAGTGATTATCAGTATAAATAATTTAAGAAAAAAATGATAAATATAAAAAATAAAATTTATATTTAAAATTAAAATAAATTTTTTAAATAAATTTTAAAGTTTGGAGTAATTAATTTTGTAAACCTCTTTTAAGTTGTAAGGCTTGTATAACTCGTCTAATATATTGTGCCTTAAAGAGAAAAATTGTATTTATTTTTCCTTTGCTATTCTAGCTTAAGATTCTAAATTTAATTTCAGGTTTTAAACCAAAAATATCATTTGAGGCTATAAATACCTTTTTTGTTAGGCTATATAATATATAAATTTTAGGGGAGATGAATCCCAAAAGCTCATATGTACTAGTGCATGCCTCAAATCATCCCCTTTCTCATTATCAATCAATTAAGTCAAGGGGGAATTACTAAGATTTCTCTCTCTCAAAACTATAAGGTTATAAAAAAGATATTTAATTAAATAAAAATTCCAAACAATATAAATTTATTATTAATTTTTTAAGAAAAACTTATAATTGTTAACTTTTAAGTTATTATTAGGATTTTTAGATAATTAAACCTTTTATTTATAATCTTATTGTAATTGTAACATTATGATAATTTCAGTAGACCCGTGACAGCGGAAGACATGGAAATGGCACTTTGAATAAATTAATGATTTTGCCCTTTATGTTGGTATCTTCTTGTCTCAGTAAGTTTCACGTGCTTATCTTGGAAAGCAGAAATTGGAATATTTGTCAATTAATAGAAAAAAGATGTACAATCAAATCGGCTATCATTTTCCACTAACAAAAACATCCACGGTGTGCATTTGACGGTAATGAAACTCCTTGTTCACATTAAACTTGTTGGGATTTTCTTTGATTGGATTCCAAATATTCGTCCAATTAACGAAATTAATTTGTGAAAAGGAAATACCAAATCCAACGGAGGAAAAAAAAACAAGAAGAGATATTATAAATTGTTGTCTATGCATTATATGAGATTACCCAATCAACAAATTCCGCAAATTATATCTCAATCTCTCTGATTCTCTGGATTGTGTATGATACAATAATTCTATTATAACAAGATTGATCAAACTATTTGAATTATATGGAAAATTTCCCTGATTTTAAAATACCGATAATTTTTTCTTTAAAATAAAAAAATATAAACGATCAAATTACTCATTTTTTTATTTTTAAATACATATTCATTCTCTCTGGTTTGAAAATCCCCATAAACATGTTTTGAAAATAAACAATCAATTAAATAATTACTATGCAGATGTATTTTATATTTTTTATGGATGGTCTAGTTTTAGATTCATGTATTCGTTTGAAAAATAGAATATAGTTTTTCCCCCAGGAAAAATAGAATGTAACTTCTTTTTTATATGGCTATATCACTAGTTTAGATTATAGTATTGTTAAGTTTAATTACAGATAGCTCTACTAAAAATATTTTTTATATTCATATAAATTTAAATTTAAAATATTATATTTAAACAGTTAAATTTTTTTTCACTTGCACCAAATGCTATTAGTTATTTTTTGGTATAAAAATTTTTAAAAAGAATTTGGGTTCATCCATGATCTAAAGGCATGTCGAAGTCTCTCTTTCTCTATTGGACAAAACGAGCTGTCTATTACCCTTAGGCATAAATTTAAATACCCAAGAGTTAGGATATTTTCTTAAGCGCCGACTAGAACTATAATAAAGTGATACTCTTTAGAGATCAAATATATTTTAAATAATTATATATTTTACTATTTTATCAGTTAAACTCACAGGGAGAATGGATATCAAATGTTATTAGTTAAATTGGATGGAGTTAGTTGCACTTAAAAAGAATGGAGTCCATCATACCCAAAACAGAAACAAGGATGGGGTCAATGTCCTACTTCTGTACGGTTCTATAGTTCATTTTTATTTGGGCCTAAGGATTCTTTTGGACTTTGGTCCATTTGTCCTACTCCAGAGTCCATAAATTTATTGGGCCTTTCAGCCCAAACTAATCTCCATACAAATATTATGAAAAAAAGACAATTGCAGTCAAAGTCCCGAATCTTTAAAAAAATAAAAATAAAAAATAAAAGATCCAAGTTATTTTCAGGAAGTAGAATTACCTCCAAAACTTTTTGAAATTAGTCTGAAATTTATTTTAATATTAATTTAATCTAATTTTTAAAATAATGATGGCTTTGAGATTTTTATCAAATAAATATCTTTTTGTGGAAAATAATTTTAAACTAAACATTTTCAGGAAAGTAATTTTAAAAGAAATCCTTAGACTCAAATCCCTGTTTATTTCCTTTTTTCCTAAAAAGGTATATGTATTTGTGTATAGAATTAGTGGGAAGGAAAAAGAAAAATGAGATGAAAAACATGAAAGAAAGTTGTGATTGGTTGTTGAAAAGCGCATCGCATCATCACGGGGATAATATCACTACTCTTCTCAACGTAAGTTCTATATATATATATAGTCCTGGACTACCCTGTAGGTGATTCCTCTGGTTTTCGGAGGCCTCACCCTCGTCTTTCGTTTTATTATTTTCTCGAGGGTCAGACTCGGGACCACCCCCAAAAACCCTAGTCGTCCCTAACCGACCTCGATCGCTAAACATCACCCAGAAAAAATGCAGAATCACAGGCTGAAGCAGCAGCAACAAGCTTTGATGCAGCAAGCTCTTCTTCAGCAACAGTCTCTGTACCACCCTGGCCTCCTAGCTCCTCCCCAGGTTCCAGCTCTTACCTCACTTTTCCCCCTCCATTTCCTAATTTGCTTTGATATTTTCTGCTTTTATGTGGATTGTTTCTTTCCTTAATTTGCTATTCGAGCTTTGTAGTACTGCTTGGTATTAGCTTTAGCACCTAGGGTTAAATGGGCTGGCTTGGTTTTGCTGTGAGGATGGTCTTTTTGTAGTTGGATATGTTCATTAATGTTGCTTTTAGTCACTTCTCTCTTCTTTTGGTTCCCCATCTTTCTGTGAGTTTTTCATTTGGTGTACGTTCTTGCTCTCGGCTGTTTTCGGCCCAATTCTAGTAATGCCCAATTTAGAAGTAGCACTTTAGAGTTACGTGCATAGCTCGATCATGGCTGTACGTAATTAAACACCGACTTGGCTGGGATTATGGCACGGATTTTTTCTGTGAAAGCGTATAACCTCTGATTTTCTTTCAAGTTTTTAGGAGTCTACGTATTTATTAAAGCATACTAAAATATATTTAAGTTCTGGAGACTTTAGTTCACTTTCACTGCTTATTTTTAGGCATTTACCTGATTTTTTTTTTCTGATTTTGTATTTTGTTTTTGTGTTTGCCTGCGGTGGTGGTTGACAGCTTTCTAGTTATAACTGAGTCAGGTTTATAGTTAGCTAATTAGCAATGGGATTTATTTATTTATTAGGTATATGATTTCTCCCTACCTATTGATCCAATTTGATGTTGTAGTTTTGTACCACTATACTTCTAGATAGGCGACAAACTTTTTAGTTTGAGGTTTTCCCCTTTTCCTTTCCTTTTCTTTTTCACATTTTCGTTTTGCAGATTGAACCAATTCCAAGTGGAAATCTGCCTCCTGGTTTTGATCCAAGTACTTGCCGCAGTGTGTGAGTGTTTGTCTTGACATTTTTTCCTTTTCCTTTTATTTTATTTTGCCTGATTGCTTTATGACTGAGGTGCAAACTAGCAAAGGTACCTGTTACAAGATTTTCTTCTTTTATTTACTTTTATATTATGATTTGTATTAGAAGCATATAAGTTACTAATGTTGATAAACTAGATATTTGTTAGTTTCTTATCAAAACAGAAGTAGATTTTACTATGACGTGGCTCTCTGTTATTTCTTTCTCTACTGCCAAAGTTATCTACTTGTGCTCTGATTTCTTGTCTCTTCGCTTATTTGTTTCTTAAGATTCTAGTTTCTTGACCTTTGAGAATATGCAGGTACGTTGGGAATATACATACACAGGTTACTGAACCACTTCTGCAAGAAGTTTTTGCAAGCACCGGCCCAGTTGAAGGTTGTAAACTTATCAAAAAGGAGAAGGTAGGTTTTGCATATCTATCTGGTTTTGTATTGTTTAGTTCTTTTAAAGTACTATCTGAATTGAAGTTTACATTTGATGGTGTTGCATCTTTTATGTAGTCATCCTATGGATTCATTCATTACTTTGATCGAAGATCAGCTGCTCTTGCCATATTATCTCTCAATGGAAGGCACTTGTGAGTGTGACTCTTTACAGCTGTGTCAGTTTGGTTTGGATTTCTGCTTAAATTTTAGCATTCGTGTGCAGATTTGGGCAGCCCATCAAAGTTAACTGGGCATATGCTAGCGGTCAGAGAGAGGATACATCAGGTTGACACATAGTTCCATGTTTACTTATGCTTATATATGTCATAATGGGCTTTGATCCTCTGGAAACTTTTAATTTGGTTATTTATGAAATTTTTGTTTTGATTTGCAGGTCATTACAACATATTTGTTGGTGATCTCAGCCCTGAGGTCACTGATGCTACATTGTTTGCTTGCTTTTCTGTTTACCCCAGTTGTTCGTAAGCTTCATTTCTCTTTTGCACTCTGTAGAATGATTTGTCTGTTTATGAGCAAGAAATTGGATCAGTATCCATTCAAGTTGTGGCATTTTTGTTTTCTTGTTCTGGATTAGGCAATACTCCTTCTGGTCCTAAATATAGGATCATTTAACTAATTCACTAGGATTAAGGAAATGAGTTAAATTAGTTACTTGTAATTAATATGTCAAATAGTTGTGCTACTCTTCCTCAATTATCCATAACATTTAATGAGATGTCTTAACAAGTAATTGCTTTTTACTAGAAAAAAAATTTAGCATCAACTAAGGGTATTTTGGTGAAGGATACATTTAATGCGGGAGACAAATTGAACGGGTTCTTATATAAAGTATCAAAGCAAACTGCTCAAATTAATTCTTTATTTATGACGGGAGGGAGTAGTAATTTAAACATGCTTAATAATGTGGTTGATCTCTTAGCATGCCTTACCAAATTGCATTTTTTTGTATGGTTCCAGAGATGCAAGGGTAATGTGGGATCAGAAGACTGGGCGTTCTAGAGGGTTTGGTTTTGTTTCGTTTCGTAATCAACAGGTACATTTTCTGTCTTAGAACACTTTGTCCCCTTAGGTTTCGCTGTAGTTTAAAAATTCTCAACTTATTTTGACACTCTATCTCTCTCTCTCACCTGCCCCCCCAACACCATCAAAAGGATGCACAAAGCTCAATAAATGATTTGACTGGTAAGTTCATTCGCCTTCATGCTTCGTTGTCTTAGAATCTTTACATCTTTAAGCCAATTTTAACATTAGATGAAACGTGAGTGAGTTAGCGTTAACATGTGACAATTTAATTCAAAGCTAAGATAAGATTGTAGCGCCAAGAAATGGTGCATCGTCTTTTGTGGAATAGTGGAAATTGGGGTGGCTTTCTGTGTTGATCTTTATTTGAATGGTTAAAAGATCAGTGCAAGTTTCAGATGGAAAAATTGTATTTCAATTATTTTACAACGGCATATTTTCAGCGCTCTTGATTCTGCAAGTGACTAGGGCCTATTTGTTTCTTGTTTTTAAAGTAGTGCTGCTAAGAAAGCTGATATAAGGGATCCCGGATCTTCGCTGTGTAATTGTTTCTGTCTTCCAGTGTTGTTTGGTTTTACTTCAAATGGTTAAAAGATCAATGTGAGTCTAAGATACAAAAATTTGTTTCTAATGCACTCATGATTCTGTAAGAGCCTAGGATCAGCTCTTGAACATATTTTTTGTTCAGTTTTTAAATGTAAGATTAAACGAAATCAGATAGACCAATATTCTCTCTCTCTTCTTATCTGTGCTTCCTGTCTTCTCAAATAGTAATGTTTTGCTCTCGTCTTTTCAGGTAAGTGGCTTGGTAGTAGACAAATACGCTGCAACTGGGCAACGAAAGGTGCTGGTTCTAATGAAGACAAGCAAAACTCTGACACAAAAAGTGTGGTTGAACTAACAAATGGCTCATCTGGTGCGTAAATATTACCTTGATGTCTCTGAAACAGGAAATGCATTTTTTAATCTTAAATTCTCATTTTTATCCATCCTCTTCAATTATTATTGATGGTATAGCATGGGTGACAATTTACTTTGCTTGTGCAGAAGACGGTAAAGAGACAACAAATAGTGATGCTCCAGAGAACAATCCTCAATATACTACTGTCTATGTGGGCAATCTTGCTCCAGAGGCAAGGAACCATGTGTATCACCTGTTGCATTCACTCCCCCTCCCCCCTCACTGGGCAGAAAAGTTTCATTTATTTTTCTTATTGTTTCTCTCTCTCCTTTTCAACATTTAACTTGAGGGTATATTGTGTTTTACTGCAGATTGTTTCCTTTTTCTTAAAAAAAACTAGTATATTTTGTTGACTTTTGATCTGCACTTTTGAATTCTTTAGAAGCTGCTGCTGCTTCTGCTAATTATCACTATTTTTGTGAATATGCAGGCTACCCAGCTTGATCTCCATCGCCACTTCCATGCTCTTGGGGCTGGAGTGATAGAGGAGGTTCGTGTCCAGAGGGATAAAGGATTTGGTTTCGTGAGGTATAGTACCCATGCTGAAGCAGCTCTGGCTATTCAGATGGGAAATGCCCAGTCTATTCTGTGCGGAAAACCAATTAAGGTAGGATTTCCAAGTCATCACAGATTCAGTGACCCTTTTGTCAAAAATCAGCATGTTCACTTTCGGTTTTTGTTTCCCTGATGCTCATTACTTAAGCTATATTACTTCATTCTGAACCGATCATTGTTAATTATGTTTGAATACAGTGCTCCTGGGGTAGCAAGCCCACTCCACTGGGAACCGCTTCAAATCCTCTACCCCCACCTGCAGCCGCACCTCTGCCAGGCCTCTCTGCAACTGATCTTCTGGCGTACGAGAGACAGTTAGCAATGAGCAAGATGGGTGGTGTACATGCCCTTATGCATCCCCAAGGACAGCATCCCCTTAAACAGGCTGCAATTGGAGGAAGCCAGGCTATATATGATGGTGGGTTTCAGAATGTTGCTGCTGCCCAACAAATGATGTACTACCAGTAATATAGAGGCTTCGGTTTAATTCTATCTATATATATCCTTCCTTGTGCACTTGGATCCGTGTTTAGTGCTATCTGGGGAGCTCGTTCCTTTTTCTTCCGTTTATCTCCAAGTCTTTCTGCGGTGAGGTAGCTAGCCCCACCATGTTATTAGATATGTTCATTTGTACGGCTTGTATCATCATCATCATGTATGCGGTTTTCTCTTATGTAGTAGTGATGAGTGGTTATGATTTTTAGAGGTTATGGCCGTTCTTCAGTTATTTTCGTTTCTTCTCTATTCCCTTTGGGCTTTGGTGTCTTCACCGACACAGCGTGTAACATTGTGCCATCTTGTTAAGAGGCTCTTATATATCTAGTCAAGTCTTAACACACAAGCTCTTCTCACGTGTCCTTTTTTATTACTATGACCTGACAATAAATAAAATTATTAGACGAAATGTTTTTCGGGAGATAGTGTATGAAACATTCTCTTGTCGTGTATGAACCCGTGTTCTTGATACAAATGGCTGATGTTCTTCTGGAATACTTATGTGATTAAAACTACTGGTTTCATTTCATCGGAGGATCTTTGACTAGAACTGGCTTCTTTTGTCGAAATTTAGAACGGGCTTTAGGAGTGTCTTCCATTTCTAGGTCTCTAGGAATATTTATTTTATTGTAGTTTTAGTTATGGTGTTTAAGGAAATATTTTAATGTTTAGGTATTTAGATTTATGTCTGAGGTATGTATCAGATTTTGTCAACCTCTTATATTATGGTGAGTTTAACTCTTCAAAAATTTTAGTATACAAAAAAAAGAAAAGAAATTGAGAACGGACTAATGCTACTGCCCTTGTAACTTGATGCGTATTTCTGGTTTTAGTATTTGGCAAGACAATTTAGTGAGTTTTTATTGATTTAATAACTGCAAACTTTTTTGTACAAATTGCTAAAAAAATCTTAAATTATCAATATGTGCATTTCCATTTCCATTTTAGTTATGATTGTGCGCATTTAAACGCCTATTAATTGTCCGAACTCATGAGAGTGCAGTGCTCAAGAAACATTGAGCGGTTGCAACTCTCAAGGCGTTACGAGTACCATTAAAAATTGGCAAAACAATGCGCCCGTCGTCGGCATTAGATATCACTAGATGCCATTGTCTCTTCTCAAATTGTGCCTCAAAGGCAGGCAGCTCTCGGCGTTCATAATGATTTTCTTTTGGCCCACGTTTTTACTGGTTTACAGTCTCAATGAGATACAACTCTCAACTAATATATATGTAGAAAGAAAAAGAATTGCAGAATTCCGCAGGAATCCGATGGTGGTGGTACGGTCAACATTTCATTGAAGAAGAAATCTTAACCATGTCAGAATGATTAGTTAGTCCTTTTCCAACCTTGAAATATACTTGCCATAGAACTGACCAGCTCGGTCAAGGTCTCCAAGCTCAGTATAACAATCAGCGATTGCCCCATAAGCTTCAGTGTTTCCTGAGTCTTCTCCTTCTCTTTCAGAGATGTCCAACACCATCGAATGGTATTTAATTGCTACTCGGTACTTGCCCTGCCTTTGCCGTGAGGCTCCTGTAAAAAGCAAATGTCCTAGTTGTAAGCCCCAATTAATTGTACAAAAGATTATTCTCAGTATTTATAATTTTCAACAAAGTCCAAGCGACATATATATATTTGGCCAAAAGCTAACAGATATAGGGTTCGATGCTTTCAACTCATTTTCTTAGAATTAAACTCAGGGAACGATATGGTAGGACCTATCTTCTGTTCATATTCTACGGCCATGAAGCCTTCTGACTAAAAGGGTGTATTTATAATAACTGTTTGCGGGCCTTCACTTTAAAACTACAGCTCTTGAATTTATATAAATCGCACTCTGGAGAGTAAAGTGCAGCAATATAAGTCGTCAATATTTTCATCCATCAGTGAGTGTTCATTCTGTTCTTGACTCTTTTGAGGCACAAGCCTGTTTCACCAGACAGACAGTGTCTCAGAGAAAACACACAAAACAAGGGAATAGTAAAGATAACAAACCTAAACCTCTAGCAGCTTTTTTCTCCTCGACAGGATCCTTCAATTTCTGGGACATCTCAAGAGCCATCTTAAATTCGAGGAATGCTTCATCTGCTTCCTGATTCCTTAGAAAGTTCTTCCCAATTTTCAATTTGGAAATCAGCTCCTCCTTTCTTGGATCCACTATAACTTCATTTTCAAGTATCCTGCCACCAATGGGAGCATAACTTAGGCTAGGAGCATAAGACTTAATTTTGGCTTGTCTCCTCCAAGCTGCATTTATTTGCCGCTGTTGATCATTCAGCTTCTTCAATTCCCCTCTCCGTTGCCTAGCAAGCAGCCTTGTCGTAAGATCAATAAATTCAGAGAAAGAATATCTTTAAATCTACGTATTTGAACATATCTACTGGCATTTGTCAGGAAGTAAGAATAGTTTTAACTTGTGAATTGGGACATACAGATCAGAATCAGACATATGAAGACATGCGCCAATTTGGATTTAATTTCCTTTGAAATTTCTATCATAAGAGAAAATCCTTCTGCAGATGTCCAGTCAATTTGATACATGATAAACAAAAATAAACTTTCAAGAGGCATATCCCATCATCATGCTATGCGTGGCTGCATCCTGAGCTTTAATGCCTGCTTCTCAGTGCTCAAGATTGGCAATTGTGGAGAAAATTACTGATATTTTAAGAATTGACTAGTTGAGTCACCAAAGAGTCAACTAATAGACAATTCTACTAAATTATAGCTAAGCCTTCTCAGTAAGGGGCATACCTGAAATAGTGATCATGAATTTTATATTTTCTTACCTCCAACAGTGGCCCCAATGAGTGCTACTGATAGTAGTAAAGGCATATTGAAAGCTGAGTTGTTAGCTTCGCATGTTTCTGCCAGAGCTTTACATGGGGTGGAAAACATTAAAATATTGTTGGCGAGAAATAACATTGCTGGAAACGTTAGGTTTTTGTCTTCCTATGAAAGAAATAACATTGATCAGATGCCATCCAAAGATAATGATTTACCAAGAGGGGTCTAAATAAAATAGGAAGGGAAAATGCTGAACATAAAGCAAATTTTGAGCACGTGCACCTTTAATTTAACAGTGTACATATTCCTAAATTTCCAAGTCTCCAACAGTGAGCAAAGGTAATGAGTTTGGATATAGAAATCAGTAGTATGAAGTGAAGACATGAAGCAATTTCCAAAAAAATTTAGGGTTAATGGTAAATAAACATGACCAGGAGTTTATCCATCACAATGAAAATGTACAGAACAGTATCCAAAGTGAACCCTTTGAAACGGAGGCTGTTCAGACAAGGTATATAACTGATCAAATTTCCAGTAAAAAACACTTGAAAAAGATGTGCAGAACGCACTAATAAGAATAAGAGGTATATGAATATTGATCCCATAGGACAGGGAAAACAGAAGATGTGTTTTAACTCACCATCTTACCTGACACTTTGAGCAGGACAGCATAGGTTGAGTTTCAGAAGACTTGGCAAATATAACTTTCAGGACAGCAGTGTCTACAGATAATTCGCATTAGCACAATAACAATGAGATCGCCCTTCCATCACTGAAAAAAACAACACTATGCCATTTTCGGTTAGGAAAAATTACATCTTTAATTAATTTGGTAGTTTGGTGGTTATTTTAATTTTCAGTAAACTAATGGTTTTTCCTGCCAAAAAAAAAAACAACTAATAATTATATATAAACATTTTATTCTGGCCATAATGACATTTTGTTTTATATGTAAGCATGCATTTAAATTTACGTTCTTTTTGTGTCAATTTGCTGGTAACATTCTTAATTACCCTAAGATGAAAGAGAAAGACATTAAACTATATAGAAAACAAAATTAAAATATGACTCCAAAAAATGTTCTTATCTTATTGACAGAAGTAAAAATTATTTGTTCTAAATTGTAAAAGAAATTATATTTTTAATTAAATAAAAAAAAGATAATCGATTAATTGAAATTTAATATACTATAGAGTTTAAACGTGAAAACTTAGTTGAGGCTGTATTTTAATAATAAATTTAAAAATAATTTACATAATTTTTAATTTTTCATACTATTTAATCCTGTCTTTTAAATACTTATTAGTTATAGTTACTAGGAAGCTTGTATTTTGAATTATTATTTTTTTTTTACCGAAATTTGATCATTATTAGTCATAGCATTAATTTTTTTTTAAAAAGGCAAAACGGCGCGTATGGCTTTTGACTGTACTCAGGTTTGGCACTTGGCAGTGTTCGTAGTGCAGAGTTATGAGTATGACCAGCGTTTGAGCCGTTTTGACCAGCCTCCGAGTCGGGACCCAAGGGTTTAAATCATCGCCCGTCAACCACCACTTCCCGCGCTGCTAAATCTTATTAGGGTTTATCGCTACTGTTCCCATACACTTCTCGACGAAGCTTCCATGGACGTTGAAATGGAGACTTCGCCAAGCTATTTCGACCCTCAAGACCTCACCATCAGGGATCAGTTTCGCAGATACAGGCAAGATCGCATTGCTTAAGTTTTTGGTTTCCTTGTTCGCGCTCTTTATTTTCTTCTTTTCTAAGCTCCCATTTTCGAAGGGATTATTCCGCAATGTTGAGTGATTCCGTCATTGGTAGTATTAGGTGGATATGTGACATTTGAGTTCCGATATATTTTGATTACTTCAACTTGTATAGTATTAACTGTGGATAATTTTTTATAAACTTTTTGTAAATTCATCTAAACTTTTCTCTTATGCAACTAATGCAGGAAAAGCCACTCGACTTCCAGCACTTCTACCCCACCTGCAAACGCAGCTTCGAAATCATTTGAAGCTGGCCTTTTATATGATGGCCAAAACATCCATAGTCCCACTAATGCGGCGCTTCTTCTTGAAAATATTAAACAAGAGGCTGAGAGTCTTGATGCTGGTTATCCAGAAGTTTCACATGCAAAGACACAGTTTTCCACCAAAAGGAGTTTTCCTGCTGATACTTTTGGAGGCCCTGATGTGGATTCTGGTTTTGACTCTATACGCCACTCGCTGAAGGCTTGTAAGCAAGAGGGCGACTCATTGGGAGATGGTGCAGAAACAATATTTACTTTATTTGCATCCCTGCTTGATTCATCTCTTCAAGGTGCTGTGAGTATATCTTCTAATACAATAATTCTGTGTCTTTCTTCTATTTCTGTTTGGTCCGTTAAAATGAAATTCTTTGAAGCTTCAAATTTGACATCATTTGGGAAAAAGAAACATTGTCGCCCTTGCTTTAGGATAGGGTGATTTCCTTGGTTTCACTTTTGCGTTCATATCTTCCGAGTTTTAGAGTATGGCCTTTTTAAATTTAGGGGTCTTTATTGTACTGATGTAAGCATTGATGTCCTATTGTTCTGCTTTCTGTTGTATTTTGAAAAATAGCATGTCCTTCCTCATTGTGCTTTCCCTTTGTCTTTGGTAATAAAATATTTTATTAGGGAAAAAAAAGCAAAATAACCGTTTCTGTAATTTCTTGATCAGATAAGCTGTCCATACCTTAATAATGGTGGAGTTCTAGACCTCTTGGACCCTTGGTATAAGATCGTGTGCTTGTGTGTGTCTCTTTCACATTTACCAAAAGAAAGGAGATTGGTTTTACTTTAATTTCATGGTGTATATTTTTACAGGATTGATATCTTTTCCTAATCTGACAAGGGTATGATCATGTGCTTGTGTGCATCTGTCTCTCATTTACCAAAAGAAAGAGGTTTTACTTTAATTTCACGGTGAATATTTTTACAGGATTGATGTCTTTTCCTGATCTGATACTAAAATTTGAGAAGGCATGTAGAAGTGTTTCTGAGTCTATCAGGTTTGTCCACAACTATTGACCATGTGGTAAATAAACCTTTAATGATGCAAGCATTTATATACATAAGTTTTAAGTAATATTACATTTATCATATGATTGCCATGTGGTTAATTTCTTGAAATTTCTGTGGTGTTTTTAAGAGTTCAGAGACAGAAAATAGTATTTTCTTGAAGTATGAGGTTGATTGAAGCTAAATTCCTATACATACCCGTGTGTGTGTGTTGGAGGGAGGGTGTGGTACCTATACATACACGTGTGTGTGGTCCTGAGTAGTGGATTCGTGAGGGTTATTTGAAGCCTTTGCTGTATATTTATGGTTTTGCAACAAAAAAAATTGTTCAAGATTTTGGGAAGCAGTGTTTCTTTTGGGCGGTTCTTTTCTTTCCCTTTAGAAGTTCTTTTTGTTGTCTAAGAGAAAAGGCAACTTGACCTAGCCTTATATATGTATGTATTTTTTTGGAACTACAATCAGAAGTGGAGGAATTGTTGTTTATCCATTAGATAACTACTCTGTTAGTGATATGATTGTGCCTTCTGTAGGTATGGTTTGAATATAAGGCATCGGGTTGTTGAGGATAAATTGATGAGGCAAAAAGCTCAACTCCTGCTTGATGAGGCTGCTACCTGGTCTCTTCTGTGGCACCTCTATGGGAAAGGAAATATATCTCTATCCTTACATCTCTGTACTCCTGAAAAGAAATTATGCATATGGCCCAGAATCTGTCATGTATATTTTTTTTGTTGATATTTTATTTCTTAGACTTCTTATACCCATCCGGTTGGGTAAAACTCTTTGGCTTTTGAGAAGGAAGTTAAGATCCAGGCAGAGTAGGATCTAAAGTTTTTAAGTCTTAATCTGTTTCATTTTCATACCTCACTGTTTCTTTATTCTGTTTTTTTTAAGAAGAATTTATAAAGCGAGAATAGGAATTTATTCCTTCCAGTTAACTGGTTCACAATATATTCCCTTCTTTTAAGTAATTTCCTGATTTTATCCTAGAAATTTATCCAGGAAAAATGCTATTCCTTTATTTACTCTGTAATCTTATGGAAGCCTCAATATCTTTGTTGATGTGATGAACTGTGTTTGATGTCATATAATTTAACCTGGAAATTGCCATAAGTTAGGTTTATATTAAAGTTTCGTCTTGGAGTAAATCTCTTTTCGTGCTATCATTCTGTGAAACGTGGACACTTCCTCAGAAGAGCCGTGCTTGTGTCTGATACATATTGAAGACTCACATAAAATGCAATGTGACACTTTGAGTTATGGCACTTTAATTTAAAATTGGGCACTTCAAATTGTGTTGTGTTATTATGTTATTGTCAGTGTCTGCCTTCTAGCCGCCATATTCTCTTTTGGTTTGCAATGCATGCTGTCTTTATCTCTTAAGCATTAATCTGATGGTTCTTGTTCTTTTTCAGTGACTGAAGAACTACCTAAAGAGCTAATCATGGTAGAGTGTGTGTGATACTATTTTAATTGATCAAATACAAAACCCCATCCTTCTAGCTTCCATTTGAACTTACTCAGAATGATTGACTCATCCCAGGTGCCAGGAACCTCTCATTTAGTCGCTTGTGAGTTTGTTGCAGAGGACCATGCTGCACAGTTATGCCTCCGGATAGTTCAGTGGCTCGAAGGTTTAGCTTCTAAGGCACTTGACTTGGAAGCCAAGGTAATCTACTATATTTTTTGCGTGAAATGATGGAAACTTGACCTTTTCACAAGGAGTATGCTAAAAATGAAAAGCAAACTTTGTTAGACGATGGCCTGGGGACCCACATATCTAAAAAATGATACCCTTAAAGACTATAGAATGATATATGATCAAGTTTTAACAGTTGTGCAAACAAAATTCGTGAGATCAGACAGGGTTTTGGATGTTGAATTTTGAGTATCTTGGGGATGTTTTGGGTTTGGTGATTTGGTCCTTTGCAGCATTTCTTGTCACTCAACCCACATTTCTACATGCAATGCTAAACTATTAAGATGAGGTCAATTATTAATCATGCTTAAAAAAATTTACACTAATATTCCATAGAAAAAAATGGAGACCAAATAAGGCATCTCCCCTGGTTTGTACTTTGTACATTATGTAATATACGAATCACGATCACCTTATTTAATTTAATATGTTGATCTGCTGCTTGTAAGTTGCAATATTAGGGGAACTGCCATTGGACCCTCAAATATTGTAGGACCTATTGCTGACTCAGATTAAGAGAATTGGGAAATATATAAAAAAGAAGTAAAAGTGGGTATTCTCCCGTAACACAATCATTTTTAATTACATCAGCTTATCTGTTTCCATATTCTTGCGCTGGGAAATGTTAATTATTTTGCTTAAAGTGTATAACACCACATTAACTGCAGGTTTGTGGATCTCATGTTGGTACTTACCTCCCCAATTCTGGAATTTGGCATCACACTCAACGTTACCTAAAGAAAGGAACATCTGACATGAATATTGTTCATCACTTGGATTTTGATGCTCCAACTCGTGAAAATGCAAATCTTTTAATTGAGGACAAGGTACATACAGTTAATCGATTTACAATTCTTTTAGCCTATCTGACGCTTCATCTCTTGGTTATGTCAGTGATATATAATAATAAATTACTTTTTCTTGTGCATTCCTTTTTGAAATAATTGAAGTTTTGTTTTGCATAATCATGATTAGGATTGGGAACAATGCACTCCAATGTCACATAATTGTATTATAAAATGTGGTTGTGCAAGTGTGCTCATGAATGGCTCGTTACTAGTCTCTCTTTTTGTGATGTGATATGAAGCATGGACACAGATATTTTGACATGACAAAGTTAGAGTGTCCATGTGTAAATTGAAGTGTCATGTTGGGTCTGATAGAAGTTTCTAACAATTGTAACATGCATAAAAAACTTCATTTTGTTATTTATTGGGGAAGTGAATGTTTTAATTGAGTCTTAGAGATATTTATTAAAATCATTCCTGCATTTTCCTAATATTTTAAGGCTTGGGAACAAAATAGTCAATAATCGATATTGAAAAAGGCAAGTGAGATGTGCATGCACATGGCTATATATGCTCTACATTTTCTACAATTGTTTATTTCTGTGTAGAAACAAGATGAATCTCTTTTAGAAGATGTTTGGACTCTTTTAAGGGCCGGAAGACTTGAAGAGGCATGTGAGCTTTGCCGGTCTGCTGGACAGGTGAACATAACTCTGTAAATGATTATTCTGTACAGAAGTCTATGCTTTCTACTAACTATCAGTTTGTCTTAATATTTTTGCAGCCATGGAGGGCCTCTAGTCTATGCCCTTTTGGAGGTTTGCAGCAATTTCCTTCAGTTGATGCTCTAGTGAAGAATGGTAAAAATAGAACTCTGCAAGCCATTGAATTGGAAAGTGGGATTGGTCATCAATGGCAGCTTTGGAAATGGGCATCATATTGTGCATCAGAGGTAGGGTTGCATGTTCAACTCTGCCTTCATTTTTCTTCATGTTAGTATATTAATGCTTGTCTTGTCACCATATTCATATGCCAATTCCCCAGTTTTTTTGAGTAAATGTTTTGTAAACGAAAATTGAATGCTATACCTTAGAAGTTACTCTGAATGGTTTATATATTTCTGAGTGGCTTCTTCCTCTGCAAGGTTTTTTGGTTAAATTGGCTTTATGCTATAAGTTCCTACTATGAAGCTGTAGTGCTTTCCTCCACTTTTTCTCTCCTAGTTTTGATTTTTCCCTCTCTTTTGAGATTTGTGGATTTTTGACAAACGGATGAGGTTATTTCAGTTTATATTGGCTTTCATAACCTTTTTTTCTGAATAAAAAAATAAAATTACGTTTCATATTTCTTTTAACAGAAAATAGCAGAGCTTGGTGGGAAATATGAAGCAGCAGTATATGCAGTCCAATGTAGCAATTTAAAGCTGATGCTTCCCCTCTGTACAGACTGGGAGGTCTGAATTTTTTCCTTCATTTACGTAAACTTTTTGTTTGTTGGTATGAAAATCTTGACTGTTTCTTCTGGATGCACACATACTCGAAGACACTATTTTGAAGCGTTGTGTTTATATTCAACTGCATAAGTTCAACAAAATCATATGGACGTATTCACTAACCGAGGGTTTTTGTATATAGCATTGTAGTGAAAGGAGAGCCATTGATCATTTCTGTCCAATAATCTAAGTTTTATGGTGCTAATTATTGATTTTGCCTAATTTGTTAAAGAGGTGACTTTTTGGCAGAGAATTATGGATCTTGTCCCTCTGGTTGGCTGCCTCACCTTGGGTTGGCTAATATGATTTTGGTTTATACAAAACAGCTAAGTGTTTGGTTGAGTGGCAGCAGGCTAAAAGAAGAGCTGTTAAATTAGCCTTTTTGAGTTTTTGATTGCATAAATGCATATTAGTGATGGAAACTTACTGGTCATAGTCTGTTTGTTTTGCTCATACATAAGGTCAATTAAATTAGCTACTGACCCCTGCCTCTTCCAATCACCTTCACTATTGTTATTTGATCTATTGTGTTAACTCAAATTTTGCAGTCAGCATGCTGGGCAATGGCAAAGTCTTGGCTAGATGTACAGGTGGACTTGGAAGTTACACGTTCACGGGCAGGGGGAGAAGATCAACTAAGAAATTTTGTAGATATAATTGAGGGAAGTCCTGGACATGCTGATAGTTCCCTGGAGCCTGCAGATGCACCTGAAAATTGGCCATTTCATGTTTTAAATCAGCAACCACGGCAAATTTCTTCTCTTCTTCAGAAGCTTCATTCAGGGTAGCTGCTGAAATCTTATCACAATTTAAAATCTTTCATATGTAAGTTTTTAATTGTTTTCTCCATCTGTTTAGGGAAATGGTTCATGAAACTGTTACTCGACAATGCAAGGAGCAACAAAGACAAATTGAGGTATCTTCATAGGGTTTAAGGCTCTAGATAATCCTCCCTTAGATTTTAGTAACCTTTTGTTGTCTGACATGTACACCAAGTGCCATGCTCTTAGCATTTAGCTTTCCTTACTGTATTGCTTAATGTCTGACATGCACATCTGTTTTGGGTGATTGGTAATTTTGGAGACTTTATTTGATCATAAGTGGGTCTCATAATGCCTACTATATGAAATTAGAGGACCTGAGTCTGCGCTCTTAGCATTTAGATTTCCTCACTGTATTGCTTAATGGCTGACATGCGCGTCTGTTTTGGGTGATTGGTAAGATTGGAGACTGTTTTTTATCATAAGTGGGTCTCATAATGCATATACTATATGAAATTAGAGGACCGATTCTGGACTGCTGGATCTTGCTAAAGGGTCATATATGTATATTAGGCTGTATGTTTCTGATTATTTTTCAGAAAGCAGTACAAAAATGTGTATTGACGATATTCTTATTGCTTTAGCTTGTGAATATTCCGTATTCAGAAGCAGGCATATAATTTGTTTCCTCCCTGGATAGAAGGGATTATGTTGAGAAAGAAGAATGATACAAATAAATGAAAGAAGAGACTAAATGCTATATTTTTGTTCTCCCTATCTTGAATTTTTATTTACTGATCTCTTAAACTCTACGTTGCTTGGAAGATGATTTTAATGGTAGGGGATATACCACGTCTGCTGGACCTTGTGTGGTCATGGATAGCACCTTCAGATGATGATCAGAATGTATATAGGTAAATTTTGTTACACTCCTTTCCCTTAAAAAATTGTATTTTTCTATAGATTAAACTGGTTAGAATTCTTTTAATGATCTAGACAATACTATATTTTTTCAATAATGTATTTCAGTTTCTCCTCGAATAGGATAGTGCACTGCACTATCCGAAAATAGACCTTGTATTTTTTATTTATTATTCTTAAATTTTGTTGAATTTTGTATGGGCCTGAAGGAAGTAAAAACTGGTCTGTTGCTATCATCGATTCAATATTCATAATGGGCTTGTTTACTTCACCAGAATAATTTAAGCTACTTGGTTGGGATTGCCACAACCTTATAACTTTCATTTTTATCACAGCTCTTGTGGCAGTTAAGCCTTCACTTTGCTCTGATACCATGTGTGTTTTCTGGGTAATGTTGTCCAAGTCTAACATAGACTACTGATCTCACATCTTGTTCATTTCAGAATGAATTATAAATGGATACAATAACAAACAAATGATCCCTGAAACTTAGGGTTGGAAACAATAGCACCATAACTTCTAACTAACAAATTTAAATCTATAGTAAAAAAAATCTAAAACAAAAAATAATTAATCAGATACTAGGGAGAGAAATATCTACCGCATATAATCCTATCAACTTATAAACTCACATTTTTCTCACTAGTTATTTTCTTGGTTAAATATTATTCATAGCTGTGATAATTTTTATTGATGATAAAAGAGGTGATTGGAAAATGAGAATGATACATGAGGGGAGGAGAATAAATACTTCTAAAAAACAGACAAAATATCCTCCTAAAGAAAAAAAATATTACTCAGAATTAACATGCGGCATGAGGGAGGAGTGAACTACTTATAGAAGTATTAAAGAAAAACTCAATCCTCCCTGAGGATCGTAAGAGCAAATGTTTTTTAATTTTCATTTTCACATTTCGAACCAGGTACGTAATTGTATGCTTACCATTGTACTAGCTGTTCCTTTTATGTAAAAACTACCTCTTCAAATTCTAGAAATCAATACTACATAATCCTCCAATCCATGTGGATATCTGAAAACAAACCATTGGCTGATTATTAAGGCCCCGTTTGGTTTGGCCTGAGAACAGGATCACCATTCCCTTACATTTTTGCAATTTCTATTATATCCTTGTAATTGCTAGTCAACGGTTTCTATCTCATTTTGTTACTTTTTTAAAGTAAAGGCACAGTAGTCATTTTTCATCCTTAAATCACTTGTTCAATTTCATTCTCAATTCCGTTCCATTCTATGCACAAAATGTTGTGAAATATCAATGTAAGAAAATTCTACGTATCACATTCCACAGATATTAAACTACAGCTTGGACTTATTACACTTGAATAAATCAGGTATTTTTTTGAAAGTGAAAAATCCTTTCTTGAATTAGAGAAGGTGAAAGTAGTAGTTTTGACAAACACAATCACTGCAATTCACGTGTGATATAGTTAATTCCTTGGGGTGATTACAGGGTTAACATTATGAAATTTATCATGTGAATGCAATGAGTTTCTTTCTTGAACCTTGTGCTTTTTGCAAAAATGACTTCACGGGATGGAGGTTTGAGTGGGAAACAGTTAATCAAAATCCCTTATTGTTTCCTACAGGCCTCATGCAGATCCTCAGATGATTCGATTTGGTGCACATCTAGTGCTCGTGCTAAGACATTTACTTGCTGAGGAAATGGAAATGAAGGATGCCTTCAGAGACAAAATTCTAAGTGTTGGTGATCTCATTCTCAACATGTAAGTAGTTTTTTTCAATTTCTAACTTTGTTTTCTTAGCATATAGGTTTAGAGTGAATGTGATTAATATAATGTTTTCTTATGGTAAGAGGAATGAAACAACTTTCTCAAAATGTGATCAATGACTTTTTTTTTAGTCGTCCATCATAATATAATTAAAAATGGGTAAATTTGGAAATAACTTGAGATATCAAATAACAAATAGCTTTCCCTGGTGAGCTTAATTTTAGTTAAAAATATGATAATAAATGGAAGGAGTAAGAAATTTACAATGAAATTCTTCATAAACACTTCATGCTTTTACATCAGTTGCATGGGTGCTGCCTTCTGTTTAAGAGAAACAAATAGATGGAACGTTTTCTGGATCCAGTGTCTATCTATTATCTAATATGTGAAAAATGTCGTGCTGGCTTCTGAAGTTGTTTTCTTTTAATATCAATGAAGATGTGGCCTATCTTTCTTTAGAAGATTGCCTAAGCTTTCTGTCTTATTGTATGACTTCGTAGTCTTTAGTGAGATGATTTATACTTTGTAGCATATTGACTCGTTAAATTTCAGGTATGCTATGTTTCTGTTTTCAAAGCAACATGAGGAGTTGGTTGGCATATATGCTTCTCAGCTTGCACGTCACCGATGTATTGACCTTTTTGTACAAATGATGGAACTAAGACTGAACAGCAGGTCTCCTGAATTCGCCCTTTACGTCTATTTTTCTTGTTTGTGTTTTTCAATAATCCTATTGTTGCATGGAAGGACATCTTAAATAGGATGCATCCAGCATTTCATACCTATGCTATGTTCAGAGCACCAACACTTGCTAAATTTTAAGATAATATATCACCTATGGTGCTTTCCTTCGCAGTGTACATGTCAAATACAAGATATTCCTTTCTGCTATGGAGTATTTACCCTTTTCTACTGTGGATGATTCAAAGGGTAGTTTTGAGGATATTATTGAGAGGTATTTACTTGTGTTTTATTTAGAATTAATTGAAGAGAATGATCTTTAAACTATTCATATTCATATTCATCTTGTTTTTATTATTCACTATAATTTCTTTGAAACAGAATTTTGTTGAGATCCCGAGAGATCAAAGTTGGAAAATATGATAAGCTATCAGATGTGGCTGAACAGCACAGATTGCAGAGTCTTCAAAAGGCTAAGGTCATCCAGTGGCTTTGCTTTACACCACCATCAACAATCACTCATGTTAAAGAAGTTAGTGAAAAGCTTCTTCTCCGAGCATTGGTACATAGGTAGGTGGTACATTATATTGCTTCCCTATCTTCCAGTATTTTATTTTGAACAGCGTGTTAGTGATGAAATTTTGAGGCCTATTGACATCCACCCCCTTCCTCCTTCTCCCTTCCCCTAAACACAAAAAGATACTCCTTTTGTTGTATAAATATTCCTCACTTCTCATCGGTATTAATAACGATTAGCCATATTCTCTGTCCTTTTCTTAAACATGATATTTGCGGTTCCTAGTTTCTTACAACCTGATCTGACCAGTTCTCTTGGGAGCTGTTGATGCACATATAATCTTTATGCCTCTGCATTTATGCTATTGCAGATTTATTCCTTTATCACTTCTGAGTTTTAATTTTCTTTCCTGTAATTTCTTTTTCCTTGTAGCAATATACTCTTCAGGGAGTTTGCTCTGATTTCTATGTGGAGAGTTCCAGCAATGCCCATAGGTGCCCATACAGTACTTAGTTTTCTTGCTGAACCCTTGAAACAGCATTCAGAAACTCTTGATGAGGATTATAATGTTTCTGAGGATCTGGGGGAGTTCCAAGATTGGGTATGATTAAATTACTCTTAGTTTGGTTGTTTTAGCTTAATCGCATTATTCCAGGTGGACAGTTGCATAACATATGTGTATATTATGCATTTGACTAGAGTGAGTATTACTCCTGCGATGCAACCTATCGCAATTGGCTCAAAAATGAATTGGAGAATGCAGAAGTTCCTGTACACGAGCTCTCACGGGAGGAAAAGGAAAGAACCATATCAACTGCTAAGGAAACATTGAACGCATCTCTTTCACTGCTAGAAAGTGAGTTTGTTTGACCATCTCGTTATGGAAAGGCCATTCACTGAGGAACATGTTGGAATATTCTAATATTTTTCAAGAATTTTTTTCCTGCACTCTTGAGTTGGGTAAGGATGTTCACATTTTAATTATCATTACATAAGTAATTCACCTTCTCTATCTAGGAAAGGAAACACCTTGGTTGGTATCCATTTCTGATCATGCCTGTGAGTCAGCTGAACCTGTTTATCTCCAACTTCATGCCACTGCAATGCTCTGCCTGCCATCTGGAGAATGTTTGTGTCCAGATGCCACTGTATGTACTACGTTAATGAGTTCCCTCTACTCTTCAGCAGGTCAGGAGGTTGTCTTAAGCCGCCAATTGATGGTATGTTCACTCTTAATTGGATAATTGTTTCGCTAATAAGCAATAATATATTTCATATATCCGTTGATGTTTTGAAGCATTACTATAGCTAGTACATGCGATTTCACAAGTATATATGTCAGCCTTTTGTTTTTAGAAGCCTGAACCTGTCCCTTTGAGTTACCAATCAAGGTGTTGGGACAAACTCAATGTTTGTCAACAGCTCGAAACAAATAATTAAAAAGGAAGCTACTGCCCTATGTTTGGATCCAATTGTAAGGCATGAGACTCCAGTCGCACGTTGAAAGCATGGGATTCTAATGTGACGTCATAATGAGCTAGGTCTTGTATAGCTCTCCCTAAGGTTCCTATCAATTGGTATGAGAGCTTTCGTTTACAAGCCACATTTGGGCAGTGAAGGTAGTGATGATGTTATTGCTGTTATTGTAGCGTTAACCTGGGACAAGAAAGAGTATAAAAAGCCAGATTGGTTATATTTAGGACCCAATGACAAGGTAAGGATATTGGGAAAACTCTCAATTCACACACTTGGGAGATTTAGGACCCAATTTTTCTTGGTCCAAGGAATTAAGATTTGTTCATATGTTGCCTTTTTTGGTATAGGACTGACATTCTTGGGAGATGTTATGGATTGGTTTTCAAAGAGATTGTAAGCTATATTGTTTTGATAATTCTCGTGTTTACTGTTTAACTAAGATATACCCACGATGCCTCACCCTATTGTAAATTTATTTAAAACAAGCCTCGCTTTGAATAGGCTTTTCAAAGCATTCTCTCACTCTTGTAATCTTTACAGAGACCTGTTGTAGCAACAAATAATTTGTAACTGGTCATAAGCATATGTACTAGTGATAATAATTTTGTGATGTATTCCCTCTTGACAATCTTTTGATTTGTTATGTCCTTGTTTATCTCATTGTTGTGGACTGCTTTGCATGCACATATTTCGTAGGTGAACGTCTCTATATCATCAAGGGACAGTTATTGCATTGAGGTTGTTCTTCGTTGCTTAGCAGTAGCTGGGGATGGACTTGGGCCTCATGAACTTAATGATGGTGGTATTCTTGGCGCCATTATGGCCGCTGGTTTCAAAGGTAGTTTTTGGTTGATGTATAGTTGAACTATTTGGTAGGCAAGAGGTGTTCCCTTTATAGTTGAAACTCCAAAGTAATGATGAATTTTGATGCAATTCATTTTTGAGTTGGAGTTACCATGCGAGATCTGTGTGGCAAATGAGTAGAAAACCTACTAAATAAAGTGATTCTTCTGTTGCAGGTGAGCTTCCTCGCTTCCAAGCCGGAGTTACGATGGAGATATCTAGATTGGATGCTTGGTATTCTGACAAAGATGGCTCTTTGGAGTGCCCAGCAACTTACATCGTGAAGGGCCTTTGTCGTAGGTGCTGTATTCCCGAAGTCATTCTTCGTTGCTTGCAAGTAAGGCCAAGTGTGGCGTTGACCTATGTGTTTTGACCGCTCCGAAGTGTGGCATTGACCTCTAACCTCCATGTCGCGTTTTCAGGTTTGTGTTTCTCTTGCAGGAGCAGGAGTCCTGCCAGATTGCCATGATAAGTTCATTGAACTTGTCGGCAGTTCAGATACTGGTTTCCTTCACTTGTTCAGTCAGCAACAGTTGCAGGTAAGTTAATAATTGCTTATCGTCAAGCTGTGTGTTCATCTTATTCTTGGCTTCACGATGGTGTGAAAGTCATGTTGAGATATACACAAAATTTCACCAACAATTGATAACATTTAATTTCTACCTTTGACGCAGGAGTTTTTATTGTTTGAGAGGGAATACTCAATCCCCAAAATGGGACTCGCACAGGAATGATTATTGCCCATCGTGCAGAACTCGATGGATAGTGCTTGATTTTATCTTTGCATTACTTTATTCTGCTCCTCCGTCCCTTTCATTCATGTTTTTTTTTATAAAAATTCCCTCACCCTTCTTTGTACATAATGTCTTGTTTAAAATTTTGAATGCCCGTGGCTTCCACGTAATGCTATTTGTCTCCTTTTTGGGAACCATGCCTTAGGCCATTTTCTTAATAAAAATATAACCCCCTCTAATGCTTCAAAGTACATAGGATATCCAGAATTCATATATGAAGATTACAATCAGACAGATGCGGCGTGAATTTCAAGTCTAAAACTGGTTACTTAATTATATACTAAACTTGGAAGTGTTGTATACTTGAAACAGAGTGAAGTGAGAGTATTGTATGTTGACTTGCAAACGCTGAGGTCGACAAAATAATTGGGTAGTTACAGCCAAGCCACACTCAGTTGTACATGTAACAGGATCATCTTTTCTAAACCGAAACTGACAAAAAGCTTGGAAATCATATATCTCATATAACGATTTCAACATTCCTAATCTCGGGAACTATGAGCCGAAAGCTACAAGTCTTAAACTATTTAGCGGGATCACCAAAGCTTAGTTTTGAGCCAGAAAAGTAAGAAGACCACTCCAAAAACGATAGCAACAGGGGCCCACTTTCGGATCAGAGCCTACAAGTAAGATTCCAAATTCAATTTTGGATTCGCAATATTAGTCGTCCATAAGGAAATATACAGTGTAAAACTGATGAACATGTACAGAAATGATAAAATGATTATTGAATTGACACGACAGGTACTTCAATATCTGTTTATCAGCCTCTAACCACTGCTTAATGCAACCCAAGTGAAATCATGGTATCAACCTTTAGATTGTTTCAACTGTGAGGGCGTATGTGACAATTCTATCCGACCACTGAAAGCTACGTATTATCAAATCGCACATTTAAACTGAAATCAGGGGGCCAGAGCATCAAATAATGCTGACATAAGTGAAAGGAAACGCGCCCATGGAATATTTAAAAGAAATTAACACATTTTTATATTTACAAGGTTAATCCTTTTTTTGGGGGGGATGATGTCTCAACAATTTCGTATCTTTATTGCTCACCTACCTAGATTGCTGAAAAGAGTCGCAACCAAAGAGGAAAGGGTAATCAAATCTGTAAAATGATATTTAGGTTACGACCGCAGCATTTAAAAAATGTGTAATTTATCCTAGCTTTGAGATAAACTTTGAAGAAATATATTTGCTCATAACTGAAAAATGCATAACCAATTCCAAATGAACAAAGACTAGATTGCTTAAAAAATGAATTGCTTGATATCATGTGCATGATGCAGCGAACGGAAAAGGACAAACCTGTCTACTTAAATCTTTAGCCTTGTCAGCATATATGCGAGATTCTGATGTTAAGCGACTGGACATTTGGCTGACCTCTGCAGGTTTTAAATTACAAAAAAAAAAAAAAAATAATACAGCCTTCTGTTGAATATTATAATAATCTTAAACTGCAATACGGCAGCTTCAGACGTGAATGTGGCAGCAACTTGCAAACAAGGAGAGATAATAAATCATATACTAACATCATGAATGATCATCCCTCTATTATTAAAATGAAGTTCTGATAAAAAATGTCCTGGGCTTCTTAATAAGAACAATCTAGTAAGCAAACAAATACATGTCAATCACCAATATCTAAAATAAATTTTAGCCATAAATCACAGAGACAAAATCTTGACTTCAAAACGCATGCTCAACTTTTATGGTTGATGTCAGATTTATTTGAAGAGTTAATAGGGAAACCCGACTACAGTCACACTATACATGTAAGTCACCTTAATTTTCGCATTCTATTGGAATTTATGAGGTTTAACAAATCAAGAATTTGGATGTTGCAGGCAAAAGATCCAAGCAATCAGCAGAAAATATGCAATAACCAAAAGAAAATAAAAAGAATATCTTACGGTCCAACTGTTCACCAACACCAAGAACTTCCTGCACATTTCGAGTCATTATCTGATGGACTTCGTAGAGTTCATCATTCAACTTTGCAATATTACGCTGTGTCTGGGTATCCTGGTACAGCTTCTTTGTTTTCTGTATACATGTATCTTTTTAACATTTAAAAAAATAAGAAAAATTAAGCATCAGAGGAAAAAAATACTGAGCAGAATATGACAGAATCTAATGCACATATAAAAGTAAAGAAGTTATATTTACCAAACTTAATAAAGGCATAAGGTCTGGCAGCTGTTTCAATTTGAGACCCATTAACTCGTTCAAACTCATTACTGAGCTCTTCAAGATATTGGAAAGCCAGTTTCTTAGGGTAAGCACGGTCGCACATTGTCAAATAACAGACACGTCCTTCAACAAGATAACTGATATTCTGTCAAGGCCTATCTAGGCTATGAAAACTCATCCGAATCATGCTAATATCCCATTTTGCATATGCATACCATAAGCAAAAGCACCAACTAAATAGTAAACAATACGAAAGTGTTGACTTAACAAAAGAAAGAAAAGACAGGAAGTTCCTTTAATTTTCAAAACCAAAATAACATGGCCACAAAGATTTGAAGAAGTAAGCAATTTGCAAATAAGTACTCCCTCTGATCGTTATTATAGGGCGTTTTCAAGTAATTCTCACATATCAAGAAAAATAATTAAAAGCATTTAAGTTGTCTTAAAATTTAAGTAGTTTCCAATATTAACCCTATTAACTACACTGAACCCCATCATCATATTAATTTTACTCTCTCCCACTATCCTTATTAAATAGGAACATGTATAGAAAAGACTAATTAATGCTCCTTGAAACCAAAGAAAGTGACTTGAAAAAAGGACCAAGAGCACTTGTTATTATATAGGGACCAGAGGGAGTAAAGTACTACCAGGGAAGATATTGTCAGTGGATAGGACATAAAGGATAGGCAACACGGAGAACAAAAAAACTGTCAACTTTTCAACAAAAATTATCTGAGAAAAAATATTCTCACAGTTCATATAGCTTGTCATTGTCTCCAAAATTACTGCCACTGAAACAATTCGGCCATCATACTACCCTATATGCACTTCAGAATATAATAGCCTAACACATGTGAACACAAAAGTATTGAGGAATACATATGAACACAAGGATACTGGAAAATATAAGGGCCTGTTTCGATGGACATCCTGGATGGTTCCTTCTGTCTTCTGGAGAGATTTTTAAACAAAGCCTTAACCTGCTGTTTGTAAAATTCAGCATCTTTGATATCACGACCATCATCTAGTCCCTCCACTAGAGTAAGACCATCCATTACACGAGCAATCATAGTCATTTTCACCATCCTTTTCAGTTATCGATGCCCGTTTATAAATTTAAAACTTATCAGCTAAAGCAAAATCCTCTGTAATAACAATCCAAAAACAGTGGCAAACAAAACTTAGTTGAAGCCAGGACCTTGAGAAAAATTAGATGCATCATACAAACTAACATTTCTTAAATACTAGTACCAGAGAAACTCAATTTTTGCGATTATCTCAATTATATGCAATTTTTTAGCAGTTTGCTCAATCGAAACCAGGACCTTGAGAAAAATTATAAGCATGAAACAAAAGTAACATTTCTTACGCACTTGTGCCAAAGAACCTTTATGCAAGACTTTTAGCAATTATCTCAATCAAGATCCAAATTTTTTAGCAGTTTGATCAGCTGCTTTTGGCAACCAAATAGGACCAGGTTCAAATTATTTACTAATCAAAATTCAATCTTCAAAACCAGAATTTCAATTTCAGTTGACCCTGTAATTAGTAAGATTGAAAGGGAAAAAGAGAACCACGAACAACTCCCAAAAAGACCAATGATACAGCAACACTTTTGCCCATTTTGATATAAAAAAATGCTTAGAGCATAGCAGCCTCCTACTTTTGTAGAACTCCAGAAACAATAAAAGCAGCCTGATCCTCAATGGGCTAAAAAAGTTGAATTGAACACATTGGAATAAAACTCAACTTTCTTGTTTCGTAATGAAATAATTCCAAGTAACAAGTCTTTACATGATGATAGCAAACTGCAATTCGAACTAGTATCGGCCTAAGCATACCTATTTCACGAAGATCCCTTTCGCTATAACGTATAAACTATAAAGTATGTCCAGAATATCTATAATCTAAAATATTTTGAAACAAACCAATTATTTTCCAAAACTCAGAAACTAATGCAACGAAATGGTTCCCAATTACCACCTATACCAACGAAAAAAAGAAAATAAAATTCACACCAGAAATCATGCAGGTATGAATCGTATGATATAACTAACATCGCCACTATCTCGTTACAACATTATCGTTTAACTTATTCGATGTTAACGATCTGAAAAACTGGGATTTCAGTGTTAAGGATATGAAAGAATGGAAAGTCAGAATCAACAGGGCAGTGAAAGCAAGTAAGAACCCACATTACTCAGATCTTGTCCATCTGAGTCATCGAAATTAGCTATAATTACTATGTGGAGAGAGATTGGGCTCATCCTCTGTTTGATTTTTAATACATGGCTAAATTCTCACGCGAAGTATTCAATATATCTTGAATACAATCAAGAATCGCCGATTCATCATGCTCAGGCGTTTTCCTGAACGACACTGAAAATATTGAAGGATTACTGGAAAACGAAAGCAAAGAAGGAGATGCCATGATTATAATATCGGAGGCAACTGATAAGAAGGGTTAATCAGATTAAGGGTGACAACAGAAGTGGTAAGGAGAGAAAGAGGCTAACCGGAGCAGATAAGTAGAATGACAATGAAATGATGGCGGCCGGAGCTGCCGCAGCTATCGCTGGTGTCGAAGCCGCTCAACTGGTGCAGCCGGTGCCGATCGAATGAATTGACAAACAAGGAACCGAGGAGAGGGCGGGCGGGAGGGCGGGAGAGGGAGTATGCTAGTCAAGCAAAGATGGTGAATAATATTGCAAAACTGCCACCGAATTTTGAAATTAAATAAATAAATAAGTATCGAATTATTTATTTATGGATTTTTAAATTTAAATCTCAGGCATAAATTAATGACTTTGGGTTTCTAATAAATAAGATTTTCTTCGAAATGTGTGTTTATTAAACAATTAAAAAAATTGATAAAACAACATTTGCACTACGTGTTGCCATAGTGCCATGTTGGTAACTATCAATTAAATTTCTTATCATATTAATTTACCTTGAAAAGAAAATATTACAGATTAAAATAAGTTATCTTCATATGATAAATAATTGACCATAAGATGATTAGATAATTTAAGCAATTTTCATTTAACTTTCCCTTTTTTTCTTTAGATTCGAATAATTTAAAGCTAAAAATTTTAAGATGTCAATAAAATAAAAGGCATAAAAGAAAAGGGAAATGGATGAAGAAAATGAATATTATATGAACTTTTACTTTTATTTTTTGTGTCACTTGGGGGGGGGGGAGATGAGTTCAAAAAATCTAAATTATTACTAATTTATAATTAGTGGTATATGAACTATTCTATAATTGAAAGGTTGTAAGTTGGACCCCGTTTATCCCTTCTAATTAAAAAAAAAAAACTCTAAATTATTATTCTGCCTCATTGTGCAGCCCTTAGAAATTATACAGGAAGACGATTCATAACACAAAATCTCAGTTTTGTATTGTATGCTGTTCTTTATTTAGTTACAACGGCAATTAAACTTCAATGTGAAAGTAGAAATGCCTTGTCACTCTTCTGCATAAAAGGCATCATATATCAGTATATCACATTGCATTTTGAAGAGGAGCTTGATGAACAATTCCATTGGCCAGCTTTGGCCCAAGCACATTAAATAATTTAAGTATGAAACAGAATAATAAATTAGAGTTCTTAAATAGTATATTTTCTAGAATCAAGCTCTGTTCTCCAATGCTAATGCAGCATAATCAACATGTACAAGCAAGCAAGAATAAACTTTCTGCTTCAATCTGTCAATAGTCTCTACAGGCCCTTCACTGATCTCCGGGCTTAAATTGCTTCTCAGTTTCTCCAACCACTCATTTGCTTGCTTAAGATGAGATAAAGTCAGAGCAATATGGTTAGCTTCTTCTACTACTACATGTCTCCCTGCAATTTCCTTACTTTCCCTTCCTTTCTTCTCTTGGGAACCACCACCCATGGAAAACCCAGAATCCAATGTCTTCTCCAAGAATATCAAGAACCAAGATCTTGTTTCATTTGAGAGGCTTTCTCTCATCTCTTTTACCTCTTTTAGACCATCTCCTTTGGCCCATTCGAGTTTATCCGTCTCGTTTAGTTTGGTTGCTGCTTGTTGTTTCAGAGACTTTGACAATGTCCCAGCCATGAAGCCTGTCTTTCTACCAGGTTTGTTGTCTGGTTCTGCAGGGGGTAGATTTTTGCATGACTGAAGTGATTTATCTTTTAATGGAGATGATGGGTTTGGTTGGTCCATGAGTTGTTGCAGAGAAAAGAACTTGTTCATTGTGATATAAGGATTCTCTGATGCTGCAGAAGAGCAGAGATTGCCAAACATACTGAAAGAAGAAACACAGTAATTAGTTGAGAAAATACATAACGCTTCAGAAATTAGTTGAGAATTTTTTTTTTTTTCCTACCTTAGGCATTTGCAAAGGTTTGCTGCTGAAGATGCTTCTTTTTGAGCCTCTGCTGCAACTTGAAAGGCTAAGCGTTTCCTCCTAAGGATTTCCTTGTAGGATGACAATAAGGTAAGCAAGGGGAAAGCAAGGGGAAATATAAGTTTAAATGATTACTAAGGAAAACAAACCATGCCAGTGTATAAATTGTGCATAAATTTTGAATAGCAAGTTTTACAAAACAGAACAGAAAGAAAATGCCAACAAGGTGTTGACAGTTTTCATGACACCAACCTCAGTTTTCTCTAATTGTGTCTGATATATTGTGCTTGTTAGATATTTTCAACATATCAAAATAACGTGCAGATCTGTTAAACATAGTATAAAGTAAGTACCTTTCCAGGCTTCAAAAGGTTGGGAGGCAAAGAGGACCATGAAACTGTCTCTGTCAGGTAGCTTTCATCTTTACTGCGAGACAAAAGGTTATAGTTCAAATTTTCTTGTTTTGCAGAACTGCGTTTTATAGAAGATGTGAGTTGCTTCAAATTGTCCTGGATGCTAGGTTTAGAGACCTCTTTCTTTGGAGAAGTTGCTTCAAGTCTATTATGAGTTGGTGTCATTGAGACTACCTGTGATGCTAAAACCAATCATTGTCAGTATTAAACTCAATTATTTGAAAAAATTAGTTAAAAGTACCTGTTTGAAAATTTGTTGGCTAAGGGATTGGTACAATTCATTTTCAATAGGTATAACTCTTCTTCAGCTATTTGCAACTTATCTTTACTTATGTATTATAAAAGTCTTTAAAATGGAAATCATTTACGCATAGCTAAAGATATATAATTGAAGAAAGATGATTGCACTCGTTCAAACTCTGTCTTTTTAGCCAATAACTGTTTTTTTTTTTTTTTTGAATTTGGCAAGCACACTACTTATAGGTAGGAATCGAGCCATGGTAACTGCCACCAAAGAGTGGACTGTATGCCATTGCACCATAGAGTTGTTGGCAGCCAATAAAATTTTCAGACAGATACTTCCAATTTTCCCTTTTCTAGAATAGGCTCTAAAATATGTAATATCGTGGCTTGAAAGTTGAAAAGCTTTAGATTGAACGCAATATTCATACCTGATCTTTAACCTCTTGCTTTGCTTTCGTAGATCCAAACTTCTTAGTACTACTAGCTCCACCGCCATTCTCTAAATCATTTCCTCTGCTTCCTCCATTGATATCTGCTCCATTAACCTTAGAATTTGATGGTAAAACACCCTGCATGTACCTAGATGCAACAACAGCCTTCTCTTCTTTAATAACAATCTTGTGTCTTGGACTTGGATTTGGATTCTCTTCGGTTTCCATTATTAAATCCATTGATTTTGAATAACCATTATAAACTACTTCACCTTCAGATTGAACAGGACCCTCTGATGATTGCTCCAACATCTGCATCAAATCCTTAGGGTCTCCTTCAAAAGGGTTTCTTCCAGGAATAGGCCTAACCCCAACAAGAATAGGGACTGGTGTCCCACTCTCCATTTTGTCCACATAAAAGTACTGCCCAAGCTGTAACTTGTTGTTCAAGATAAGCTCATTATCTTGCTTTGAGAGTGAAACATAAGTTGAATGAGAAGAATCTGAAACTTTTATGAAGAAACCTTGGTTAGGCCATAGCTCAGAACCATTTAATGCAGGCACAATACTTATCACTTGCAGAAGAACCGATCGGTATTCGCCTCTAACTTTTACATCAGAATTCATACTTTGAAGAAGCTTCAGTAAAACTCCAGGGATCAGAGATGCCATTTTTCTTCTTCCCCTTTCAGAGTTTTTGATGTGTATTATATATCCTTCAAGGTATTACCAATGGCAGATTGCAGAAACATGAAAATGAACCAGAGATATCTTCTGGTAAAGAATATAAAAAATGAACAGAAAGTATTGGGAAACCAGGTTATTACACAGAATCTAAACGTTCTTACCTGAGAATGGGATGTGATAGATTCTGAACAGAAATGACAGAAGCTAGTGAGTTTGCAGATAGAATAATGAATCTGATTTCTTCAGCAGTGGCTTATCCAAGAACATGTTCTAAAAAGGTTTTGCATGCGAAGCACGTAATCATCAAAATCTCTTCGCTTGAAAGCCAAGGGACAATAATGGCTTATAGGCGTGAGATATGGGAACAGCACTTTGTGGGAGACACGTGTTAGAAGAAATTAATAATTATCATATTATTATTTACAGCTATTTTATACATGTTTGCCTTACCTTCTATCTAAGGATTATATTGTAAATAAGGAACTACTACCTATACAATTTTTTTGTATTCTTTACATCATTTATTTGGCTTTTCTCCATATTTCTTATTATTTTTTTCTACACGAAATAAAAAATCAGAGCCTTTTATCAGAAAAGTTATTGTGCCAAGCCAAACCTAGTTAATAATTTAATCATTATTACTAATATGGTCTTGTTTACTAACTCTGGGGTTTCAATTTGGTCAGGTTTCGTTATAAGTTAGTGGCAATGTAACCATTAAGAAAGGGTGAGGATATTATAGTGTCCTCATCTTAGGCGTAATTATAAAGGCCATTACCTTTTGACCTTGACTGCAAGAATTACTGTACTATCCCTTTTAAATAATATAATTATTTAAAAAAAATTATAATAAATAAACATTATTATTTTTTATATTAGATCTTATTATTATATACTAAAAAACTTTTAATGATTAAATTGTTTATATATGGATTGAGAGCAATTCTCCCACCTTATTTATTTTCATAAGTAAATGAAAAGAATAAGATTGAGGACTTTACATTAAGAAAGCACAATCGTTTTACTTGTACTTGAAAAGTCTTACCACACAGAATTACAAAAGAAGAATTGTTTCTATTTCTTAAGAAGACAAATTGACTTCGTCAAGTAGCACTATCACCCACTTAATTACCAAACCAACAATTAGTCTTAACCTTTAAACTAACAATTAGTCCTAACCTTTGTCTTTTTCTTTTGAGAAAATTAATTATTTAATCCTCATAATGACCGAATTTATAACTCAATCTTAACTCGTCGTGATTAAATCCCTTAAATTTTAGTTATTTAATAATTCAGTCCCTACTCTTAGTGAATCAAAATAAACCCGCTGATGTGGCACAAAGAGTGTTAAAATGTTGCATATGTGGCATCATCATCAGCATAAAAAAAACAATGTCTGAATGAAAAAGAAAACCAACAGAACTCTGCAACTTTCAAATACCCAGATCCGAAGATGACTTTCATCAGAGACGATGATTATTATTTGCAAAGGAAGACAGTCGATGGCTTCCTCATCCACTTCCAGAATGAAGGTAGTCGATCCTCTGCAGTCTGCACTTGGAAGTCCCTTTCGAAATGACAACTATTATAGGCGCGGTGGGGGTTATGGCATCTGGGTGTGTGATAGAATCGATTGGCAAGTAGGGGGCTGAGGGGAAGGGGGTGGCCTGAACGGTTTATAGAGTTATGATGGTTGTTGGTGTTGTGGTCGCCGGAGAAGGAGGAGGAAGAAGATGATGTTGACGGGATCTGTGGAAGTTAAAAAAAAAAATCCTATATATCTACTGTTTTGAGTACGTGGGAATTGATTTAAATTAAAAATATTATAAATAAAATTAAAATATTTAGTACACTCTAAAAATAATAATTTTAAGATATTAAATGTTATTTTAGTCTTATTGCTTTATTATCTCATCATTTAATAATATGTCATGCTTAGCTTTATTATTAAAATTTTATGATATTAATTTATGTTGGTTGGGATAGTTTTAATTGTTACAATAAATTGAAATTTTTAAAAATATCTTATTTAACATATAAAATAGTATTAGCTTGTCATGAGTCTCAACTTTAAATATAACTGGACATATTTTACCCTACGTTGTACAGATTGCAATAGTCAAATCATTTACTTATCATAGGAATAAAATAAAGCTTTAACCATCTAAATTTAATATTAACTATTTAAATAAGAAATAAAGATGCTCAAAAAGAGTTTTTATAACCCACTCTCAATAGTATATTCAAATACTATTATTAATATAAAAATTTTATTAGTAAATAATATATAAATATTTTTAAGGATTTATATGTCCAAACTCTTGAACTCTTTACTCAACCTAATCTTTTCTTTAAAAAAAAAATATTCCTATGCCCATATATTTTTTTTACTTAGGAAAAATGGCCAAAAAATCTTTGCTGCAAAATGTGCAGTATATCTTCGGGGTACAATTATTTTTAACTTTATGAAAGATAGAATATATTTATACATAATTAAAAATATATTATATATAGTTAAAGATGAGTTATAATTATTAAAAATTTCAGTTTTTATATATTTTTAGATAATAAATTTTATAATAGGAGATTTTTTTTTCCCACCGTTTTCTCCTTTTAGTTACAATTCACGTTAAGTTGGGATATTTTGAAGTTTTATTTGGGTGAAAACATTAAAACTTATTCTAAACAGTTTGCCAAGAATGTATTTCTCATACTAACCAAATGGAATCCTTCTCGTCACGGTTCTTCAAAACAGAATATGCTAACTTCTACCAAAAGCATTTATCTATCTCTCTTATCTAATTGCTTTTTCATCCCAAGTCTCTATTCCTTCAGCCATACTCAAAAACATGATATACTTTACAAGGTTATCGTCCATCAGTCTCCTTCCAATTGTACACTGTAAATTTCTTTACAAATCCTCAGACATAGCAGAAAAGGCATTGGCCTCTGTCTGAGCACGAACAAAGCTACCATACAAACCTTCATCTTCACCATGGGAAGAAGCCATGAGAGTTTCATGGCTTCCAGATTCCACCACCGTGCCATCTTCCATAACCGCGATCATGTCAGCTTCTTTGATCGTAGATAGACGATGAGCCACTACTACTATGGTGGTGCTTCTTGTGCCACATTTGTTAAAGCATTTTTTATACTTTTCTCTGACTCCAAGTCCAAGGCACTGCTTGCTTCATCAAGCAATAACACCCTTCTTCTCTTCAATATCGCTCTTGCTATTGCTATCATTTGCTTTTTGCCCCCTGATAACTGGACCCCACTCTCACCCACCTACTCTCAAGAAAAATTGTTGACAAGTTAAATTCTTTCTTCAAAGTATCCTATCCAAAATGTTGCCTAAATAGGGATTGAGGTTTGATTCTACTATAACTCATCCTAAACTTTAACTCAAAAACAACTCAAAACCCATTTGTAGAAAGAATTGGTTGTGATGGAAAGGAATGACAATTTTCTGACAGAATGCATATTTGCTAGGTGCTGGAATAAAAAATAGTTTGATGAAAAATTTTATATTTGAATGGTTGAAAATGATGATAAGTAGGAAAAATATTCAAATGATCATATTATCCTTAATGAGTATTTATTAGTTTTGACTCGACTATAACTCTATTTTCAAATTTGAATAAACGTAATTCAATCTCTATAGTTAACTATTTAAAATACTAGTTCTTATATTTTAAAAGATAAAATTATATATTTCATTAAACTTAAGAATTAAAATTTTAAATGATTATAACTATATAGAATAAGTTACAGTAAGTTAACGTTTAGAAACTAAGTTTTAATTGAGTCAAAACTATAGGGACTGAATTATATCAAGTCAAATATTAATGACTAAATTACAACTGAACTCTAGAGACCGCAAGATTAATTTTTTGAAACATATTTATTATGAGTTAAATCTAGATCAATCAAAGTCTAGGTGATAAATCCATCAATGAGGAGCATACCTGAGTTTCATAACCTTGAGGAAGGCCACTTATGAACTTGTGAGCGTGAGCTTCTCTTGCAGCCTCTTCAATTTCTGTGAATGTAGCATTTTCATCCCCAAAGGCAATATTCTCCCTAATGCTGCCAGCAAAAAGTGCAGGCTCTTGACTCACCAAAGCCATTTGACTCCTCAACCATTTCACATCAATCTCTCTCAAATCCAACCCATCAATCATCACTTTCCCTTCATTTGGATCATAGAATCTCTGTATCATCCATATCACAGTTGATTTTCCTGACCCACTTGGCCCCACTAAAGCTACTGTGCTTCCTGCTCTCGCCTTCAAACTGAAATCCTTCAACACAATCATCTGAGGCCTAGATGGGTAACAAAATGTCACCTTCTTGAAATCTATCTCCAATGGCTTTGATCTTGATCTTCTTTTCTTCCTACCCTTTTTTGTTCTATCATTGCCTATCGATGGCCTAAGATCTATGATATCAAGAACTGCAGGAATTGCTGTAGCTTCCATGGAAGTATCTGGTGCTAAGCCTGCTAGTTGTCCCACAGAAAATGAGCTCAGAACAAGAATGAGAAAGATCTTATAAACATCTCCAAATTCTGTTTTGTTCTGTTTCACAAGGTAGGAGCCAGACCAAAGAATTAATGTGTATGCTCCATACATGGATCCTTGAAAAATCCCAAGTGTTGGGCCTAGAATTTGTGACTTCTTTATAGATTTTCTCCTGGGCTCTAACAAGGCTTGTTCAAAGGACTTTACTATTTGTTCTTGGGCAGATAAAGTTGTGATTGTCCTTATGTTTGAAACTGCACCAGAAGCAATATTACTAGCTCTGGCATAAGAATTGTCATCAACTTTGGGCCCTATGTTTATGATCAAACTTAAGTAGCTAGCACCAAGAGTAAATGGGGATAAAGCAGCAGCCAAAAGGGCTAATCTCCATTCAAGGGAAAAGGCTACACCAAACCCTACAGCAGCCGAACTCAACCCCATTAAAAGGACTGAAAATCTATCACCAAGAACCGAACGAAAGATAACACTGTCAATGGAAAGCCTTGAAACTAACACGCCGGTGGAGTTTTCTTCGAAATCAAACCATCCCGGTTCTTGTTTTAGTCTGGCTTGAAACAGAAGGTCTGTAACCCTTAATGTGAGTTTTGTTCCAGCCCAGCCACACAGACCTTGTTGACCTGTCATGGAGATGATGCATCCAAAACCAAGACCAACAAGCGCCAGACAAAGGCGACCGACATCTCTTCTCACTTTTGAAGTGTCTTCATGAAAATATGCTTCAAGGGCCATGCCTAAAACCAAGGGAAAGAGGGACAAGCAAGCACCTGCAAGCATACCTAGAAGGAATCCCAACAATAGCATCACAAGCTCTGGCTTTTGCAGTTTCCATATCTCATAGAGTCTGAATTTTCTTGGCTTCTTCTTTTGTGTATGATCCATATCTTCTAGTTCTTCTTCATCCATAGATATCAAGTACTTAGAGGTGAACCTTGAGATATCAGTAGATGATTTCTCATAGATGGAGAAGTCATTAGCCTTTTGTGTGACATACTCTTCAGGCGGCCTAGGTTTTGAGATGGGATCAGATTCTTCAGAAGCAAGCATGATGAGGTTATAATATGTTCCAGCGTTTCTCATAAGCTGGTGATGGTCACCAATCTCAGTCACAGAACCACATTCAAGAACTACAATGGTGTGAGCGTTCCTTACTGTTGCTATCCTGTGAGCAATGACAATGGTGGTTCTGCCAGCAGAAATCTTGTCAATGGCCTTTTGGACTATTGACTCTGACTCAGCATCAAGAGCACTGGTAGGTTCATCTAAGAGAAGGAGTTTAGGATTCTTCATCATAGCTCGAGCCAATGCGATTCGCTGCTTTTGACCTCCTGAGAGTTGGGTTCCCCTGTCTCCAACCTGCCATAAAATGTCATCTTTAAGCTAACAATCAGACACTGAAATTCTGAAATGGCTGCCCCACCATCAATCTCATTTCTGGCAATTAAGAGGGAACCATACCAAAAAGCCAATGCCCATGTCGAGTAGGTTATGAAATAGATTAATCCCATGCCTCCACCTTTTGCAAACCCTATCTTTACCCCAAATGGCTCTGATTTTTGCAGTGCTTGTCTGTATTTTGAAGCCATTTGGCTTTCTGCAACAAAAGCAAGCACTGTCCTCATTGATCTTATGGCCTGCTCTGCTATGCTCCCTGCTTTCCTATATGAAGCCTGTGTTCCCACAAAACATTGAAAGGATTAAAGTTCTAATGGCATGCATATGCTTTTCCGTCTTCAATTTTGCATGAAATATCATTTTGTCAAATATTTTCCCAATTTTTCCTTTCTTCATAGTTATTATGAAAGAATCTCATAAGATTGTGTAAGGGATGGTTGCTCTTACTTCCTGTGTTGCTGAAAGACCTCCATAAACAGCTTTGTAGGCTATGCCACATAAAAGAGTGAGAGGGGTGACTGAGAGAACCACAAGAGAAACCTTCCATGACCTTAGAAACCCAACTGTGTACCCACAAATGAATGTAAACACGTGATGAATGAAGTGAGCCATCTGCAATCCAAAAAAAAAAAAAAAGCTTAATGATTTTCTTAATTATTTCAAAATATGAAATTTTTAAGAAAAAATTCCTATTACAAAATTTGTTGTCCAAAGATACTTAAAGACCCAAGTCCTTAAATAGGTGTCACTTTTTTTCATCTATATTCACACAGAACTAAAAATATATTGCGTATAGTTGAAAAAGAGTTACATTTACTAAAAATCAGTTGTACCTAAGTCTTTAAACAAAATTTTAGATACACTTGGGCAATAAATTTTGTGTTGGAGAATTTTTCAATATTTTTTCTAATTTTTAATCTCTATAGATAAATTAAGTAAGGAATTGATGGTAGTGATTAAATTAAATTCATAGAAATGCTTGAGAAGGCAAAGCCAAAATGATTTTTTAAAAAAAAAAAAAAAGGAAGGAACCTTGTCTCCCATGACGTCTTGAATTTGAGCAACATCACTTGCAATTCCATGCATGATATCACCAGTGCTCATCTGTGTGTCAAAAATGGCAATGTCTTGCCTAAGAATTGCTTTCAAGTACTCACTTCTTATTCTCTGAGCAGATCTTTCTCCCACCAACCTCCAACATGTGATCTCTGCAACTTTTCTTATCAGTGAAATATTTAAGACCTTTAAAAAAAATGCTTCAATAAAACTAAGATTCAAATCTTTACAAGTTCATTTTGCCTTTAAAAAAAAAACTGAGTTATAGAGAATGCTTTAAAGCGAAAGAGTTACTTATGAATGTTGTCTTCATTTCCTTAGCTAGGCATGCTCCTCCTAACACCACTGCAGCTAACCCCACCATATATATGCACACCTGAAAAATTATAATTAGAAGACAAATAGAAGGAATGATTACCAGTAGTGGCGGTATTTCAGGATCATACACAGAAAAACCAAACAAAAAGAGAAAATGATTATTTTTAGAAATAAGTTTTTCTTTGTTTCATGTTTTCAGGGGTGTTATAACCTTGATATGAAATTATCTCCAAAGTAGCATAATTTGGATTTTTGTTAATTTAAAAATGAGAACAATATTCTATTTCAACGACGCCGTTTCGATGCGTGGTTTGACTGGAGCAGCTAAAATGATCCCACCCTCAAGCAAGGGTTCGAGTGGCAATACAGTGGTATACTATACTTGTCGTTTAATAATGTTTATGATTTCAATTCCATTTAATTTTTATTTCTCAATTCCATTTAATTTTTATTTCTCAATTTCATTTACTTTTAATAATCTCTATATAGATATATCCAACGCTAATAAACTAATTAGATAAATTATATTATGAATGAACACCTCATTGCTTTTTTAATGGATCATAGTTAACGAAATGAGCTTTTACAAATAGTGGCTGCGTATGATATATATATATATATATATATATATATATGGTACTATTAAAATCCAACTCGAATCCGCCAATTAAATCAATAAATATGTGAATCAATCTCCTAATGGATCTGATTTAAAAGTTTTAAATAAATCAATAATTAAGTTATATTTTATTTTTATTTGTTTGATTGAGCTTGAAACGTGCCATTTTGAGGTTTTTTAAAAAAATAACAATTTGTTAAATTTATGCTTATTTTTTATATAATTTTTTAATTATATCATATTAAAGTATTGTCAAACTTGAGTGGAAATAGCTCTATTTTTTACGTTAAATTTATGATTTAGTAACTGTTTCGTTAAATTATATATATTTTATATATTAATGTATTTTTTTTGTTTAAATAATAATCTTTTCATTTAAACGAGGCTCATATGGGTTTGATGCAAACTTAAGGCTTGAATATGTCTGCGTTGGAGGAAGAAATGAAAAGTAGTAGGATGAGTCACCTGTTGAACGTCCTTAAGGATCTGTGTTTGGTGACCAGCGTATGCTTCAGTAGCAATCTTAGTGCCCAACTCACCAAACAGATATGAATAGCAAGGCAGTGATCCTCCATTGATGATCGCCCCAACACACCCCAACATCACTATCACCATATCCCACTTCGTTGTGTACCTAAACAACCCCATCACTCCAACTCTTCTTCTTCTTCTTCTTCTTCTTCTTCTTGATTCCTTCTCCTTCCCCTTCTCATCGCAATCACTCTCACTGTAATAACTTCCATGCAACACTTCACTGTTATACCCAATCATACTCTCCTCATCTTCTTCTCCTAATGCACTTCTCTTCTCAATTTCACACTCACTTGCATCGAAGCTCCGAAGCTCCATTTTTCCATTTTCGTACGTTCGGTGGAGATGATGGTCGTAAGTTGTTCGACGAAATTTCTGACTGAGATCAGAAGGTGTCCACTGACTCAGAGCAGAGCCTAGGGTTTTAGGGTAGTTGAGTCGCTCATTGGGCTCAATCTGCCACGAAATTTCTTCCCTCCAAGAATGTGCTTGGTCTGAATAAAAGGGTGAGGCTGGTGGAGCTCTTATGTCGGTGTGAGAGGTAGAGGCTGTGGAGAAGAAAGAGACATTACGAGAGTTTGCAGGAGATGGGTAATAGCAACGTGAATTTGGGGCTGAGATTGAGGAGTAGGAGGACACAATATCCAAGGAAGAATTAGCCATGGTGAAGAAGAAGAAGGTTCAACTTTGTGAGTACATTTCAAAAGGCATTGATCCAATGAAGCCAGACTAGTCTGCTCATTATGCCTGCGTTATGAACCATAAAGAGGCTTTCAGGTTTATATTATTCTGTTAGGAACTTTAATCTTGGTGATTATAGAATATAGATACAGTACTTGTCTAGTTGATCTTTTAAAGAAAAGTCAAGGAGTTTGATATATTGGTTAAAATTTTATGTGCATGTCATCAATTTCTAGACTCTCAAATAATAATGTTAGTATCAAACATTTATAGATAGGTTACAAGTTATATTTTTTCAGCTAGAATATAGTTGTGTTTTATTATGTTGAAAGTTGAAACAAGCAACAAACGTCATGATTTGGTTGACAAGGAATTGGTTTAAGAACGTTAGCAAATTAAATTTATAAAATTGAACTGAATAAAGATTATTAAACTCAAGTACTCTCAATAATCTCTGATCGCCGAACATTCACCAATTACAATTAAGTCCACCTACAATTTGATATCTTGGACGGCATGGCTTGCAAGTTCAAGAGGCCAGCAGATAAATCGTAAGTCAATGATTGTGGCCAAAGAGATAAATGATAAAGAATGAGTTTATATCTTATAATGATATAATTCAATTCTTTCTGCTATTGTAAGGGCTCATTTATTAGTCGATCTCGTAAGTTTCTTATAATACTCTTTGAGTTTTAGGTCGTGCTCTGGCATCAGTGCCAAATTCACTTAAATTTTTCTTTATAAGAAAAAATAAGTCAATGATTGTGATAGTTGGATTATAAATGAAGCACATTTCATTTTATCAATTTGGAGGGAGTTTTAAATTGCCAATGGGAACTTCCAAATTAATTATCATTCATTTTGGAGTGACTTGTGTGGTTAATTCTACTTTATTAAAAATCAATCTTTCGGCCTTTGACTCGTGCCCTCAGGTAATAGAGAAGCATCCATTTGTCAAGTAACCCGAGTTTTGCAATTTGATTTGTGATCTTAACAGTATTTGACTCCAAGTTAATTATTGAATTCCCTTATCCACAACTTAACTTCTTTTGAGGTTTAGTCATGTGATTAGATAATACTTACATCAAATTAATTATATCTATTATGTCAAATTTTTCAATCACATCTCGTCGCATATCTTATTTCTTTTTAATATTTACATTTAACTTAAAACTCGCAAGAAAAAAATAGTTATACCAATGCTTGTATTGTGTCTGACAATATATTATTCATGGGTAGGTTAAATTTGGGAGACTTGGATATTTGCATGCGAAATATATAATTGTAGTGGAAATAGAAAAATAAACACTTTCGTAATGGAATAATCTTGTATTTTATTTGTATTCTCACATAATCAAACTAAATTATTAAAGTTCAGCTTTGAGTGGTGTTGACTCAAAAGATATGCTTCTCTATTGGTAGAATATGCTTCTTGACCATGCTATATTTGGCATTTACAGTGAAGACAATATTTAAGATTCGATGCATTTGCCAAATGTATGATAAATTACAATAAATGAAAATAACTTCCATAAACAGTAATAATTGGGATTATACAGCTAATATTACAATAATGTTCCCTTCAGCAAAGAATGCCTATAGTGAAACGCAAAATATTAGAAGTAAACAACATTCATTATTTCTTTTTAATAGAAAGAGGAAAATAATCCTTTGCAAGCTATGACTCCGCAAGCATACCACTCTTCTTAACTCTTGACTATGCTGACCCTAATATACATCTCACTGAACTAAAGCAAAATAAAAGAATATCTCTGTATGCAGCATGTTTCAACACAATCTCAGCCAAAGCTACCTAAATCACTAGGAAAACCTCGTGAATCCGAGAGAAAATATACAAAAACCCATCATCATCATATCTTTTATGTAATCCATCACGCCTACCTCTGAGCTTCGTATGATGTATATATATCCTTTACACCCTATCATTGAAGAAGTGAATCAAATCATTCCAGGCAAACAAAGCGACATTTCATCTGGGCTTCGCTTCACTTCCCTTGCTTCGAAAATTTGAGAGAGAGAAAAATGAGCGGGGAGCTGCATCAAATGAAATTCATGTGAGTTACAGCTACAATAAAGTGAAAGCTACAAAAAGTTTAAGCAAGTAGAAAGGTTGCATCTCTGAATATTGATGAAAAGACACCCAAAACATGTCTGAATATGACTCCTCGGTCATTAAAGATAACTTAGCATCTACTGCCCCCTTACCCTCACACTCTGAGTCCCAATTGAAAGCCAACAGATTTCCTTCTTAAACTTTCATGCAATATAGAAAACTAATAAATGAAATTGAAGAAACACTTCCTAAATGAAATTGAAGAGACGCTTCCATTAATTGAGCCAATGAGATACAAACGAAACATATTTTGCCTATGCGCGAGGTATACAACTAACTTTAGCAGAGCATAATTATTGCTAAACACGTATAACAGATTTGAACTTCAACTAGGTTAGGTTATCCAGGTATCACCTTTTAACGAACTTCCTGAAATATGATCATCCCGCAGTTTGAAATGAGCAGGAGGTGCAGGGATAGAGCTTCGCAAGGATTGGACTGCAAGGATCGAGAACCAGTCAATTAAGGAAGTCACCGACACTCATTCCTTAGACCAAAAATGTAAATATTTATAATATGCAAACACGAATTATGTGAACAACAACACTAGCTGAAAGCAAATGACGTCCAAAACGATGAGAGCCCCTTTAAACGGTGTACAAATTAGTTTTGAATATATATGAAATTTTGAGCATGATAAGTGCGATTCAAACTTAAAATGTATAGGACTGATTTTGATTTATGATGGTGTTAATCTATCCTTGTATTATATAATATATCAATGGAGTTCCCGAGTTGTCTTTTAAGAAAATATTATAACCTTATATTGTATCTATCATCAAATCAATTATGAAGCACGATGGTAAGTTATATAACCCTTGTTCGTGATGAATCCCCCTTGATCCTACATCATAAAGAAATAAATAAAGCGTGGAAACGAGAGATTGATTCCTACAATTTTCAAATATCTGAGAAAATACAATTCAGCATTTTCCTGTTTCATTCACTATCTAAAAGAGAAATCTTTATCCAAACGTGCAATCTAAGATTATAATTAAAAAACAAGAACAGCAGCCAGATATTTGGAAAAAAATAAATGAATAAAAAAATAGAAGTGGAAAATTATTTTGAACTTGAAACTCGTGGGGGAAAACAAGTACGTTACTCAGAATCAAGAAAAAGTATAGGTTACCCTGTTCGCCGAACAGCTCACTTTCATTCAAGTTGTCATCAGAAGGAAGACCATGTGAGAAACCCATTCTTGATTTTCTCAAGTCTTCTGATGAACGACTGGCCGGATCCCGGCCATCTTCTGTGTCATCATCTCCCTCAGAAGTTGTAGCAGAGATCCAATCCGGTACCAAACTCTCTGACCCACGATTTTTCCTCCCGAACTTCAGTAACCGTTTAAAACCTTTTGTGACATCCTTGCGTGATTGATTATGGGATGAATTAGAAACAAGAATAGGTTTCTGAGCACTTCCCCATTTTTTCCTCATTCGAGATGCATCAGTCTCACCTTGGATGAGTGAGTGGGAATTCCAAGATGCAGGGCTTCCAAGAGGAGAGTCCATATAAGCATCAATGTCAGAGGACTCGTGTGGATAAGAAAATGGGTGACGTGTGCGTGAGTTCCAAGAGACAGGGCTTTCAACTGGTGAGTCTTGCACAGATCCTACATTGTTGAAAGTTGATGGCATAGCAGTAGGCATTTCAGCTACAGAACCAGGCTCTCCATGAGTGAGAGATCTAGCGGAATCTCCAATTTCAGATCCAGAATTACCAGATTTATCAGATTCGTGGCCCTGTCTTACCTTACCTTCATTTGCATATGCAAAATCTTCAACAGCCATCGATTCCATTCCATCCTCTTCATCTTTATACATTTCTGCAGAGTCTTCTTCCTCAAATGCCAGTTCATCAGATCTTCCATTTTTCTGAGCCTCAGATGCCATTGAAGCTTTCATCCAAGCAGAACTGAATCCAGCACCAGGGACTAGATCAGTTTGCTCCCCATCAAATTGCAATGGAGCCAAAACAATACCTTCTGAGCCATAAGGGGGCATATCCTTAAACTCTAAAGGGCTAGCAGAGCTTCTCTGCAAAGATTGAGATGGCTTTGGCTTATCTTCCTTGATACCTGGCATCTCTTCATTGGTACTCTTACTCCGGGCATAGTTTCTTGGCTGAGAGCGGGGAGCTGTTTTACTGACTCCAGAAGAAGGCTTTGTGTTTTCTTTTCTTAGATCAGAGAAATTTGGAACATACTGAGCAAGAGGACTGTCTCTTCTCCTGCCAGAAGTAGAGTTAACAACTTTGGCTGATGATCGTGAAGTTGATGATGCTGCTGTGCGAGTAGATGAATACAAATTTCTGTTAGGTAAATTTTTTCTGCTGTGTCCATATATTTTTTCCTCAGAAAAATCAGATAGATTTTCATCTTCTTCATCCTGAAGGGAAGCTATTGGATGCTGTCAAAATGATGGAGCAAATAACAAATTATAACCAATCCAGATATCGGTATTGCAAATATCAAAACAAACTTTGTATTCTAGATGGTTGAGTTTTATCAAGGATTACAAAAACCATTGAAAATAACTACCTGCTCTCCCTTAATATTCAATTTGAAAGAACAAAATTTCTCAGCACGTCGATGATCACCAGATATTGAAACATGTCTCTCTATAGAGCCCGAAAACTTGGCCTTCATCTCAGCCCTACTCCACTCAAGGCTATCTTGCATGGCCTTCATCCTTGCTTCCTTCTCTGCTCTTTTAGAACTCCATTCATGCCTCAGTTTAGCATCTCTTTTTTGCATGTACTTTTCATAGAATTTTCCTCTAGAATCATCACTGAAGTTGAAATCTGAGAAACATTGCCTCAGGGCATCACCATAATTGTTATTATCTACCATCTTAGTAGTAACCGCCTCAGAATCAGAGTTTGCTACATTGCTAGAATTCCTAGTTCGTTTAAGTGTTGTATTTCTGGGAGGAAGTTGAGGAGTTGACTCCACTGATTCTCTATATTGTGAATGAATACCCTGTTCTACATCTGTGTCAGCAGACTCCATTCTCCGTGCAGAAATAGAATGGTCCCCAGGAACCCGCAGTTTATGCTCTGCAAAAAGCTTTTCAAGCTCATCTGCCTTCAATTTCAGCTCATCATTCAGCCCCTGATTTCCCTTAGACTGTCTTATTCTTGGAACCTGCTCTGAAGCTGCCATTGAGGGTACATGTACACTGTCTTGACTCTCTGAAACTTCTTTACTAGGAAGGTTCAACTTGGTATGTTCAAGAGCAATCTGAGCCCTTCCCCTCTTGCTGTGTGATTTGCCACCTGGATGAGGTTTATGGCAATTCATATCTGAGACATCAGAATGCTCAACCTTCATTCGCTGATTGTTAGAGAATGGAATGCCCTTTTTCACTGAATCCTCAAGTTCTCCAGTAAAAGAACTCCAATGGGGCTGATGCCTAGATTTATCACCGTCAACCTGAACAGAAGCTTCCTTAGGATGTAGGGAAATACCACCATCAACTTGTCCTGAGAGAGACCGAGATCGATTATGAGAACCCCTAATCAAAGATTGAGCGATGGTTTGATTTCTCATTCCACCATCTTCCCTTCTGGAGAATTTAACGTCTGATACAACAGGCCCCACTTGCGATTTTGATCTGATGGCCTCATTCTGCTTGGAGAGGTCCCTAAGCTGTGACTCAGAACCCACTTGATTTTGATTGGAACAAATCTTCTCTTCACCAAAAGCAGAAGTTATTGATGGATCCTGAGAAGAGCCCAGATTATTTTGCACAACCTGTTCTGATGCAGAAGGCCTCTGTTGAACATTAAAAGCTGCTTGATCCTTCCAATTGGTTGCCACATTGGAGTCAGCCTCCTTCTCTTTAACAGGAAAATCCCCAATACGGATCTGAGGATGAGCAGGAGCTTTCAACCCAACATCACCAGACCTTCGGGGACCACTTTGGAGAACAGAATTGGATGAACTGTCGGAATTATTAAATCCTTTATGATCCTTATCTTCAGATGCAACCGAGACTACATTGGATTTTGTATGTGGAACAGAGGAAACCGAAGAGGGGGTACACAAGGGGCTTTCCGTATCCTTCCTATCACCACTCACATCAATGCTCATGTCACTGGCGCCACTCCATCTTCGCAAAACAGACTTCTCAGCTGTCGCTGCCGCTGTAGAAGGTCCTGAAGAAACATCAGAGGATATCCTCCGTAGTTCCACAGATTTGCTAATAATGGGTTTTCCGCCTCCACTGCCGCCACCGGAATTCTCCTTCTGCTTGTTCTCAAAGAGGTTGATCCGGTCCTGCACACTGAGCCGCCGCGACGGCTGGGCCGTTGGAGTTGACGATTCAGTAGGGGCCTCTTCCTCTTTCTTCTCCTTCTCCGCAACGACTTCGGCTTCGCCTTTCTCGTTTACCACGGAACTACGTTGAGAAGCGAAGGTGGCAAATTGCATGGGCTGTCGCCACGTGGAGGACTTTAATTGTTCAGATGATTGGGCCTCCATGGTGTTCCGCTGATTGGTCCTGATGTGGGGCCCAGATTGATCTTCGGTGGGGTCTTCAATGGACATATCCGACCCAACCGATGATCGGAGATAACGATTGTCATTGTCCGCTAACTTCCAAAGGCTGATGAGTTCCGGTCTCCTCTGGTACAGTGCCATAAATTTAGTGCAAGCTTCCCTGCGCTCCAGGAAAAAATTGGGGGGGGGGGGGGGGGGGAACAAGGTTAACATTAAGAGATAAAAAATTGAATAAGAAAATTCCTTTGGAATATAATCAATTCGTGTAAATTTTAAATATATCTGAGAAAAAATTAAAAAGAAATGCCAATAGAAAAGGCCCGTCTATCTTCCATCCATACTTTCATATAATGTAACATAAAACCACAAGGATGGACTTCTCTCAACTTACAATTAATTGCACTACTATGAAACTTTAGCTCAGTCTTTATACAAATTATAAATAAGAACAAATAAGGAAAGGAAGAATGAAATAAGCTACAATTTAACCACTACTAGAATTAATTCTATTAGCACTGACGAAAATAACTAAATTGGAAACACATATTAATGATATATATATATATATATACAAGTGGGGTGTTTCCCAGTTCTATTGAAAATAATGGGCAGGTTTAGGATGACTGACCCGGGGCAACAACTGGTAGTTGAACAATCATAAAAACATTTAATGGTTTCAATACCAGATCATCAGGGTTTCCTATTTATTACAAGTTATCTTTTACATACAAGATCAACTGTCAGCCTGTCCATACAAGATAAAGAGCTAAGCCTGCAACCTGCATGCTACCTATCCGGAGCTTTGTACTGTACAGCAAAAAGAGCTCAACAACAATCCTATAGAGATAAATGATCCATGTGTACGAAGGTGGAACCAGCATGGAGGAAACATTGAAGACAGCTTGGATTTTACCTGACTAAAGAAAATTTGGATATAGTTTTCTTATCCTAACCTACCTTTGGGAAAGCCATAGCCCAAAAGTTAGCTCAAGAAATTAGAGCTAGAATGCCCAAGATTCATACAAACCCCGCCTTAAAACCCATACTTCAAATGTAAAGCTCAAGTCACATTGTATCATTGGATCACAACAACTCTGCTCATATAAGCACTTCCTTATAACTAGACTGTAAACAGACGAATTTTTTATGTCCAAATCTAGAGAATTTAAACAAGGAAAAACTTTGTTTTATGTTCCATTGACACACATTTCGTCACTTTCAGAAAAGAACTAATCAGCAATCCAATCACATCACCAGAAATTTGCAGAGAGTGGAACCAATATAAGGTGAGCTTGAAGAACTTCACCCTTTTCTTTTATAGACCAGTGAAGCCTATCTATTTGATTCCTCCATTTACCAAATTGAAGGCAACTCTACTCATAGATACTGCACAAGCGCGCAAACCCTAAAAAAAGGGACTCCCGAGAAGGGTTTAAACTCAGGATTTTTATAAATTGCAAGAGCTTCTTACTTCAACCGATAAGCGCCGAATTGATCTGCAAATTGTTGTAGTTCAGACACACTATCAGGATTAAAACCAGCAGCAGAAGCACGAGCACAAGCTGTGATTAAGTCCTGCTTAACTGCAGTAAGCCGTACATCAATAGCCCTCAGAAGTTCCTTCCTGTACGAGATGGAAAAAAATTAACTAGAAAATAGAAGGAAAATAGTTACTGAAACTGCCCATAGCTTTCTAATTTTTCATTCTTGCAACATCGCAAGTTATATTCCCAGGCACTGAAGTCATGAGAAAAGATGAATCTCTCATCTTAGATGGCAGATGCAATAATTTTCATCCTCTATCACCAATATAGGGAGCCCAACCAAAAGAAAATAATGATCGCAACACATGCAAATTGTATTGCTCCCAAAAAAAAATTGAAGTGAGGATGGAAAAATACTTGGTTGCATCTGCTGCTGCTGCTGCTGCTCCTGTTCCATCCCCACCTGGAGAAATTTTGACCAAATGATTTATTAGTGTCACTATCAATCACCCAAGAATACTCAAGCAAAAGAAACTCCAATGGCCATGAAGAGCCGCAATCCTAGACAATACATAGGTGTCAGTGCCATGAATAAACAGGTCTATCAACAACAAACCCCACCTGCACCTAGTGCCCGCATTATTCAAAGGTCACAATGCACAAAGGTAGTTGCTATTGCATTTATATTAACCATTAAAAGAGATAAGCTAAAATCATCTCTTTGTCTTCCATAAAACTTATTTAACCTAAATTTCATCTAGTTTGGTTTCCCAATTTCAAATCCTCTTCAATGTATCCTTTCTTTCTGGACATAAACATCAAAGTGATCGGTTATTCAGACACTAAGTTTCAATTTTATTTTCTGTTTCCTCGCAAGGATATCACCTGTTATTCTTGAACCATTGAATCTTGAAAATATTTTTCATGTGCTCTTGACATTTTAAATAAAACAATTACGAGTTCAAAGTTCCAAAGTTACTATTCCCATTATCTTTTAAATGCATATATGTTCTCTTTAACACCCTATTAGGTTTAATCATGAACCTATCACAATTTTCCGTTCAAGAGTAGTCCCTTTGCTTCTCTAGACAGTGATCCCTATTTCCTATTCCAAAACCCCTTGTCACAGCCAATGCGTACACAGTTATGGTGAATAATCGTGAAACAGAATGATCTTCAAAGAGAGTGGTACATACCTTGAGAATCTGTCCGCTGATCTCCAGACCCCTGAAATAAGGAGTTTCCAAGATCAGCAAAACAAAATGAGTGCTTTACCCAATTATTTGAACCAACATTCTATAGGTCATCATGTCATACCTTAGAATATATTATCCGCGCTGCTTCCAACTGGGACATCTCTGCATCAAAGGTATTGACCATTTCCAAAACCTCTGGCGTGCTAACAAACCGTGCAAACCTACAAGTGCCAAAGGCCAATTAGTCCGAGAGAAAACTAGAAGGTTAGATAAACAGGTATTTCTTATGGTGCAATTTTCTTCATTTTCATCGCTTTGACCTTTCAAGTGTTCCTTTGGTAAACCATGCCTCTGCATTTTTGTGTCTCTCAATTTCTAGCTTAAATGATTGGACTGCTTGTGCAGCCTGCTCTTCGGCAACCTTTAAATGGGTCACAAAATGTTTTACAAATCCTGATGCCAGCTTCTCGGAATTTCCGTCACTTGAAATGAACAATTCACATCTGCTCAAAATAAGAAAAAACAGAACGATATATGATGTATTAAAAGTATAATAAACAGAAGACCACATGACAGCTTGAAAAACCAAATAAGTTGTTATTCACACCTTGAACGCTTTGGAGACAACTGGAATACAGCATAATCAAGAGGTGCGTCAGACTTCATTTTCCTTTATTAAAGGGAGCTCTATCAGTTCTCTGACCTATGCACATAACCAAACGCATTTTTTCATCATCGTTTTCGTTTGTTGGTAATGAAAATCAGCAAAATCCACCCCAGAAGTCCTATACTTAGAATGTAGATTCTGCAAACAAAAGTAAGAAAATTTCAGATAAATGAAACTAGTTTAATGAATTCTTCATCAGATGATGGCCCGTCATATTTAAATTGGCAAACTATACAAATCGGCACTTTTCAAACGAGTAACAGCATATAGAATTTTACCAAAGGCCTACAAGGTTAGCCCCACTCGTTTGAATTCCATAACAGAGGAACACCATAGATCCCAACCCAAAATCCAGCATAAAAACAAATTGCTCCCAAATTTAAGCACTGCAGCATATAGAAATCCAAATTCGCCATAAAGGAATTAGATGGCATAGATCTGATTCAATAAAGACCTCACTCAAGTGTGAGACCGCAATGACCTCCTATTGAATACGTTCCTATAACCCCAACATTCGATATCTGACGGAGCTAAACCCAGGAAATGCAAGCAAAACAGAGTATTCATGTACACATTTGCACAAACAACTACCTCGAGAAACAATGCAAGCAGTAACATCGAAAAAAACCCTAACGATTTACATTCAAAAGCGGAACTGAAAATGTCGGAAGATCGAGGAATTCAATGCACGGCTCCAGAGTAGAAGCTGCGAGATCTTCAATTGCGCAATCCGATCCTCTGAATTCAAGTTGAATAGAGCACCAGTATTTGGCTCGCTGGTCTCTTTTTTTTAATATATTCTTCTTTTGCGTTGCTTCTTCTGAGTGGCACGAGCTCTTTTTTCTTTGTCTCTCAATATTTTTGAAGTTTTACGAAAACCCTACAATGACAAGATGGTCTTTGCTTTACTCATCCCCTCAAATCTCTTTCTAGCTTTCTCTCTCTACACTCTATCTCAACTACAGTAGAGAGAGAGATGAGAGTTTGAGTTGGGAGGTAAGGGACAGAAGAGAGAGAGAGAGAGAGAGCTGTATATATGGCTTCAAAGCTCAGATAAAATATATTTTACTGTCACTGCCATTTTTGAAAGTGCAAATCGAACAATGTTTATTATACAAGTAGGACTGAGAAAGATTTACCACCAATACTGTATCAGATGCCTTTGACTGAAATTTTATTGGTAATTTCATTTCTATTATTCTATTTTTGGCTTTTCAATTGCTTTTTACAAAAAAAAATACTATTAGTCTACCATTTTTAACTAAAAATATAATTTATTGATTATCTTGAGTTAAGCTATATTGATGGAGTAAATCTATGTACATTCTCATTGTTAAATTATCTCAAATTTCTTTTAATTTGGCATTTTAAGCTGTAAATAAAAGAAACTCTCTTAAAAATAAGGGTTATATAGCATATAATATAAATTTTATTTTTTATATGTATCTAATATCTTAATATTATTTATGATATAATTTTATCCATAATTTTTTAATTTAGTGTAATCTTGATACTTGAGAAATAAGATTATTTTTTAAATTTACATTGAATTAAAAAAATTATGCATAACATTAAACTACATTAAAATTACACTATATAATAAATAATATCAAGATATTGAGTGCTAAATAACCTCAAAAACAAATACTCCCTTTGGCATTTACATGTTGATTTAAAAATTCAATGCAGAATTTATTGATTTCCTTTACATCCTTAGTTACATAAATAATTTAAAAATATTTAAATGCATTAAATTATTAAGAATAAATTTGACAATGTGATTTATAGTATCTTGAAATTCATTTGTAACTTTTAAGTATCTTCTGCTTCTTATATATTATATTTCTAACCAATGTGGTAATGCCTATAGTAAAAACTTTTGATGATTTAAATATAAAATATTTAAATATAATATATTCAAACAGTCGTATAAAAAATATGTTATATTCTTTAAAAAAACACTTATAAATAGAGTTTTTTCCTCTCTTTTTTTGTCACACCATATGCCTTTTTTAGTTGAACATCATGATACATTAATCATTTTTGTTAAATTCCTTTTCTTATTTCATCAGTCTCCATATTTTAAAAATATATATTTTGGCAGCTATCTCGTAACTAGTTTTTTTAAAAAAAAAAAACAGCCTATTTATTTTTATTTTCACAAACTAGTGTTGTATACAATAGCTTAAGAATACAAATAGATAAAGTGTGAGTATTATATTTTAAAGAGACATGTAATTTTATTATATTTTTTTATCATGTTGTTTTTGGAATATAATAACTCAAGAACAAGATATGTGATTGATTGAATTAATATTTGATATATATATATATATATATATATATATATATATCTCTGTGTGTGTGTAGCAGAATTGGCATTGGGTAAGTGTTGCTAGCAATGAGGTTGGATTTGCAGTGTTTGTCACGGAACCAAACATGAAAAGTCAAGTGCATTTGACGACGTATCCACCTGATCCACTACAATTACTATTTCTGTTATCTCATTTGCTAATGGCATAAATTAACGTAGTCCCAATCAACCAATTGTCTGTCCAGTTACTTAACGAATTTAAAAGACACCATTAGCCACACCTTTCTATATTTTACTCTCATGTTCCTACCTTAAGTTCAACGGTTAAAAAGTTAAAATATATAATTATTTATAACTTATTTAATTTTTATAGATTATTATTTTATTATGGTTCCAATTATCACACTTAGAAAAATATCATAGTTTTTAGCGGGTTAAATTTATATCTGATGGTAATAGACAGTTCACCTTACCTTATATTAGTATCGTGTAAGAGAAAATGAGACTTTACCCTACTTTTATATCATAGGTGAGTCCAACCTCTTTTTAAAAAAACTTATAACACAGAAAAAACTCTCAAGTTGCTCTAAATTTTAATAGTTAATTTTTTTAAAAAATATTAAAAAATTTAAATAAATTAATAAATATAACTAATATAAGAGTTAATTGACTGATTTGAATAAATTAAATAATATATTATATAAATTTATTATAATCAATTATATTTGATTATAATTAATTAATTAATTTAATTTTACTATTTTTTAAAATTAATTTAATTTTATATTAAGAATTAGGTAGTATTTTTTTTTTCTTCATACAAGTATATATATCCAGCGCGTCACATTCATCAATTGATTATTAAACTTCATATGTTCCAACTTCACTGTAATTAATACTAAATTATATGTTTTCACCCTTTCCATAAATAAAATATTTTTAGAGGAAATTGCTAATACAAATTAATCTTATTAAATATAATTAGAAATCTTATTTTTTTTTTAAATTAGATGTATTGGACTTCTAAGAATGCCTCTCATTTGACACGAACCCCTAATTAGTAAAGAGTATTTTTGAAATAGGATCATTAATAAATCATTATTTTTCTAAAAGGTCTTATATTGTGAATTATGAAACCATTCAAAAAGATATCTTATATAAATTAAAATGAAGGGTATTTTTAAAAACATTTCAAAAGATGAAGTAAGATAATTATAAAATACAGAGCCTATGAAAATTATATTTTTATGCAATTTTTCTCTCCTGGATTATTAAATAATTGCATGACTGCTATGCGAGTCAATGAATATATATTATGTACCACTCCCTCATTTAATATTATGATTTTTTTACTTAATTAAAGGTTATCGAGAGCATAGAAAATTATTACCTCTTTTAATAAATATATTTGTCAATATCTAAATTTATATTCCCTTTTTTTAAAATATGATATTATTTATCATCTCAATCAATAATTTAATAATGTATTGATTATTATAGATTTAAATGCTACATATGCCACATTAATTATTTCCATCTCTCTCATTTAATGTTATTTTCAAAAAAAATCTCATTAACTTTTCAGTTTTTTTACTATCTTTATATTCCACGTTTAATACTCTCATTAAAATATAAATATTTTATTAAAGAAAGCGATACATTCTTTACACAACAATAATAAATAATTAATTTAATAAATTTGAATAGTTCCCTAAAATTAGCTGATTATATCTTATACTTATACTTGGGAACAAATAAAACACTAATTTCCAAGTACAATCAATTGAATGCCTTCTCGCACATATAATCCGTTTCAATTCTCTAAATCCATATCTTTAACATGGCATTTAAAACAATGGGTTAAGCCATAAAAAAAAAGGTTAAAATATATAAATTTTCCTTAATTTTGAGCTAGTTACACATAACCCCCATAATATTTAAAAATATAAATTAAAAATTCTAATATTTTATATTTTAGTTATTAAGTCTATACCGTTAAAATTAACAGTTTTACCATATCTTAATTTTATATTTGTTATTATATACCATGTTATTTAAAAATAATATTTAACACTTAACATATAAATTTAAAGTTTTTTTAGATAATTAAAATAAAATACTTAAAAGCTATGAAATATTTAAATAACACTTAATATGTAATTTAAAGTATTTTTTAAAAACTTAAAATATAAAATACTTAAAAAAATATTTAAAATATTTATTTGATTATATATTATTTAAATAAAAATATATAAATTATTTAAAATTACGTGTAAATTTTCAATTGATATTTTTTAAATAATATTGTATATAATAAAAAATAAACAATAGAGGTTTATAATCAAAATATAAAATAACAGGGTCTTTAATTTAAACTTTTAAGGAATTGAGATGTTATGTAGAAATATCCTATAATTTAAGAATTTTATGTATTTAAGCCAAAATAATAATAGGAGCCCTTTTGAAAAACTAAGTTGCCATGTGACTAATATATATAGGTTTAAATAATACACGCAAATAATAAAGTGACATTTTGATAAGATGAAAATTAATTTGCCTTAAAAAAAATTCATTAAATTCAATATTTTTATTAACGATACTATGGCCATTATTTGCTCCACTAGATCAAATGTCACCTTAATTTGTACAAGTTTATTAATATTTATTTCATGATAATTGAGTTGGTATCTGAATTGAAGTTATTCATTTTCTTAAACATAAAACTTATATAAATCCATTTGCTTATATCTATTAAATTTAATTCTCTAGTCAAATTTTGTCATGTGTAATTTTATTATTAGTAGTGATCTGACAGAATTTTAAATTTTTATCAATGTAAATTTTTATTATTAAAAAAATTCTACATGAGAAAATTTGATTAGGGAGTTGGACCTAATGGATGCAAATGAACATAAGTTTTGTCCCTTTTTAAAATAATAAAATTAAATAATTATAAAAACATTCTAAAGTTGTAGAGCTAAATTATATTAATATTAAAATATACTAAAAAGCTTAAGAGACTAATAATACGTTTTTGCTCTGAAATTGTAACGAATCATTCATTTTTTAATAACAATTTGATTTTTTTTAATTCATGCCAAAAGTTAACGTATTTAATAAGTTTAGTAAAAAAACAAGTGTAGTATAATTGTTTATGTACTAAATCACAGTGCTAAAAAGATAAAAAAAATAATTATTTTTTATTTATGTAAATAAAAATCTCTATATATAAATAATATTTATAAAAATATTTATATATCGTCTATTAATAAAATTATTAATAATAAAATTTAAATTTATAACATTATAACTTATAAGTCAATTTATATTAATATTTGTTAGCTTAACATAAGGTAATCTATCTAAATATAAAAATAAGTTATTTAAATACCAATTGAAGAGATTAAATTACTAACATAAGCAACATATCAGTATCTTTTTAAAAGAAGAAAAATAGTTAGAATTAACGTCAATAATACAAATTAATTAAGCCAACAAGTATTGACATATAGCAATTCATAAGAACTCTACTTATAATGAGCCCTCGAGTTATCTAAATTTTTACTCGGAACGAAATACGAATATTATTATCTACAACACCCATTCTTCTAAAATATCTACACTCACCCCTCTTGGATGCAAAAGTTGAAGGTCCACGCCAAAAAAAAAAAACAACTTGATAATTGTACGGGGTGTTGACGGGAGAGAGAGTAAGCATAGTGGGAAGTGGGTCCCATCACGACAAAAGTCCCATTTCAGGGACACGTGTCATCCCGATGGTATTCTTGTGGGGGTTACCGTTAAGAGCTTTCACTGTCAGAACGCGAGTCTCTCGGCCGGAATCAGCAAGCATTATTAGCTATCGAGAAGAGTGGCTTCTATTCTCTCTTGCTTTAGCAGCAACTTCCCTCCCCCCAATCAACATCCCCCACGTGTCCATCCCAATCTTCCCTAATGTTCCACGTGGCGGAACTCTATTCGCCCTTTCTCTATCCCAAGAAAGGAGAAAGTGCCAGGGTTTTGTCATTACCCCCCAAATATGTGATTATTACCACTTGATCAAGATTATTATTGGGTTGATGCTGATTTTGATGCTAATCCCTTAAACCCATTTGTGTAATCATAACACGTCAAATCAGTCGGATAAACCACTCTCCAATTTTATAGAAGTTGTCTGGCTTTCATGACTTTTTAAATATTTGATATTTTAAAATTTCCAACTTTTCATTATATATAAGAAAATATTTGAGACAGAGACTGCTAAAATACAATTAGAAGGGTTTAGCACCCAAGTTAATAAATACACGTGATATATTATATTTATTTTTCTCTTAATTTATTTTAACAATTGAAATCATCTTGAAGTTTAAAATGGTGTATAAATAGAAATGAGAATTTATATATAAAAAAAAGGAGAGATAGATAATAAAAAGAAATGCAAGAATATATGTGGGTGTTAAAAGTAAATCATAGAACACACACATATATTTAATTACAATTAAGCAAATTATATTTCTGTTATTAAAATGTGATTATTGTCAATCGATCACCTTACATTTCAACCTTCACAAATATATATATGGTTTTAAATAGAAATAAAAATAGAATTCCAAATGTCAAAAATAAACAGGAAATAAGTTTTAAGAAGTCAACCGTATTATTAATGGCGGTATTACAACGACGGATGTGGAACCAAGAATTTCATTTGTATATGAGAAATAAGGACTGCAACAGTCGAAGACATTTATGTTTGTAATTGATTTTCAATTTGATATTATTTTATAGAGATTTTGAGAGCAACGAAAATAAGTAAATTGTTTAATCTATTGGCCCTGGAAAAAGAGGAATTGTTTCCTGCCCTTTATTTTAACCGAGATTTAGCTTCCTATTTTTATTTTTAAATTTGATTGTTGTTTTCTCATATTTCAAAATTCGCTTATCAATCTAGCCTAATAATTAAGAACTATTTAAGGACATGAGAGGCCTTAAAGCTAACATAAGACACGTTAGAATAATATCATTTTAATATTTTATATGAGTCATTTGTACCTTATTTTTAGATATTAAATAATTAATAAAAAAAATTATATTTAGTCTTATAGAAAAAATTGTGATTAAAAATAAGCTGTTAATTACCGTATAAATGATTTATATTTAAAGTTATATTTTTTTCCTTTTTAAATGACTTATATACATTAGCAAAATAGCATTATTGATAAGTAGCAATAAAAGTTTATCCAGGTGATGATAAAGTTGTGTGTTGGTGGCATCTCATGAGTTGATTTGATATTAACATATGGCCGAAATTATTATTATCTTAATTTGTAAGTGTTAAAATTTATATTTAAGGGTAATAGACAGCTCATCCTACTTGATATTGGTATTGTCTAAGAAGAAAGGAGATTCCGCCCTCCTTTTAAATCATGAGTGAGTCTAACCTCTTTATAAAAAATTTTGTGCAAAAAAAATATTAATATCTTATATTAAATACATATTTTATTAGAATATAATATCAAATTAAATAATTGAAGAATAAATAAATAATATATAATGTCAAAAGGAGTTATATAAAAGTTTAATATGAAATAGAGATAATATTAAAATATAATCTCATATTAAATAATTTAAAAATAAATAAAAAGTATATAATGTCAAATAAAATCTATCAAAATTGAATATATTTATATTACAAATACTTAAAAAAGAAGTATGCCAAGAAAAAAAGGTGCCCCATTGAAGGATTGAGGTATGGCCTACCTTCTGACTTTAGTCGCTCTCAACAATATGGTTCTACTCTGAGGAATAACCCGACCATTAATTCCAAGTATATATTTTCACATTCTTGGAACTGTTTTTCAATTTGGTACTTTCTTTTGTGGATTAGACAGTTAGAATGTTACCTAGCCGACACGCTTGAATGTATTCAGAAGATGGAAAAGTAAACCAGAAAGAAAGATCCTCAAGGCAGCTAAAATCCTTGATCGACGCTCAGTATTGAAAAAGTGAAATATTGGAGATGCGGGGTATCGAACCCCGTACCTCTCGCATGCAAAGCGAGCGCTCTACCGTTTGAGCTACATCCCCTGTTGAAGATAAGTTTCAGTAATAACATAAATCAATAAAACACATAAAAAAATGAAGAAATGTCGTCCGAAAACAAAGGAGAGTTCCACCACATGCTGCCCGAACCTACGGCTTTTGGGCTTAGCCCACCGCTTTGTCATTAAAAGAGAGAGAGAGAAACTAAGATGAGATGAGGAGGATATCTTTACCATTAGCGAAGCAGAGATTATGAAGAATCAATCTCACCTTATTTGTATTTTTATGTTATTTATTTGTCATCCCATTTATTTAATTATGATTTCTACAAAAGTTCAAACATCTTTTCTTTGACTTACAACATAAAGTTTCTTGATTTAGAGCATATTTAAATACTTCTTAAAATTACAATTTTAGAGAAAATTATAGTTTTAAAATAAAAAAAAATCTATTCAAACATCTCATAAAATTTATTAATTAATTATTTATGCTAAAATTTTAAGGTTAAAATGATAGTACTTTATGAAGATAAATATTTTTATTTTTTCAAAAGTTATTATATACTAAACTTATATTTTTTTTTCAAAATTAATCTAAATATACTCTTGTAGTCTCCTTGATGAGCATTGTTTGTTCAAGTTTTAACTAAAGGCTTATTTATTCATTTGACTTCATATATATCCTTATGTTATATATATTGGGTAATAATAACCATTACAACTTACAACATGTCACCATGATCAATATAACTCATTGTCTATATATTTAACTAATAAGAAGATAAGACATACAACTATTTAGAGTATATTTAATATTTGAGGAGTACTATTTTATTGTGGTTATAGTCGCGATATTTAGAGAGATATCTTAATTCTTGGGTGTCTTGGTTTAAACTTGAGAGTAATAAACAGTTTACTTTACCCGATATTAGTATCATTTAAGATGAAGGGAGATTTTGTCTTACCTTTATATCGTAGATGAATCTCACTATTTTTCAAAAAAAATTATAAAAAAAAATAGGATCAATATAAAATATAAAATAATATAACGACCCATTCATTACTCATTGATTATAGACAATACGGTTCATTTTGAGCTCAAATCCTTTCTAATTCTAATTCTAGCATATTTATAAAAATTTATAATAAGTCATGTTTTTTTATTACTTATGACTAATATAAGCAATTACTTAGATTTCATAAAATGATTAGAAAAACTAGTTTAATTGATAAATAAGATGAATATTCATGCAGTTAGATGAAGATCTGTGTCCCTCTAGTATAGAGAAGAATGACGAGAAGGAGGAGGCAAACAATAAGAAAACAATCGAAAACAAAACCATAAGAAGGTCACTGAGAAAATATTTTAAAGAGACAAAATAAGACCAAGAAAGTAGACAAGGCATTAAAGTTCATATGACACCTCCACCAAATATTTACTTAAAAATAACCTCATCTCGCGTTTTTTTCTTCAAATTTTTAATATACACGTGTATTTACAATTTAAGTGGTGACGCATGGAGGGTGATACTACTTCAATTCTTAATATAAGATCATACTAAAAAATTAATATTAATTTTAAATATAAAATATATTTTATATATTTATTAAATTACACATATTGACACTCTATCATTAATAATTAAGTAAAAGAGAGGAGAATAAATTAAAGAAGATAATTAAGGTATTTAAAAAAATATACTATATTAATAAATTTAACTAACTTATTTAATCTAATTAAATTAGTTAAAAATATCTTATATTAAGAACTAAAAAAATATATAGGTATACTAATTTGAGCTTCATCTATATCATTTATTTAAGAGTGTCATTTGTTTATTATTTAACTGAACGCCAAACTTATGTTATTCATTTGACTTCATTCATATCTAATAATTTTTCTTTAAAAAAAGTACAAAGTAAAAGAAAATGAAGTCACAATTTATAAAAAATAAATTCAAATTAGTAAGAAAATATTTAAATTTAGGATTAATGATTATCACGTAGAAGTAATATTATCTTAATTTTTTTTCAATATTACCCATAAAGTATTAAAAATGATCGGTTATATATGACCCTTTAACATATTAAAATTTAAATTTAATCTCTCAAACATTTTAATGTTTGATTTAAAGCCTTTGTCGTTAGTTTATTATTAATTTACTGACAGAAATTAGTACATCAGATTAATAGAAGGCATCATATATAAATTAGTAAATTTATATAATTGTATAATTTTGTATAAAGATTAAAATGCCATTTTATTATTATATATATATATATATATATAAATAAAAACATCTCTTTATGTCTTTGGGTTGCGGCAGCTCTCTCAAGGTGTCCCTCCTCCCAATTGTACTGATGAGCACTCCACATGGTTTCTCCCAGAATCAGGCTCGATGCTGGCAGGTATCTGGCTTATACAGAGCTAGGCGTCCCCAAGGAGAAAGCCAAACACAAGATCATTATTGTTCATGGATTTGGAAGCTTCAAAGAGATGAATTCTCTGGCACCCCAAGTACCCCAACTTGAATCCCTCATCTCATTTCTCCTCTAATTTTCGTTGGATTTTGATCTGAATATTGCTACAAGGGGAAAAAAGAACAAGTCTGAATTTGAAATATTCTTAAAATTAGGTGCCACCAACCATATCTTCTGCAATATGATCGGGTTGGATATGGAGAAAGTGATCCAACCCAAAACGCTATTCTTAATTCGGAATCTTTCAGTAAAACATATGCCTCCTGACGTATCTTTGCATCAAGGGATAACCAAATCTTGAGAGAGCCACCGCTGAGTTTTTTCTAATGATAAAATAACATTTTAATTTTTATATAAAAATATATAATTATATAAAATCATTAATTTATATAGGATGCTATGTAAGATAATATATAGGATAACATGTGTCTTATGTTAATCTGAATTTATGTCAGTAAATTAACAGTAGACTAATGGACCATAACAAGGGTTTTAAAATCAAACATTAAATCATTAGAAAAGTAAAATTAAAATTTTGATATATTAAACGGTCATGTGCAATTGATCAAAAATTTAAAAGCTTTTTATAGATTTTAGCTATTTTCTTAACATTCAATATTTATTTTTTCAAGAATTTTACTCATTTTTTAACATTTTCATAGCAATACTTAAAAAAAACAATAATGCCCATATATGACAATTTTGAGGGCAACATTATACTTTAACACTTAAATTTATCATACATACATTTATTTGAAACAAGATAGGTCCGTCAATGTTTATAAATTACATTTACCAAATATTGACTGAAAAACAAATGTAGAGAATCTAATCTCCCGATTTTTGGGAATTACTACACACGAAATTTTCTAGCTTCTTTGAGTTCCACTGAGAGAGAGGTCAATCTCCACAATCCATATACACAATCAAAACCCCTGAAACGAGGTTAAAAACACATACATATATGCACGTTATTATAATACATGTATATATATAGAGAGAGAGAGAGATGGAGGGAGGGAGGGAGAGAAGGGAAATTGAAAAGAGACAGAAAACAGAGAGAAGAAAGAAGCAGCAGTCAAACTCAGGTCCGAGGAACCATCTTATTGTAGGAATCTACTACTTGTTATCTACACACACGTAAACGATGTTTCCCTTGGAATCTCTCTTCTGTGTACAAAACGCATTCATCTGCCTGACATTTTCTAGCCAAAGTTTCTCGCTTCCCTCTTTCATCGATCAAAAGCACTCATAATCACCCTGTAAAACCACCCATAGGCCACCATAGTTACAAACTCAGACAAGAAACAATGTCAAACAGGAAACAGGAAGGAAGACAAAAAATAGAGAGATAACCAATCGGAAATGTTCGGACTTGTAGTCTCAGGTCGCTCTGCTTGAGTTACCGGTTTTCTCCTCGTGAATTTCTTGAAATCATCTACTGGAGTCCCCGCTGCATGAAAATAACACAACAAAAAGCCATTAACGTACACAAATCTCTCCAGAGAGCATAGTTAGACCATTCAAGTTCATGCGTTTATTCTCATCTTCTGACATTTCTCTGTTTCTCCTCTCGTTTCATGTTTCTTACGCATCAGAGAATTCCAATTGTTCCACTAGAATCTCAGCCTTTTAATATAAGAATGAAGTCATAATTGGGTCATAGTCCACTATCTTTGAGAGTCTCTGCACCCAATAGGACGGAAGAGAAGAAAATAGAAAGGTTGATTTGAGGAACATCAGAAAGACTCGTATGGCAAAAGTTCACTTTTGGGTTGCAGAATCTAATTAATATTCATATCAGAAGTTCGTATTTTCCTTGTTCAACCAAGTCACATACTTTTATATTCCAGTCATAAATATCTAACTCGAAACAGATACTTGACTCTCATATCAGTATTCAAAATTTTAACATAAGAACAACGTATAAACATGCCCGTTTCTTATATAAAATCTTCAAACACCTTCCATTCAAGCATATAACCCAACCAACCTTCCTTCAGACATTAAAACAAACAGATAAAGGGGGAGAAGAGAATTACGTGTAGAAGGCGTGCGAGGGGTGGTGGGATAGGGGGACGGGTCCGGGAAGGAGGCGGGACCGGAGGAGGAGAAGCACCGGGAATCGGAGCTGGTGCGAAGAATGGTGATGCTGCGAGTGATGGAAGGCGGCGGCGAAACCGGAGAGGTGGAGGAGGCAGAGAAGGAATCGTACTTGCGAAGTTTTCCGAGGCCGGACTCGGGAGCAGGGCCGGCCAGCGTTTCGTCCCAGAGCTTGTGAAGAAAACCCATGATTATTATGGAATCAGGTTTCTTTTTTGGAATAATATTGTAAAACCCAGGAGCGAAACGTAGAGATAGAACTATTTTTTTTTTTTTTTAGGTTGTTTTGGTTTGCGAGGGAAGTGAGAAAGAGTGTACTTATAGATAGAGAAAGGGAGGGTGAGGACGAAGATGCGGTTGAATTTTGACGGCTAAATTTCTAGTTTAAGCTCCGGCTAATGTGGCTTTCTTTTGAGCCATCGAAATCGTATTTCTATTTTCTCTTTTATTCTCCTAAATCGTAATCCTAAATCCATTTTGTGAGTGTGTGACTTGAAAAGATCTTACACAACCAATTAATGAGTATTAATTAGTGTTTTTGTTTTTCCAATCGGGATTTGGCTTCCCTCCTCCCAACTTCAATGACAAAGGTTTAATATATTAAAAATGTATTATTATATTAAAAATAAATAAATAAATTTAATTAATTAAAATTTAAGTTGAACAGTCCCAAATTGTAATTAAAAATAATCTATAATTTATTTATTTTTTATAGCAATTTTAAAAGGGTCATAGATAATTTTTTGTACCTATTATATCAAGTCCGATCACGTGCTAGGATCTCTCAAAGTTTAAATAATTTTTATATACAGAACGAAAAACAAAATGAAAATATTTTAAATATGAAAAATTTTGAAATTGAAATGCGTGTGAGGGTGTATTTTTTTCCTTCGAAGGAAAGAATGGACATTGAAATTGTCTCATTATGCTTTTTATTTTAAGTAAAAGTCTCTATGTGCTTTCATTTTCACAAAAATATCTAGATATTTTTACCGGATAAATTATAATTTGAGTTTTTGAAAAAAAATATTATACCTACTTTTCTAATATTTAAATTTTGTTGAAACGTCAAAAAATTAAAGAATAAAAAATCTAGCCCGATGAAAAGTGTGAGGAAAGATTTAATAAATAAAAAAAAAACTTGTACAGAAGAATCCAAAGAAATACATGTTGCTACAGCTTAAAATATTATATTTATTTCAAATTTTATACATATTAAAATAATTAAAAAAAAAAGAAACTAAATTTGTACGGTCCAATATAAATTTAGTGCATGATAAGCGCCCAAACTAATCCAGCTGAGGAGGGGAGGGAAAAATGAGCCGAGCCAAAACCGATGACGTGGGAACCAGAAGTATTGACAGAGGGAGAGGGGACATGCGGGCCCTACTTTGACACATTGGATAAGCTCACCACTCCAAATCTCCAATATCCATCCACCAAAACCAGACATTGACTCCCTTGTTGTGGGACCCACCATCCCCCAAAATTACTTATTGTCTTTATATTTTATATTATTTCTCATAAATATAATAGTTTTTTGGACAATATTCTCATCCGGGATACTTTTAAGTTTTCCAATTACTACACTTTTTAATTATGTGTACTAATTTTTTTATGTATATTTTAGTTAAATGAATATATTTATAAAAATATAACACGTGATAAAATAATATTGAAACTTTTGATAGAATGGATTAAAAAATTTAATCTAATTTTTTTATTTTTTTCCATGTTTCATAATATTTATTATTTTAAAATTTTAAGCATGTATTAAATTTATTAAGAAATACTAATAAATTTGGGAAATAGCAAATCAATTTTATAAAATTTAATGATATTTAATAATTTTATTAATTTTAAAAAAATTGTGATAAATAATAGTCACCGAAATTATGAACGAAAGCTACAAGTCTAGGGAAGTGTCTGGGAATAGAGTTTGTATAAATGCACACTGTTGAACTTTATAGTTAGGATGTTAATTATAAGATTTTATTAATTTTTTTTAAAAATAAAACAAATTAAGGATTGATTGTGAGGTTTTTTTATATAAAAAATTTAAAAAGGGGTTGGGCTCACCTATAATCTAAAGGTAGAGTGAAATCTCTATTCCTTCTAGATAATATTAATATTAACTAAAACGAATTATCTATTACTCTCTAACGTAAATTTAATTATGTAGGAGTTAAGATATTTTTTAAGTATTGTGATGGAAATTATAATAAAATAATATTTTTTTAAAAATTAAATATGTTTATGGAATGGGTGATTGGATGTGAGGGTTTTTTCTTTTTTTGATACAATTGGGTGTGAGTTTATGGTAGGCTAATTATCCACTTTGTTTGGGGTCTTCAGTTAACATCAAAGTGGGCCAAACCTTTGTGTCAATCACTCCCTATTTTGCTTCAGAATCACATCTTTTCCCTAACTTCAAACCATGTGGCTCCCACACATATGATAACTTCTCCTCTCGGTCTCCACAAAAAAAACTCATGGATCAAGACAACTCCATGTCATTGTTTTACAATAAATTGAAATTAGTTTCCCCAATTAGCACGGAATCTCATACTAATCTCTAGTTCCTAAGTACTCACTATATCTTAATAATTATAAGAGTTAGATTTATTTATAAATATAATATTAAAATTCATTATATCTCATAAAATTATAATTTATCTCTAATATATCTTTATATGATTATATATATTAAAAATAGTTTAAATATATATAATTAATAAGATATTTTAAGGGAATTAATATATGATTATTATACTTAATAAATTTATCTAACTACTTGAATATATTTAAATTAATTAAATATATTTTATAATTAAAAATGGAAGTATTATATTTTTGGATCCAAACAACGCCATGTCATTGTTTTTGTTTAATATTTTACCTTAAATAAAATATCTTGCGAGCCATATACTCCTCTCACCCTTGTTTATAGAGTGATTTTAACTATACCTCACATACTAAAATATAAAATTTGAATCATTAAATTTGCCGTGAGTAGAATATTTTTTCTAACTTTACCCCCTTATAGACTATTCGAAGAACCTTATTCACAAAATATTAAACCAGGATAAAAGTAAAAGAAAATAATAAATGAGATTACTAGTATTTTATAATAAAAATTAAAAATATTTTACAGTTGGTGTTTTATAATAAAAACAAATAAAATATTATTATCCAGATAGATAACACTCTATTGTTTTCTGCCATTGACTCCAAATCAGGCAATGTAGGTATGAGTAAGCTATCATTTAAAAGAAAAGCAAGCATTGCTGCTCTTAGAAATTATTTATTATGGAGAAGTTGTTTTTCTTCTCATCCACAACTCTTTAGGGAAGAAAGAGAGAGAGAGAGAGATTATTTATAGGAGTTTTTGAAGAGACTTTGTCAAGGATGTTGATGACAGTTGGTGCACGTAAGAATCTGATTAGATTAGATGGATGTTGCAAATAAGGACAAATAAAACTACACGTCGTTTTCTCTGCTCGCCACCTCAAACAAGAAGTCAATCGGTTTATGCCATTGTTGTATTTGTTAATCCATTCTTATGGACTAATCCATTTGGGGAGATATGTGTGGCACATTCCTTTGCTTAAATGCCCCCTTGTATATGTTTCTTCCTGAAAAAATGGGAGTTTTCGAAACAAGCGTTTTTGTTTTATGGTCAAACCCTATTGTCTTGATATTCTTCCCATGCCAACTGTCATTATTTTCTTTTTTTTTTTCAATGCACAAATATCCTCTCATTCAAAATGATTTTGTTTGGGGCCTTCTTAGACATTAACCTTATATCGGGATGAAAAAAACATTATAAATAAAAAATATTATTAGAGAAATTTTTTAAAAATAGTAGACAATTTTTAAACTATTTTTAAAAAAAATCTTTTATAGTATTCTAGCCCTCCTATTTTCTTTTTATTTTTTTATCTAAATATAGCCTAAATATATACTTTTTTTAATAAAAATTTGAATTTTAATTCCATATGTTTTGAGGAATTATCCTCCCTGCTATAATAGCGGGGTTACACAAACTTTCTTTTAACTTTAGCAGTACTTTTTTTTATATAGGAGTTAGTAGTATTGTTTTTAACCAAATTTTTTAAAAAGAAATTGGGCTTATCATGATACAAGAGTTAATAATACGAACTTATTTGAGAGACATGTATTTCTTAGCAAAATTTGGGCCGCAACTGGCCCAATAATTTGTGTGTGGGCCTAATCCTGCATATTTTGGGAGGGCCCACTTTTAATGTTAACAGTAGGCTTTTTAAAAGCACATATTAATAGAGGTTGGTCTGAATAGTAAGTGACTCAATATTGTTTAAATGAGATTTTGAGTTTGAGCTTTTGCGTATGCAGAAAATCTTCATTGGGAGACTCATCCAATATAACCAAGTACGTGACGTTGGTCAAATTCGGATGTAATTGGGACAAAGTTTCGATAAACTGGATGGGCAACCAAAAAATAAAAAGAGCACAGGATAATGCCTAGGAGGTATTCTAATTTTTAGGTAGCTAAATTTATATTTACAGATAATAGACGACTCGCCCTAATTGATATTGATATTATTTAGGAGGAAGATAAATTTACCCTTATATCATAGATAAACCTAACTTATTTTTAAAATTTTTTATATTGAAAAAAGAAAAGAAAAGAAAAGAAATAGCATAGGGTAAGGTCTACGAAAGAAAAGAACTACTACTAGATTATCCACTTGCGCTCTCTCTTTTTTGTTTTTTTTTTTATAATAAAAGGTTATGTGAACTGGTTCTTGATAACTTAGCAGGATTAAAATATGCCTCTTAATTCAGATAATGCTTATATAAATATTTATAAATCGTGTATTAACAATATCTTTATATTAATAGTTAAATTTAAATTTATAATTTTATAAATTATAAGGTAACTCATAATCCATTATACCAACTTTTGTTATACGCACTTGCCATCTTTCAAGTATGTATAGAGCAGCCCAAATGATACAACAACAATGGAACTGGAATCTCAAAAGACCAAATTTAATGACGAGCACGTCTTAAAACATTTTGAAGAAAGATGACTACTGAATTTTGATTTTAATCCTTATAATTTTTAGTTATAAATTTTTATTCTTATAGTTTCATAAAAATTTAATTCGAGTTTAACATCATTAACTCTAAATTAACAAAGTTAAAGATAGAGATTAAAACTAAGATTTATTAAAAATAAAAAATAATAAAACTTAAACTACAGACGAAATAATTTATGGTTTGGAAAATATTAATTTGTAATATTCTAAAATGGCTAGAAATTCATAAAATTTTGACAAAACACATAAAAGTTGTATAAATTTTTTACTAAAAAACTTCATCAATTATTAATGTAAGAATTAGATAATTAATCTGTATAGATCTACAAAATTAGTTAAATTCATTATTTATAAGAAAATATATATTAATTTGTTTAAAACGTAATCTTTAATCATCTGAATTAAAACTATTTTTTGATGAAACTTCCGTGCTCGAGCAATAAGGATCATTTAAAAAAAAGAATTATAAATTTAAAAGATAAAAATATATTAAAATATTATGTTTAAAGCTATAAAAATCTAATAACTAGCGTATTAGAGAAATATTAATCAAAAGTATATAAAGAGTAACTTTATGGGAGATAGAAAAATAAATTGATTGGCATATGGGCCAGGGGGAATGAATGAACAAAAGAAGTTGATATATGCTGCTTTAAAGGGTAGAGGCTCATAGACTAAGAAAAGAAAAATGGTTGATCCAAGTTGCCTCCTCCAATGGTTTTTGTTCAAAATTTCAACTTGTGGGTACTCTCCAAACAAGTTGACTATTATGATATCTATGATTTCTGACTCTTTCTAACACTAATAAATTCAACGGTCCCGTTTGTCCCATCACAACTTGTGCCATTTTGCTTGCATCTTACTCTTTCATTACCACCACTTGAATTATCAATATTGATATTACTTAAAAAAATCATCATCTAAAAATAAAACTGTATCCTACACTTAAATTATAAAATAAATCAACTCTCTTTTTTAAATTTTTATACAAAAAAAAATACTTTCTTGTGAGTAAATTTTAACAATATATATGGAAGAAAACACAAATTATCTCCGAAAAAATTAGAATAATTTTCCTATCAAAGTTTTTTGTTGGTGAAAACCTAAATTAGAATACCAACAATGCCTATATATATATATATATAATTTACAAAATATTAATTACGTATAAAAATTTATCAAATCCTTCCCACCTTCCCAATAGAGAGAGGTCTCCCTACTTTCCCCTTATCTTATTTCATTTATCTTTTCGCTTCTTTCAACGTCCAAACATTGTCAAATGATAATAATAATTTATCTCTCTCTTCTTAATTATGAAATAGTTAAAAATAGTTCAGAGAATTGACATGCGGGGCCAGAGGACACGTGTTGTGGGACCCTACTCCATTGATTACAAAAAGAAGCAAGCGAGCATTTTCTCGGAGGATGAACATCGTCCTCACATCACAAATATCTATCCTCACTAGTCATTGACGGCTGTCTTTGAAAGAGTCAGTTTAATAGCACGACTGGATCACTCAAAAACCCCCAGAAGGGTCTACTTGGTGGTGACTAGGCAGAAATGCTGGAGAAATCATTGGAGGAAACATCATGCCCAGATGCTACCTTCTGCTTCCTGCCATGTCTTCTCGTACTGCTACCTGTTCCTCGTACTCCTCCTTCTCCTCCCCTCTTTATGTCTTGTAGCCGATCCACCTGACTTCATACCCAATTAACATACTCCCCCCTTACTTACTATATGTGTGTATAGATATGCAGATAAAGTAAGGTTATTTTCATGCAATGTCTATTCTAATGCAGCAGTTATACAGATGGCGGGACGGAAAAGCTTGCCATTTAGACATACCTCAAACACATTAAATATACTCTCACTGGTAATGTCAGTTTTAACTAGAAACAAACCTTGAGGACAAGTCCAACATGACAACACACGACTCTCTTAGACTCACAAAAAAGATTCAAAACCACTAATAAGCCAAGGCTGCTACCAAATGTTGGGCCTGTTTCAAGGTCATATGAAGTCACCCCATTAACCTATCCTCTATGCATAAGCATAACAATGTAGAGTGAGGTATGTAAAAACTACGCCATGGATCATGCAGAGTATGGAAGTGAACATTTAGAAAGGCATAAATACTAACCCCTAAACAGAAGTTCTGGAAGGTGGTTTCAAAGTCAGGAGAGTGGGCATTGTTGCCGACATTCATCTCCAAGGAATTGCGTTTGTTAGAACTCGTACTTTCGGAGAAGGTTACGTATGTAGACGATGTAGAACAAGAAGCAACAGTGTGGAAGTCATTTCCAGAACATCCAATGTCACCCTGAAACATATCTTCAAACAGCTGTTGCAACTCCTCAAAGCTCTCTTCCCCATTTTTCTGTCCATTATATTCATTCATACACAAAATCAATGTCACCATAATGTTCCAAGCTTTCATCATAAAGTTGACAAACAAACATGGAGCAATTAATTTGGCAGTGAATATAACATTACTTGAAGGAACCAACCCTCAAGGCCATGGCCACAACCACAAACAACAAAATAATTCTCTTCATCTCTGAACTCAAGGCAACTACCTACCTTGTCCTGTTATAGTACCTAATATCCCAAATAAACCCTTCTCGTAAAGGCTCAGTAGCCAAACCAGCCATGAATATCAACCTTGTAATTTGTTTTATTATTGACCAGCACAAGTACATGGAATCATACCTAACACGTACGGACTGGGAAGACGGTAATGCCCATCTTGACGGCCTAACATGTCTATGAGAAACTTCACAAACCAGAAGGACAAATCCACAAATGGGGGCAATTCATTTCTAAGAATCAATTTCACGCCAACCAACAAACAATGGAAAATTGAGTTCCCATTTTGCAGCGAACCAAACGAGGACTTAAAGTCTCAGCCTTTCAGGTTTCAGCTTCAAAATCAATCAGCGAAACCAAAGCTCGGGGTTGCTGTCACCTGGGCCCCATATCATTTACCGTCTATGATCAGCCATCGCATCAAACCTGGGGGCAAGAATCGCAGAAACATGGGACCCGCCATGCCCATGACCCGCGAATTCTGGGGCCCAATTCCAGCTACTTACCCCAGAAGCTACTATTTTGTTCCGTATGAAACGGGTCCGCGTCCTAGTTGATCATGAAAATTATGTCTTTACACTTCTACCCCGAATTTAATAGCATTATTCCCTTAAAAAAAATATTATTTTCATAATTTACTACTTAATTCAAGGACTAATAATCATCACTACCTCAAAGAAAAACCTGAATCATGTTATTCCAACAATTGCATCTCACAATAACTTGTTTTTTGAACTCTATAATTTCTGAAAAATTGAATTTATTGATTAAAAATAAAATGCAAGAAAGTCAAAATAATCGGAAGTGAAAATTGAAGGAGAAAAAAATAATAAACATATTAAGTGAAAGTTATGAAAAAAATAAAATTTCAGCCTATTGCTTTGGCCCGAGTAATATTCAGCCAATGGCTTCAAGAAATTTAAAGATTATTATCATATGTTGAGCTAAAATTGTTCCGGCACCAGAAAAGAACATAGTCGACCCGTGACCCAGGAGTGGCCCATTTCAATATCCAGAACAAAAGAAGGAGGAATGAGGAATCTTCCAAGAAACGAAAGGAGGCAGGGAGACTGCCCCAACCCATTCCAAAAAATTTTATAACAAAAAAAAAAAAAAAGCAGCACAAGCAACGACAACGTAGGACTTGACGAAAGTTATCCTCATGTTTATTCATAGCTTTATCCGCTAAACTAAACGAAGCAGGTAGGTCGCATTTTCCAACATTTTGCTCATTCAAATTAAACAATAAAAATACTGCCTTGAGTTTAGGAAGACACACATTTGGTTTTGTTTGGCTCATCAGTGCTGCCATTTCGTTCAAGAACTCTCCCATCCCCTGCAAGAATTAGCCCATGTAATTTAAATAATAATAAAAAAGATCCTAGACGACAGAAACGCCAGTACAAACATATCCATATGAAGCAACCCAGAAAGGTTCAGAATCAATCAAACTGATTTCAACCTTAAAGGGAACAACACAGAATCCCATATAAATCCCAGAAATGATAAAAGTTACCACTTTGCAGATAAAAGGGGAGAGAAAACAATAACCCAGAAACAGGACAAGACCAATAATAAAACCAGGGGAAAACGAAAGGGCAAAAAAGACATTTACTCTATTTCAAGTTGAAAGATAACAAAAGGTCCAGATTATGGCCTCAAAAGAAAAAGAAACCAGAAGGGTTGGCCAAGTGACTTACATTGTCGTCGTCATCGCTGTCATACACTCCTATGTCATACATGAACCTCTTATTCGCATCAGATAAAACTGTGGACACAGAAGAAAAGAACAGAGTAAGAACAATGAAGACAATGAGGGATCCCATGAGTCCACGAATCTATCATCAATAACATATATAAAAACAGAGAGGGAGGCACGAATGACCGGAATAGGCTTGCTGAATTGCCTGGAATTTCTTATTAGCGTCTTCCACGAACTTTGAATTCCCCGACGCTGAACAACGATCAGGGTGCCATTTCTATCCCATCAAACAAACTTAAAACGTTCAAACAAACGCACATAATTCCTGGGACACATCTTATAATCCCCTTCCCCATAATAGAGGGAAAATGGACACAGAGTGTTCCTAATGAAAGACCACATGGACTTCTCAATCTGAACTAGGATGTTTCAGAATCAAGTTCAATTATCGGAATCTCGAAAACAAACAGGGATATTACGAAAAATAGAAAGATGAAACAGAGAAGCATTCAATTCTAACCATCGCGAGTTTCTTATAAGCATTTCTGAGCTCTGATTCTGTGCACTCCTTATCCAATCCCATAACCGCATAGAAGTCATTGACTTTCTCCTCTCCATTCGCCATTGTCGTTCTCAACTATAACTTAAAAATCCAAACTTTCGCAACAGAAAAACACCACCAACCAGGCCCAAATGAAAACTAGAAGCAATAATCAATCAGACCCAGATTTTCTCTTCTCTTTCGTGTCGACGAATTGACTCAAACGAACCCAACTGAACACAAACACCGTACAACAAGAAAAAAAACTACGTAAAAAGGCAGGCAGGCACACGACACAAGGATTATAATAATACTATGATTTTTTATATTATTGAGGTACTTGTTTGAGAACTAGGACACGGAACCTTAGCATTTTAGGTCGCGTGCAGTGAAAGGGGAAGAGAGGGAGGAGGAGGCTTCCTGCTGAGGGATCACAGAGCGGAGACCCTCCCCAACCTCGCTATGGCTTAAGAACCCTCCAGAAACTGAGCAGTTTATATAGTTTCGATGTAATTTAATTAGTTTAATTAACGGTCAGATGGGGATTGAGGGGGGTGAGAATATAGGGACGAGATTGCACAGTGGCTTAGATATTTTTGGTTGGATTGTGGCGTGTCCAGAAGGTTCTGTCTTCACTGTGATAAAGTCTTTTTGGACGGCTTAAGCAGGAAGTGGGGCCCACAGCAACATGGGGACTTATTTATAAACAGCTTTGTGGCTAATAAAAGCTAACATATCAAATAAAGAATAGATTTATTAAAAATATAAGTTTAATTTTTATTATTAAAAATATTTATTTTAGTAAGTTATTTTTAAATTTTTTTATAAATATTTTTTAATTTTATTATTATATTTTAATATTAATAAAAGATTAAATTTGTTTAATTTTTTTATAAAAATATAAAAAACAGCTTTGTGAATTGATTGATCATATCGTATTGTGTATTTTATTTTATTGTGATTTTCATATAACCAAAGAAAAGGGCATAGGACCCACTTTGTTGGAATTTTTTCCCCCGCTAAAGATTCTCTATGATTTTTAATAAGAAAAATAACCCATTAAAAATATTTCTAATTAAATGTTAATTTTATCTAAAAAGAAAATAAATTTTTATTTCCCTCATTTAAATAAAAAATCTTAAATTTGTATTACCTCATTAAGTAAATTCTGATATTTTTTTAATATGGCTATCTAATTATATTATTTTAATATTATCAAATCTAATTAAAATTAATTATTATAAAATTATTTTTTTATATTTACATGTGATCTAACTCAAAGATTCTATTTTTAAGAAACTAAAATCTCTTCTACTTGAATCCAAATATAAGGTCTGATTGTTTGTTGTAATTTTTTCTCTAATTTTAAAAATTAAAAACACCTCTAATTTCTAAAGCGGTCAACGTGTAGTCAATCTCCGATTTCCAAATTTCAGGAGTCAAAAGAACCCACTCCCAACACAATCTCTTGGATCACGATATAAGAAACCCCACGTTCTCTCAGAATCTGTCACTCTTTTGCATTAGAAACTGAAAGTACTGCCTCGTGATTATGGCATAATACAGTTATTAAGAGCGTCGATGTAAAACAAAGTATTAATTACACTATACGTTAATATAAGTGGTTTATGTCTTTTTACCACGATTTTTATATTATCTTTCATTTACTGCCATGAAAAGTCTTACCCTACCGACCTACATGGACGACATTCTTGCCTGTACGTAATAGGGATAGGCAAAGTATGATTAGCCAAAGTAAACTTGCAAAACCTCGTCAACAGAGCTTCCCACAGGCCACGTACAAAACGCACTATCCCACCTACCAATTATCACGGAAAGTAAGCCCGACCAAGTCATATCAAGAAAATGTGATGATCAAGTGAATTAATTATCGGTATAATTTTCATTCACTTCATTTTTGCTTAGCATCGTCTTGCCCCCACTCGTATACCAAAAGGAAATGAAGGCGATGATGTGTTGGAGATGTAGACATGAAGTGGTCCATGAAAGAAAGAAAAGGGGCACGTGATATTTGGCTTGGAGGGCCCTGGAAATCACGTGCGACTTGCATGGGAAAGGAGGAGAAGCAGGAGGAAGAAGAAGAACCAGTCAGAGATTGCTGTCCCACACAACACAGATCAGACAATCTCCCTTCGCATGTGGTCTTTCTAGGGCCATGGATCTCCACTATTACACCCTTCCCCTATTATCTCAACCTGCCTCATTTTTAAAATAATATTAAAACACATCATCCATATATTATTCATATATATATATATATATATATATATATATTTCATGTCTTTAATATTTGATATAATTCAAGAATTAATTGATTGTGATACTAAATAAAATATTTATTTTATATATTTTACTAATTACTTTTATCAATAATAATTAAACAAAAAAATTAAGATATAATTAAAAAATAATTATAATATTTTAAAAAAATTATATTAATTATTTTTTAATTTAATTAATTATATTATATATTAAAAATTAGAGTGTAAGGAATATATTGTCAAAATATGGATTATCATCGTCCTAACGAAAATCATTACCCATATTTGTTAATGTTACTAGTCATGTCATGCAGACTGGGGTAGGCATATGATCAGATATCGCTATAATTCCAGAAAATATACCACAATTTTAAAAAAATTGGGATATGGACATGTGGGGTGTGGGCACATATGTAATTATTTATATATATGTAAATCTGTAATCAATTAATTAAATCATTAAAAGAAAAGAAAAGTTCTAGATGTTACAAAAAATTATAGAATCCATGCTAAAAACAAGTCACATGTATATATGAATGAAAATTTTACAATAACTTACAAATAAATTTTCTTCTTTAATAGAAAATAGTCATATCTAATATAAAATAATCAGCAATAGAAGAAATACTAACAAATTAAAGTTTCCTTTGTATCATCGACCACCCTCCATCCTCCATGATATTAACTTTGATCTTCAATAGCAAAATTAACTTTGATGTCCTGTCTCTTTATTCCTAATATAATACCCAATTTATAATATAATTTATATTATAAATAATGTTTTATATTAAATATTAGAAGAATATTAAAATTGAAACAAGTGGATAAGGAGTAAAACTAATATGAATCATTGAAGGGGCACAAAAGCCGATTTTGTTCACAAAATGAATTATCATTATGGATTTTGGTGGAGACAAGATGCCTTTGAGGCTTCATTACCCCCCAGATATCCATATGGGTCCCTTCTTAAGATTCTATAATATATTATTCTTCAACCCTTCACATATTCTATATTTTCTTAATACCACCAATATCAACTTGCATGTCTATTGCTATATTTTTCTATCTTTTATGTCTTTCTCAATGATTATTTCATCTACATGTGTATAGAGTCAATCCAAGATCATCCATCAATATATATATATATATATATATATATATATAATCCTTAAGAATCCACACTATTCACAAATTATAGATGATTTATGAGTCATTTTACACTCTTTCAATACATGTTGGATTTTTATAGTTCTTTTTAAAGTGATCCCCACATAAGCACGTCTACAATTCTCCCAAGTTCAAATTTTAATCACATTAATTTTAATGTTAGCTATAGCATTTTCTTAATTAAAATTTTTATTTTTCTAACTACAAGACTTCAAAGTTTGATTTTTTTTCTTCATTTATTTTATATTACATTTATCGTTGAAAATATAAAGAGTGAATCTTCTCTATAAAAGGAATGTGGTGATTAGAGACAAGGGTCCATTAACTTTCTACTTATCCTTGCTATGAACTATCCAAATTTTTTAAAATAATTGTAAAGGTTGATTAAGATGCTAGCTAAAAAATTTGTAATTTAATAGTATAAAAACTTCTATATAAACAAAAGATTACAAATGAAAGATTATTAGTTTAATTTTATTTATATTTTTTTGATAACTTTATTTTTAAAAAAAAAAGGATATACGGTCCCATGAGACGAACTTTAAACACATCTCCAAGTAGGCAATGATGAAGCAGGCAGAGATATAAAAGGAAGGCAACAAGTTGTAGCAAATATGGTAAACATTATTAAAGGGTCAAGTGGCATTAACTATCCTTTTGTATCAATTCATACGTCTCTCAGTGTTGAGAATTAAATATAACTCATCAACTCTATCGCACTTAATTATAATATGCTTTGCTTTACCTCTTTGGATCCACCAACCCAATTCTGATAACTTCCATGCTCATCATACACACATGTAGGTATGTAGGTATGTATGCATCCATGTGCATGCATGTATGAGACAAGTTTTTGACATGTCAAGTTCATTGGCAATATAAAAGGATCTGATACTATTGGCCGCAACAGATGAAAATCGTAATTTCGCTGTTATCCCAACCTGTCGTCTTCATTGAACCCTCCTATCAATAGTTCTACTCCACTCAATGAAGGAAACTAGCTAGTAGAAAAACAGCAATTGAATAGAAAGCAGTCAAACATGCAAGTTGCATAACATAAATGGTAGTCTTAGTCTTCAATATAACCACTAATTAATCTTTTTTAATATATTAAAAGTTGCATAACATAAATGGTAGTCTTAGTCTTCAATATAACCACTAATTAATCTTTTTTAATATATTAAATAATTTAGATAAATTAATTATAATTAAATATAATTTATTAAGATAAATTTATATTATACATTTCTTAATTTATTGTAAATTAATCTATTAACTCTTATATTAATTATAATTAAGAAATTTATTTAGTTCTCTTAACTTATCTAAAAAAATAATATACTCTTATATTAAAAAATATTTAGCTATTAAGTGGAGGCCTCAGGACTAAAGAATTTATCATTATTACTAGCAATAAATACTCTGAGTTATATATATAAAAAAAAAAAGATCAGAGGAATATACAACCATTGACTGGAACTGAAGGATCAAGTGGCCTATTAGGTCACACGCAAGAGTCCTATAACTCATTGCTAGCACATCATTTCACATATCCCTTTCACGCTTCAAAACGTATAAATCGATAATTAAAACTCAACTTTTGCTTATACTTGCGTTAGGCTTCTTCTCCTGGTCAACAAAATCTGGCTAGTTGTATGTTGATGGTGAATATTGTCCCTCCCATTCTCAACTCACCAGTTCTTTCCATAACTTTTTGAAAATAATATAATATATCATTATTATCGTCCAGAGATAGAGCTGAAAAAATAGCTAGATCTATTTTTTGTCAAAATAGGATATACTCGAGTTGACAAAATGCCACCCATTTTAGGGTAGGCTGACCCATTTTTAAGCAGGTTAGCCTGTCAGCCATTTTTTTAATAAATTATTAATATTATTATTTATTTTATCTAAATATTACTTTGAATACTTTTATTATTGAATACTAGTAAAAATAACTACTTATTTGTTAATATGTGTTGACATATTATAATTAATTAACATTATGTTAATATTTATTTAGATTTATAGTTATAAAATTTGATATTTTTTTATAAAACGTAAAATTGTTTAAGAGTACAACATTAACTATATTTTAATTATACTAATATAACATTAAAAAAATTTTATTAGTATTATAAAAATTTAAAAATATTTTTTTAAAAAAAAGAAGGGTGGGCCGCAGGCTAGCAAAATACCAGCCCATTTTGGGGTGGGCTACACAACCCACCTTCTAAAAGCCCGCCCCTAAAATGGGCTAACATATTTTTAGTGAGCTAACCCATTTTATCACCTCTATCTAGAGGTTGAGAAATTAAAATCTCATGAGGAAGTTTTACACTTTCTAAAAATATCTCATTCAATGTATGTGAATAATATTCTCGTTTTTAAAACCTCTTCCTTAATTTGAGATGGCGTTGGCTCAACCTATATTTAATTATTTCATAACAACACGAGGGATCGATTCTGTTCTTTTTTTGATAACAATAGAAAGTGATCAATTATTTCCAGGGGGAAGCTTGTTGCTCTGTAATTTTCAGCGAAGGAAAAGCCAAACAAAGTACAGATCAGATTTAGTTCAAATGGCGCAGAAACCACAATTAAAGAGGAAACGCAAAGATTACAGACGATTACCACAAGGAAATGGGCCAAGCCTACTTAGAAGCTTAGTAATTCAGATTAGCTTGACTTGATTGAATGGAAGAAAACGTCATCGATATATATTTCGAAGGTCCTAATTGAATCAACCTGAAAAATCAGATTCCACCGCCTGACTGCAGCCGTTGCAATCATATAGTTAAGAACGACGCCGTTTTGTGATGCCCAGATAATCTGGGGCCCCAAAGTTCTCACATGGGCCAAATTAACTTCTCATGGGCTAATCTACTGCATTGACTAAATGGGTTTGGGCTATTAGCTAATCAATTATATTCAATACAATATATCAATGTAGTATTCACAAAAAAAAATTATTCTTATAAAAAAAATATAACTCAAATTTTATTTGTTAATTATATTTTTAAAAAAATATAAAGTAGCACCAAATATTCTGATTTTATTTATCAGGTGTGACTAATATCTTAATCTTATTTGTAATATAATTTCACCAATAATCTTTTTAATTTGTTAAAATTTCATATATAATCTTTTTAATTTAATATAATTTTAGTCATAATCTTATTTTCTTAAATACCAATAATTATATTGAATTAAAAATATTATAGGTAAAATTATACTATAAATAAGATTAAACTATTAATCATACCTAAAAAATAAAATTAGTTTGTTAGATGTTATTTTATCCTTTTAAAAAAATTATCCACCCATGGAGGATTGCCACGGTGGAGCTTGGTTCTTTTCTTGGGGTTTAACTCAACCGTTTGTTTTTTTGTCAAGTATAAATATATTTTTATTTGAGACAGTTCTATTTAATAGAGATTTAACTTTAAATTTGCCTTTATTAGACAAAACTCCTATTGGCAACTTAGTATTTTTAATTCATTTGGGGTCCCAACAGATGACCCAAGAGGACCAACTAAAATGGTCTGACCAGGAACCCACAAATTCGATGCCAACGTAATTCCTTTGTAAGGAAACAAACGTGGTGGCATAATCATGGATTAAAATTAATAAAAAAAAACTCTTTAAAAAGAACACAATTCCTTATTATATGGATTTCTACGAAATCCTTTTTTTTGTATATAAATAAAAGTAGATAAAAATGGCCTTGTGTGTGTGGGAGAGAGAGAAATATAAATTGTTGCCATAAGGAAAAATGACGAAGAAATATCTCGAGTTAATTTTAATTTCAATACAACAGAAATAAATTTCAAATGATCGACCTTAATATGTTTTGGATTGGACGTTACAATTTCGTACGGCAATTTCGATTTAGAAGCGACGGAATCATTGCTCACGAATTCATTCATAAGACAAAAGCAAAGAAAGAAGGAGTGGAAATAGTTTGAAAAATAGAGAATAAAGACAGTTTTGGGCAGTTCATATTCAAATTCCAAGGGCAAAAAAACAAGAAGCACATCAAACCTAGACATACGCGAATTCCCCAACTCATCAGAACAACCCCGACATCTCCAACTTTGCCGCCACGTCGTCCAGATTCTCTCAAACGAACTGTTACATGCATTCATATATATATATATAGAGAGAGAGATTGGAGGAGAGAGAAAGAGAGAGTAAGAAGTTGTGGTGTTGTGTTGAAGATGGGAATTAGAGTGAGCAAAGCAACGAAATGGGTGGGTGGGAATTACAAGGGATTGGTAGGGTCAAAGTTGGGAAGAAAAGGTTATGTGCCTGTGAGGGTTGGTATGGATGAAGAAAGCTGTCGCAGGTTTATGGTTGAGATGAAAGCTCTGAGAGACGAACGTTTCTGCGAACTTCTCTTTAAATCAGCAGAGGAATTAGGGTTTCATAGTGATGGAGTTCTCAGGATCCTGGATGAACCCCACGATTTTGAACACCACATCCTCAATTCCCAGCACACACCCAAGAGAATCAGGAATGTCGGATCAATACCAAAATATCGTCACTTGTTTCATAAATTCAGAGCCCTCAACTTCAATTAGCTAGGGTCCTTCCTCTTTCTTTTGCTTCATCATTTGAATTGCATTTCTAATCCTTATTGCAAATGCGTGTATACGATAAATCGTTACAATGGGCGCGTATTTTCACAAGTTACACAATTCACAGCTGTCATTTCGTTTTATTATTTCTTAGTTTTTGTTATTGTTGCTTAATTGAATTAGATTCTAGCGTTATGAAGTATAAATTATAGGTAACCCTCCTTCAAGCATTTTTGAACTCAACATCTCGTGTCAACTTGCTCTTGTGTATAAATTTTGTCTTGTTATTTCATATATATATATATGTGTGTGTACGCGCGCGCATACACACAAAGTATATTTAGTAGGATGAAATAGTTTTAGATAGAAATAAAAATAGAAATTGAAGTTGAACTGAAAATTAAATTAGGTTAAAAATTAATTTTAAAAATTTATTTGATAAGATAGAAATGAATATAGTATTGATATATATATTTTTTATAACTTAAAATAAAATAATTAAAAATATTTTTTTATAACTTATAAAAGGTTAAAGTTTTTCAGGAATTTTATAATTTGAGATAAAATTATTCAAAATGCTTCACTTTTACTTCTATCATCTTATTTTTTAATTTTTTAATAGAAATAAAATAATATAAAATATTAAAAGTGAAAATAATTTCTATCATACTAAATAATAGAAAATAGAAGATTTTATTTTTATTTCAATTTTATTGTACCAACCATGCCCAACATTGTCTATAGACTTGAATTCTTTGGGCACCAAACCAACAGTATTTTGTCTTGAAGAGGGAGGGCCTAAGCCCAAACACGATATTTGGGCTGATCTTAATGGAACTTTCTTTTCATTGGGCCCAGTAAGCCCAATGATCCTCCCAAGTTCATCTACAACTAACAGTTTTCTATTCTCTGTTAACCGAGTTCTTATTATTTCACCCATAGTTGATTCGTTGGTTTAACTGACTAAAAAATAAAATATATATTTATTTAAAATATATTTAATTTCTATTGTGATTATAAGTACGGAGTTTAAAAAGACATTCTAATTTATAAATATATAAGTTTACGCCTTAAAATAATTAAATACTTATCTTATTTAACATTAGTATCGTATAGGGGAATAAGACTAAAAATAAGTCTAACCTCTTTCTAAAAATTTTTATATAAAAGAAAAAGTTCTTATTGCTTCGTATTTTCTTTTGATACTGTATTTTTGTTATTAGACTTTTGTTTTAACAAATATAGAACCATTAGAAAAGGTAAACCTTTCGGATAATATTGAAGAAAAATAAAATTCTTAATATAAGAAAATATATCTCAAATAGAAGAAAAAGTGAAATTGACTTTGTATGAAGTTGCCTGCTCTCTCTTTCCTCTCTCTGTTGCTTTTCCTCATCTGTCTATTTATTCACTGTTTTTTTTTTGTTGGGGGAAAAAAATGAAATACATGATAGCAATCCCCCGTCCCATCAACTTTGGCTTCTCATACGATCATATCATACCAACTAAAATTGCAAATTCATTGCCTCAAACTGCGGGCGACGCCAGCAGGTTTTTCCCATCCCATGTGATAATCTATTTCTATCATATTTAAAAAAACTTTTGATCATTTGTTTTTAAAGCATTCTTAAAATCGTTATGGGGATATTGTCCCATGAAGGTTTTTAGCTAGTAAGAGACTGAGTTAAGTGTCTTGATGTGGGCTTGTTGGGGATTCATGTAGTGCAAACTTACTTCAAAGACGCTAAATCTAACTCTTTTAATTTTAGTTTAATTCCCATAGTTCCACGATATCAAATTGTTGTATGTCACGGGCATTTACAATTTTACTTTAGTTAAAATAATAATGTATTTAATTATGGACATTGGACCATGGCTGAATTGATTCGTAAATAGGAATATTTATTTTTATTGGAATATAAAAAGAATTGAAGTTTAAAATAATTTGTTATAATCTTGTTTTCAACGAACGAAACCGAACAAAATAATTGTTTTATTTCTGCCTCAATCACTTTGATTATACAAAAATCTCATATGGTGTTTGGTGAACATACAATTACTACATACATAGGAGTGTTACTCTGTAATTACAATTTCTGGGACAGAATCATCATCGACTAGTGAAAAATTAGTAAATGAATTAATCTGAGACTAATTAAAGTGATGAATATGTGCATCGATCAGCATGCGCAGGTGTACAACTCAGCCAGCTCGTCCATGCACCCCATTTGTGTCTCGGCGTTTTCAAGCATCCACAGCAAGTGCTCGAACAGCACCACCTTACACGCAACCACCACCTCACCGTCTTCCTCCTCCGATGAAGCCGACGCCGACCGGTCCACCAGCTCCCGAAACACGGGGTGCTCGAGCACGTCAGAGTTCACAAGGTACCGTCGTCGTGACTTCCCGACGTAGACCGCATGGAGGAGTTTCTGGTTATTATGATCAGTGGGGGGCCGGTGAACTTCATCGTGTGTCGTGGCGGAGCGGCCGCCAAACTTGGGGAAGGAGGGCCAGCTTTTGATGGCGGACTTGAGCTTGGTAAGCTTTGCCACTTTGGCCATGGATATTGAATTTGAAGGAGCTTGATGAGAGAAGTGGAAGAAAGGGATACAAAGGGGAAGACCAGGGAAGAGGACTTGTAGGTGAAGGACGAGAGGAAGGGGCCCACTGAAGAAGGAACAGCTAAGAATGAGATGTTTGGGGCATTAGCATGCAAAAGCCTAGTTGCCATTTCTTTTGTTTGGTTTTACACTTTGGGGGCCCTTGCCGGTGGTGGGTTTGGTTTTTTGACTTTTCCTCCCAAATGAATCTTTTGCTCTTGTATGATTTCTTATTTTTTGAATATTCTTTAATGCAAAAATTTTAAAAACATATTTGGTAATTATTAGTTTTTAGTATTTTTTTAAAAAAAAGTAAAAAAAAAGATTTAGAACAACTTTTACCTGGATTTTTTGAGTTGTGCGGAATTAAAAAAAAAAGGTATATTTTTAGAACAATAACTTAAAACATTGTTTTTTATTCTAAAAAAATATTTAGAAAAATAGCTTCATTAAACTACTCTAAGAATATAAGAATTAAAAACAGAATCAAACATGAACTAGAGAACTTAACAGGAAACATGCTGTTACCGTTAGAATGAAGAAAGGAACAAAAATAAGTCTCAAGAGCTTTCTACGTTGAAGTTGCAGAAAAATAATAGTGGATTAGGTATAAATGTTGGTTTTCTTGTGGGTTAGGAGTTTTGCTAATAATAAAGGCACAGAATGAGGAGCAACCAAATGAAGGTGGTGGTTGGTGTGCTAGCCTAACCCACACCACATCTCCTTATCTGTTAATTTAATATATATATATATATATATATATATAAAATTTTTTTTGGTACAAATTTTTTTGCAAAGGGGTTGGGCTCACTCACGATTTAATGGTAGGACGAAGTCTCCCTTCCTCCTAGACGATATTAATATTGGGTAGGACGAACTGTCTATTACTCTTAAGCGTAAACCTAAATATACAGGAGTTAGGATGACTCCCTAAGTACTGCAATTAAAATAATAATAAAGTAGTACTTCTTAAAGTTTAAATACGCTCTAAATAGTCGTATATCTCACTTCTTTATCAGCTGAACCTACGATGGATTATATATATATATATATATATTTCTTAAGGGAAAAAAAAAAGGGAAAGCAAAGGGAAGTGGGTTTTGTTGATGAGAATGAGGACATTTTGTCGTTTAGGGGTTGATTATGGTACGGAGGGGTCATTGAAATTAAGATATCGGTCTTTATAGCTAAGCAGATGGGCCCATGCAAACCCCCCTCACGAGCCACTGCTCCAATTATTTCTCTGACCTCTTCTTTCCTACTCCTCCTCCCATATCAAACACTCCACCACTTTAAACGCTCTTTTAGATTAACGTCGTTATAATGACTTTTATTCTATCTTGCTTTTGTATAATAAAAAATTTAAGTAAAATTAATTAATATAATATAATTTATATTTAAATAAATTTTTATTAAAAAAATTAGTTTCATAATGTTTAAATTTAAACAAAGGAAAAATTGCTCTAACTTTATAATGACTTATAAGTAAAAAGTCGGTTGCCTTAAACTGCCAATTCAAATATGAGTTTTGTCCCCAAAGTCACGTTTTAGAAGGCAAAACGCTAATCCAAACATTGCCTAAAATCAATACCCCTTCCTTATGGCCATTGACTTCATGGTATAGTGATATGTTTGGATTAGCCAAATTGGCAAATAGGAAGGGAGGGGACAAGAGAGGATCATGGATGGAGGTTATGCTGAAGCCATGTTTGTGGTCCAACCCATAACACTCGACACCAAGTTCACCACAGCGCACACCAAATTCACCACAGCGCACACCAAATTCATGCCTGCTCCTATGTAATGTAAAGCCACCGCCTTCTTCTACTTTTGCCCTTCCTTCCTTCAACACCCTTCTCTCTATGGGTTGATTTGGTATGGATAATTTAGAAGAAAAAAAAGAGAAGGAGAAATTTGCTCTTCTCTCTTCATTTGGCTAATTAAAATATTTAGAAGGGAAGAGAAAATTCAATTTTACCTCCCCTCCAAAATTTGGGAAATTTGGAGGGGAGGTATATTTTTATTATTTTATAATATTAATATACTTATAATTTTTTTAATATCTTATTATTACCTTTATATTATATTTTATTAAAATATTATATAAAATAATATAAGATAAATTTATCTATATAAAAATATTTTTCCTCTCATCCCCTCTTGAACCAAATAAGGTAATATAAAATTTTTTATCCTCCTCTCCCTTAATGTTAATTTAAACAAGGTAATAATAAAATTCCTCACCTTCCCTTCCCTTTTCCTTTATTAAAATACTTTCCCTCCCCTCCCATCCGTTGAGCCAAACACACTCTTAATATTAGTGACTTTTGGTCAATTTCAACTCTTCTTAAGCTTAAATTAAATGGGACTCTTAAGTGCTTGTTTGAAAAATATTTAAATTATAGTTTTAAAAAGGTTTCTAATCTAAACTTAACTTTAGTTTAGAGAAATTTTAAAACAAATAACCATATTTGTTCAAAATGACTTTTAGACAAAATAATAGTTTAAACCGATGGTTTTAGATAAACTATTGGGAATAACTTTTGAAATAATAAAAGAGTTTATGAACTACCTAATTACTATTTTACCTCTATTTTTCTCTCTCTCTCATCTCTTCTAGATCTGTCATCGCCTATATAGCTCACTGTCACCTGTCTAACTCCCTTTCGTTTATGCTTGCCATTGATGTGCTCGATGCTTCTGTTCTACCGTTGACAATGATATAATATGGGTGAATGGAGATGCATGTGGATGAGGATGATGGAATGGAGGTGGAGTGATTGTTCGTTGTGCATGGGTGAGGATGCAAGAATGGAGGTGAGAGATGACGGTGGAGGGGAGAATGAGAGAGAAAAAATAAGAAAAAAATAAAATCATATATTTTTTTAGTAATTTATTAATAGCAAAAATATTTCTAGTAATAACTATTTAAATACTCGTTTATTTATAACTATTTTTTTTTATAAACAGTTCTCTATAAACCCTTTTCTAAAAATTTTTCAAAAATTATTTTTTATAAGTAATTTTCTAAAAGTCTATCTAGATGGGTTATAAATTATTACTCTTCTGTTTATAAATATAAAATCTAATTTGTCGTGTAAATTGGATGAGTATTAGTTTTTGTTGTTTAGTGTGTATTTGAATCTATGATCTTATTTAAGAGTTATCAATTCCCTTTCTCTTAATATTGTTGAAATATCTCCTATTACAACATTTATTACTCACGTACCCTGAATTTGTATAAAACCCCAATGTGCAATTTATCTTTGGCCACAACTCTCTAGTTGTGTGCAAAATAAAGGATATTTCTACTTAACTATTTAGTCACCAATCTATACATTGGTTTGGAATTTGGTTCGTGAACTTTCAAAATTTTTAAGTCTTCCTAATCCTTTTTACAGTTACCAATTTTTTTTACCGTTACCAAGTTAATAACAAATTTAAAAATAATTTGATGGTTTCAACGATTGAACGGTTTGGGACACATTATAGTTTATTTATTTTGTAGAAATGAGGATTCAAGGCTTCTCAAAATTATAATTATTAATTATTAATTCGTATAACTCATGACATTGCTAACATTATTATTATTTATGTTAATTTGGAGTTAATTTAATTTTTTTTATATTATCATTGATTAGAATCATTGGATGATATTTATAAAACACCGCAAGAAAGATATACGAACTTGATAGATATTGATGTTAAGCAATCTAAAGGTAACAAGTCAATCAATGAACAAATTTATTTGCCATGAATTTTGTTTAGCCAAAATCATTTATAATTTTAGATATATTAATTTTTATTTTAGAATATGTAAAATTAAATATACTATATTAGCAATGACAATAACTTTTCACAAAAGAGAGATTCGTTTGGATGGAATATAGTTGGACATATTTTGGATTAATGCATTTTGATTAATATTGAGGGTATGTTTGGATAAAATTTTAGAAACAGGTTTATGAAAAAAAATAGCTTTTAAACAGCTTTTAAAAAATGACTTTTGGAGAAGAGCTTATAAAAAATAAAGTGATTTTAAATAAATGAATGTTTAGATAATTATTTTTAGAAGTACTTTTATTATTGATAAATTACGAAAAAGTATATGAGTATTAAATGAGGAGAGATAAGATATGAGAGAAGAGATGATGTAAAAAAAAATAGGGATAATATAATAATTAGTTAATCCATAAACTCTTTTACTGTTTCATAAGCTACTCTGACAAGTTTATATAAAATTTTAATTTTAAATTATAGTTTGATCTAAAAATCCGTTTGAACAAATATAACTGTTTATTTTAAAAAATTTCAAAACTTAAATTTTACTAAAATTTAAATTTAAAATCTAGGTTTTATGTGTTTCTAAACACACTTATTTGTTCTTCTGATAATTGATTGGATGAACGGTTGTTAACAAACTTTTTTTTTGTGGGTGAAGTTCATCAAAAGTCAAAAGGATTCTGGGCCTAAACTTCACTATATTTCTTCAAGAGGTTTCACTTGGAACAATCTTCCAACTTCATCTTGAGTTTTCTCAGAAAAGGCTTCATTGATCGGCGTAAGAAAGAGGCAAGTTTTTGTTGTCTTGATAGCTTTACAGGGACCATTTTAGATTGTACCTCTAATTTGCATTTCAAATGTATACTTTAGAATATAGTCCTTTAAAAGTTTTGTTAAAACTACCCCATCAGATTCAATCTTATCCCATAAGAGTAATGTTATCTATTTCGCCTACAAAATATGGAAACCATAGTTAGGTAAGCTATGAACTACTTAAACTCTAATAAATGAGAACTGAACCTGGCCGTTTGGATTTGATTACCAATACTAGAAGCCCAACTGAAAACCAGTCAGCATATTTATATACAAAGGGCTTAACCAGTTGATTTAAGCAGCTCCATCAGTGAATTTCCTTTTTTTTTTTTTTTTTGCCTCATGGAAAATATATACAGGGGTTGGAGATTTTGCCTTATTTGGAGTAAATATGGAGAGAGAGAGAGAGATGAAGTAATCGCCTACTGCCAATCAGATGATGTAATTTTTACCTCCTCTATGTGATGCTCTGCTAGAATGGGTCAAAACTGACTTGAAACTGCCGTCTGAACTCCTCAACAAAATCAGCTGAGCCGGAGCCGGAGCCCGTACTTGAGCTGTTTGCCTTTTGGATGTTACATTACCATCTTTATTTCCTCTGTACAGAAATCCACATCCTTCGGATGAGGTATATTTAGGTGATGATTAGAATATAACTGACTTAAACAAACAGCATCTCCCCATTATTCACCCAGTTTGAGAAAGTTTCAGCGTATTCTGCTCCTTCTTTCAGCTCTTCTCCACTCTGCTTCCTATCCTGAAACATATTTTATTATTAATAACAGAATTAGTGTACTTCCTAATCGGGATTGTTATTGGCATAAATCTTTTCTAGATGAAGCCACATAATTTGATTCTACATTCTGGCAAAACTTAACATATACTGACCTTCATACTGGATCCTGATTCACTTGCAGATGCGGTTGTTTCAGTTCTTAGTTCATTCACAATATTCTCTGATGAGATGCTGGTTAACCTGTAGCCATGAGTATCAGTTTCCAGTCATAACAGAAATTGAACTCCAATCTATTACCTACCATCAACAATGTTGGCAAAACTGTCATGAAATAATTTACTCAAACAAGAAGAAAAATTGAAAGTTAGCAATAATATAACATATTTTTATAATAACTGACGAAATCCTTTTAACTCGTCCTGTGGCAAAGTAAAATGCATAGTACTATCACAAGAACTACCTTTCAAGTAATTCCTCTTCACAAGAATTTCCGGAAGAAGAAAGCCCGTCAAGATCAAGGAAATTTGACCAGTCACAAGTATCTCCACGTTCACCATAACCAATATGACCCTTTTCATCACACCATTCCTCAAGAATTCTTTTATATATCTGCCTGTAAGATATTGACAAAGCATCAGTGAAAAGGATTTGGATGGTTTTCATGATAAGGCATATAAAACACTATTGATTCAAAGCTAATTCTGCCTGCCATTGCTACGAGTTGCGCTCCCAATATGCCTAGAATTGAGGCTTCAGATCATGCTACTTACTTTCGAAAAGGAACTTCGGTTTTCAGAATTTAAATAGTTGCATTAACAGATAGCCATTAGTCAGCCTACCCCCAAATCTCCAATACAAAATATAAACAACCACTAGACTACATAGCATCTGGAATGTAATTTAACCATACCTGCAGTGACAAAGATCACTTCCACATGTGAAAATATCTGGAGTAGACTCCGAAACACAATGGCTGACTAATTTTTCAGAAGAGGGGCGGTTACGCCTAACATTAATGTTCCTGATTGTTGCATCATTTCCATGGGGTATATTTCCAGCTGATAGCGATCTTTTGAAAGTTGACCTACCAGAAAGACTTTTTAGAGAATAATAGTTGAAGAGACAAATAAAGGACGCACAAAGTAGTATTCAATTATGTAATCCTCACACACGCAACTTCATAATTTCATAATTTCAAATCTCGAAATGTGAAGTAGAACAATCACTAGTATATTCATTAAATCACAAAATTATCAACTTCCATCATTGTGCTTGGCTGCTATTTTCAATATGATGATTATTAACCAGGGGGCAAAATCAGATGTAGCAAAGCACATGAAAACCCATGTTAAATGGAATGGAAGAAAGAAACGGGTGCATCAAAAGTCAAACTCTGTACCTAACATCGTCAGCACCTAAAAAAGGACCATGCCTGCCAACATGAACATGCTGATCTGAATCTAGCTCCCACAATGCTGGCTTTCCCTTTTGTGGCTGAAAATGCCCCAAGAATCTGAGCAACATAAACAGTAAGTTAAGAAAAACTTTTATTCTAATACAACTAGGATAAATTCATAGCTTGGTGATCCTTATTATCATGTAAGTACTGCAAAACACTTACGTGTTAATTACTTTTTGTTTGTCACCATCCATGTAGGTGTTATTATAATAACGCTGTAGGGTTCTAAGAAATTCCTGAGATTGTGTTGCTGCCTTCCATTGACCTCTTTTCTCTGAAAATATCTGTACAACAGGACCAAGTGCAAAATGTTCAGATAAGGAAGCAATTAAATCAGGCCAAAGTTTTTAACTAGAGAAGCAGGACGAGTAATCATGACAGTCTAAATTTGAACGTCAATAGCCTGGAGAAATTTTCATGGTCTATAGGAATTACACTGCCCCATAATACCTTTCACTCCTCGAGTCAAAAGGACAAGGTAAAATTTATGCACAGCATACCATTACAAAGTTGTTTAAGCTTTCATTTCCATACATGTAAATTGAGGAATCTATAGTAACTCACGCAATTCAATTTACTTGGAAACAAGCACCTGAAACTGTGTGCAAAGATAAACATTATGTTGGAAAAATTACATTATTATCCTAGGGATTATCAGTTAGCTGGCATAAGTGCATCTACTAGACATCAAACAAAATCATTTTGGCTTCTCATCTATAAACCTTAAATGTTAGAAAGAATACCTTATTGTGTGCTGCAGAACCACCATATTGAAGTGCTAATGTATCACCCATCGACTCATAGACTGCCATTAACTCTTTCGCCAAAGGGTTGTCAAGATCTATGTCTGAAGATTCCATAAGTCCTAAAGCTTGTAGCTGGCATCCAAGCGCTTGTAGTCCATAAGTAAATTGGGCAACATTGGTACGATCTAAACAATCTATACAATTAGTTCTTAAGACCCCTGTTTGAAACATCTGAGCTTTGACCCTGTAATCTCTGTGCAGTTCAATGTTACAATAATGATTGCCAGCTTCTACTGGTCCATCATCCGTCTCCTCATTGATGCTAGCTTGCTCTGGCACACACTGATCGCTGATATTTTTATTCCTGCAGTACATTATATCCAAAATGAGCAATATAATTATTATCATGCATTGCATTAGATAAAATGTTCATTTGACTACTAGAAAGTGTTTCTAGGCAAAAACAGTTGCCCTAGTTGTAATGCACTGACAGGAAAATTACTGGGAATTCTTTTACAATAAATTCATTCAGTTATTATGCATCTTATTTAATAAATATACCATAGATGCATCTATGCAAGGGAAGTGCATCAGTAAGTGAAATGTTAGAGGAAAATTTCAACTTGCATTTTCAATTAAACATCAAACACTGATGCATATAAATTGAAAGCATATGAAGGCCTAAATAAATTCAGTTTTTTCCCCATAAGAACTAGTCGGAAAACAGATGCATGCAAAGTCAGGAAAGTATTGTGAATTCTGATTACCTATAAAGGTGAAACAAGAGCACCACACACTTCAATCACAGACACAATATAAAATAAAGGGCATGAATAAATAAAGTTAAAAGGTACTGTTATAATACGTACTCTGAGAAGGAGTATTGAAGCAATCCCTCTGGACTTGGAATTGGAATTACTTCACCATAGAAGATTCCAGTTAACCTTAAAGCATATGCAACAACTCTTCCCAGTTGTGTCAAGACATTAGAAGCTTTGCTGCTAAAGGCAATTGTCTAATCATATCAAATAACACCCGACAAAAACTTACATAGTTGGACAACAAGGGAAGAGCAAACTACCATCTTGAATGTTGATGCAGATCCCAGTTAAGGAACCTCAAGCGATTATCCCCTTTCAAATCCTTATTAAGGAACCTAATAGCATTTGCAAACTCCTCTCGGAGAATAGTTTCTCGAGGCTTCTTCTCACGGGTCTTAAAAACAGAAGATAGTTAGAAGAACCAAAAAGTTAGGAAAAATCCTATAGTTGACAGAACACAACAAAATTAACAGTGCCAATGCTGTGAAAAGTTTTGTTGCATATGTGGAAAATCCTACCTTAATCAAGTTCAAAATGATAATTGGATTTCCATATCTCTTCACAAGATTATCAAAATGAAGTCTTGTGGCTTCAAAGTTATGGTCCTTCTTTGATACTGAGGAAAAAGAACCAAAGTCAGTATAACCTACACGACATGCAAATAACAAAATATGGAGCGTTAATCCATATCATACATCTAATGTCAGGTTTTATATTCAATCGAGAAGCCTCCTGAGACCAGAAAAGAGGGATTGAACCCCTGATCTGCACCACAGAACTTATTTGGAAGGGGCATCCATCATGAGCATCTTCAAAGACTATCTGCTCTGTCTCAACATCATTAGCCACTCTACCGTTTTCATTCACTCCTCGTTTTAAATATCTATATCAGAAGATAATACAAATCAAGTGAGTGTTATTTCATGAGAAGGAAAATAAAAATGACAAATAAATTCTGAATAAAGAATGATGAAAAAGTATCTTCGCAAGACATCACAGAGCATGCATCAAATAATTTGAAGTGCAGGGAAAAACCAGCATATATATAGCATGGCAACCATAACTTCATTCAAGAATCAGAAATTGTTGCAAACTGTCAAGGGTGCAGATATAAAGATTTGTATTTTGTAGACTGGAATAGTTAATCAATTGTATGGCTAACTCAAAGGGATAAAAGTTGTCCACACCTGGTGCCAGCATAATGCCGCGAACGCCTAGCAATGATCGTTAAATTGAACTCCCTGTCAGATATAGGAAGTTTGACCTGGATACCATATAATGAAACTGACCATTGATGAGAATGAAAATACCGAATCTTAAGCAACACATATACTAGCATAAATGCAATTTACTGGCACAATCAGAGAAAAGCTTTAAGCCTTTATAGCAAGCAAACCATAAAAAACACCCAGCAGTAAGGTGTTAAAACTATGCCCTACTTATCAAAGGGCCTTTCTAACCTTCAAATTAGTGTTGAGGAATGAATATCCCAACAACAGATAACTGGAACATTATAATGATCTGGTATGAGTAAAGGGTGACAAGAAGGATTGAGTCCGTAAATATCAAAAAGAGAAATTTTCATGAGATATCAGGATTTATAGGCATATCTCAAAGGGCAACCTTATCTTAAAGCAAAAAAACTGAAAGAAGGAAAGATAGAAGGGAGAAGGAAAAAGAAAAGAGAAAAACATATACAAGTTGCTAGTATTATTAAAAGCCCCATCAGTCATCTCCCTTCAACAGTCCCTAATATGCACATCTATTAACATCAAAAGGTGACTTCATACATACCTGTTTAAAAAAGCCGTACACTAAGGCAACTGTCCAGGAAGTATTTTGCAGAATATTCCTGATTCCACGAGTTAAGAACTCATTCCAGACAAACAATGTTTCATAAATTAACTGTCCACTTGCACTATTATCTGATAAGTTCTTTTGAAGACTATGCATGACATGGTATGAGTAGCTGTAAAAGAAGTCCTTCGTAAGATCCACACTGCATAGAAGCTTCTTGTATCTAAGTCACAAGAGAAGAAAGAGCAAAGTCCATTAATAAGATGTTTCATATCATGGAGAGGAGGAGGAAAAGAACAAAATGGTCACAAAAACGACTTATGGAGCCAAAAGTGTAACAAAAAATGTAGAATGGAAAGAAAGCTATCGCCCCAGTGAAACCCTGGTGATACCTTGTCTCACTCAAAATGTTAGATTTACATCACAACAGCAATGAAGATTGCCCCTGTACATTTGCAGGAAATGAACTGGCAATAGAATGTAGAACATGAAACCAACATGTTGAAGTAGCACAATTCATTCTACTTCAAAAGAGACAAATAGATTGTACCGTAGAAACATGAAGAGGTTCTAAGGAACCCCACATTGTGTATGTACACCAACGTGAAACTAATTATCTACGTATAATACACAGAAAACCCCTCACACTGTGAAAGTTCAATGCTAGATGAATATGATCTTTGACAGAATGTTTTCACTAAATGTTAATGTATGAGTTCAAATAAACAACTATAGTTTATAACGTCCATCTCATCTAAGTACATTTGACAGGGTGTAATTCTAAATGCTACTCTTTTATGTCTCTTTTTTGGTAACATAGACGTATTACATTTACTTGCAGAATGAACTAAAGACCTGTTCTCATCATTAGAATAAGCCATCTTGGATCGCACAGAAGCATGCGGAATCGGAATCATTTGGCTATTTGAGATAGCATAAATTGTATGCCCACAAATTGTGCCAATCTTCCTCCGTTTTGTTATGATCAGCATGTAGTATGGCTCAAGAAACTTGATAAATCCTGGATCAAAAGAAGAAAGAAATCATGAGTTGATGGATATATTCTAGTTTCACGTCAAAACAACCATAAATAATAGGACATAATTTAATTGTAGATAGGAATAAGCTATCAAATTCACTGTTAACATGAAGTGTAATTCTTATTTACACCCAACACTATATGATGGGGTGTTTCATAAAGGTTCCACTACATGTTATGTACTCGATGGCAGATACCCATTTTTCTAAATCATAATGATAATAAATTAACAATGTTTTTCTTATAAAGAAGATGGAACATATCAACATACCAATAACTCCATAACACTTGGTCAAAAATTTAAGGCCTCCCGTCGACTTGTTTCCTTCATGTATTCGTCTTAGAAGGTCACAGCACTCTATTTCGGAGAATAGTGTAGCATCTTCCGAGATAATTAGTTCAGATGGCTCCAATCTGTCAATCTTTAAAACTCTCCAAAAGGTTCTGTTCTTATCTCTTCCAATCATATAAAATTTCTGTGCACAGAAGAATGATAGGTTGCTTAATAGTTGTATCCACCACAGGAAAGTAAATTTAAGCAATTCATGACATTGATGAAGATATGAAATGAATGGTTATATAATTATTCCCTGAAAGACAAATGACCACTCATGCAATATAATATCCGAAGTTTAAAAGCATCCTACAATCAATAAATCAGCTTGCTTCTCGTTAAATTACCTATCATAATGTCCTTGAAGAACGGTGAGACAAAAAATAAACGTGAAATGGACAGAGAAAGATGAAGGAGAGACAAACGTGACTGGATAAAGGTAAAGTGAATGTTAAGGATGCGTTTTGCGTTTTAAAAGTATGACAATTTTACTTTTGAATTTCATTTCCTGAAGAAGAAAGCAATATTTAATTCCAAGGTGTCAGTTCCTTTTTCGACCATTCCCCATTTTCATCAAAACTTCCAAGAAATTCACATGCCTAATTAATGGCTCTGTTTATAAACTTGGCAGCAAAGCCAAAGTCTACATAAACAATCAATAGAAGATACAGTTAAATTTATAACAGTCAAGCCAAATGACTAGAAAGTGGACATCAATGCTCATGTAGTATGATCACCCATTACACGCATGTAAACTTAAATATATATATATATATATATATATATATATGCAGCGTAATAGATACTGTAAAACAGTGGAATCCATATTTTCGCCATTTGCCTGCAAAATCATTTAATACTAAGATATAAAATTCAGCATATAATCGCCATCACAAGCCAGAACACATTTATTATGATTCTGGCATTTGCTGGACCAGCAAAGAAGAAGTAGGGAATCTGGTTCATTGTAGTCTGGAAAAACATAAACATATCTACCTTAGGTGAATCCCAATACACTAATTACTGAAAATGCTTTCTACAAACAATTAAGATTTTTTGCGGCCCCGAAAGCATCATGAACAACCGCGGGAACTTCATACATGAAGATGAATGCGAACAAAAATTTGGAACCATAGAAAATGCCCATAGGAATATTTTTTTCAATATATGGGGAAGAAAATACCCCGAGAGAAATGCATATATGATTTTCAACACATAGAAGGAGGAAAAATCATCTATACCGATCGAGTTTCATAGAGGCTGAACTTCTGCATATAGCCGGACACGAGGTCAGCTCCATCGGCAATACGGCTCCGCTGCTTCTCATTCGCTAGCTCCATCATAATTTAGATACCGAGCCTCGAGAGGGTCGGGTTCTCTGACCAGATCACCAGGAGAAATTTCAAAAGAGTAAAACAGAAAGCACGGCAACAAAAATTGGACAAAACGGCTGAATTTGTTCCTGATCACAACCTCTTGAATACACAAATAAAAGTCTCAATAAATTACATAAATAGAATCTGTTACAGGATAAACAGAGGTTTGCGTATACAATGAGACACGAAAACAGAAAGCATTGGAAAAAGGAAGAAAGAAATGGAGGAAGCTTGAAATCAAAATCAGAACAGGGAGACACGCCGGTCTCGTGAAAGAAAAATCTAGAAACGCTGGTTTCGGAAGTATAGGGGAAGCAGAAGCAGACGAATAAGTGGGTTTCTATGTTTGGTATGTGATTGGTGGGTTCAAAGATGAAAAGGAAGTGAATGTCAGCTCGTCAGCCAAGGAGAGAGGAAGAAAGCCACAGCTTCGGCGACTGCAACCACACAAAAATAAACCAATTTTTGAAAGATGAATAACGCAAAGCATATAAAAACTAAGACAACTTTTGAAAAGGGAAAATTCCTTCTTTTTTTAAATTTTCCAAAATTTACAATGTGGTTGGGAGATGTAACTTGCGCGGCGATCTTCTCTCCGCCGTTCTGATTTGGCAGCGGTGATATAAGTAACAACTTGTATAGATTTATTCGTGAAAAATCAAAGTGGAAGTGGAAGTGGAAGTGGAAGTTGAATGCTGAGAGAGTTCAAGCTCATTGCCTCGTTGTGGTATTTCGTCTTGTGTTTTCTGTTTTGTTGCCCTCTTTCACGTAACATGTATAAGTTACAAATAACTAATTATGATTTATGTAGATTAAAAAGTTAATTAAAATTAATTGAAAATAAGAAATAGATGGTAAATGTATAAAGAGAGAATTAATAATTTAAAAAAATAGAGATGAAGAAGAATGAGTAAAAAAAAGGAAAAAAATACGTATAATTAATTGAGGATAAAATTTAAATGAGCTAAACCTTGGAGGAAAGATTATTGTGGAGGTAGATGGGGCATTCTCTCATACGAATTCTATAGCCGCTTGCGGAGGAGTTCTTATGGATAGTAAGTAATAGAGGAGTAATCGAAGGCTTTATATATGTCACGTACGTTTGGAGTCAGGAGATGCCCTTCCAGTTGAACTCTAGGGGTGCCCTGTTGGTCTCAAGGGGGCTTTGGATGGGTGGATTTAAAGATGTTTTGCTTTGATCAGATTCTTCTGATTGTGCTTTTCAGCTGTCGAACGAGGCTACTCATGGTCTCTTATTGAGGAAGTGAAAGGGATACTTGCAAGGGAACTAACAAGTAAGGTGGCAGTATCTTAACAGGGACAGAAATAGCATGGCAGATGAGATGATCTAGCCAAAAGCGTTTGAATGATAACCCAGGCTTGCAAGTTCTCTGCCCCAGGAGTGTGTGCGGGTGTTTTAGCTGCTGAAAGAGTAGCCTGAGTTTTTATGTTTTTCTTAGTTTTGTGTTCTTGCTTTCCTGTGTAAAAAAAAAAAAATTGAAGATAAAAATTTAAAAATTGAATTAAATCTTTTTGGTATAAAATTGAAATAATTTTTTATAAAAATTAATATAAAGTGTAATTTATAAAATAGATCAACGCTATCATAAAAAAATCATATTTTTTTTATAGGTTCTGAGCCTCTCTTTCTTTATAACTTACAAATAGAATAAAAGGAGTACATGTTTACTTTTTTTAATAATTACAAATGGATGCTTTTAGAAGAAGAAAAGTCCTTTTAAAGAAAAATTTTAAGGTAGGAAACTTATTTGAAGAACAAGCTTTTCCCCTGCATATCTTTCATGGTAAAATTTTCAGATTCCTTTTTGGTAATATGCTTTCCATATCGAGAGTCCTAACTGATAAAGGAGAATAATAATATCTTTATTTATAATATTGTTTAGGAAAATATACCAATTTTGGTAACTCTATTAGGTTAAAATATTAGCATTTTGGGATATAAGGAAATAATTAAAACTTCCCAGTATGACTAATACTAATGAAAATAGAGAAGAAACATGCGATCTGGAAACTGGGAATTAAAAATTGAAAGTGTATTATATAAAAGTAATATGATGGGAAAGATTCGACGCAGGCATGGAATATACTACTTAATGTGCCTTCATATGGCTGCCAACCAACCAATCATTTGCCACATACTTTTCAAACCCACCTCCCCCCACTATTCACTCTTCCACGCTGTATTACATTTACGCATATTTATTTTACCCATATAATAACATTTTATTGAATTATATTAACTAGGTCAACGTTCCAATTAATATTAATACAGATTATTAAATTTATACATAAATTATCCATATGTAAGCGTTTTAATAAAACTTATAAAAAATATTTTTTAAATAACTTTTAAAAAAAGGCTTTTTTTAGAGAATAATTTATAAAAAAAATAGTTCTGAATAAATAAGTATTTGGATAGTTATTATTAGAAGAACTTTTATAATTATAAAATTATCATAAAAGGTATGATTTTATTAGAAATAAAATAGATATGATATAGTAGAAAATAAATAAGAGGGAAGAGAAATGTTGGAGAAGAGAGGGTAGTAGAGAAGGGAAAAGAAAAAATAGAGAGTAGTTGTAAAAAAATTAAATATAAAATAGTAATCGATGGTTTATAAATTTGTATACTGTTATAAAAATTAGTATCAGTAGTTTATTTAAAATTTTATTTTTTTTTAAAATTCTTTTAGATAAATATAGTTATTTATTTTAATTTTTTTAAATAAAAGTTTAAGCTAAAAACTTTTTAAAACTTTAATTTATGAGTTTCTCAAACCAGTAATATAAGTGAAAGCATATTTAATTAATTTATTAATTATTGAATATGCATCGTAATACATGTACGTACATATGTTAAATGTAGCGTACGTGTAGTGCATAAATATGTGACATTTGTTAAAAAATTAATTGATATATGATATTAATTAGGACTATAAATATATAATTATGTACATAATTTTTATATATATAGTATTTAACTAGATAAATTAAAAAATTAATTTAATTAATTAATTAATTATAATGATTATATGTTAGTTTTTTTAAAGTATCTTTCTTAATGCTATAGATTTGACTGGTATTGATAGAAATTATTTTAATATGTGAAATTATATAGTGATATTTTAATAAAAAAATTATAATTTTAAAAAATAAAATAAAATAAATTTTATATTTAAAGTTAAAATATATTTTTTATTTAATTTTATATTTAAGATGAGAGAGAGTGTAACTTGGTAGGATAAAACTGTTATGAATTTCTCTATTCCGTGCCTTTAGGAACACTGCGACTTTAAAAGCTAACAGTTGACTCATATCATAACTGAATATTATATATAGTACTTATGAATGGAGTTTGTGACTTTATCAACAAGGAAAGTCAATTTAAAGCTTCCCCGCGTTTTGACACAAGGGCTCCAATTATAATTATTAGTGGGTAGTATTAGATGAAATTCGCGATATAAATTAAATTATACTATTATAATAATCAAATATTTAAATATATTACCAATTAAAATGTTTTATTTAACTATTTTATCAGGAGCTTTTTCTTGTTTGACCTTACATTTTTTCAAAATTTGACCTTGTCTATGTTTAATAGTCGATCTCCTCAGTTTTGTTTGTTTCCTGTAGTGCATATCTCATTTTAAGATGAAAATATATAATCATATATATATTTTTTTTGTATAACCTATAAACAAAACAAAATAAAACAAAAAAACCCTGGCATTTTCTCTTGACTTTAGATTCTCTTTAAATAAAAGTAATTTCAAATTGGAATCCAATAACTTTTCTTAATTATTTATTATTAATCTGAATATTAATTATTTCAAATAAAAATATTAAATTTACTTTAATTTTTGTATTTGAATTATTGTCTAATTATTTTTCTATTTTTATTTATGCTAATTTCTAATTACAAACTCTAATAAAAGGAAATCACTATGCTAGATCATTGAACGTACTAAAAAAAAAACAACTCACCTGTTTTCTACTGTAAATGAGCGTGTCCAAAATGACTTATATATGGAATCCCTTGCTTTCACGATTTTGAAATTGAAACATTTAGCGGATTTTTGTGGTCGGTTCCCGTATACGATAAATGCGTACGGGCATAAAAGTTACTACAAATTAATGAGCCCACGTGTTGAATAACGTAATCACAATTTACAAAATATAAATCGCGTTTGACTCTATACCATCCAAACTCATTAATAATGCCACTATGGCACCACGTCATATTATTCTTATCCCAGAATAAAAATTTCACATTGCCACGCCATCATATATTTTGCCTTTCGCTATCTCAAGCTTCTTCTTGCTAGCATCTCAGTTTCTCATCATATGAAAAAGTCAATTTCCACGCCCCGCTTAAAAATATTTTGCCCCGTAAATGTTTAACTATAATTTAATAATTCAACATGTTAAATTATTAGATTAATATTAATTATTTAACTAATTAATTTTGATGATATTTTAATATATGTGTCTCTGATGAGGACGAGTTTTCAATGTTGGCAGTTGTTCTCTAGCAGGATGATGTGGACATCCCACATGAACCACGTGATGGTGCGAAGTTTACCCTTACTGTGCCGACATACTTGCCATGTGTTCTTTAGTTTATTGGTTGATCTTATGATTTAAGCCGAGATATCGGGAGCCTCCTTCCCTACGCGCGGGAGGCTGTGCTTCTATTACACTCGCCACATACTTCTGCCCACTAGATTTGGAATTGGAATTCTATCTTTTTATTGTTGTCGTGGAATTCCATCTCCTTTAATCACATTATCTTTTTTAATTCTTGGTTTAAAAATTACAATTATAATTAATTCTATCTCATGCCTTCTTTCATCTTATTACATTTTTACCTAAAATTCTAATCTAAGTACGTTGATTTCTAACATCTCATAGATCTTGAGCGGCCATTCATTCTACTTTTATATATATATATATATATATATATATAATATAGCTGGTATTTTTTTATTATAATATTTTTTTATTTTTAATATAAAATATATTTAATTAATTAAATTAAATTAAAAATTTTAGGTAATATATTATATTTATTTTTTAAAATATTTTAATTATCTTTCTTAATTTTATTTTTTATTTTTTTAATTATTATTATGGGAGTATCAATAGGAATAATTTAAAAAAAATATTAAATATAAAAAATATGTATTATATTTATGATTTATATTAACTTATTAATTATATTATATATTAAAGGAAGAAATCGTATATCATGAATCTATCATTTGGAAGTGATGGATTTTTTGAGACTAAATAAAAAGCACAATGAATAATAATAAATGGGTATTATATACGAAAAAAATGCGTGGCAAAATGGTATGAAAAATGGTTTATTGAGGAAAGGGGTCCACGTATACATGGAGACAAGTAGAAAAGTAGAAAGAGGAGTAGGTTGTAAATTTTGTCTTGACTTGGGGGTTGCATCAAGTGGGGTTGCTTTCGAACTGGAGCATCTTCAGGTGACTTTTCACGAGTTCATATTTTTCTTAGAGAGAGAGAGAGAGCAATAATTGAGAAGTTGGGGTGGACAAAAGGGAAAGGCGTAAAATGTCAAAATGGAGCTTTTTATAATGTAAATGAATGATTCTAATCACTAATAATCACAAAGGCTTAAAATGGGTCGGTGTGGGAGATCCACACAAATATGATATTGACATGTCTCTTCCTTCCACAATTTCACAAAAATACTTCTCCCTATTTTAAATATATAATAAATTAATTTTAATTATAACTGAAAAACTACCATCAAATGTATATCTCTCATATACAATTAAATATTATATAAAAATATTTTAAAAATATTATATTATATTTATTATAATTAAGTATTTATTTAATTTTTAATATAAGGGATACTTAATCAACTTTAAAAAATTAAATAATTATAATAAATATAACATAATATTTTTAAAAAATTATTATATAATATTATAATATATATTTAATTTACAAGTCATTAGATTAATTTTAAAAAAATTGATAAATATAAAAGATGAAAATAATCTATATCTTATATTTATAATTAAAATTATCTCTTTAATTAGCATATACAATTAGAATAAGAGGACAAATTATTTAATTTTTAATTTATTTAAATTAATTAAATATTTTTTTAATAAGTAATTAGGTTAGGTAAATTTATATTAAAGATTTAAAGAGTAACAAATAAACAAGTAAATAAATGGAGCCGCAACATGGAGAATAGGATTCGTTCTTTTGACCACCAATTATCCCCATCTATCGGTTCTGCTTTTTCTTGGGGTTTGGTGGTGCATGCAAAGCAAAAGTCTACGTATAATAATGATGTGTAACTAAAAATGTACAAGTCCTTTATTGTTTAATACGTGGCGTTTAAGCAGCCACTTCATTTACCTTTGCATCTCATTCCATTCCAAAAACAAAAAAAGATAATTAAAAAGAAATTCAATAATTCCCCTCCCTCCAATTATTGATCCCTATTCCCTACCCGCCATGGAATTGGGATTTCATATGCATCTCAAACTGTCTTCAACATATTCAGATTATTTTAAAAATTAGGTCTTAATATTCTTTTTTATCATAGGCAAAACTAATTAAGTATTTTATATTACCCAATAAAAAAATAATTTTTTCCATCAAATATATATAAGTTATATTAATTCTTTAATCATAGTTAGTTATATATTCTTTTTTTTTTTTATATGGGTTTAATTTAAATAAAAATATTTTTAAAAAGTATGACACGTGATAAAGTAAGACTAACGAACTTGATAAAATAAATAGAATGACATTGATCTAAATTTTCTCTGTAGCAAGAGTTTGAGCCTAATTATTAATCAATATTTGTTTAATGGTGTTGTTTTATTCTATTCCTCAAAATTTATTTAATTTAGCAATAAAGAAAAAACATATTCTTTATTTCTTAAAATTCTGACGAACTTCAATCAAAGTTTCAATAATTTTTTTTATTAACGAATCAGTCCTTGGGATTATGGTTAATTATCGTGAATATCCCTAAAACTATGAAATGAAAAACTTTATATATATATATATATATATAATTTTTTTTCTAATTAAAACAAAGTAAAATTGAGTTGATTGTCAAATGACTGACATCAGTCAAATTCTAGAAAGGTGGAAGGATAAGGTGGGCTATTATTTACGCACAACGTCAATTAATTTGGTAACTAAATTGGAATCAATGTAAACGAGGGATCGTTTTCATTGTGAACTTTGAGCGATTAAATTAAAAATATGCTACTTTTTGAAGAGCTATAACAGACCAAAATTTTATTCACTGCAAGATCATTAATTTCACTTTTTTTTTTAATTATTTAAACCATAGCGTCCTACATGAACACGAATCCTCTGATTACATATAAGAAATTGGACAAAAATAGGCTCATTAAAGCCATGCATTTATATTACAGTCCATTTGTCCTTTTCCCACTATTATTATTATTATGAACGTTCCAATTCAGTTCATACTATGTTTGCATCATTTGATTATAATAATAATAGCTATGAGAAGAACAGGACAATAGAATTAGCCATAGGATTTTGCATCCTCACTATAATATGCAAACCACGTATTCTTCAACTTTTTTTTTCCTTTTTTTTTCTATTTAAAATAATTTTATTTAAAATATTGTGTATGCTAAATATGAGCTACCTCTTTGTATGGGACACTTGGCTTCTTTTCATTGATGTGCACAACGCCAACAACCTTTTTTTTTTTTTTTTGTATAAATGAGGGCTAGATGCCCATAACAAATATACCTAACTTAACATAGGCTTAGATCTCAAACATTCAGTCTAAATTAAGAGGATATGAATATAACATTATTGTTGCTGTCAAACCAACAACACCAACAACTTTTTTTTAGTACAAAATTTTTTAAAAAGAAGTTGGGCTCACCAATGATTCAAGGGTAGGGCGAAGTCTCTCTTCCTCCTAGGCGATACTAATATCGGGCACGGCAAGTAGTCTATTATCCTCAAGCGTAAACCTATGCACCTATAAATTAAGATGTCTTCTAAAACGTTGTTATTAGAACCACAATAAAGTGGTACTCTCTAAGAGTTAAATATGCTTTAAATGATCATATATCTTATCTTTTTGTCAGTTGAACCCACGGACAATAGGTAAGAACACCAACAACTTGTTTGCAGTAACACTTGATACAGACCCGTTTGAACACACTTCTAATCTAGTGAGTACATGGGCTTAAATCAGATTGCAAAGCCGATGGGCTTATATATTGATTTGAAATAAAATTTAGATGAAAATTTTAAAATTCAAATTAAAAGGCCGAAAAAAGGATGAAAGAAATAAACATAAAGATAATAAAGATGAAATTCATGGCCCTTGGGCCCAGTCCAACAACTAAATGGACTATACCCTTTTAGTCCTTTCTCCCAGAGCCGGCGACACCTGCCCTCTCCCTAGAAGACGACTTCGCCTGAGTCTCTCATTTTCACTCCGGCTGCTTCGGTCGAGCCTGCCGCTGCGTTCTCCGTCAGTCTTGCTTTCGTTCTTCGCTCTATCTCACTCGGTGAGTGGGTGAAATTCTCCATCCGTCTCTATCGTTCTAGGCTCAATCCTTCGGGTAAGCATCCTTGCATTCTGCTAGGCTCGTCGTCCGTCCTAAAATTCAGCTTTCGATGTTATCGGTGTTTCAAGGTCCTTGATTCTGTTTAAGTATCTCCCTCCTTGGCGTCTTATCTTTTTTAGCCATTTAATTTTCTCTTGAACACTTTTCTTCTTGAATCAATCAGATGGCTTTGAGAGGGGTTTGGCAACTGCAGAAGCTGATTGTGAGCTATTGCGACTGGGGTGGAAGTAGTAGAGGAATAAGGTATGCTCTTCATTATTATAAATTTCAAGTTTTGTTTTGCATTTTAATCAGGGTTTGTTTGTTTCTAGCATTTTGTGCAAAATTAATTGCAAGGGTGAATTTAAGTACTGCTCTACCCAACATACCATTTTATAGGTTATATTGCTGTCATGATCTGTTCCTTTCATTCGAGGATAGTGAAGTGTGATATACTTTTATCATATTCAGATCAATAACTAGTATGTAAGTTAACAGCCATGCTCATTTCACCTTAAGTTAATTGTTCCCCCAATGGCGTTGAACTAAAATATGAATTTGAATGGATAATCCCTGGGTTTTGTTGCAAATTTCGTCTTTCATGAACTTATGTTTGATATTCATAACAGGTCTAGTAACAGAATCCCCCCCTCCCCCCGGGCAGTGACGGGGATTCAGGGCAGTTAGTGAATGACTAAATTGACATTTTCTTTTCTTAGTGTTTCTCTATGTTCCTCTGCATACGTTAGCTACATTATTTATGACTTTATGAGAATTGCTAATTTGATAGATTCAGGAACACATTTTTCTTGGTCACTAAATAATATGATTTATCTTGGGCCTTGTATGCGTCTTTTGGAAGAAGTTTTCCCTTCATTTTGGCTGTAAATAATTTACAAGCAAGGATGTGATCACCTCCATTTTTGTGGGTTGTAAAAGATGTTTCCTTAGGTGAATCGGTGAACTTTACATTGAGCATCCGCCATTTCTTAAAGAGATGTTGGTCAGTGTTTTTCGGTGAGAACTTTTACCGTCACTATTTATTCGCTCTATATTGTACTCTGGTTAGTGACTTTGAACATGGAATCATTGCATTTTAGTTCTTAAAATTCAGTTAGATGCAGGATTTAAACTTATACCACTTCTTGCTGATTCATTTCTCCTTCCTGTTGGTTTGTCTGTTGCCCACTTCTTGTGTTTTCCTTCCTGTTGCCCTTATCTGTGGGTCCAAAATCCTATTATGAAGTGTCTTTCTCATCCTTTTTTCTGGTTTAAGAGTAATTTTCGTCATTTCCAATGTGTGTAAGGTCATTTATGGAGTCACAGTTGCCAGTTTTTAAGGAGAAGAATCCTCAACTAGAGGTGGTTACAGAACTCATCCGTGGCCAGCATCCCCATCTGAAGGGCTTCTACAGTAAGAATTCCAAGCACACTTGTAAGTTATAACTTAATTGCTGAAACTTTTATCAAGTTTTAATTGAAAGATTCTCTTATGAAATGCAGAGAACAAAAACCATAGGGTGATATGTGTGAAGAATATGGATCCTGAAGACATACTTCTCCATGCGACAAGGCTAAGGAATGCATTAGGAAGAAAAGTTATCAAACTGAGGACTAGACATGTAACCAAGCATCCCAGTGTGCAAGGTACATGGACAACCGATGTGAAATTTTAATTTGCTCAGATCTGTGGTACGAGAAATCTTTCTTGCTGTGGAAGTTTAAGTTGCTCAGCTTTTTAACTTGCCCCAATCACTGAGAACTTATCAAATATTTGTTATAAGGTACAAGTTCTTTAATAGAACTTCGAAATTTTAATTTTTGCTTCTGATTGCTACGATTCTCTCTTCCTCCACTTTTATATTGTGCAGTAAACTGAGCTTTAAAATGGCTGCAAGCATCTCTCCATCTTCATAATTTCCCTATAGAATCCCATATCAGAATATCATACTTGTGATTTTTAATGTGTGATTGAGAAACCATTGGAGGAAGCAGGGGAAGCAAGCCATTAGATCATCAGTTAACGGACAATTGATACTTCTAAATACGTTGTTTATGATACCCATTTCAAGCTTAATGTTTGTTTGGGATTTCTCTCTAATACTTAACTTTTTTTGTTTTGGTGAAATGATACCTCTAAGTTTTTTTTTTAATTCAATGTCCCCTCTTTGCAGCAGTGAGTTTAGCATTTGGCATTTGATTTGACATATTTTTAGTATTTTATTCATTTTGAATTTAAAATAAGCAACGAGATGGACTTAAAACCGTACTACTAAATATTCTTAAATAAGATCCCAATTTTGAGAAAACTAAATAAGATTTTAATTATCTAACATTTTTCATGTAGATTTGGTCTTAACAGACCTTAAATATGTAAAATTTGATGCGCGTATCCAACAATATTATGATTATAGTATGCATTCAAGGAAGAATTTGGTGGGTACAAGATGAGATAACCTGTGAGAGGGAATGATAAAGTCAAGCCAGATAACAAGCTGAAAGTTGAAAGGATTGAAAAGAATAGAAGTAATTTTAGTGTAATCTTTTCATTTCTACTTGATATTTGTGTTTTGACTTCATCCATGCATCAAGGATCATTTAAAAATACTTAAAAAACGGGATAAGTATTATGTAGTAGAAACATCAAATTATAAACGAAAGATTATTTTATAATATAAAATAAAAATACAAAAAACGAATAAATACAAATCAAAAGGTCAAGAGTACAATGACAATGACATGATTCCATACAAGAATATGTACGCAAAGGGAGTTATTTAGGATTAAAGTAAATGGTAATTAAAAATAGAATGAATTATTGAGACTTAACCCTAATTAGTAGGGTACATATAAAAATAATAGAAGTAGAGATCAAAGTTGGAAGAGTTGTTGGACAGTGTAAGGGTAGGTAATATTGAGTGGTCCTCCTTCCCATATTAAACGAGACAGCTGTGAATTGCCCCCTTCACTTGTGTGTTGTCCATCAAACCACAAATACTCAAATGGATTCTCGCACAGCTCAAATGGGTACTCCCCATATCCTCCACACACAAATTTTGCTCTGAATGCCCCTCCTCCACAGCATGCTATTCCCCCCTCCTCAAACCCTTCCCATCATCCATTCATTCATTCCATCACCACAATGTCATTCATTTACACATATATATATATATATATATATAAAATCTTAATTAGGTTAACTAATTACAATATTAGAGGCTTACCGTATTTATGAGGGTTGAAAATTCTGTCTTTCAATGCTGTATAGTAATCCATTATAGAGTACTTAAATCCAGGTGCCTCCCTCTCTAATTGCTTCATCACTCGTATCAGAGCTTTGTTGTGTTCTCTTGCCAAGAAATTTTCTTTCTCATTACACTGCCCATCTGATAATCTGCTGCCCGGAATGCACCCCATAGGTCCCACGTTCGAAACGCAATTTTCTTGGCTCCTAACCTCGTTATTTCCTGCAACATATATAACATAACAGCAATAATTAATACATGACGACCAGATCACAGAAGAAATCACGGATCATCGTAATTATTCATAGTAGGAGATATTTATGCAACTGTCCGGTCACTAGTTTCACAAAAGCTCTCATGCTTTGACCATTAGCATCAGGATGCTTAGTGTAAAATTTGATATAATCGTTTCCCCCACTGCTGAATAAGTACACAGCATTGCTCACAATCCTCTTGGCTTCATCTTCACCAACTTGCTCTTTCAATAACCCTACCACACGCTTGAAGTATATCACCTGGATCAGTAAATCTATCTGAAGCACACAAATTATATGCATATGATCAATTAATTTATCTAACTTCGTTAATGTAACCAAATTAATTAAGTAGTTAGAGATGGAACATACGTATACAGATGAATTAAAAAGAACACAGGATCCACCAGAAGCAAAATTAGCTCCGTCAGTGAACACATGAGGTCCTGGTTGTAGATATGGTGGAAGGAGAGGCAAGCCTGCAAGTGTAGCTGTGTATGTCCAAAACACCAAAAAAGGAAAAGAAAAGTTGTTTGATTATTATGCAAAGAGAAATAGAAGGAAGAACAGTAGAAAAAAGTGAGGAATAAGTTACCGATGAAGTCAGGGACGATGCGGCCGTCTGAGAATCTGCCGGTGGCACGGTGGAAGAAAGTTTCGCCGTAAGGCCAATAAATGGAAGTCAATTTCAGAGAAGTTTTGACGTAAACATCATTTCCGGGATCAAACAGAGAATCTCCGAAAACAAACAAGGCCTTGCGCTCATTATTATTCACTTGCTTAGTGTTATACTCAACAAAACAGGTCTCGAAGTTGATGAAAATGCTGAGTAAGGAACAGAATACATAAGCAAAGCTTATTGCCATGGCGGTATCGACGTCTGCTTCTACAGTTCTATGTTCCTCCGATAATGTGTCTGGTTGTGTATTTGGGTACCGATGATAGAGCAATTGAACTGGAAGTCAATTAATTATTGAGGCGTTTAGAAGGGTAGATATTTTGCCAAAGAAGGGTAGAAATGATCGTGAGAGTTGTGGGCAGGAAATTCGTTGTGAGAAGACCACATTAAGAGAGAGAAAGAGACAATTAAATCACGATGGGCCCACGTGTTAGACGAGTCTCACAAACCTCACTCCTTTTCCTTATATCTACACTCCATGTCCTTCTCTCCAAAATTCAAGTCCATCCTGTTTGGATTCATGTTTTTAAAAATGAAGTGTATTTTGCAAATACAAGTTGGAACAAAAATGAATTAGTGACTAATTCTAACTGGAGGGCTAATCCCTTACCACTTGCTAAATTAAAGTTCAAATTATTACTAAAAAAATATGCCCACATTTAATATTTAACAATACCTCAAATAATATTATTTTAAATAGAAAAATGTCTACGCTTATAAAAAAGTTAATTAGAATAATATGTGATTTATATTTGAAATTTTTTTTATAAAAAGTTAGTTTAACATAATCTTATTTAAATGATACATTGAAAGGTGAGTTTCCTATGATTCTAATGAAAAAAAAGAAGTAAAAGAATAAGAAGAATAATCATTTTAAGCCTATGTTATAAGCCTTTTGTTTTGTGTTGTTTCCTTGAGTTGAATATATTATAACAGTATATCCACTGTACCAAAACCTATGGCAACTTTTTTTTTTGGTATATATGAGAGTTATACGTGTAAAAATAAATTTGATTAACTTATAAAGGGATTAGATCCCAAATATTCAATAAAAACTATATATTCAAATTATAAAGAATAAATATATAATATTATCATAGAATTTAATCTCTTTTTTAATTAAAATATCCATAATTTTATTTTAAACTCTTAAAATATATTGTAGTTTGAAGTTATAGTGATAAGGTTTCTTATCACGACACTATGTACTGCTTATTCTGCAATGCAGAGTCAGAAAGAAAAGAAAAGAAAAGGCGACAGAGGTAAGGTAATCAATGCATCGCATGCGAATGTACTCCCTCTCGTCTATATTATATTATAAGAATTCTTCTATAAAAGAAAATTTTAACTTACATTATTAGGGATAGTCATAGGGGTTAGAATCAAGATAACCTCATCCTATATTCTTTTCCAATATAATGCATGAGACACAAAATATATCCCATATTTTGTCCCATCTCAAATTTATCCCGATCCCATTGGGACTGGGACGGGTTCAGGACGAAAATTCCCGATTTTTTTTTAAAAAATATTATAATAAAATTATCTCAATAAATCATTCTATATAAAATACTACGACAATTTTCTCTAAATAAAAATATTCTTTCATAATATAAAATGATAACTTACCCAGATAAGAGGAACAAATAACAGTAAGGAATAATAAAAATATCTATATAGGAATATTTGTAAGTAAAAATATTTGTATGAGAGTGGCGACTGGCGAGACATATGACTGGGAGCAAGTAAAGCGTAAGATAAGAAAGACGGAGAGCCTGAGAAGAGTGTATAAAGTGATAAATATAAGAGAATGTAATACATATTTTTTTTATAAAAAAAAATAGGGTCAGGACGGGACAGGAATCCCGAGGATCAGGCTGAGACCCGTCCCGTCCCGACCTTCCCTCTATCCCGTCCTGGTCCTTTTCGGGACAGGACGGACCCGTCCCAAAATCATCGAGACTGGGTCGAGACACCTAAAACAGGACATGTTTGGACACCCCTATATATTACTATAAAAATCTAATAGAATTATTAATAATTTTTTAATCTACTTTTAATTATAAATATAAAAAAATTGAATATTCTAATATTTTATGAAAGATTTAATTACTTAATTGTTATTTTTTAATTTATATGATTTAGTTAAAAAAATTTTATAATATAAACTAGATATAATTTTTTTTAATTTTATTTATAAATTATATTATTAAATTTTTTATATGAATATATTCTTCATTTATTATTGTTTAGATTTTGTTTTATAGTATAATATATATTAAATAGGGATAAATTTATTAAATTTTAAAATAGAATTAATAAAAATTAAGAATATTTTAATAAAATATATTAGAAGTAACTTATAAATAATATCGATAAAATAAATAGTACTAACAAAAATGGTTAAAAGGCAATTAGTTTTGTAAAATTTATTCCACATTGTGATTATTTTCTAGATTTCCCTCAAAGTAAACGGTTTATCTTCCAATATGAATTTAATTATTTTCAATTTCTTGTTTAGTTGGACAAAGGCAAAATCCAGTTGGACAAAGGCGGTCCTTGGTGATGGACCCAGTGTATGTCATAATTTGGTCTACAATAAGTGTGTTTAATTGAGTTGATCCTCATTAATCTATAATTTAATCTTAGCCTATTAATCTATAATTGAGTTGATCCATCTCATTTACTATTGCTTGGGACTCTTAGGCTATGTTTAGTATATAACATTAGATTTTAATAAATTGTGATTAATAATAGAATTATGATTAGGAGTTTATAATTAACTATAAATTATAAACAGACTATAGAAACCCTTATCTAAATCTAAGTTGGATCAGAGTGAACCCCAAGAGCCCCTCAAATCAGTAGAGATTAACGAGGGGAAGAACGACAACGACAGGGCAACGACTGAAACCGAAGAAACAGAAGATGATAGATATTGTTGAGGAAGACGACGATGTCTCCTTCGGGACTAGGGAAAATGGCTCAGAGGCAACAGGGAGGACTTCCCTAAATGCCATTGAGGCAGCAATTTGGCCTGCGGATTCGATAGAGGAGGAACCCCAACAAGTCAAGGGAAAGATGGTCAGTGACCAGAGCGAAGCTGAAGGAACCGCCAAATCAAACATCTCTTGCACGTATGATAAGAGTCACAGTGGCGCCAATATTTCAGAATTTTCTGGGTATGCTATGAATGGCAGAGTCATAGCATCAGCAAAAGCAAGTTCTTCTGAGAAACCAAATTTGTATGTGGCGCTGAATTACCATCTATCTTTATCGAAATTCAAAACCTGGGTCATCTTTTTGCTGATATTTTGCCATATTGATTCTGGTCGTGCTCGCTCATCGCAATCACATATCTGCCTCTGGATCTCTAATGGCGGCAATTCAGTAATATCCCCATGATCACCGCGGACCAGATGTTAAAGCAGTCTCTCGGACGATTAGGTAGCAAGCACACTTGTAGGCCAAAACGCTACGGTATCTGTCACCGTAAACTTAGCTCATTTCGCGGATTATTCATTTAACGGATTTACTAAAACTAATTCCACTTCTAAAATATTCTCATTATGACTTTACTGCAAAATTTTATGCCCATAAATATAATCAACCGTGATAAAGGTGATTTTACTGAATAAAAATGAACGCAAATTTAGGTGATATATAAGGACAAGATATGAGTTATAGGTTGGTCCTTTGGAGGGGTCTCTGTTAGAGGGTCCGGAATTCATGGGCCTAAGCCCAACACATCGAGCCTAATATAGACCTGATCCAAAGGTACTAGTACTAACTAATTAATTAATTTGTATAAAAAAAAAACTAATTAATTAATACTAATATTAACCACGCTAAGTTTTCGTGTCACCACCATATGTGCAGAATAATTACCGGTGCATGTCCAAGAGTTCGTTTTTGGGATTCAGTTTGGTGCTCCTGAACCGTCCAGATTTATTATTTGTTTTAATAATTTAAGAAAGTTAATTATAAAAATTTGAAGCCCGCTAATTAAAATGTTATTTTAATTTTGATTTGAGTGTTGTTTTTTATAATTAATTTTTATTCCCATTTAATTCTTAATAGCCTTCAATACATTTCATTTTCTATGCTTTATGAATTTAATTTACTAAGATCACTTGCATTTGGCTTTCCCTCAGCTCCTCTTTGGATATATCAATTATAAAGATATTTTGTGCACAATTAAAAAAGAATTACATCTATTAAAGATATATTGTACATACATCTTCAAATAAAATTTAGATAATTTTTCCTATTATTAATCTTAATTAATTAACTTTATCTATTGAACCAACCACGTGGGCTAGCTCTACTTCCATATGAAAATTAAAGGACCCATAAGTATAACAAACTCCTGCAATCTAGCTGTCAGAGTAAATAACATTGTTTTTTTTGAATGTAACATTAGTGATCCAGTGGCACAACCTCGTAGGTAGTGTGAGTTTATGTGCTAATATATATGTGAATTAATTTAATCTTTATAGAAAAAATATTGAAAAACAAGCAATCAACAGTGATAGAAGTGATTTTATTGAATAAATTAGACGGAGGCAAACATTTAGGAAATTAAGGATAAGATAAAGCCAGTATAGGTAAATATTCAGGGTTTAATGAGATGAAACCCTATGTTACGTGATGCCAGTACTAAGCATCTTTGAGTTAGACCTTCACTTTAATAAGAAAGGAGATTCAGAGGTTTTGCATAGACCTACTTCTAGTCAAGTTGTTGATAGATTACCCAAACCAATATATATATATATATATATGTATATGTATAGTTATAGTTGGAAGAAATATGTAATTAAGAGCTACATGTTGAAGAGTTGGCTGAGAGTGTAGGGAGCAGTGATATTAGTTAAAAAGGATCCCTCCCATATCAAGTGAGCCATCTGAGCGTTGAAGGCTTCAGTATTGTGACCGGCGTCAAAATACACATACTCATATGGTTTGCTACATAGTTCAAAAGGATATATTCCGAATCCTCCACATGTGAGTTCTCCTCCAAACCTCCCCCCTCCACAACATGCCACCTCTCCCTCCTTAAATCCTTCATATATATAACATCATTCATACGTATGTGTTTGTCAGAAACAGACATCGTCCTAGGAAATCTCAGGTTATATATATAGAGAGAGAGGCTTACCATATTTATGAGGGTTGAAGATTCTGTCGTTCAATGCTGTATAGAAATCAAATATGGAGTATTTGACTTCAGGCACCTCCCTCTCTAATTGCTTCATCACTTGTATCAGAGCTTTGTTGTGTTCTTTTGCCATTGAATTCTCCTTCTCATTACACTGCCCGTCTGATAATCTGTTCGATGGATTACAGCCTATGGGCCCTACGTTTTGAAACGCAATCTTCCTGGCTCCTAAACTTATTATTTCCTGCCATATATATTCATATTAATTAATCAAGATCTAACACTTGGAGAGAAAAATTAGAAGGATATATCTCGTAAGTCATCATATACTTGGAGATATTTATACAAGTTGGCAGTGACGAGTTTCACAAAAGCTCTCATGCTTGCTTCATCAGAATCAGGAGAATCAGAGTAAAAATTCAAATAATCGTCACCACCAATGCTGAATAAGTAGACACCATCCCTCAAAACCCTATTGGCTTCTGCATCTCCTACTTGTTTCTTTAATGATTCTATCATTTGCTTGAAGAACATCACCTGGATTGGAAGATCGTTCTGAAATAATACAGAAATCATCATTTTTTTCTTTCTTGTTGAAGATCCAATAATAATTAAGATGATGAATAAACATTTATACGCGTTTGGTTGTGCCAAAAAGAACACAAGCTCCGCCAGTAGCAAAGTTGGCACCATCAGTGAATACATGGCGTGTTGGTTCCAGATATGGTGGAAGGATAGGCAAGCCTGCAAATGTAGCTGATGCGTTCCACACGGACATAAATATTGGGGTTATATTTGGTACAATAAATAGAAATCAATTGAATAATAATAATGAGGAAACTGACCTAAAAAACGGTGAAAGTTTTGAAGAGATTACCGATGAAGTCAGGGGGAAGACGTCCGTCGGAGAATCTGCCGGTGGCGCGGTGGAAGAAAGTTTCGCCGTAAGGCCAATAAAGAGAAGGTAAGGGGTCAGATTGGTCCACATAAGCATCATTTCCAGGATCAAACAGAGAATCGCCAAACACGAATAACGCTTTGTGTTGACTGATCTCAGGTTGTTGCTTATACTGAACGTAACGCCTTTCGAAGTTTATGACAATGCTCAGTAAGCAACATATTACATAACGTACGCTTGCCATCCTTAACTAATTACCTCTTTGCCTTCCCATATGGTTGTGGATACACACACATACATATGTATGTTTATGGAAAAGTCAATCTTAATTTTCATTAGTTTTGAAGGGTAGGAAGCAGCGTGAAACATATGCTGCTCACCAATCTAAGCTAGTAATTAATGTGGGTAACAAAATTAGTATCATTTGTTAATTAATATAAGATCAAATTATTTTTTTTAGATAGATTAAAGAAACTAAATAAATCAACTAATTACGATTTCTATAATAGATAATTCACTAATTATAATATATTAAGGAATATATTATATAAATTTATTTTGAGAAATTATATTTAACTATAATTAATTAATTAATTTAATTTTTTTAATATCTTAAAAAAAGTAACTATATTTTATATTAAAAATTAAAAGACTAATAATTTTTGCTATTATAATTAAGTTTTCTTCAGTAGATCCTCAACTACGACAATGCTTGCCAACCTTAACTAATTACCCCTTGCCTTCACGTACATACGTATGTACATACATATATGTGTATGTATGAACATGCATTTATTAATTATAAATTTTTATTAATTATTTTTAATTTCTATATATATTAAAACTATGATTACCTTCCCTATTGATTGGAAGGTTGGTGTTATCATTGCTAATTCCTAATTATTTGCACTTTCACTCTATCACTATCATCTCATATCCCTTATTTTTATATAAAAAATACTAAAAATATTTTATTTTAATTTATAACATTTAATTGTTAGTCAATCAATCTAAATCCTATTTTATAACTTGCATTTTATTTAGTTATTTAAAAATTTAATTTTATTTTACTTGCATTTTATTTAGTTATTTAAAACTTTAATTTTATTTTTAGCTCCACAAATTACATGCAATTAAAGTTATTTCAGTATATATGTATGTATGTTCCTGATGGAAAAATCAATCTTAATTTTCGGTAGTTTTGAAGGGTAGCAAGCAGCGTGAAACATATGCTGCTCACCAACCTAAACTAGTAATGACGGTCACAAAAACAATCAAAGTCTGATATCATTTTGGGGATTATTTTAAAACTTAAATCAATAATTGTATATAGTAAAATATAAAATTAAATTTTTAAGTATTTAAATACAATGCAACTTAAGCTATAAAAATAGGGTTTGCTTTGAAATACTAATAATTAAAATAAATTAAAATAAAATATTTTTATATTTTTAATTTAATAATTAAGTGATTTAAAATGAATAGAATGAAAGCGAAAGTAATTAATAATAATAAAAATAATTCTCCAGCTCAATAACACAGTCAATCATAACTTCAACAGATATAAGAGTTATAAATAACAATTTAAAAATTATAATTAAACTTTTAATTTAACAATCGAGTTACCTCGAATTGTTAGAATATATTCTCTAAAGTTATAATCTATTAACTGTTACAAGAATAATAAATTAAGACTAAAAATAATAAAAATCAATGTTAAAAAATACTTTAGAGATTCAAAACAAAAAGAATTAAAGCTAACATGTAATGATAGATGATCCAATAATCTAAACTATATTAAAAAAATTATTAAATATTCACAATAATTATAATACAAAATTTAATTTAGAGCAAAATAAATAAAATTAAAGTTAATTAAATATTAATATCAAATATTAAATAAAGATTCCAAGTCATAATCATCTTCTAATACAAAAATATAAACAATACAAAGTTAATTAAAAAATTATCATAAAACTTAAAAATTATGAAATAATTAATGGGTATAAGATGGAGAGATGAGTGGAGAGGATTTGTGTGTGGACGGAGGGATGGAGGGTTGATGAAGACGATGGAAGGTGGAGTGGGTGATAGCCTGTGTGTTGGCGTGAATAGATGGAAAGGAGTCGCGTGACGGCAATGACTTGCGGCACCAGGTCTGGAAGATGAAGACGTGACAAAATCTTAATAGATTAAATTGAAAAGTTTGGGCATAAGTCATTATATATAATTTTTAAATTTGTGATTTGTGATTTATAAATTTTAATTTTTCTTAAATATTTTAAATATAAATCATAATAATATAATATATTTTATTTTAAAAATAATTATTTAAAAAATTATAAAAATATAATAATTATATTCTTGTTAAATTTTAATTTAATATAAGACGAATTAATTCAGTTAGTATATAACATTTTAAGTTTTGATGGAAGGAATTTATCAAAAATAATTAGAGTTAATAGTATTTTTTAATTAAAAAATGTTAAAGATTAAATTTAAAAAAAAAGATAAAAGAAATAATAATTATTAAAAATATTTTAGAATTTAAAAAATTAAAGAAAACTTATTGAATAAATATTTTAGAATCTAAAAAATTATAAAAGAGTAATAAATAAATGATTCAATAGTTATTTTTTAAATTTTAAGGTTCTATTTGTTTAAAAATTTAAGAAAAATAGTTGAAGAATAATTTTTGAGATAAATTTTTTAAAGAAATTATCTTATAAATTAGATAAACTTGGAGGAAGAAAATATTTATTTTATTGAGAGTATTAATTTCTAAAAAAATTTTAAGGTTTTAAAAAAAATAAAAAAAATTGGTGAATGTCTTACCCCCCACCACTCTACTCTTCGGCTTTGTTTGGTTCAGCTGAGGGGAGGGTATGCTAGATTAATTTAAGGGAGGGTAGGGAAAGGTAGGGAAGGTTAATTAATGATGTGTTTTGTTTGGTTCAGAAGGGGAGGGGAGTTGGGTTAATTAGAAATTGACAAATATACTCTTATCTATTTATTTAAATTTATTTACTCTTTATTTATAATATTCATATCAAAATTATTATTTTTTTAATTTATAAATATTAAATTTTTTTATCTCATTTATATATAATAAAATTAAAATTATTAAAAAATATGATAAAATTTTAATATTATTTCTTATTAATTATATAATTATTATATATTTTAATATAATATATAAATAATTTATTATGTTTATTAAATTTTAACAATTAAAAAAAAATTAGGTCTGAGAAAAATTAAAAAAAAAAAGCTTAAAGGTACAATTAGAATATTAAATAAATATTAAGGGTAATTTGGTCATAAAAATAAAAAAATTTCTTTTTCCTCCAAGAACTTTCACTTTTAGAGGGGAGGGGATCACAAAAAGATAAAATAATTTTAATAATAATTTGCTACTTGAATCATTTTACTAAAGGATCAATTTTAAAGCATGAATTACTAAAAATGTATTTACTGAAAATTGTATACTTATTAGTTGATATTTGAATGTTTAATTGAAATAACGATAATATTTATTTAAATGATTTGTATTATTTTAGTCTTTACAAATTATATGTATAAAGATTTAAAAAAAAAATTTGTTCAATGATTTTCATGATGGATCACTGATTATAACATATTATTATGAGATTTCAGTATTTATAAATCTTGTTCTTTATGAATGTTAAATTGACCCCATGCATATTTAAAAATGTTTTTTAAGACGACTGAATACAAAACGCTGGTTACTAACAATAGTACTGTTAGTCCTTGATGCACCATAGTTAAACTCGAGTTCGATGGATATTTGTGAGTCTCGTACTCACGTCAGATATTTGTGGGATTTATTCTCACGTAATTTATTTATGGGTCTTGTGCATGTGCCTGTTATTCATGGGTTTCACACCTGCGCCTGTTTCCATGGCTTAGAGTTGTGCCAGATTGGTTAGTTACCGTTGTTGATTGTGTGCCCATGCTTGTTATTCATTCTGTTAAAGTCTTACTGAAAAGTATGATTTGAGAATTATTGTTTTACATATATTTCTTTAAATATAATGTTTTATTGGATATTTGGTTTGACTTGTTTGATGATTTTATATAATTTTATGGTTACTATGATTCTATGTTCTGGAAAATTTTTATGTATCTACAAAGCTTTATTATTTATAGTTAAATATATTTTAAATTATTTTTTCATATTTTAAATTATTTTTAATAATGGGATGTTATTCTCTAATATATTATTTTAGTTTCAGATAGCACTACCTACTTTGCACCTCCAACAAAACAGAGAAGGATCTTATAGTTGTTTAAAACTTGTAGTTGCTCCACGTAGTTTATAGGCGGGATCCCTATTCTTTTTTATCTTTTCAAGATAATAATCACTGTATATGGTATAATATTTATCATTTTGAAAGGTATAAATATTTTTATTTATGATAAATAATAAAATAGTTTATGTATATCTAAGATTATTATTCTATTAATTATAATGTTTAAAGATTTACATAATGTGAATTTTCTCATATTTTGTGTCAGTTACCCCTCGATTTTTGGGACGTGAGATAGTATATAAATAATACAATAAAATTAAAATAATAATAAAAACTTATTAAAATAATTTAAATAAATATATAAAAATATTAATTTTTTGTGATAAGGTTAGTAATAAATTTTGTTATTAATAATTGAGTTTTAAGAAATCGTACGTCATCCCCATGCCCGCATGTACGCTTCCTGTTTCTTCTTAACCCGACATTGATCCTCTCGTTTCCTTCAAGCTCGAAGTCTTCAATTCGTCTGCATTCTTTACATCGATGTAAACCATCAACTTACAACAATCTTTTAATTTACAGTACCTAAAATTTGTTTGTTTAATGAAAATATTGTCATTGGGAAAAAAATTATTTTGAGAGATAAAACTTATCTCGATAATCTCTAAACGTTAAGATAATTAGTTTCTACAATATTCGTTAGGGATATTGCATAATTTTATCAGTTATGGTGGCTGGAGGCGGTTAATGGTGATGGTCGGTGGTAGCCGATGATAATGATGAGGGGCCGATAGGAGGCGACAATGGTCGATGATGATTAGTGAGTCATAACAGAATTAAAATGTATCTAAAAGCTGGGTGTTATAATTAATTCACGTAGAGATGGATGTTTAAAGTTGATATAATTCCCTGAGATTCTGAGGATGTGCCATCTTGTGATCTTCATTCAAAATTAGCTCTGCGATTTGATGGTAAGCTTTTCCAGTAGGATGAACAGAATCAAACATCAACTAATCTCCCACTTCATACTCTTTCACTCTCCTTTTCCCTCCACACAGCTTTGCCTTCCTCTGTAGGGACCACCACCAAAGCATCCTATTCTGCTTTCCTTGAACCCTTCTAAACATCACAAAATAGTACTGATCAATAATTTTTAATATTATAAAATTATTTAAGAAAATTTAATAATATTTTAGTTCCTATAATTTTAACTTTATAACTCAGTTTTTAAATTTTGACTCTATATCTCAGTCTATACCATAGTTTTGACTCATCAGTTGAAAATTAGTTTTTTAAACTTTAGTTCATTGTAATCCATTTCATATATAATTTTGCACATTTAAAATTTTAGTCTATAAGGTTCATAAAATATATAATTTTATTTTTTAAAATATAAGGACTAATATTTTAAATATTTAAACTATAAAGATAGAATTATATCGAGTTAAAGTTTAGATATTGAATTATAACTGAAATGAAATTATAGGGAAAAATTTTCCCAATTATTTAACAGAATAAAGAGGGAGCTATGAAGGCGACTTTATTCTTTCACTAAGGATAGTGCAAAAATCAATGTATGAATATTTAAACCCTTGTAGCTGAGCTTCCTAGTCCATGTAGCGCTTCACTGGGTGCTTCATTATGTAATTTTACAACTTCTGTAACCTTTTCAACGCAGCCATCTTGAGACTTGAGCTGGAGGGATAAGTGCTTCAATTACAGTCACACATCTTCAAGGAGGCAGGTTTAAAAATCCAAACTTTCTTCCTCCTTCCTTGTATATTTCCTAAAAAAATCTCAGATTTATACCTTCAAATTGTAAGTCTGACAGATTAAAAAATGTTCAGAACTTAAAATAAGCGCTTAACTTGATAACAGTGGTCATGTTTCCTATCACCATCTCAACATATTTTTCTTTAGGGTAGGTCTGAAACTTGGAAGATTTAGAATTGAAATGTACAAAGTAATCATTGGTTCCTATGCTAAACAAGAACATAGCGTTGGACAATAATCTCTTGGCTTCTTCATCTCCCAATCTCTGCTTCAGCAATCTCACCACATCATTGAAGTACTTGAGCTGACCATTAAGGTCTATCACCTAATACAATGTTCAATACAGAGTCAACAATTTACTCTTTCAATGTTCTTGCCATAATAGCAAGGGAGAATCACATACAAATCCTTGATTGGTTTCAACAAGAGCACCACCACCAGGTTGATGCAAAATTTGCGCCATCGGTATATTGATGAAAACCAGGTTGTCGGTATAAACGGGAGCTTTGCAAATTCGGCTGAGAAAATGGTTCAGTGTTAGACAAACTCATGTTGAAGTATAAGGAATATTCCTAAATAGACTTCAGCTTACATACATTATGAATCAACATGTGAGCATAAACTGATAATACCTAAGATTTGTTTAGGATATATAAAACGCAGATGAAAATCTATTATTACCAATAAAATCTGGAATCAGGAGTCCATTAGAAGGTCTTCCAGAAGGATAATTAAAAGTAGTATTCCCATACGGCCAGAACTTTGCCTCCAAATCAGGTGCTGTGTTGAAGTTATTGTTTCCAACATCAAATATTGAGTCTCCAAATATGAATAGGGCCACTTGTTCTTTAGGCAAACAAAAGAAGCCATGGCGGATATAAAGGCTGGCACTGAGAACCAAGAAACTAATCTGAGTAGTTGAATTTGCCATTTGATGTTCTCTCATCTATATTTCCTAGTTAGCTTCTGTTATTTATATTCAAAATTGGACCTGATAAAGTTTGATTTTGACAAATGGCTAAAATTTCAGGGCAAATTCTTGCTGATATAAGCCATTGCGTTATTAGCATATTGTCTCTTTTTAAAACACCTTAATTATAATATTTTTTAACTCCCTCCCTCCCTCACTTGATTCTTGTTGAAGAAGTATCAATAAGAGTAATTTAAAAATTTTTATAAATTTAGGAAATAGGTTTTATAGTCCTCCGGTTCTTAATATAAGACATAATTTACGATTTGATCTTTTTATTAAATATAAGACATATTTTTTATATTTATAATTTTTTTTAAAATTATCCCTATTGATATTCCTTAATAATAATCAATTAAGAGAGTGTAGGAGGGAATTAAAGAATATGGGTAGGGTATTTTAGAACAAATAAATTATATTAACTAATTTAACTAATTTTATTAATTTAATTAAATTAGTTAAGTATGTTATATATTGAAGACAAGAGGATTGGAGTACTATTTTTTTTTCTACTCTTGAATTGCACTGGCATGCGTTTTGGAACATAACAGGTAAATTCAAAGCATGAAATGAGTTATGCAATCGACTAAAATCTTCTTATTAAATTACAGAGGAAGAACGTACAAATTGAATGGCAAAAAACTCTGAATTTATTTATTTCATGCAACTATTGAACAGAGAAGAGCCATCCAAGCCATTCATATATTCAAAATTCAAATAGTTGTCTCAGATTGTAAGGCTTGTTGACTGTGAGATTTCCACTCCACATAAGTTGTGAGAAAAGCTGATTAGCCTTATCTGTAGGGTGAGCAGAATCGAAGAACAGATATTCACTCACATTCTTACATAACTTGAATTTCTTTATCCCTCTCTTGCCTCCACAGCTACGATCTCCTCTGTAAGGGCCACCCCCACAACAAGCCACACCCCCTTCTTTGAAACCTTTCAACAAACCAGAGAACCATTTTAGATCTTAGTACCACAAATTCAATCTTCTAAAAAGGTTCATTTACACAGTTTACTTGAAGGCTATGTTTGGATGAAAAGAAAAGTTAGAAGAAAATAGGGATTGAGGCAATCCTATCAAGAATTTTTTTTTTTAAATGGTAAAAAATATTTACTATTTTTGAGAGTTTTTTTTCACCTAGTATTCTTTCTTTTCTAATTTTCTTCCCATGAAATACAGGGGAAGAGATAATACTGTCGCGAAGGCTTTCTTAGAGGAACTTTCACAAACAGTTTCAAGGCATACCATATTTTGAAGGGTATTTCATCACTTGAAGAGCTGATTCGTAGAAGTCAAATACTGAATATTTGAATCCGTCAATCTGTTTTTCCAGCTCCTGAAGCATTCTAGAGAGTTCATCGTTGTGAATCCTTGCAATTTCTAACAGTTTTTCATGGCAAGCACCATTCAAGAGTATTTTTGTTACAGGAGAACAACCCACAGGACCCACATTAACAAACCCAAACTTCCTTCCCCCTATCTTATGAATCTCCTGAAATCAAAGTTACGGAGAAGTTTCATAACTATGAAGAAAAGGGGAGAAGTAGAAGAGGACAAAACGTAAGAAACTTTATAACATGACATACTTTGATGGCGGTTGTTAGGTTGCCAATGACAATATCAATGAATTGTTGTTGAGAGTAACGGAGAAACACACTTGAATTTGAGACGAAACGTGCTCCGTAGTCATTGGCTCCAACGCTAACTAAGTACACAGCTTTGGACAATAATGCCTTAGCTTCTGCATTCCCCAGTTTCTTCCTCAATGCATTGCTTACATTCTTGTAATAACTCACCTGCGTATTCAGGTCTAACACCTAGAAAACACAAATAACTACGCATTTCTCACATTTTCCTAAATCACATAACCAAGTCGTACTAATTGGAGAATGAATTGAAGGACTTCAACTATTTTAATAGAAAGGTAAACCTAACATATACTTAATTCTCTGAAATTATAATAAAATGATCTCACATATTGTGGTGGAGAAGTTTCAGTCAAAGCACCAGCTCCACCTGATGCAAAATTTAGGCCATAAACATAGTAATGTTGAGAATCTGGATGAAGGTATGGTAATATCAGCTAACAACAATTCAATTCAAGTCATTTGAATTTCTAGGGAATAGCGATATCATGCAACAGAAATCCAGACATTGAACTACTTAATTAGTGAACGTACCAATGAAATCTGGAATAACACGACCAACAGAGAATCTGCCAGTTGGGTAGTTGAAGTGTTAGAAATATTGTGAAAGGGTGTGTCAAAAAAAAGAAATGTCTTTCTGACGTAACTCTTCGTTGTGAAAGAGTATGTTGAAGAAAGAAGAGTCTTTCTAACATAACTCTTGAATCTAAGAGACATATGTCTAAAAGACATGTCTCGTGGCTTTCCACAATATATAAAAAAGGATTCTTGATGAAGAAGAAGAACACAGAAAAATATATAGACAAAGAGAGAATTATACATCAATCTTCTGAGATTATTTTATCTTCCACTAGTTATGTTATCCTATATTTTTATAGGAAGAGTTTGCTTAATCCTGAAGAGAGCCGTTTCTAAATTTGATTTGGAGTCGCGGAATATCTCTTAAGGACAGTGTCCTCTAACGCGACTCGAACTATAAACTTTGTTATTTTACAGATTTCGCCTACAATCTTAAGAGATATTACCTGCAAATTTTTAGAAGTCATGAAAGAACTATGGAGATGTTGTTCAAAAGTGTACAACCATGATGAAGTCTTTTGGAGGCGAAGTTGATGTCAGAGCAAAGAGATAAATTAGCTTCTCTCAATCTCGGCGTTGTCTTGGAGATTTGGAAAACATAGGATCATCATAAACACAGGAAAGGGAATAAGTATGCGTGCATATTTGATTCGGTGGTGGAAATGAATTTGGCGTAGCCTTTGGGGCCTTGCTTGTCCTCAGTTTGAATGCATGAGAGAGATGCTGACCAATCAAAATGATCTGCTATTATGCAAAGACGGTGGATGCGTTTGTCATGCTTTCCCAGAGATCGACATACTAATCTTGACTACGTCTCCCTTCATTGAAATTTTCTGAAGCCGAAGTACAGTTAATAAAGAATCAGAGAAAGAAGGGTCAAGATCACAATGAAAGAGAAAGAGGAAATAAAAGGAAAAAGAAAATCGTAAGAGACATGATGACTCCATTCCATGTAACGTCTCTTTTTGTTTTTGTTTTTTTTTTTTTTTGGTACAAGAGAGAGCTAAAGCTCGATATCAAGAAATTTACATCATAAGGGGATCAGATCCCAAACTATCAGTGAGAACCAACGACTCCAAATGTGGAGGGCATGAATATAATGTTGTCGTAGTGGTCAAACCATCTTTAGCCAGGGCATCTGCTACTTTGTTCTGACTTCTTGGGATGTATTGAAGTTTCAGTTCCCAAGACCGTTGAAGTAGGCTCTTTGTTTGTACTGCTAACAAACTACATCTATCCACCTTCCCGTGACATATCATATCCACCACATTCTTGAAATCAGATTCGAGAATAATCTTCTTGCTTTTTGTTTTGAGAGCATGTTGAGTACAAGATTGACATAATATAGGCTTAATGGGATAAAGGTCCGTTCGAGGCCCATTATGTTATTTGCTTTTCATAACTAACGTGAATTTGTTTATAAGGGAGTTTTTCTCTCTCTCTTAAGTATATTTAAATTATGGGGTGCATGATGTTTTTTTTAAAAAAAAATGCATACATATATATAGACCATTTTATATATGTGATAACATATGGTGATTTTACCAGTTTGGTTTATGAAAAATTATAATGAATTTGAATGGAAAGGGATTATATGGTATGAAATTCTAATTTAATTAGAATTATTATTGACAAGTTATTGATATATAATTTGATGTTTAAAAGTGTAGAGGTGTCTAAGATATGTGATACATTATAAAATTTATGAATGAAAAATTATGTGTCAGTTAGCCTCATTTTATAATTATGAAGTATGTTATGATCAAATTAAATGGAGACTTTATTATTTGTTATTGATAATCAAAATTTTATGTGTGGTTTAAAATAAGCTTTATGATAGAAGCATGAAAATTTGATCATTTATCTATTGGAGAGATAAAAATGTTAGTTTTCATGATATTATTATTTGTGGATATATATTTATCTTAACATAAATATATATGATGGGGATGACATATTATAATGTTATGCTATTTTAAATTTGAGTTTAAAAGCATGAATTAAATATGTTTTTAGGTGTTAAAATCATAAAGGAATATATTATCTTAAAAAATATTTCAAATTTTGGTTTTGAGAACTATGGTGTGATTATTCTTTATGATGATAATATATTATTTTATAATGTTATTTGCTTAATTTGTTTATGCACAAATTATGAGAATTTGATATATTAGAATTAATTCTTATGATATAGTATATACTATGTGAAAGATTGAGCATACAAACATAAAAATTCAATCTCATGAGAAGAATGAAATATTTGAGGGATACCATCATTATTGGTATTATGTATGATGAAATCCCGTTGTATTAAAATACACGGATGATAAGTGATGATTTATCTTGAATTTATTACTCTATAGATTGAACAAATATAATCACTATCTAAGCAGTGAATATTGAGATGCTCTAATAAGGTTATTGAGATACCTTAAAGACATCATGAATTATGGTACACATTATAGTGGATTTATCGCTGTATTAAAAAGATACAATGATGTGAACTTGATCTTAGATTCAGAATGGTTAAAATCTACTAGTGATTATGTGTTTATTCTTGGTGGTAGTATAGTCTCATGGAAATCATCCAAGCAAACAATTCTAACCAAAAAGGATTATGAATTTACTGCTCGAGAATTGGCTGGTACTGAGGTTAAGTGGTTAAAAACATTCTAGCAATTGTTTTGATGTAAAACCAACACCTAGTGTTGATGAGATGTGTTTGCCAAATCACAATTACCTTTGTTGAGAGAACAAAGACGTGCAATACTTAATGTTGATGAGTTGTGTTTGCCAAATGGCAATAACCTTTGTTAAGGATAACAAAGATGTACAACATTTAGTGTTAATGAATTGTGTTTGTAAAATGGCAATAAACTTTGTTAAAGAGAACAAAGATGAGCAACATTTATTGTTGATGAGTTATAATTACAAAATAGCAATAAACATTGTTAAAAGAACAATGGTACAATCGTTTGAGATACTATGAGAATAAGCATGCTTAAAATTATGGAGTTATTTCAATCGATTTTGGTGATGTCAAAAATAGACCTATAGGATCAGTTAACAAAACCCCTGGGAAGAAAATAATTAAATTGTTGAGACATCGATAGGAATAAGACTAAAGCCAGTCGATAACGACAGCGATGGCAACCCAACCTTTGTGATTGGTGATCCCATGAAGAAGGTTCAATGGGTAAGAACAAGTCGTTTGTTAGTTCTACTAGCACCAACTATTATTACTAGTCCTTTTCCTATGGTGTACAAAAAAGTGCTAGATTGCATAGAGGATAGTGAGCAAAAGCTCTTAATGATTTCAAATCACATGGGATGGTGTATTATGTGCAAGATACACTTAAAGAAATCACCTATACGAATGAGGGGTGTGAGACACTCCTATGAGATTGTGGCAAAATCTCTAGAACATTCGTTAAAAACAGGACACGCGTATGGCTGCCTAAAGCGTAAAACCGCAAGGTAGACAGTGGAAATGTGGGGGTATAATCTGGCTATTAGTACCTCTGGTATACACCCAAAAAATGCTGGTTCATAGTCCATAGGACCACTGGCATCTCTGTGTACCAAGTATTATCAGTCTAGGTCTGGTTCATAGTCCAAATGACTACTGGATACAATGATTATGTCCATTTGTGTAACTCAGTTAATAGTGTTTCTTTGACATATGTGGGGGATTGTTAGAAATATTTTAAATATTGTGAAAGGGTGTGTCAAAGAAAGAAATGTCTTTTTGACATAACTCTTTGTTGTGAAAGGGTATGTTGAATAAAAAAGAGTCTTTCTAACATAACTCTTGAATCTAAGGGACATATGTCTAAAAGACATGTCTCATGACTTTTCACAATCTATAAAAAGGGCTTCTTGATGAAGAAGAAGAACACAGAAAAACATATGGAAACATAGAGAATTATACATCAATTTTCTGAGATTACTTTATCTTCCACCAGTTGTGTTACTCTGTATTTTTATAGAAAGAGTTCACTTAATCCTGGAGAGAGCCACTTCTAAATTTGATGAAGAGTCGCAGAATATCTCTTAAAAACAGTATCCTCGAACGTGACTCAAATTATAAATTTTGTTATTTTACAGATTTCGCTTACATGAAGAAGGTTTGGCCATATGGGGGATAGTTAGCCTTGCTTGCCGGAAAAGAAGGACTAAGATAGTTATTAATTCCTGCGTCGAATAGCGAATCCCCAGACACAAACAAGGCAGCTTCTTTCTCATGCAACAAACATGTATTCCCAGAACAGTTGCTGATTTCTATAGTAATACCCACCAAGAACACCCACAAATACACATACATCGTTTCCACTTACTACTTGCCACTGAGTTTCATATATTATTGCTTTCCTGGGTTTTGTTGGGTTCTCTCGTAAATGAATATAATAACCAGAGATAGTGCTTCTGGTCAAGTATGGAGCTTATTTCAGTACACGTTTTCTCTAATAAGTTAAAATATGGACAATGACAAGGCTATAGTCAGAACCAACAAGTGTATAAACCGTGATTTGAACGAGAGTGGATTATTACAGACTTTGTCAACATCTTTAGTTTAGAAAAGTCTGATAAGAAAGAGTTGAATAGTAGAGACATGAAGATCCGCGAAAGTTCTGATTTTCATTAGGTTTTTACGGGCCACACGACAATCTATGTAGACGTTTCTTTGTTTGTTTGTTTTTGACCAAAAAGTGTTGACTTTGACTAACTTCCAACTGACAAGTAATTGCAGATGGGGGAGAAAACTCTGAATTTATTCTCATAGAGGTACATGCATGGAAGCGAACATTTATTCAATGAATCGAAGTACTCGTCATCATCATCATCAGATTACAACAAGTTAAAATTCAAAGAGTTGCTTGATATTGTAAGGCTTATTGAAAGTGACATCTGCAGACCACATTAGGTTTGAGAAATGCTGATTAGCCTTCTCAGTGAGATGAGGAGAGTCGAAGAAGACGTATTCATTCACATTATCACATAACTCGTACTTTTCTATTCCTCTTTTGCCCCCACAGCTATCATCTCCCCTGTTTGCTCCCCCTCCACAGCATGCCACTTGCCCTTCTTTGAAACCTGCTCCTCAAAATTAAAATAATTCATTAAATATCATAACTAAGATCTTCTACATATGCCTAAAGAACTTTTAATTCGGCTTCTCAGTATTCAATCCTGAAACAGGGGACTCCTCCTCTGTTTTTTTGGCTTAGCTATTTTATGAGCACAGCAGAGAGACGTTTGAAAAAAGAGAAGCAGACGATCCAAATTCAAGAATATGGAGTGTTGAAATATAAGAGTTTCAAGGAACATACCATATTTGGAAGGGTATTTCATCAAATGGGAAGCTGAAGTGTAGAAATCGAAGACAGAGTATTTGAACCCCAGGAGCTGTTTTTGAAGCTTCTGGAGCATTCTGGGAAGTTCAACATTATGTAGCCTTGCAGCTTCTGTCATTTCTTCATTACATTCATATCCTTTTACGTAAAACCTAATGGTCGGAGTGCAACCTATTGGACCACTATTCACAAACGCAAATTTCCTTCCTCCCAGGTTGTGAATTTCCTGTAAAACAACATAGACTCTTAAAATTATGAACAACAGAGAAGAAAGGAAGAAACTTGGGCATTATTAATTTCTGTGATATACACACACGAACATACTTTGATGGCATTTGTGATGTTGCCAATTACAATATCCACGAAGTCTTGTTTAGAGTAACGGAGAAGAACAGGAACACTATAATTTGAGACGAAACGTGCTCCATAGTCATTGGATCCAACACTGAATAGGTACACTGATCTGGACAACAATGCTTTGGCTTCTTCATTCCCTAGTTTCTTCCTCAGAACATCTCTCACATTCTTGTAATGTTTAACCTGTGTATTTAGGTCTACCAGCTGAAGATAAACGTAAGTTTCAGTTCATGCATACTTATCAATATATGTTTAACATGTCATGATTGAAATGAATACAGAATTACAATATAGTGTGTGTATAAGATTTTAGAAATGGGCTTATGAAAAAAATGGGCTTTTGATTAGCTTATAGAAAATAGCTTTTAAAGAAGAGTTTATGAAAAAAAAGTGTTTTTAAATAAATGAGTGTTTGGATAGTTATTTCCAAAAATATTTTTATTATTGGTAAATTATGAAAAAGGGTATGAGTATTAAATAAGGAGAGATAAGAGATGAAAAGAGAGAGGGTGTAAGAAAAAATAGAAGAGATGGGGTAAAAAAATAGGGATAATATAGTAATTGATTAGTTCATAAACTCTTTTACTGTTCCATAAGGTATTCTAACCAATTTATCTGAAACCTTAGTTTTAAACTATAATTTAGTTCAAAAATCTGTTTGGATAAATATAGCTGTTTGTTTTAAAATTTCTCTAAACTTAAGTTTTGAGCTAAATTTAGGTTTGACAAGTTTGCAAACAGGCCCATAATGAGACTAATGACATACAGCAGTTCCTTCACTAGTTTCAAGCAGAGCTCCAGATCCTGCTGAAGCAAAGTTAACCCCAAAGATATAATCATCAAAGGACGATGCTGGATGTAGATATGGTAGTAACAGTGGTAACTTGGCATATTCAGCTGCATCCACAACAAAGTTGAACTTAAAAAACACTTCACAAAACCAGACAACTTCTATAAGAATGAATGCATTGAGATGATCAGTCATATATGTACCGATGAAATCTGGGATGACACGTCCATCGGAAAATCTTCCGGTGGGATACTTGAAGAAAGTTTCGCCGTATGGATAGAAGTTAGCCTGAGCTGAAGTGGAGGTATTGATGTAGTTATTGTTTCCGGCATCAAATAGTGAGTCTCCAAATACGAATAAGGCTGCTTGCTTCTCCGGGAGGCAGATTTTGCTTTGGCAGCAAGTGATTTGAATAGAAACGATAGCATGCAAAACCATGAGATACACGAAAATCCTTAAACTTCCCATGTTGGCAATGGTTTCGTGCCGTGTCGATGATTTGGTTGCAAATTTCATAATACATAGTCCTCGTTAGAGTATATATACACCTCTATCGTTGTAATTTGTCTCATAGATTAAAGTCAAAGTTACTTCCTCTAATATCAAATATCAAATGTAAAATTATATACCTAATTTATAAAAATTAATTAAATTAATTATTTTTAATAAATATATATTAATTTTTTTAAAATTTCTCTTTTTCTCTTTTTAGTATGTATAATTAATAAGATTGTTTGTAAAAATAATTATAAAGTTATAAAATTAAAGTATTATATTTAAAATTAAAATAAACATTTTTATTAACTTATATATTTAAGATTGGAGAGAGTATTTTGATTTGATAAAATCAAAATTATTTTATCAAATCAAATTATTACTTTATTGATAATTCAAGGAAAGACACTCACAATCAAAGTACTTTTTAATCAAAAAACTTAGATGCCTTTAAATTGCGTTTGTTTGAATAGAAATTTTGAAATCTATTACAATGACTTGGGCAAAAAGTGACAGAAAAGGTAGGTGGAATTCAAAATTAATCTCACAGATTCTTATGTTCAAATGTCTTAATTTGTTGGTGTCATTGATGACGAATATTTGAGGGAGAACAAATTTAAATAGTATAACAAGGTTCAAGAAAAGTTAGAAGTCTAACTTTTGAAAAAACTTAGGAAATAATGACTTTGCAAGTAAAACATTGGGAAATTATCTATTCTTTAAAAGAATAACTTGAACTTCTTGAAAAATAAAATGTTAAAGAAATAAATTAATTTGTACATGAACTTCTTGATAAGTTAATTTTTTGAGAAATTATTGATACAGAGATAATATAATAGTATAAAGATTCGTTAGATCTTTTTAAATATTGAGTTTGAGTCTAAAAAAAGATACATGTGTTGTGAGAGATATCTAAAAACTCTAAAAACTAATTTTTTTTGAGAAATTAATAAATAATTTTAAATATAAATTGGACATGGAAGACTTTTCTTTGTGACATATATTCTAATGGATTGAAGTATAATTAATAATGTCAGTGCCAAACTTCAAATAGTACTATATAGAGAATGAGAAAAGTACATTGTCTTTCCTTAATCCTATGATTGAGTCATAGGAAAGCTTATTATATTCCCCTTCTACTGACAAAATCAATAAACTAATTAGAACAATTCAAACTTCAAAATCAAAGAGTCGTTGGAAAGGGCGAGTGAAATTGCTATTTCCTCCCTAGATGAGGTTGGCGAAATGTTGAGCAGCAGAATCTGTAGGATGAAAAGAATCAAGGAAGACAAAATCATCAACATTCTCATTCTCACATAGCTCCTATTCTTCAATCCCTCTTATGCCTCCACAGCTATCATCTCCTCTGTATGCGCCTCCTCCAGATCAAGCTACATTTCCTTCTTTGAAACCTTCCAAACAACAATTACAAATCATTATTATTGCTTACAAGATTAGTTAACACCAAACTTGTAGAGGTAGAATCCAGCAAATTATCAAATAATTTTTTTTTGAGATGATAGCCTAACAAGCTTATGCATTGTGTTAAAAATTAGATCAGACAGGTTAGACCAAAACCAACGACCTGGCCACATGTCTAATTTGAGTAAGCATGCAAACTTGAGGAATAATGACTCAGTGTGAACGGAGTAACCTAGGGTAACCCAGTAACTTTACAAGTGGAATGAGATTTATAAGTTCAAGGTATTTTTTTCTCTTAATAAAATAATCTTTTAGAATTGAGCTCTTACTTTAAAGCTTGTGCTATCATATTAGTATTTCTATGGAGAACTGTATTTTTTTTTTGTACAAAAGAATTTTGTAGAGATAGTTAGCAGAGACTCCTTGATAGAGAAATAATGGGCTTTGCCGGCCCAAGACTAGTTACTTTGAGGAATTAATGCATTGGGTCTAATCTACTAAAAATACACTAAGTATAACCCAACAAATCTATATATTTATATTAGCATAGATGACTCTAAATTAATACCAATTTACTAAATCTGTTATGGCTCCGGATTTCTTTTTAGATTTTAAAATCAAGTTAATAAGTGATATATATATATACTCATGGTAAAATATTTCAAGTAGTAATGGGTAGCAGAAGTGGTCAGGCGGAGGGTGGAAATTAGGGGGTTCCGTGTTCGAGCCCTGATGACTGCAAATGAGGAAGTTCTATTTTTTTTGCCGCGTGAAATTACAAAAGTACCCCTCCCCATTTATCTTCTGAAAACCGTACCTCCTTCACCATTCTTCTGATTGTTCTCCAGCAGCGACGCAGACAGGAGAGCGCGGAGTAGGAATACCCAAGCCATCGATGCCGTGTACGCGAGCTTTGCTTCTACCGGTGCCTTTGCTGTGTTGTTCCATCGTCGCCTGCAACTGTCATTCCTCTCAGACGTTTTATTAATTTTCAGTTTGCAGTTTAGTTGATCGGGGGGGCAGAGGAAGTGAAGGCAGAGGAATTGTGGGGTGAGGGTCGCATCTTAGAGTTGCCACTGGGTTGTCGAGATGCTCTTGGTATATGGATTTCTGCCACCGTTGTGCTGTGTCGTCACTGCTAAGCGAGCTCTGGTACTGTAGCAAGTCCAGATTCCAAATCTCATTCCTGTCGCCATCGCTGAGCAAGGTGTGGCTGCGTTAAGCGGTGGCCGTCGGGTTTCTCTGTCTGTTCTGTGGAAAATTTTTATAAAGCTCTGAAGTTCTTCTCTATTGCCGTGGTGAGGGTCACAGATTTCATATGTGAGGTAAGCTTCCTCGATGCCCCTTACTCTGCTTCCTGCGGTTTGTGTTGTTACATGGGTATGAGTTTCTGTTTCCTGTGTATTACTTGTGCACGAGCAGTGTGTGTTGGATTGCTCTGTTTTGGGAGGAAAGACTGATGAATGCCGTGGGGTAGAGACTGTGAAGTTGCCATTGGAATTGAAGCTATGTATATCTGTTTGTCGTCGTTATATTCTTATTGCTATTACTATGCTAATGTTGGCATGGGAGTTCATGAGTGGCTGCTGGGTTGTGCGAGGTTAAGTCTGCGAGATGAATACATGTGTGTGCTGTGTGGTTAGTTGGCAGTTCTGGGGTTGTGGTTGAGGGAGGTCTCTTCTTGGCATGCAAGTATGTTGCTACTATTTGAATGGCGTTGGGGGCTTTTGGTTGAAACTGAATGGGCTGTTGAGGTTGTGCATTCTGTTGCTTGAATGATATATTCTTTCCATGCATGCTCTGTGAAGTCCCCTATGTATTTATATGTGTAGAAATGCCCCCAAAGGAAAGAGGAATCAAAAACATGTGGTTAGGTGGAGGTTTTTGTTGTTGCTGTATGAATGATCTAAGGACATGCCTTGTGTGCGCGCTGTGGAGATATATATATATACATACTGCAACCAAGTGGCTTTAATAGTATAGTATACATGTATATGCCGCTGTTGTTTTGAAGAAAATGGGTCCATATAAATGTACATATATATTTGGGTCAATGTATGATGAATTATTGAATAAAGCTTGCTGTGTTTTGTGTTGAGAGATTTGGGAATCTAGTTCTAAATGATGAATTAATATTTGAATGTTGGAATAATGGTTTTGATGCTAAATACATGAAATTATGTGTGATGCATGCATTGTTAAGTTTTGGCAAAAGGATTAAGAAAAGTTAAAGCTTTGGGTGCACTGAAAGTATTTTAATATGAAATAAGTATTAGAGATGCTTAGGCCAATTGTCTAAAAATAGAAACTGAAAGTGAGTAGCGAGCTCATTGTTCTGCAAATGAAAGTGTAAGATTGGTAAAGCAGTGATTGTATAATTGATTAAAAGGAGTTGTGTCTATCTGTGGTGGTTCTGTTCAGTGGTTGTATAGTTTGAGAAACCCTTGCTATGTTCTGTTTTATACGGATTCTAAGTTCTCGGAAGAGTACTTTGGAATTTTGGTCTCCTTAGAATATGGAATTCCATATTGTTAGCTTGTAATGAAAGGGAATATTAGGTTAAAGATGATTTATTTCTGTTGTAATATTGTTTAGAATGATGATATATTGTCTTGGGATATCAGGGAATTGAGATGTGATTATAATCGAAAGTGGTTGACGGAAACGGGTATAGGTTTTGGAGCGTGACAGGTGAGTGAATAACGTTCCCTACAAATTTACATTTTCAAATGCATTGTTATTTCAAATGATAAATTTCAAATATGGATTTTCAAAAGCAAATGTTACGAAATTATGGTTTAAATCATTAGACATGATTTCCTTTCGATCGATTTACAAAAGATTATGATTATGCATTAAAATGAATAAAGAGGCTTTAGAAAAAGATTTGACAGTGAACTGATGTTATTCATGAAATATTCTTATGTGAATTGCATATATTTTTACAGTAACTTGATTTCGTATGTTCATGCTGGGGTTTTAGAAATTCAAAGTGGTTTTTACCAACAGTTATAGCATTGAAACAGTTGAGATTATTTCATGTGAAAAGGACCCCACGCATGATAGAAACGTTTTAGGACGGAATACAGAACGCTGGTTGCTAACAGCAGTACTGTTAGTCCTTGGTGCACCTTGGTATTCGAGCTCGACAGTTTGTGGCATAGCCACCAGAATTATTTCGTGGGATTCGTTCTCGCGACAGTTTGTGGCCTTGAGCCACCAGAATTATTTCGTGGGATTTATTCTCGCGACAGTTTGTGGCATAGCCACCAGAATTATTCGTGGGATTTATTCTCGCGACAGTTTGTGGCTTCGAGCCACCAGAATGGTTAGTTACCCTCGTGGACTGTGTGTCCACGTCCATTTTCGTTCTGTTGAAGTCCTACAGAAAGATCATTGTTTTGAAAGGATTGTTTTACATCAGTGATTTGAAGTGATTATTTCAAATTATTTCTTTGAAACAATAATGTTTACAGAAAGATTATGGGTTCGAAAGGATCATTATTAAATGACTCATTGACACGGTTATTTCAAAAATTGTTTCCCTAAAAGAAAATGATTACGGAAAAGTTGCATCGAAATGCGCAATGATATTGGAAACATGTTTATGCATTGTATATTTCCGCATTCTTTTAAATCATGTTTTTGGGACGTTATTCACGAGTAGATTATTTGGCCTCAGATAGTGCAGGTGGCACTGATCCTCCCGCTGAGCAGTGAAAAGCCTCGTCGCAGATCCGAAGCTTTGTTTTTGAACAAGATTGAGTTTAATCTTTATTAAGTATTTGTGTTATTTTGATAAAAAGGTAAATGCCCCACATAGACCTTAGAAAAAGATGATGTTTATTTTGAAAAATATTGTGGAAACTTTAAACGTTGTATTTGAGATTTTAGGCTTTCGGAATATGAAACTATTCATATTCCGTGCCGGTCACGGTCCAAATTTCAGGACGTGACAGTTTGGTATCAGAGCCAGAAGTTTTTCTATGGCTAAGTGGAGCAGGGATACTTCGGTGGGGTCTCAATTATCGTTATGAACCCGGGCATAACCATAGTTGAGGCATTTCTGAAGATCTCTATAGAAAATTTAAAAGTGCTTTGGTTTTCTTGTGATTTTGAAACCACATTTTTCTCAGAAATTGAATATTTTCTATGTTGTTGGTGTATAGTTAAATGACGCCTAGACATCCACTATGTTGGAAGAAGTTCTATAAGTGATAAGACTTCGGATTGAGGCGCTGCTCAGCAAAGAGAATTGTCCCATAGAGGAAGAGGACAGAGTCATAGGGAAGTTAGGTGTCGGGGAAAGTCGACCCCTTAGACCTCTATAAGAATCTTATTTAAAGTCAAACTATCAAATCAAAGGTCCCAAGTTATTTCTATATTATATAGGCATGAAACTTATGAAGGATAATATATTGGTCAAGTTATTAGAATGCATTAAGTTGGATCTTCCTAAGTTCACATGTTTTTGTTCTAGAGAGAAACCTATAGAATTTTGTTTGAGGGCATTGAAAGAAGGAGCATAAACCTGGTTGAATGGATTTTAAAGCTTTGATTAGATGAAATCAAGTTAATGATTGGTGTTTTAGTTATTATGATTTCGGGATTCTCCTAGAAGTACTTTGGAATGTTAAAGGCTATGAGTTTTGAGCTTGAGGATTGATTTCAAGCCCTGTGAAGTTAAGTTGTTAAGTTAAAAGAGATGAAATTGTTTTATATATCAAGTCGATGGTATAAACGTATTTATATGCTTGTTTATTGCTGTAAAGCATTGATTACCCCTTGTTAGTCCGGGCCTAAGTATAGGTCAAATAATTGAGGATAGATAGCCATTGATTTTAGATTTGAAGTGAAGTGTTTTTAAGAGGGAACTAAAATGTTGTGCACACCTAAAAGCTTAAAGGTGTTGCTTGGTATGAATTCCTTTGAGGAGTGTGGCCAGTGAGAAGGTAAATGTCTGAATATTAAGATAGTTAATGTAGAAGCCTTGGGTTTTGAACTTAAAGCTAGAAACTGTTTTGGCAAGATTTTGATTGAGAATTTTAGATCATGAAATTGGAACAAGTTTGAAGGCCATGACTAGGTGTAGATTTAAGTATATATGTAAAGACCCTAATGTATTAAATAGATGAAATAAAGTGATAGGCTTGGATTATATTTTCAAACTTCCAAAATGATATTTTAGGATAAAGTAGAGGCCAACTAACTTATCTCTGCTTTATAAGCCAGCGAATGTTGTCAGTTTAGACCGAATTCTAATTTAGGAATTTCTTGACGTCTTTCCGGAGAAATTGCCGAATGTACCCTGGATAGAGGAATGGAATTTGGTATTGACGTCATTTCGAACATGCAGCCAATTTCTATAGGATGTTGCCCTCAGAGTTAAGGGAATTAAAGATTCAGCTACAAGAATTGTTAGATAAGGGGTTTGTTTAACCTAGCACTTCTCCGTGGTATGCACCTTTGTTGTTAAGGAAGAAGGATGGACCATTAAGACTGTGTATTAATTTTCAACAGCTTAACAAGGTGTCAATAAAGAATAAGTACTTGTTGTCGCGCATTGATGATTTGTTTGACCTGTTGCAAGGAGCATAATACTTTTTGAAGGTCGACTTGTAATCAGGGTATCATAAAAAAAAAATAATAAAGAGAGAGAGAGAGAGGATATTCCAAAGACAACATCTAGGACTCGGTATGGTCATTACAAATTCTTAGTGATGTCCTTTGGTTTGGCGAATGCTCTTCCAGCATTCATGGGCTCGGTGAATCATTTATTCAGAGAGTTTTTGGATAAGTTTGTGATTGTGTTTATTGATGATATCTTAGTTTATTTCAAGAGTACGGAGGAGCATGAACAACATTTACGAATAGTGTTGTAAAGGTTGAAAGGAGATTGTTGGTACAGGAGATTCATAAAATAAGAGATAGTTGTGTTTGAAATTGTTGATAGGGAAGCGTTTTTAGCTTAATTGTAAGCTCGTTCCTCATTATGGGATCGGATTAAGGATACTCAGTACTCTGAACCAAAGTTGTGCAAGTTGCAGGATTCGGTCTAAGATGGAAGTAATACAGGATTTGCATTTGATCAGGAGGGTGTTATGAGGTTCGAGGGCAGGATTTGTGTGCTTCAAGATTTGTGAAGACGACGTATAGTGCGGCTAGATACGCCGAGATTTACATTGAGGAGATCTTGCGGTTACACGGAGTTCCAGTGTTTATCATTTCAGATAAAGGACCACAATTTAATTCTTGATTTTGGGAAATGGAAAGTGAGATGCGAAACAAGTTCCCACATTTATTTCAGGCCTATGGTGAGCCTATTTGCAAATTAGGAGGACCGAATTTCTTAAGAGGGGAAGAATGTTATGGCTCCGGATTTCTTTTTAGATTTTAAAATCAAGTTAATAAGTGATATATATATATATACTCATGGTAAAATATTTCAAGTAGTAATGGGTAGCAGAAGTGGTCAGGCGGAGGGTGGAAATTAGGGGGTTCCGTGTTCGAGCCCTGATGACTGCAAATGAGGAAGTTCTATTTTTTTTTTGCCGCGTGAAATTACAAAAGTACCCCTCCCCATTTATCTTCTGAAAACCGTACCTCCTTCACCATTCTTCTGATTGTTCTCCAGCAGCGACGCAGACAGGAGAGCGCGGAGTAGGAATACCCAAGCCATCGATGCCGTGTACGCGAGCTTTGCTTCTACCGGTGCCTTTGCTGTGTTGTTCCATCGTCGCCTGCAACTGTCATTCCTCTCAGACGTTTTATTAATTTTCAGTTTGCAGTTTAGTTGATCGGGGGGGCAGAGGAAGTGAAGGCAGAGGAATTGTGGGGTGAGGGTCGCATCTTAGAGTTGCCACTGGGTTGTCGAGATGCTCTTGGTATATGGATTTCTGCCACCGTTGTGCTGTGTCGTCACTGCTAAGCGAGCTCTGGTACTGTAGCAAGTCCAGATTCCAAATCTCATTCCTGTCGCCATCGCTGAGCAAGGTGTGGCTGCGTTAAGCGGTGGCCGTCGGGTTTCTCTGTCTGTTCTGTGGAAAATTTTTATAAAGCTCTGAAGTTCTTCTCTATTGCCGTGGTGAGGGTCACAGATTTCATATGTGAGGTAAGCTTCCTCGATGCCCCTTACTCTGCTTCCTGCGGTTTGTGTTGTTACATGGGTATGAGTTTCTGTTTCCTGTGTATTACTTGTGCACGAGCAGTGTGTGTTGGATTGCTCTGTTTTGGGAGGAAAGACTGATGAATGCCGTGGGGTAGAGACTGTGAAGTTGCCATTGGAATTGAAGCTATGTATATCTGTTTGTCGTCGTTATATTCTTATTGCTATTACTATGCTAATGTTGGCATGGGAGTTCATGAGTGGCTGCTGGGTTGTGCGAGGTTAAGTCTGCGAGATGAATACATGTGTGTGCTGTGTGGTTAGTTGGCAGTTCTGGGGTTGTGGTTGAGGGAGGTCTCTTCTTGGCATGCAAGTATGTTGCTACTATTTGAATGGCGTTGGGGGCTTTTGGTTGAAACTGAATGGGCTGTTGAGGTTGTGCATTCTGTTGCTTGAATGATATATTCTTTCCATGCATGCTCTGTGAAGTCCCCTATGTATTTATATGTGTAGAAATGCCCCCAAAGGAAAGAGGAATCAAAAACATGTGGTTAGGTGGAGGTTTTTGTTGTTGCTGTATGAATGATCTAAGGACATGCCTTGTGTGCGCGCTGTGGAGATATATATATATACATACTGCAACCAAGTGGCTTTAATAGTATAGTATACATGTATATGCCGCTGTTGTTTTGAAGAAAATGGGTCCATATAAATGTACATATATATTTGGGTCAATGTATGATGAATTATTGAATAAAGCTTGCTGTGTTTTGTGTTGAGAGATTTGGGAATCTAGTTCTAAATGATGAATTAATATTTGAATGTTGGAATAATGGTTTTGATGCTAAATACATGAAATTATGTGTGATGCATGCATTGTTAAGTTTTGGCAAAAGGATTAAGAAAAGTTAAAGCTTTGGGTGCACTGAAAGTATTTTAATATGAAATAAGTATTAGAGATGCTTAGGCCAATTGTCTAAAAATAGAAACTGAAAGTGAGTAGCGAGCTCATTGTTCTGCAAATGAAAGTGTAAGATTGGTAAAGCAGTGATTGTATAATTGATTAAAAGGAGTTGTGTCTATCTGTGGTGGTTCTGTTCAGTGGTTGTATAGTTTGAGAAACCCTTGCTATGTTCTGTTTTATACGGATTCTAAGTTCTCGGAAGAGTACTTTGGAATTTTGGTCTCCTTAGAATATGGAATTCCATATTGTTAGCTTGTAATGAAAGGGAATATTAGGTTAAAGATGATTTATTTCTGTTGTAATATTGTTTAGAATGATGATATATTGTCTTGGGATATCAGGGAATTGAGATGTGATTATAATCGAAAGTGGTTGACGGAAACGGGTATAGGTTTTGGAGCGTGACAGGTGAGTGAATAACGTTCCCTACAAATTTACATTTTCAAATGCATTGTTATTTCAAATGATAAATTTCAAATATGGATTTTCAAAAGCAAATGTTACGAAATTATGGTTTAAATCATTAGACATGATTTCCTTTCGATCGATTTACAAAAGATTATGATTATGCATTAAAATGAATAAAGAGGCTTTAGAAAAAGATTTGACAGTGAACTGATGTTATTCATGAAATATTCTTATGTGAATTGCATATATTTTTACAGTAACTTGATTTCGTATGTTCATGCTGGGGTTTTAGAAATTCAAAGTGGTTTTTACCAACAGTTATAGCATTGAAACAGTTGAGATTATTTCATGTGAAAAGGACCCCACGCATGATAGAAACGTTTTAGGACGGAATACAGAACGCTGGTTGCTAACAGCAGTACTGTTAGTCCTTGGTGCACCTTGGTATTCGAGCTCGACAGTTTGTGGCATAGCCACCAGAATTATTTCGTGGGATTCGTTCTCGCGACAGTTTGTGGCCTTGAGCCACCAGAATTATTTCGTGGGATTTATTCTCGCGACAGTTTGTGGCATAGCCACCAGAATTATTCGTGGGATTTATTCTCGCGACAGTTTGTGGCTTCGAGCCACCAGAATGGTTAGTTACCCTCGTGGACTGTGTGTCCACGTCCATTTTCGTTCTGTTGAAGTCCTACAGAAAGATCATTGTTTTGAAAGGATTGTTTTACATCAGTGATTTGAAGTGATTATTTCAAATTATTTCTTTGAAACAATAATGTTTACAGAAAGATTATGGGTTCGAAAGGATCATTATTAAATGACTCATTGACACGGTTATTTCAAAAATTGTTTCCCTAAAAGAAAATGATTACGGAAAAGTTGCATCGAAATGCGCAATGATATTGGAAACATGTTTATGCATTGTATATTTCCGCATTCTTTTAAATCATGTTTTTGGGACGTTATTCACGAGTAGATTATTTGGCCTCAGATAGTGCAGGTGGCACTGATCCTCCCGCTGAGCAGTGAAAAGCCTCGTCGCAGATCCGAAGCTTTGTTTTTGAACAAGATTGAGTTTAATCTTTATTAAGTATTTGTGTTATTTTGATAAAAAGGTAAATGCCCCACATAGACCTTAGAAAAAGATGATGTTTATTTTGAAAAATATTGTGGAAACTTTAAACGTTGTATTTGAGATTTTAGGCTTTCGGAATATGAAACTATTCATATTCCGTGCCGGTCACGGTCCAAATTTCAGGACGTGACAAAATCAATATAGATTGGGTGTAGGGGAATTAGTTAGTCATTCATAATGTGACAATTTAATATTCAAAATTTTATTAGAGACTATACCTAGGAAAAAAAAAGAAAGAAAGGAAACGGCAATTCACTGGTATTCTAACCATGGAATAGTTTCCATGCGAGATATGTATAAATGCCTAAATGCGTAGAACTTGTACTTTTTCAAAGCCGCCCCGCCCCATTTTGTTCCAAAAAAATGAAATGAAAGCCGCCCCATTCAAATTAAACTTCAATTTTTTTTATGCAAATTAGTGTATATTTGGGGGCCACATAGCTAATATGCTTATATTGAAATATGATATACTATCTATAAGCTCAAAAGATCTGAAAAAAATGTCTATATATGTTGAACATTTCCTACATAGGTATATTCTAATGATGCAATACGCTTCAAGGCAACAAAAAGAAGATTTGCAGCCCCCACTTGAGCTCATATTATCTCATATAGAGTTACTGAGATTGATCGCGGTCGACATTTCTATAGGTTGATATTAGAGCTGAAAATGAGGGTTGGCCCGCGTTGTGGTAGAATCGGAGGAGCAGAAAATCGATCAGTTAACTAGTTGCATGAGACCCATCCGATTAATACACACACACATACACTAAGTACGTTTTTAGAAGGGTTTAAAACCATTTTAAGTCTTATCAAATCTACCTTCATTTTAGTTACCATATAGAACTTGTACTTTTTCAAACCAATGACGATTGGTACATCGCGAACAATGGCATCTAAAATCAACCAGATATTATAAGAGACATCATTTTCTCTCCCAAATTCATTGACCAAGATGGTTTATTGTTAGACCCAGTGATTCGCCCACTTCGTGTTCCCCACCTCGACCCATCTCAGGTTTCGTACTTTCTTCCTCCAAAACCCACCTTGTCGTCTCTTCTTAATGTTGTTCCTAGTAACAATCCCTTAGACCATTTCGGTTTTGATGTGCGTTGAATAACGATTCCGTTGACCTGACTATGAATACTAGGATGAATAAAACGGCAACAAGAAAGAAGGACAATTTAGTATTTTACAATTTACAATTATAACTTTTAACATAATTTTTAAAAATATTATTTCATATAAGATCTTTTATTCTAATTTTCCCTATTATTATTGTTCTCAAATAAGACATAGCTCTCTCAGTGTAATTTTTATAAGCTTAAACCCAATATTTGCTAATTAATGTTATAATAGATCATTCACCAAATACTCTATCCGATACTTAGTATAAGAGTTAATGAGTAGTTTTATTTATTTTTAAATATAAAACTTCAATATATTTATTCTTCCTAAAATATCATAATTGATTACACATACTAAGAGGTTTTATCAAATGATAGTTATGATGATAGATAATATTTTAGAAAAATTAAATCATATTTAATACAAATAAATAATATAACTATTTTTCTTAATTTATCTACCTATTGTACATCTAAAAAACTTGTAATAACCACATGACAGTGGTTTGTTTTAAACAGAATTTGTTCTTGGATCGGTTCTTTCAAACAGATTTTAGTACTCAAAATTTTAATTAGCCATTTAATATAATGTAATCTAAAAGCCATCTTAGGAGATGAAGAGACGGTGAATCACTTTTGGGGTGAGCGCGTGACCCTGATCATTCGTTTTCTACATTTACAGTGAGGCTTTCAACCTTCTCTTTCAGTTTTCAACGTATAAAAAATATTTTCATTAAGCATAATTTCGGGGAAACAGCATGGGATCATTTCCTTAATCCTATGATTTGTTGAGGCATAGGAATTAAAGATTATTATTAATTATTGTTTTACAACAAGCTAATCAGCGCAATTCAAAGAGTTGTTTGAGATTGTAAGGGTGAGTGAAATCATTATCTCCACTCCACATGAGGTTGGCAAAATATTGAGCGGCTTTGTCCGTGTGATGAACTGAATCAAAATAGACAAAATCATTAACATTCTCACATAACTCATATTCTTCGATCCCTCTTTTCCCTCCACAACTAAAATCTCCTCTATATGCGCCTCCTCCACAGCAACCCACCTCGCCTTCTTTGAAACCTTTCCAACAACAGTTAAAACAACTCATGATTACTTGCAAACTTACTGATTAAAAAAACAGAGATAAGCATCATCAATACCAGGAAAAATTAATCTTTAGGTCCTATGATTTTAAATTAGGGGAAACTCAGTTCTTATCTCTATAATTTTAATTTAGTTGTCACTCATTCCATAAACCTTGACTCGATATAATTCAATCCATAAACTTTGACTCCTTATATTTCAGAAAATAAAATTATATATTTCATTAAACTAAAGGGCTAAAGTTTTAAATAGTTAAAACTATAAAATTGAGTTATAGTGAGTTAAACTTCAAAGATTATATTTTTATTGAGTCAAAATTATCTGGGCAAAATTGTACTGAGGCAAAATTGAAAGATTTAATTACAAATGCGTCAAAGCTATAGAGTCTGAAAAATTTAATTTTCCCTTAATATTACATGAAGAGATATTTTATTGTGTAAGGTAAGTTCATGTTACAAGTGTTTAGGGCTTACCATATTTGGAAGGGTATTTCATTACTTCAATAAGAGAACCGTAATAATCAGTGAGAGAGTACTTGAATCCCTCAAGTTGTTTCTCCAGCTTCTGAAGCATTGTGGGAAGAGCTCTTCTGTGTAATCTTGCAATCTTTGAAGCTTCTTCTTCCTGGCAGGAATCTATGCTGCTCCCATTCAGAAACATCCTTATTATTGGATAGCAATTCATAGGTCCCACATTAAGCAATCCGAATTTTCTTCCACCTTCCTCGTAAATTTCCTGATATTAATAATACTTGGAGGCTCATCAGGATTGTTACAGGAAAAATAATATAATCCTCGATAGCATATAACATACATATATATGTTGAAAGGGAATAAGTTGGAATCTTTATCATATACCTGGATGATGCTTGATATGTTTCCAATAACAACATCAACAAAGTCTTGAGGGTCATGAATAACAACAGTACTTGAGTTAGAGAACAAAGCGAAGGTATAATCATTGTCTCCAGCTGCAATAATGTAGACAGCTTTTGATAGGAATGCCTTTGCTTCGTCTTCATCTCCTAGTTTCTGCTTCAATACCTTGCTCACTTGTTTGAAGTAACTTTCTTGAGTTTTCAGGTCGATCACCTAAAAATGAGTAACAAAATAAATAAAATTATCTTGAAGGTGTGTCAATCATAATCCACTATGCTCTACCACAACGAGACCAGAGAAATACGGTTCCTTGACGAGTTCCAACAAGAGCTCCAGATCCTGCTGATGCAAAGTTAACCCCAAAGATATAATTATCAAAGGACGATGCTGGATGCAGATATGGTAGTAACAGCGGTAACTTGGCATATTCAGCTGCATCCACAGCAAAATTGAACTAAAAAATCACTTGACAAGAACATTAATATGAATATAATTGCATGTACGAATAAAGCCAGACAATAAGTTCTAAAATAATGTATTAAGAGGATGATCAGTCACAGATATGTACCAATGAAATCTGGGATGACTCGTCCATCGGAAAATCTTCCGGTGGGATACTTGAACAAAGTTTCACCGTATGGGTCGTAGTTCGCCTGTCCTGAAGTGGTGGTATTGATGTAGTTATTGTTTCCAACATCATATTGTGAATCTCCAAATATGAATAAGGCTGCTTGCTTCTCCGGGAGGCAGATTTTGCTTTGGCTACCAGTGATTTGAATAGAAACAATTACAAGAAAAACCATGAAATACGTGAAAATCCTCAAACATCCCATGTTGGCACTTGTCTCGTATGTCGTTGCTGGGTCCTAGATTTGGTTGTAAATTTGACAACTTGTTTATAGGCCTCGGTTGATTTTTTTAAAAAAAATTAGTAAATTGTATATAATCTCTTGAATTTGGGGTTAATTTCCATGCAAAAAGGAATTAAAGGAGTATGTGGCGGATGACATGTTCCGTTAATGAAATAGAATAACTAATGCTAGAGACTTTTTTGTTGGTATAAAATTAATAGTTTAGAAAATTAAATTCCATGACAAGTGTGCAAAGGTAGTCAGTTATTTTACATATACTCAAATTCTAAGAGAAATTTATATCATTTAGCCTTGCTGATTATGTTGAGGGCGGCATTGTACTATATGATTAAATATTTTTGACCACCTACATGTTTAATATATTAATTAATTAAAGAATACATCACAACGTATAATGCGGTGCTTATATCAATTAGTATTGCGTATACGTAACACTTATTTAAGAAAATGTCGACTGATGTACATAATGTTAATAGTCATTATCAAACGGTGTTGACTTTGTGTTTAATATTCAAAAGGTGTTGAATTTTTGGTTAATTACATCACATATATTATTGTTAATTGTTAATTAATTTCTGTCTAATTAATTATAGAATTGCAGTAAGGAAAAATCTTGCTATTTGACAAGGGCACTTGAATATATAAGGATGAAGCACAAGTAATCTTTTTTTATTTATTTTAAATGGTAAACAAATCCAGTAATCTCTCAAGGACTCTCTATATACACAACAAGTTCCTATTGTAATTCAAAGAGTTGTTTGAGATTGTAAGGCTGAGTGAAATTACTATTTGCGCCCCACATGATGTTGGCAAAATGTTAAGCACTGCTCTCTGTAGGATGAATAGAATCAAAATACACAAAATCATTAACATTCTCATATAATTCATATTCTTCAATCCCTCTTTTGCCCCCGCAGCTGTAATCTCCTCTGTATAGCCTACCTCCACAGCAAGCCACGGCTGCTACTTTAAAACCTTCTCCAAGAAAAAAAAAAATACTTGAGATCGTGATTAATAATAAAATTAATAATACAAAAAAGAGGCTAAATTCTTGTAGTACTCTATCTGATCCTAACTAATTCGTACATACCACTAAAAATAATTAAAAATATTAAATTAGTCATTGAAACAACCTTAAATCGATGTCGCCTTGGGGTTACTTCAAAAATTTAAACTAAGAATTGCGTATCGTGCAACCTCGGGTCGTTCTTTCTGAGGAGCCAAAATATGAAATTAAATTCTTAAGTAACTAAATGCAATGCAACCTAAATTAGAAAATGAGATTTGTTTTGATTGACTAACAACTAAATGCAATGAATTAAAATAGATTTAAAGAAAATATTTTTTATATTTTTGGTTTAAAGAAAGGAATAATGAATGATAATATGTGAATAGAATAAACTCAAGGGTGATTAATAATAATAAAAGAAATCCTCCAATTCAATAACGCAGGCAATCATAACTTCAAAAGATTTGGGAGTTTTAAATAATGAATTAAGAATTATAATAAAGCTTTTAATCCAACAATCGAGTCATCTCGAATTGTTACAAAATATTTTTCAAGTCCTAATTTATTAACTGCTACCAGAATAATAAAATAGGACTAAAGATATTAAAAACAATGCTTAATTATAACTTAATAATTTATAAAATAGAATTTAAACTAACAAGAGACACAACGATCCAATAATTCAAGCCACCTTGAAAAATCATAAAATATTCATGATAATCTCAATTTAATGTCTGACCCAGATCAAAGTAAACGAAATTAAAGTTAATTAAAGATTAATGTCAAATGTCAAATAAAAATTTAGTCACAATAATTCTCAATAAATACAATTAAATCATTCTAAATATTCCCAATAATTATAAAATTAATCCTAAGACCTATGAGTCATAATATAATTATTAAGTAGAGAATTAGAGTAACTTATACTCCCCTTTGAGATCTTAAGCTCATGCTTTTGTCATTGAATAGGAGAATTAAAATGTTATGCTACGAACTGCCATGGAAATTGATAATGCCTTGAAGCCGCAGCACCTAAAACTTCTAGCGTGTGCGTGATTGTTTTTCAATTCAGTTTTGCAATTCTCAATTCTTTCAATTCTCCTTTGCGTCCCGCAGCAGCTGTGTGCGTGTGCGAGTTCTCCTCTTTCTTCAATTTCAATTCTCGCTTTGCGAACAGCCTGCGTCTTTTTCTTTTCTTTTGCAAATCAATTCACTTTGCGACAGCTGTGCGTGTCTTCTCTTTGATTTGCTGAAAGTAGCTTTTAAAAAAGGTAATTTAATAGGTCAAATCGTAAGGTTTAACCCATTAGATTTTATTGTATAATTTTTAATTTTATAGTCCTTTGTTGTCAATTATGAATTCTAATTTCTCCTAAATTTCTGAAATATAAAATCATAATAATGTAATCTTTTATTCTAAAAAATAATTATTTGGGAGAAATCATAAAAATATGACAATTATGTCACTATTAAGCACTAATTCAATATAAGTCATATTAATTCAATTAGTGCATAAATAATAAAATTAAGGACCACAATATTGACAAAAACCCACTAAAATAATATAAATTAATATATAAAAATATGGATTTGTCAATCATATTTAAGTAATTTATAATATTATCTTTATTAATTACACTAAACTAAAATATCATAATAATTTCTATTCTCTCTTACTGTCCTTATTAAATATGGGCAACAAGAGCACTTCTTAGAAGACGCCTTATGATAGGACCTAATGGAGTCCATAGCTAATTAATAGTCAGATAAGGATCATTAATGTTGCATGAAGAGACTCATGCCTCCATCTACACTAGTCTAGTTTGTAATTCTCTAAGGGGTTAGTTAAGATATCGGGTGCGTAGGGGGAGAGAGACCTAATTAGCTTCATTGAAAAAGTTGTTAAACGAGAAACTTTCTATTATTGAGTTATAAGTTCAACTGGCTTTTGAAATAGAATTAATGTCTTTTCACAGCCGTAAGTTCAACTGGCTTTTGAAATATAATTAATGTCTTTTCACAGCCGTTTAAATTTGTTGTGCCGAGTGAGGGTTATAAGTTTTTAGGGCATACCATATTTGGAAGAAGAATATTTCATTACTTCAATAAGCGAACCATAATAGTCAGGGAGGGAGTATTTGAGTCCCTGTCTGTTTCTGCAGATTCTGAAGCATTATGAGGAGCTCTTCTGTGCAACCTTGCAAGTGCTGAAGCTCCTTCTTCCTGGCAAGCATCTAAGCTGCTTCCATTTTTAAGCATCCTAAGTATTGGAAAACAACTCAAACGCCCCACATTAAATAACCCGAATTTTCTCCCACCTTCATCATAAATATGAAGCCCAGATTAATATTGCTAGAGGAAAAACAATTCACTTGAGTTCGACAAGAAAGGACCAGCATAATCATTGCCTCCAACGTCAATAATGTAGACAGATCTTGCAAGTAATGCCTTGGCTCCTTCGTCTCCTAGTTTCTTCCTCAATAGCTTGCTCACTTGTTTGAAGTAGCTTGCTTGGATTTTCAGGTTTATCACCTAAAAGTGAGTAATTAAGAAAAATCATGATTAAATTATCATGAAGGATTCTCAATCATCTCCCACTGTGCACAATAGTTAATAATCACAAACAATTCCTTGACCAGTTTCATTCAGAGCTTCGGCTCCCGCTGATGCAAAATTGGCCCCAAAGATATAATCATCCTTGTACCTTGCTGGGTGCAGATATGGTAGTAACAGCGGTAACTTGGCATATTCCGCCGCATCCACAACAAAATTAAACTCAAAACCTTGTTTTTTGAATTAAAAGGTTATATAACTGCTTGAGATTACATACACTCCTGACTTTCACTTATAAAGAAAATTTCATGTCCCTAAAGTCATTCATTGACAACTTGACAAAACACTAATGATGTAGTCATTGACATGATGAGTCGCATACATACCAATGAAACCAGGGATGACCCGTCCATCGGAAAATCTTCCGGTGGGATACTTGAAAAAAGATTCGCCGTACGGATCAAAGTTTGCCTCAAGAAAAGTTGTGGTATTGATGTAGTTATTGTTTCCGACATCAAATAGTCAGTCTCCGAATATGAATAAGGCTGATTGCTATTCCCGGAGGCAGATTTTGCTTTGGCAGCAACTGATTTGTACAAAAACGATAACATAAAAAAACACGAAATAAATGGAAACTCTTAAACTTCCCATGGGTGTCTCTCTCGCATAATATGATCCATGCATTATCGATCTGTATCGCATCCGTGTGTGTGTGTGTTTGTTCAAATTAATTTTGACTCTAAATACATATAAACAAGAGAGGGAATGGTTGTTAATGATATATGCACTTGTCGTCGGTACACAAATTAGATTCTAAATTATCCTCATACAGTATAGGAAGAGGACTAGGTCGTCTTCTCTTGAGTAACCACACTAATTTTACCTAAAATCAAATATGGACCAAGAAGTATATGTACAAATTACCCAAAGTGATTTCGATTATGACAAATTGAGTTAAACTATCTAAAATGGCATCTATCTTTTAGTTTTCAATTTGGATGAAATGGTTAATGAATACATGGATGAGAGAGTCAACTATGGGAATGGGTTAGGGACACCATCCTAGCCTCCTAAATGATTAGAGTGGCACATTCCATTAGGTTAAATGAATTTGTCAAACCTGCCAAATTATTAATGCTAATCAAGTCTTGAGCACCTCCTATAATCCTAGTAAATATACCACTATTTTCCTATATGTAAGTTACCTATAAAAAAAGTTTATTCTTATATATTAGTCACTTGTAGAATAATTAATTATATTTTTTCATTTTTACCCTACCTCGTTTAATCTATTAATATAAGTTTCACGTGGAACTTGTGCAAAAACAATATTGGATAAGTTGTAAATTTTTAAGTTTGATTTATAAATATTGCATTCTCATGATTTGATAAAAGATTCTTTTGCATGAGTTTTTCAAGAGACCTATTAGTAATATATAATAAGTCAAATTCAGGGGCTATTACTAATTAATTTGCTTACTTGGGAAATGTAGGTGAGTGAAATTTTCCCTATAGGGATAATAAAATTTTTTATCTTTCAAGTTTGTTTTAATTATTAATTTGGTCTCTGAAGTTTAATTTTAGTTAGTCAAGTCCTTAAAAGTTTCATAACCACAAACTTTTATAATTATCACGCATGTTATCCAACCATCAACTTAATAATAGCAACCTTTTCATGGATTGCCAAAAAAAATATTGTTGATCTGATGAAATCAAATAGGAAAGTAAAATTGTTTATGAAACTTTAGGAACTATAAAGATAAAAATTAAATTTGAAGAACTGAATTGATTACTAGGACAAAAAGGACTAATTAAAATTAAAGTTAATTTCATTACCATCCCTTCCCTTAAATATGACAGTATTAGCGGTCGGTCATTTTGAATTTGGAGTACTCAGTCCACTTATTATTTATATTATTATGAATCATAATGATCTTCAACATTTTGGATTTGGACGGCAATATTTCTACAGTTTCATATAATGCAATACCAAGACTTGAGATGTATTTTTCCAAAAATTGCCAAAATAGTGATTTTAGATTCAAACTCTAATATATAGAGCTGAGTTCCGAAGCTTCAGACAAGGCTAAAGAAAGAAAGGCTCGTTGATACGTACTCAAGGTAAATGCCGTTTAAAATTAAGAACAAAATATTACAACGTTCGCAGCTTGGAAACGTACAATTAAATATGTAATTATATACAAATTAAGAACAAAACTAACAAATTAAACTTAGCGTAATTCAAAGAGTTGTTTGAGATTGTAAGGGTGAGTGAAATCATTATTTCCATTCCACATGAGGCTGGCAAAATGTTGAGAAGCAGTTTCTGTAGGATGAATAGAATCGAAGAACACAAAATCATCAACATTCTCACATAACTCATATTCTTCAATCCCTCTTTTGCCACCACAGCTATAATCTCCTCTGTATAAGCCTCCTCCACAGCAAGCCACCTCCCCTTCTTTGAAACCTTCCCAACAACCATTACAAATCATCGTTATTGCTTAAGAATATATTAAAAATGTTTATTCAAAAAATTTCAAGGCTCAACATGGGTTTAAGATCATAAAACTGCTTCAAAACTATTTAGGAACATCATTAAAATATATTAATTTCAAGGAAAAATTGACAAAAAGTTCTTATTTAAAAATTTTATTAGGTAAAAAAAGGATCTAATATATTTCATACACATAATGTATAGTTTGAATTTAGGTCATTATTACCAATAAACTTTTTAAATAGAGATTTTTTATCTAATTATGTTTTAAGGCATACCATATTTGGAAGGGTATTTCAGTACTTCAACAAGAGCACCGTAAAAGTCAGTGAGAGAGTATTTAAATCCCTCAAGTTGTTCCTCCAGCTTCTGAAGCATTGTTGGAAGAGCTAGTCCGTGTAATCTTGCAATTGCTGAAGCTTCTTCTTCCTGGCACTCATCTAAGCTGCTTCCGTTTTTCATCATCCTTAATATTGGGAAACAATTCATAGGACCCACATTAAGGAATCCGAATTTTCTTCCCCCTTCCTCGTAAATTTCCTGCAATTTATAATACACAGAGGCTTATCAGGATTAATATAGGAAAAACCATTCACGTACGTAAGAATAATAAGTTGGAATGTTTTGCTTACTTGTATGCCGCTTGATATGTTGCCAATCACGACATCGACGAATTCTTGTTGAGGGTATGGAAGATGGACAGTACTGGAGGTTGTCAAGAAAGGGGCAGAATAGTCATTTCCTCCTATGCTAAAAATATATACAGCATTCGATAACAATGCCTTGGCTTCTGCATCTCCCAGTTTCTGCTTCAACATCTTGCTAACTTGTTTGAAGTGACTCGCTTGAGTTTTAAGGTCTATCGCCTACAAAGTAAAACCAGTGATAAAATAATTTTTATATTTTGTTTTTACTTAAATTCCCCATGACGGAGCTTTCTATATCATATTGAAAAAAATTAAGTCTTCAGTGCCCTTGTGGCTCAGTGGCATATAAATTCCCCGAGGTCACAAATTTAATCCACTTGTACTCTTATAAATAAAGAAATAAAGAAAGAAACTTACTGTTCCTTGACGAGTTTCAACTAGAGCTCCAGCTCCTGATGACGCAAAATTCACCCCATGAATATAATCCCCATGGTTTGATGCTGCATGCAGATATGGCGGCAAGAGAGGCAAATTGGCATATTGAGCAATGAAATCTGGGACGACGCGACCATCGGAAAATCTTCCGGTGGGATTATTGAAGAAAGTGTCACCATAAGGAGCATAGTTGGCCTGAAGAAAAGGAATAGTTGTGATGATGTTGTTGTTTCCGACATCAAACAAGGAGTCCCCAAATATGAACAAGCCTGACGCTTGCTGCTTTTCCGGCATGCAGAATTTGTTCTGAATGATAAACTTCATCACACACAAAACCATGGAATAATACACGAGCTTCCTAGTTAAAATTGTCATGCTGTTAATTCTCTGATGTACTGGTTTCTTATGTTGCTTATTGATTTTTCACACAGATTTGGTTGCCAAAACTCTATATATAGGCCTTTCAAGGAACGCAGGCAGAAATAGAATATTGCGAACGAAACAAAAATCTGAGTCAAATAGCTGCGTCAACGAGTCATTATATTGCAGCTCCGACACGGACACTAGTCAATAATGGAATATAATCCAACCACGCGGTACTTTTGCATTAAACACATGAACAATGTCATACAACTTTCAGGATACTCATCACTCTGACGAGGTCTGGATCATCTAAATATAATTGGTCCATATTTAAAACCTTCACTGGGTGATTTTTAAATGAAAGAATCATACTTAAGAAACGGATGGTTAAAATATTATCTTTTTTTTTTAGATTTTTTACATATTAAAATAGTTTTTTTAAAATTATAATTATAATTAAATTTAGACTGTTCATCGAAGCCACTTACCGAAACGCGGCTATTATAGATATGAAAGCAACATAGGTGATGATGAGCAGCAAAAGCAGCACGTAAAACCAATAGTAGTGTTAAAAAGCAAAATCATGGCGACGTGACACGCTCTTCTCTCTTAGATGATGCGGACGGAGCAGATTGAAGGATTAGGACGGTGTACTGCTTCCTTTTTTTTTTTTTTGGGTAAAAAGGACGGTGTACTGCTTTCCTGATGGAGAGAAGCTGAGAATATGCTAGTCCATCTCCAGGTACATGTTTTTGAACCCAAAAAGTACCCAAACACTAACGTGTTAATGATAGAATTGGTTTACCAATAGAATTGGATAATGAGAATTCATATAAATAATAAAAAATATATTTATATCTCATAAGGATATAAGTTCGATTTCTATTGCTGTTATAAGGGTTCTTTTAGTAAATAATCTCACAAGTTCCTTTTAAGTATTTTTTGAGTTCTACGGCTATGTCCTCACTTTAGTAGGAGATTGGTACTAAATTTACTATAAATTTTTGTACAAAAGAAAAAGTTAATGGCAGAATTATTTTTGGGTAAGTTTAAGTCATTGTAAATTATTTTTCCATATTAAGTATGAAAAATGACTATTTTAACTTTGTAAATTTTTTTTATCTTCTTATCTCTCATTTTTCATTTACCTCATACACTTTATAGCAATTTATCTATAAAAAAATTATTCTAATAATAACTATCTAAATATTTATTTTTTTAAAATTACTTTTTATACAAAATCTATTCATCTAAATTACTTTAAAATCAAGTTTCTCCATAAACTAAATCAAATACACCCTAAATAAAATATATGAATGTGAAAAATGTGGTATTTTATATGCATCACACATTCTCCCTCCAATCTTTAATATAATATTTACTTAACTACTTTAGTTAGATTAAAGAATTAGTTAAGTTAGTTATTTATAATAATTGTGTATTGATTTTCCTAAATACCCTCTACTATCACATGTATTAGAAATTCTTCTCCATATAAACTCATTAATATATGTACAATCATATAAAAATATTTTGGAGGGAAAATTAAGAAATTTGGGAGATAAAGCAGACTAGGGTCCTACATTTAAGATTAAAGTAAATTTTATATTTAAATCTTATAATTATGACTAAAGGTAGTATAAAGAAATTGTATGTAATGATAAGATTTGTGGTGATTTTGAATTTGTATAGCGTCCGCAGCCCATAGATTCATGCATGAACCCTGATATTCAAATGTATATTGAGATTAATTGAATGAGGTCGGCATACATATAGGTTGATATATTAGAGCTAGAAATGGGAGTCAAATTCCCGGCACTAGAACAAAGAGAGAAGAGAATAGGCCAAGAATTAATTCCTTAACTAGTTGAACTAATGAAAAATTTTAAATTTTTAAGAAAATTAATTAATATTTTTTAAGTTAATGCCTCGATCCTTAATATAAGAGTTGTTTAATTAATTTAATTATATTAAAAAATCTAGTTAATATAGCATGATTTTTGTTAGGCCCAGGGGTGTCTAACTTTGTCCCGTCCCAGGTGTTTTGACCTGGTCCTGGTGGTTTTGGGACAGGTCCATCCCATCTTGAGAAGGACCGGGATAAGAAAATATTAGGACGGGACAAAGGGAAGGGTCGGGGACAGGACGGGTCTCGACTTGACCCTCGGGACTCCCGTCCCGTCCCAACCCCAATTTTTTTTACAAAAAAAAATATATTACATTTTCTCATCTTTTCCACTCTGTCCACTCGTCTCAGGCTCTGATTCTCTCTTCTCTCACGCTTTACTTGCTCACGGTCACAAGTCTCGCCAGTCTCCAATCTCATAAAGATATTTTTTACTTATAAATATTTTTATATATATATTTTTATTCTTCTTTACTGTTATTTTTTCTCTTTATCTGGGTAAGTTATCATTTTATATCAGGGAGGAATGTTGGTATTTAGAGGAAGTTGTCGTGGTATTTTATATGGAATGATTTACTGAGATAATTTTATTATAATATTTTTTAAAAAAAATTGGGGTAAGGAATTCCCAACCCGCCAGTTTCACATGTAATTTTTTTATAATAGTTTAATCATTATATATTTATTTATAATTTTTTTTGTAATTAGATTTTTTTATAAACGGGCTGCCCAAGTCTATTTTAACCCAAATAAGTTTAACCCAACCTATTTATTATGGGCTTAAACAGGCTGATCCACGGATGTGAGCTAGCATGTGCCTAGTTAAAATTATACGGGCGAGGCATGTGCTGACTATCGGGCCAGCCCGATCAACCCATTGCTCAACCCTAATTTTTGTAAAACACTATATACAACTATTTTCCTTAATTATCTCCTTTCATCTTTTATTTGATTATTATTAAGAGAATAACTATAAAAAAATTAAAAAAAATAGACAAATACAATAAAAAGATATTATATTTAAAACTAAGATCATTTGTCTAATTAGATTGGATTAGATTGGCGGAGGAGTATAATTTATGCATTTTGGTGCCTAATTAGCATTGGGATATGAAGGATAATGGACAAATAGGCAAAAAAAAAACATGTAATATCTTCTAAAATTATAAATTATAAAACAAATATATAAATTCTCAATAAATAATGTGAAGTATATTCGTGGATATTTCTATTTTTAAATATATATTACTTTATTTAAATATAAGATAATTATTTATTTATTACTTTAAGAATATATTATCCAAAATATATTAATTTATTAAAGACAGGGTCAATGACTGGTCCGATTTTCGTAATATTGGTAACATATATAAGATGGATCAACATCCAGCTGCCGCTGCATATAGGGCAAAGGATTTAAAATTGAAAGAGCCGTTCGAGATTGTAAGGGTGAGTGAAGCTTCCATTGCCAGTCCCCATGAGGTTGGCAAAATGTTGAGCGGCAGCTTCTGTAGGATGAACAGAATCAAAGAAGACATAATCATTAACATTCTCACATAACTCATACTCTTCAATCCCTCTTTTGCCCCCACAGCTATAATCTCCTCTGTAAGCTCCTCCTCCACAGCATGCCATCTCCCCTTGTTTGAAACCTTCCCAAAAATTCAAAAACATTTCTTCAATATTAATCCTTTAATGTCTTCACTTCAGTCAAAATAAAAAATCTTATATTTTATGAAAGATTAATCTTTCTATCTCTATAATTTTAAATTAATTATAACTTATTACTTCTTAAACTCACATCACTCTCTTGTAGTTTTGACTCAGTCAAAACTTGATCTCTAAATTTTAATTTACTATAGCTCATTTTATATAGTTTTAAATATTTTAAACGTTAGTCTCTAAATTTTATAAAATATATAATTTTATTTCTTAAAATACGTGGATTAATATCTTAAATGGTTAAACTATAAGGATTCAATTGTATCGATCTAAAAGTTGAGTGACTAAATTAGAGACTAAGTCAAAACTATGCCGGAAAAAGATTAATGTCCTGAAACTAAGGACATACCATATTTTGAAGGATATTCCATGGCTTAAATGAGGGCATTGTAGAAGTCAAATACAGTGTACTTGAGGCCATTGAGTTGTTGCTGAAGCTTCTGTGGAAGAACATCCTTGTGAAGTCTTGCAAATGAAGCAGCTTCTTCTTCCTGGCAACTACTTATGCTGCTTCCATTTCTCCATAACAAAAGAAAACAACTGAATGGAGCTGCATTCACCAACGCGAATTTTCTCCCTCCTTCCTTGTATATTTTCTGCAGTTTTATCAGAACAATCCAACCACAAATTAAAACGTCGAGCTAATTACTGTATAGATAAATCCATTTTAATAAAAGTTGAAATAATAATAGTAGTAGTAGTAGTAGTATAAGCATGCATGCGTACTTGGATGACGCTTGTTATGTTTCCAGTGACAGCATCAACCTTGTCTTGTGGAAGGACTAAGGTTTGTGGAGGAGACAGGGGTAGCATAGTCATTGCCTACCAAGCTGAATATGAAAACAGCTCCAGAAATCAGTATCCTGGCAATTTCTTCGCCTAGTTTCTTCTTCACTTGCTGGCTCACTTCTATGAAATTACTTGCTTGACTTCCCAAGTCTATCCCCTAAACAAGAATAACACAATCCCCACGTAAAAACTATTATTGCACGCTACCCTGTATTATAACATAATTAGACTCTTGGCATGGACGAAGAATCACTAAAAAGAACCTGCGCATATTATACCAAAACATATATATATATCAGATTGCATTATATTAACATACTGTTCCTTGACGTGTTTCAACTAGGGCTACCTCCAGCTCCTGATGATGCAAAATTTACTCCATAAACGTAGTGATCATCGTATATTCCAGGATACAGATAAGGTGGCAAATGGCAACTTCGCAAATTCAGCTACATGAAATTAAACAAAACATATACTAATTTAGCTTCAAATAAAATAATGGTAAAATTAGTTACTTAGTCCTTCAACATTAAACTCAGTTGTAACTTATCAGTCCATTAAGTTTAACTATTTAAATCTATTTAGCGACACATAAGCATGATAATTGACAAGGACAAAAATATTAAACAGATCAAACTTGAGGCATTGATGAGTCACGACAATTAAACTTGAGAGAGAGAGGGACTGAGTCATAAATAAGTTCCAAGTTAAAGGACTAAAAACTAATTTTCCCTAAAATAATTAAACAAACTCAAAAAGATTAACAAATTCATGCAATCTGGGATCGATCGGCATATATATATACCACTGAAATCTGGGATTATGCGTCCATCGGAGAATCTTCCAGTGGGAAACTTGAAGAAAGTTTGGCCGTATGGTTCCAAGTTAGAGAGAAGATCAATGGGGTGTTGGTGTAGTTGTTGTTTCCAGAATCAAAGATGGAGTATCCAAATACAAACATAGGCGAATGACTTTCCGGCAAGCACGTGATACTGCCATTAGTAATGCTCTGGCCACTAGTGATTTGAAAGAAAACGGTGGCACCGAAAACAGAGAAACACAAGATGAATGCTCTCGAACTTGCCTTAACTAGGTACTAAACTTGCATCGTTACAAAGGTGGAGCAACCTTATTTATCGGGAAGCATTAATTATATTGTTAGGATTTATCAATTTGAATTATTGAGGTTGCTGTTACTCACTCCCTCCGGCGCCTATTGTAGGGCGCAAACGCCGCCGCATCTTGGTTCATCTTCACCTTCTGAACACGGCCACAAGTGGTTTAAAAGCAGCGGATTTCTCAACGCTTGCATGTGGTCTTTCAGATCAGGCAGATGATTAGTGTTTTTTATGGGAGATTAATTGTAATGGTGGATGTTATCCCTACGTATCCCTATTGTTTTTTTATTAGTGGTACTCGTTGCACGGAGAGCCAAAGGATATATATATATATATAAGGTGGCGTTAGGTTTACTTGGATATTTAATTCATAGCATATTTTGGGGTGGAAGGGGGGATTTTTTTTAATCCATATTTTCAAACAAGGGTAAAGTTGAAGATTTCTTTATTTTTTGGTGAAATTATACATAACTTTTTTGAACTTTATATTAACTTCCTTAAACTTATAAACTTGATGATAAATTCTTTAAACTTATATTTATATAACATGGGAGGAAGTATTCCATAAGGAAATTATACAAGTGACATTTTTAAAATCAGCACTTATTACTTGGTTGGTTCTTTCATGTGGCAATGTCAGAGACAATCACGTGCGCCAAATTAGTTTGTATAAATAATTAGTACTTACTAATTAATTAGTACGGAATCAAAGGGAATTGAAGTAATTAGTACTCACTAATCAATTAAATAAATAGAATAGTCGATTGGTTTTGGAGGAACTCAAACGCAACAATTTGACCAAATTAAATTGATAGAATATTAATTCAATTAATAGTCCGCTCCTTTGGAAGAACTGATCAAACGGTATAATATTTATTGAGGTACTCAGGTTGATTTGCCTTTGTAATGAGTTATTGATATTGAGGACACCGAGAATGAATCTGCTTTTCATTGACCTATCAACCTCTGAATGAAAACTCCCTTTAAATATATTCTCTCTCTTCCACAAATAATTAACCGCATAAATAGGATCAAATCCGCATTCACTTATAAATTTTTTTTATACCATTAAGCTATCAAATCAGGATACTAAAATTTGTGCTTATTTAGTGACAGTGTTAGGGCTGTGCAAGAAGCCTAAAGCCTACCCCAAACTCATACAAAATATGCACTGCCTAGCTCAATAAAAAGAGGCATAATATAAAATTGGTAATTTAGGACTTAGCCGAACATCGGGCAGGGGTTATTGGCCTACCCATTTGGCCCTACCTAGTTAATTACTTTTTTATATATCAAAATTTATAAATTATAGTATTTTACATAGAATAAATATAATGAATACTAGTGATTAAAGAATAATTTTATAAATATTAGTAGTCAAGTAATTAATTGCATCCTTTAAAATTTATAACTAAATTGATTTCTTTCTTTATTTTTTTTTAAACTGTGGTAACCGTCATATATTTTTTTCAGATGCTTCATCTTTATCAATTTTAGGGAGATTGATGCAAAGTTATAATTACAAACTATTTAGAATTCAATACTTTTTTTATATGCCATAGATTTTAAAACTTTAATTACTATCTTTTTGTTGTCTTATTTTTAATAAATTATGTATATTATTTAATTCTTGAAGATATATGAATATAGTATTATTTTATAAATTCATAATTATAGATTTTTTTCACAATATGAACAGAGTATCACGACTTAGGTATACCTAGCCTAAAATACTTAAGGCTTTTACCAGGCAGGGTCGGGTATCGGGTTGTAAAATACAGCTCATGTATTTTTCTGGTAGGGCACCAGGTGGAGGACTGCCCTGTCTAACTCTACCTATGTCTACCCCTAATTAGTGTAATGTGTACAAACATTTGAGGCCTTAAGTGATTTCAGATTGCAAGGTACTGCCATATTGGAAAGTCCAATCCACATTTGCTGCGAAATTGATTGGCCCAATCAGAGGGATGAACAGAGTCAAAGAACACTTGTTCACTTGAATTCTTCCACACCACGTAATTTGTCCCTCCAAGAATACCTCCAGAGGTTAACATTCCCCTATAAGGGATTAAGGGCCACTACCTACAGCATGCCACACCCCCTTCTTTGAAACCTGTTCATAAAGTATAAACACAATACTTGGAACAAACTAAACCTTCAAATTCAATTGAGATTAATTAAAATTATTTTCGCGAGAATCATGCATTTATTACCTACCATATTTTACAGGTTTATTGATTAGGTCAGTAAGTGAATCATAGAAATTAGCAAGTGAATATTTGAATCATTTAAGCTGTTTCTCTAGCTTCTGCAGAATCCCAGAAAGTGCTTTGTTATTGAATTTTGCGAGCACCGAAGCTTCATTTTCATGGCAGCAACATGTCCCATTTCCAATTGAAAGCATCTTCATCTGTAGAACACATCCTATATATAGGCCCCAACCCCCCAAATTTCCTCCCTCCTTCACTGTGAATCTCCTTCATCTATGATTTCAGATTATAAAAACAATTTTGAAACTGAACTGATATAGCAATCGTAGAACTAGTCACATAATTTAATGACACTTGTCAGATTGGCAAATAAGGAAGAGCCAATGGAAGATTAGCTTGCTCAGCTGTGGAAAAATTTGTTTTTGAAAAGAAGGGTATGATGTAGACCTTAAATTTAAATAACCCAGAGAAAAGAAAAACAAAAAGTTACCAAGAAAATCAACAATGGTTCGTCCATCAGTACATCTGCCATTGGGTAGTTGAAGGAGGTTTGGCCGTAGGGAGGTCGGTTAGCCTGAATGTGGATTTTGGAGGTGAGGTAGTTATCGTTTCCGACATCCAAAGGGGAATCACCGAACACGAACAAAGCAACGCCGACGCCGTTGGTGGCCATGATCTGGCGAAGCAGTGGACGATACAAAGAAGTAACAATAGAGAGACAGTTAAACCAGAAGTGGCCATCTATCCTCTAGCCTTGTACAATTGAGCACAAAAGAAAATAAAAAAACTAGTCCAAATCGGTCTGAACCTCAATTCAAATTCAGCATCTTAATCTTCATGAAACTTTAATTATTTCGCTCTCCTTATAAAGAATAAAGCATTCGGAAAAGAGACCAACGTAGGGTTGTTCTGTAAAGTCCCAAGCGTTAGATCCTTGGTTTTATAAGTGAGCTTCCCCCAACCTCCCTCTCATTGTCTCCCACTGAAAATCCGAAATGGTAAAATTGTATTATTGTTTTTATTAGACTAAAATTACATCTAAGGACATGGACCTTGTTATATTTACAATGAAAGGCTATAAAAGTTCAAATCATTTCAATATCAATGAATTGTTGCTTGAATTTGAGACGAAACGTGCTCCGTAGTCATTGGCTCCAACGCTAACTAAGTACACTGCTTTGGACAATAATGCCTTAGCTTCTGCATTCCCCAGTTTCTTCCTCAATGCATTGCTTACATTCTTGTAATACCTCACCTGCGTATTCAGGTCTAACACCTAGAAAACACAAATAACTAAGCATTTCTCACATTTTCCTAAATCACATAACCAAGTCGTACTAATTGGAGAATGAACTGAAGGACTTAAACTATTTTAATAGAAAGGTAAACCTAACATATACTTAATTCTCTGAAATTATAATAAAATGATCTCACATAAGCACCAGCTCCACCTGATGCAAAATTTATGCCATAAACATAGTAATGTTGAGAATCTGGATGAAGGTATGGTAATATCAGCGGCAACTTTGCATATTCAGCTGCAACAACAATTCAAATCAAGTCATCTGATGTGTTTGGCATGGATTAGAAAATTGATTTTGGAGTAAAACCATGATTTCCCTATTCCGCCCCCCCTCCCCAAACAATCTTAAAATCTAAAAAATCACTTCTTGCATCTCAAACCATGGTTTTAAGGATAAAACTATAGTTTGAATTTAATCTGACACAACTCAACTTTTCCATCAGTGTCCTTAATTATACTGTACTTTTGTTATCAGTGGTTTTTATTTTACTTCTCTTGAACACACACGACTTCTTTTCTACACTCTGAAGCCTTCTCTTCTTCCTACGCTTCAGTGGGAAAAAAATTAAAATTTAAGTGAATAATATAAACTTTTACCTTGCTCAAACATATATATATATGTATTATTTTTTAATCACTTAAATGAATAAATTAAAAATAAAATTTATTCCTTATATAAATTATCATATTAGTTTATGTCCCTTTTAATAAATTACTTATAAAAAAATAATTCTACTACTGATTATCTAAATATCTCTAATTTTTAAAATCACTTTTTTCTTAAAATCTATTTTACCCAAAATCTATTCCCCAAAAACTAATCCAAACAGGCCAATTTCTTGGGAATAGTGATATCATGCAACAGAAATCCCGACACTGAACTACTTAATTAGCGAACGTACCAATGAAATTTGGAATAACACGACCATCAGAGAATCTGCCAGTTGGTTAGTTGAAGAAGGTTTGGCCATACGGGGGATAGTTAGCCTTGCTTGCCGGAAAAGAAGGGCTGAGATAGTTATTAATTCCTGCGTCGAATAGGGAATCCCCAAACACAAACAAGGCAGCTTCTTTCTCATGCAACAAACATGTATTCCCAGAACAGTTGCTGATTTCTATAGTAATACCCACCAGGAACACCCACAAATACACATACATCGTTTCCACTTGCTACTTGCCACTGAGTTTCATACATATTATTGCTTTCCTGTGTTTTGTTGGTTCTCTCGTAAATGAATATAATAACCATAGATAATGCTTCTGGTCAAGTATGGAGCTTATTTCAGTACACGTTTTCTCTAATAAGTTAAAATATGGACAATGACAAGGCTATAGTCAGAACCAACAAGTGTATAAATCGTGATTTGTCAACATCTTTAGTTTAGAAAAGTCTGATCAGAAAGAGTTGAATAGTAGAGTCATGAAGGTCCGCGAAAGTTCTGATTTTCATTAGGTTTTTACGGGCCACACGACATTCTATGCTGACGTTTCTTTGTTTGTTTGTTTGTTTTTGACCAAAAAGTATTGACTTTGACTAACTTCCAAGCGACAAGTAATTGCAGCTGGGGAAGAAAACTCTGAATTTATTCTCATAGAGGTACATGCATGGAAGCGAACATTTATTCAATGAATCGAAGTAGTCATCATCATCATCATCGTCAGATTACAAGAAGTTAAAATTCAAAGAGTTGCTTGATATTGTAAGGCTTATTGAAAGTGACATCTGCAGACCACATTAGGTTTGAGTATTGCTGATTAGCCTTCTCAGTGGGATGAAGAGAGTCGAAGAAGACGTATTGATTCACATTATCACATAACTCATACTTTTTTATTCCTCTTTTGCCCCCACAGCTATCATCTCCCCTGTTTGCGCCCCCTCCACAGCATGCCACTTGCCCTTCTTTGAAACCTGCTCCTCAAAATTCAAATAATTCATCAAATATCACAACCACGATCTTCAACATATGCATAAAGAACTTCTAATTCGGCTTCTCAGTATTCAATCCTGAAACAGGGGACTCCTCCTCTGTTTTTTTTGCTTAGCTAATTTTATGAGCACAGCAGAGAGACGTTTGAAAAAAGAGAAGCAGACGATCCAAATTCAAGAACATGGAGTGTTGAAATATAAGAGTTTCAAGGAACATACCATATTTGGAAGGGTATTTCGTCAAATGGGAAGCTGAAGTGAAGAAATCGAAGACAGAGTATTTGAACCCCAGGAGCTGTTTTTGAAGCTTCTGGAGCATTCTGGGAAGTTCAACATTATGTAGCCTTGCAGCTTCTGTCATTTCTTCATTACATTCATATCCTTTTACGTAAAACCTAATGCCTGGAGAGCAACCTATTGGACCAATATTCACAAACGCAAATTTCCTTCCTCCAAGGTTGTGAATTTCCTGTAAAACAACAGACTCTTAAAATTATGAACAACAGAGAAGAAAGGAAGAAGCTTGCGCATTAGTAATTTGTGATATACACACACACGCACATACTTTGATGGCATTTGTGATGTTGCCAATTACAATATCCACGAAGTCTTGTTTAGAGTAACGGAGAAGAACAGGAACACTAGAATTTGAGACGAAACGTGCTCCATAGTCATTGGATCCAACACTGAATAGGTACACTGATCTGGACAACAATGCTTTGGCTTCTTCATTCCCTAGTTTCTTCCTCAGAACATCTCTCACATTCTTGTAATGTTTAACCTGTGTATTTAGGTCTACCAGCTGAAGATAAACGTAATTTTCAGTTCATACATACTTATCAATATAAGTTTAAAATGTCATGATGAAATGAGTACAGAATTGCAATATAATGAGAATAATGACATACATCAGTTCCTTCACTAGTTTCAAGCAGAGCTCCAGATCCTCCTGAAGCAAAGTTAACCCCAAAGATATAATCATCAAAGGACGATGCTGGATGCAGATATGGTAGTAACAGTGGTAACTTGGCATATTCAGCTGGATCCACAACAAAGTTGAACTTAAAAAACACTTCACAAAACCAGACAACTTCTATAAGAATGAATGCATTGAGATGGTCAGTCATATATGTACCGATGAAATCTGGGATGACACGTCCATCGGAAAATCTTCCGGTGGGATACTTGAAGAAAGTTTCGCCGTATGGATAGAAGTTTGCCTGAGCTGAAGTGGAGATATTGATGTAGTTATTGTCTCCGGCATCAAATAGTGAGTCTCCAAATACGAATAAGGCTGCTTGCTTCTCCGGGAGGCAGATTTTGCTTTGGCAGCAAGTGATTTGAATAGAAACGATAGCATGCAAAACCATGAGATACACGAAAATCCTTAAACTTCCCATGTTGGCAATTGTTTCGTGCCGTGTCAATGATTTGGTTGCAAATTTCGTAATACATAGTCCTCCTTAGAGTATATATATACCTCTATCGTTTTAATTTGTCTCATAGATTAAAGTCAAAGTTACTTCCTTTGATATCAAATCTAGAAATTAGGTGGCTAATTTATAAAAATTAATTAAATTAGTTATATTCTTATTAATTAAATTATTCTTATTAAATTAATTAAAATATTCCATTTAATTATTTGTATTAAAAACTATTCTTATTAATATAATCTCTTTTTAGTACGTATAACTAGAAGGATTGTTTGTCAAAATAATTATAAAATTATAAAATTAAGGTATTATATTTAAAATTAAAATAAATAATTTTATTAACTTATATATTTAAAATTAGAGAGAGAATTTTAATTTGATAAAATCAAAATTATTTTATCAAATCAAATTATTACTTTATTGATAATTCAAGGAAAAACACTCACAATCAAGGTACTTTTTAATCAAAAAAACTTAGATGCCTTTAAATTGTGTTTGTTTGAATAGAAAATTTGAAATCTATTACAATGACTTGGCCAAAAAGTAACAGACAAGGTAGGTGGAATTCAAAATTAATCTCACAGATTCTTATGTTCAAATGTCTTAATTTGTTGGTGTCATTGATGACGAATATTTGAGGGAGAACAAATTTAAATAGTATAACAAGGTATGGCTAAATGCCTAGAACTTATACTTTTTCAAAGCCGCCCCGCCCCATTTTGTTCCAAAAAAATAAAATGAAAGCCGCCCCATTCAAATTAAGCTTCAAATTTTTTTATGCAAATTAGTCTATATTTGGGGGCCACATAGCTAATATGCTTATATTGAAATAGGATATACTATCTATAAGCTCAAATGATCTGAAAAAATTTGTATATATGTTGAACATTTCCTACATAGGTATATTCTAATGATGCAATACGCTTCAAGGCAACAAAAAGAAGATTTGCAGCCCCCTCTTGAGCTCATATTATCTCATATAGAGTTACTGAGATTGATCGCGGTCGACATTTCTATAGGTTGATATTAGAGCTGAAAATGAAGGTTGGCCCGCGCTGTGGTAGGGCCTGAGGAGCAGAAAACCGATTAGTTAACTAGTTGATTACAAGTTATTAGACATCTTTAGCTCTTGGCATTTCATCATGAGACCCATTCGATTAATATACACACACTAAATACATTTTTAGAAAGTGTTAATACAATTTTTAGTTCATCAAATCTACTTTTATTTTAGTTACTATAGGTTTTGATCCTTAAATATGCAGAACTTGTACTTTTTCAAACCCATTGAAATCGATGCGATTGGTACATCGCCAACAATGGTATCTAAAATCAACCAGATATTATAAGAGACATCATTTTCTCTCCCAAATTCATTGACCAAGATGGTTTATTGTTAAACCCAGTGATTCATCCTCTTCGTGTTGCCCACCTCGACCCATCTCAAGTTTCGTACTTTCTTCCTCCAAAACCCACCTTGTCGTCTCTTCTTAATGTTGTTCCTAGTAACAATCCCTTAGACCATTTCGGTTTTGATGTGGGTTGAATAACGATTCTGATGACTTGACTCTGAATACGAGGAGGAAGAAAACGGCAACAAGAAAGAAGGACAATTTAGTATTTTACAATTTATAATTATAACTTTTAAAATAATTTTTAATAAATATTATTTCATATAAGATTTTTATTCTACTTTTCCCTATTATTATTCTCAAATAAGAAATAGCTCTCTCAGCATAGTTTTTATAAGCTTAAACCCAATATTTGCTAATTACGGTTATAATATATCATTCGCCAAATACTCCATTGGATACTTAATATGTAAGAGTTATTTGATAATTGTATTTAGTTTTAAATATAAGGTATTAATATATTTTATCACCTAAAATATCCTAATGATTACACCGGGATTTCATTAAATAGTAGTTATGATGACATTATTGTACATCTAAAAACTCGATTTCCCGGGAGGCAGATTTTCCTTTGGCAGCGAGTGATTTGAAGAGAAACGATAGCATACAAAACTACGAAGTACATGAAAACCCTTAAACTTCCCATGTTGACACTTGTCTCTTATATGCTGTTGTGTCTCAGTAGAGTTTTTTTTTTCTTTGGTAAATCGTATATAACCTCCTCTTGAATTTTGGGTTATTTTGCTCGTGCTCAAATTTTAAGACAAGTTGAGGGTCGCATCACTATATGGTTAATAATATTTTTGACCACGTTTATGTTTAATATATTAAGTAATTAAAGAATGCACATCACAACCAGTAATAGTCATTATCAAACGGTATTGACTTTGTGTTTAATATTGAAAAGGTGTTGACATTTTGTTTACATTAACCTTAATCTTTCAGTGCGCGCGCGCGCGTTTGTTTATTTTGTGGGTTCCAATTATTTTAGTCTTATAATTTGAAACTTGAAATAAACTGTCCGTAAATGGCTAAATGTGATGAACTTATACTTTTTCAAAGCCACCCCGCCCCATTTTGTTCCAAAAAAATGAAATGAAAGCCGCCCCATTCAAATCAAACTTCAAATTTTTTTTTAATGCAAATTAGTCTATATTTGGGGGCCACATAGCTAATTTGTTTATATTGAAATATGATATACTATCTATAAGCTCAAATGATCTGAAAAAATGTCCATATATGTTGAACATTTCCTACATAGGTATATTCTAATGATGCAATACGCTTCAAGGCAACAAAAAGAAGATTTGCAGCCCCCACTTGAGCTCATATTATCTCATATAGAGTTACTGAGATTGATCGCGGTCGACATTTCTATAGGTTGATATTAGAGCTGAAAATGAGGGTTGGCCCGCGTTGTGGTAGAATCGGAGGAGCAGAAAACCGATCAGTTAACTAGTTGCATGAGACCCATCCGATTAATACACACACACATACACTAAGTACGTTTTTAGAAGGGTTTAAAACCATTTTAAGTCTTATCAAATCTACCTTCATTTTAGTTACCATATAGAACTTGTACTTTTTCAAACCGATGACGATTGGTACATCGCGAACAATGGCATCTAAAATCAACCAGATATTATAAGAGACATCATTTTCTCTCCCAAATTCATTGACCAAGATGGTTTATTGTTAGACCCAGTGATTCGCCCACTTCGTGTTGCCCACCTCGACCCATCTCAGGTTTCGTACTTTCTTCCTCCAAAACCCACCTTGTCGTCTCTTCTTAATGTTGTTCCTAGTAACAATCCCTTAGACCATTTCGGTTTTGATGTGCGTTGAATAACGATTCTGATGACCTGACTATGAATACTAGGAGGAATAAAACGGCAACAAGAAAGAAGGACAATTTAGTATTTTACAATTTATAATTATAACTTTTAAAATAATTTTTAATAAATATTATTTCATATAAGATTTTTATTCTAATTTTCCCTATTATTATTCTCAAATAAGAAATAGCTCTCTCAGCATAGTTTTTATAAGCTTAAACCCAATATTTGCTAATTACGGTTATAATATATCATTCGCCAAATACTCCATTGGATACTTAATATGTAAGAGTTATTTGATAATTGTATTTAGTTTTAAATATAAGGTATTAATATATTTTATCACCTAAAATATCCTAATGATTACACCGGGATTTCATTAAATAGTAGTTATGATGACATTATTGTACATCTAAAAACTCGATTTCCCGGGAGGCAGATTTTCCTTTGGCAGCGAGTGATTTGAAGAGAAACGATAGCATACAAAACTACGAAGTACATGAAAACCCTTAAACTTCCCATGTTGACACTTGTCTCTTATATGCTGTTGTGTCTCAGTAGAGTTTTTTTTTTTTCTTTGGTAAATCGTATATAACCTCCTCTTGAATTTTGGGTTATTTTGCTCGTGCTCAAATTTTAAGACAAGTTGAGGGTCGCATCACTATATGGTTAATAATATTTTTGACCACGTTTATGTTTAATATATTAAGTAATTAAAGAATGCACATCACAACCAGTAATAGTCATTATCAAACGGTATTGACTTTGTGTTTAATATTGAAAAGGTGTTGACATTTTGTTTACATTAACCTTAATCTTTCAGTGCGCGCGCGCGCGTTTGTTTATTTTGTGGGTTCCAATTATTTTAGTCTTATAATTTGAAACTTGAAATAAACTGTCCGTAAATGGCTAAATGTGATGAACTTATACTTTTTCAAAGCCACCCCGCCCCATTTTGTTCCAAAAAAATGAAATGAAAGCCGCCCCATTCAAATCAAACTTCAAATTTTTTTTTAATGCAAATTAGTCTATATTTGGGGGCCACATAGCTAATTTGTTTATATTGAAATATGATATACTATCTATAAGCTCAAATGATCTGAAAAAATGTCCATATATGTTGAACATTTCCTACATAGGTATATTCTAATGATGCAATACGCTTCAAGGCAACAAAAAGAAGATTTGCAGCCCCCACTTGAGCTCATATTATCTCATATAGAGTTACTGAGATTGATCGCGGTCGACATTTCTATAGGTTGATATTAGAGCTGAAAATGAGGGTTGGCCCGCGTTGTGGTAGAATCGGAGGAGCAGAAAACCGATCAGTTAACTAGTTGCATGAGACCCATCCGATTAATACACACACACATACACTAAGTACGTTTTTAGAAGGGTTTAAAACCATTTTAAGTCTTATCAAATCTACCTTCATTTTAGTTACCATATAGAACTTGTACTTTTTCAAACCGATGACGATTGGTACATCGCGAACAATGGCATCTAAAATCAACCAGATATTATAAGAGACATCATTTTCTCTCCCAAATTCATTGACCAAGATGGTTTATTGTTAGACCCAGTGATTCGCCCACTTCGTGTTGCCCACCTCGACCCATCTCAGGTTTCGTACTTTCTTCCTCCAAAACCCACCTTGTCGTCTCTTCTTAATGTTGTTCCTAGTAACAATCCCTTAGACCATTTCGGTTTTGATGTGCGTTGAATAACGATTCTGATGACCTGACTATGAATACTAGGAGGAATAAAACGGCAACAAGAAAGAAGGACAATTTAGTATTTTACAATTTATAATTATAACTTTTAAAATAATTTTTAATAAATATTATTTCATATAAGATTTTTATTCTAATTTTCCCTATTATTATTCTCAAATAAGAAATAGCTCTCTCAGCATAGTTTTTATAAGCTTAAACCCAATATTTGCTAATTACGGTTATAATATATCATTCGCCAAATACTCCATTGGATACTTAATATGTAAGAGTTATTTGATAATTGTATTTAGTTTTAAATATAAGGTATTAATATATTTTATCACCTAAAATATCCTAATGATTACACCGGGATTTCATTAAATAGTAGTTATGATGACATTATTGTACATCTAAAAACTCGATTTCCCGGGAGGCAGATTTTCCTTTGGCAGCGAGTGATTTGAAGAGAAACGATAGCATACAAAACTACGAAGTACATGAAAACCCTTAAACTTCCCATGTTGACACTTGTCTCTTATATGCTGTTGTGTCTCAGTAGAGTTTTTTTTTTTCTTTGGTAAATCGTATATAACCTCCTCTTGAATTTTGGGTTATTTTGCTCGTGCTCAAATTTTAAGACAAGTTGAGGGTCGCATCACTATATGGTTAATAATATTTTTGACCACGTTTATGTTTAATATATTAAGTAATTAAAGAATGCACGTCACAACCAGTAATAGTCATTATCAAACGGTATTGACTTTGTGTTTAATATTGAAAAGGTGTTGACATTTTGTTTACATTAACCTTAATCTTTCAGTGCGCGCGCGCGCGTTTGTTTATTTTGTGGGTTCCAATTATTTTAGTCTTATAATTTGAAACTTGAAATAAACTGTCCGTAAATGGCTAAATGTGATGAACTTATACTTTTTCAAAGCCACCCCGCCCCATTTTGTTCCAAAAAAATGAAATGAAAGCCGCCCCATTCAAATCAAACTTCAAATTTTTTTTTAATGCAAATTAGTCTATATTTGGGGGCCACATAGCTAATTTGTTTATATTGAAATATGATATACTATCTATAAGCTCAAATGATCTGAAAAAATGTCCATATATGTTGAACATTTCCTACATAGGTATATTCTAATGATGCAATACGCTTCAAGGCAACAAAAAGAAGATTTGCAGCCCCCACTTGAGCTCATATTATCTCATATAGAGTTACTGAGATTGATCGCGGTCGACATTTCTATAGGTTGATATTAGAGCTGAAAATGAGGGTTGGCCCGCGTTGTGGTAGAATCGGAGGAGCAGAAAACCGATCAGTTAACTAGTTGCATGAGACCCATCCGATTAATACACACACACATACACTAAGTACGTTTTTAGAAGGGTTTAAAACCATTTTAAGTCTTATCAAATCTACCTTCATTTTAGTTACCATATAGAACTTGTACTTTTTCAAACCGATGACGATTGGTACATCGCGAACAATGGCATCTAAAATCAACCAGATATTATAAGAGACATCATTTTCTCTCCCAAATTCATTGACCAAGATGGTTTATTGTTAGACCCAGTGATTCGCCCACTTCGTGTTGCCCACCTCGACCCATCTCAGGTTTCGTACTTTCTTCCTCCAAAACCCACCTTGTCGTCTCTTCTTAATGTTGTTCCTAGTAACAATCCCTTAGACCATTTCGGTTTTGATGTGCGTTGAATAACGATTCTGATGACCTGACTATGAATACTAGGAGGAATAAAACGGCAACAAGAAAGAAGGACAATTTAGTATTTTACAATTTATAATTATAACTTTTAAAATAATTTTTAATAAATATTATTTCATATAAGATTTTTATTCTAATTTTCCCTATTATTATTCTCAAATAAGAAATAGCTCTCTCAGCATAGTTTTTATAAGCTTAAACCCAATATTTGCTAATTACGGTTATAATATATCATTCGCCAAATACTCCATTGGATACTTAATATGTAAGAGTTATTTGATAATTGTATTTAGTTTTAAATATAAGGTATTAATATATTTTATCACCTAAAATATCCTAATGATTACACCGGGATTTCATTAAATAGTAGTTATGATGACATTATTGTACATCTAAAAACTCGATTTCCCGGGAGGCAGATTTTCCTTTGGCAGCGAGTGATTTGAAGAGAAACGATAGCATACAAAACTACGAAGTACATGAAAACCCTTAAACTTCCCATGTTGACACTTGTCTCTTATATGCTGTTGTGTCTCAGTAGAGTTTTTTTTTTTTCTTTGGTAAATCGTATATAACCTCCTCTTGAATTTTGGGTTATTTTGCTCGTGCTCAAATTTTAAGACAAGTTGAGGGTCGCATCACTATATGGTTAATAATATTTTTGACCACGTTTATGTTTAATATATTAAGTAATTAAAGAATGCACGTCACAACCAGTAATAGTCATTATCAAACGGTATTGACTTTGTGTTTAATATTGAAAAGGTGTTGACATTTTGTTTACATTAACCTTAATCTTTCAGTGCGCGCGCGCGCGTTTGTTTATTTTGTGGGTTCCAATTATTTTAGTCTTATAATTTGAAACTTGAAATAAACTGTCCGTAAATGGCTAAATGTGATGAACTTATACTTTTTCAAAGCCACCCCGCCCCATTTTGTTCCAAAAAAATGAAATGAAAGCCGCCCCATTCAAATCAAACTTCAAATTTTTTTTTAATGCAAATTAGTCTATATTTGGGGGCCACATAGCTAATTTGTTTATATTGAAATATGATATACTATCTATAAGCTCAAATGATCTGAAAAAATGTCCATATATGTTGAACATTTCCTACATAGGTATATTCTAATGATGCAATACGCTTCAAGGCAACAAAAAGAAGATTTGCAGCCCCCACTTGAGCTCATATTATCTCATATAGAGTTACTGAGATTGATCGCGGTCGACATTTCTATAGGTTGATATTAGAGCTGAAAATGAGGGTTGGCCCGCGTTGTGGTAGAATCGGAGGAGCAGAAAACCGATCAGTTAACTAGTTGCATGAGACCCATCCGATTAATACACACACACATACACTAAGTACGTTTTTAGAAGGGTTTAAAACCATTTTAAGTCTTATCAAATCTACCTTCATTTTAGTTACCATATAGAACTTGTACTTTTTCAAACCGATGACGATTGGTACATCGCGAACAATGGCATCTAAAATCAACCAGATATTATAAGAGACATCATTTTCTCTCCCAAATTCATTGACCAAGATGGTTTATTGTTAGACCCAGTGATTCGCCCACTTCGTGTTGCCCACCTCGACCCATCTCAGGTTTCGTACTTTCTTCCTCCAAAACCCACCTTGTCGTCTCTTCTTAATGTTGTTCCTAGTAACAATCCCTTAGACCATTTCGGTTTTGATGTGCGTTGAATAACGATTCTGATGACCTGACTATGAATACTAGGAGGAATAAAACGGCAACAAGAAAGAAGGACAATTTAGTATTTTACAATTTATAATTATAACTTTTAAAATAATTTTTAATAAATATTATTTCATATAAGATTTTTATTCTAATTTTCCCTATTATTATTCTCAAATAAGAAATAGCTCTCTCAGCATAGTTTTTATAAGCTTAAACCCAATATTTGCTAATTACGGTTATAATATATCATTCGCCAAATACTCCATTGGATACTTAATATGTAAGAGTTATTTGATAATTGTATTTAGTTTTAAATATAAGGTATTAATATATTTTATCACCTAAAATATCCTAATGATTACACCGGGATTTCATTAAATAGTAGTTATGATGACATTATTGTACATCTAAAAACTCGATTTCCCGGGAGGCAGATTTTCCTTTGGCAGCGAGTGATTTGAAGAGAAACGATAGCATACAAAACTACGAAGTACATGAAAACCCTTAAACTTCCCATGTTGACACTTGTCTCTTATATGCTGTTGTGTCTCAGTAGAGTTTTTTTTTTTCTTTGGTAAATCTTATATAACCTCCTCTTGAATTTTGGGTTATTTTGCTCGTGCTCAAATTTTAAGACAAGTTGAGGGTCGCATCACTATATGGTTAATAATATTTTTGACCACGTTTATGTTTAATATATTAAGTAATTAAAGAATGCACGTCACAACCAGTAATAGTCATTATCAAACGGTATTGACTTTGTGTTTAATATTGAAAAGGTGTTGACATTTTGTTTACATTAACCTTAATCTTTCAGTGCGCGCGCGCGCGTTTGTTTATTTTGTGGGTTCCAATTATTTTAGTCTTATAATTTGAAACTTGAAATAAACTGTCCGTAAATGGCTAAATGTGATGAACTTATACTTTTTCAAAGCCACCCCGCCCCATTTTGTTCCAAAAAAATGAAATGAAAGCCGCCCAATTCAAATCAAACTTCAAATTTTTTTTTAATGCAAATTATTCTATATTTGGGGGCCACATAGCTAATTTGTTTATATTGAAATATGATATACTATCTATAAGCTCAAATGATCTGAAAAAATGTCCATATATGTTGAACATTTCCTACATAGGTATATTCTAATGATGCAATACGCTTCAAGGCAACAAAAAGAAGATTTGCAGCCCCCACTTGAGCTCATATTATCTCATATAGAGTTACTGAGATTGATCGCGGTCGACATTTCTATAGGTTGATATTAGAGCTGAAAATGAGGGTTGGCCCGCGTTGTGGTAGAATCGGAGGAGCAGAAAACCGATCAGTTAACTAGTTGCATGAGACCCATCCGATTAATACACACACACATACACTAAGTACGTTTTTAGAAGGGTTTAAAACCATTTTAAGTCTTATCAAATCTACCTTCATTTTAGTTACCATATAGAACTTGTACTTTTTCAAACCGATGACGATTGGTACATCGCGAACAATGGCATCTAAAATCAACCAGATATTATAAGAGACATCATTTTCTCTCCCAAATTCATTGACCAAGATGGTTTATTGTTAGACCCAGTGATTCGCCCACTTCGTGTTGCCCACCTCGACCCATCTCAGGTTTCGTACTTTCTTCCTCCAAAACCCACCTTGTCGTCTCTTCTTAATGTTGTTCCTAGTAACAATCCCTTAGACCATTTCGGTTTTGATGTGCGTTGAATAACGATTCTGATGACCTGACTATGAATACTAGGAGGAATAAAACGGCAACAAGAAAGAAGGACAATTTAGTATTTTACAATTTATAATTATAACTTTTAAAATAATTTTTAATAAATATTATTTCATATAAGATTTTTATTCTAATTTTCCCTATTATTATTCTCAAATAAGAAATAGCTCTCTCAGCATAGTTTTTATAAGCTTAAACCCAATATTTGCTAATTACGGTTATAATATATCATTCGCCAAATACTCCATTGGATACTTAATATGTAAGAGTTATTTGATAATTGTATTTAGTTTTAAATATAAGGTATTAATATATTTTATCACCTAAAATATCCTAATGATTACACCGGGATTTCATTAAATAGTAGTTATGATGACATTATTGTACATCTAAAAACTCGATTTCCCGGGAGGCAGATTTTCCTTTGGCAGCGAGTGATTTGAAGAGAAACGATAGCATACAAAACTACGAAGTACATGAAAACCCTTAAACTTCCCATGTTGACACTTGTCTCTTATATGCTGTTGTGTCTCAGTAGAGTTTTTTTTTTCTTTGGTAAATCGTATATAACCTCCTCTTGAATTTTGGGTTATTTTGCTCGTGCTCAAATTTTAAGACAAGTTGAGGGTCGCATCACTATATGGTTAATAATATTTTTGACCACGTTTATGTTTAATATATTAAGTAATTAAAGAATGCACGTCACAACCAGTAATAGTCATTATCAAACGGTATTGACTTTGTGTTTAATATTGAAAAGGTGTTGACATTTTGTTTACATTAACCTTAATCTTTCAGTGCGCGCGCGCGCGTTTGTTTATTTTGTGGGTTCCAATTATTTTAGTCTTATAATTTGAAACTTGAAATAAACTGTCCGTAAATGGCTAAATGTGATGAACTTATACTTTTTCAAAGCCACCCCGCCCCATTTTGTTCCAAAAAAATGAAATGAAAGCCGCCCAATTCAAATCAAACTTCAAATTTTTTTTTAATGCAAATTATTCTATATTTGGGGGCCACATAGCTAATTTGTTTATATTGAAATATGATATACTATCTATAAGCTCAAATGATCTGAAAAAATGTCCATATATGTTGAACATTTCCTACATAGGTATATTCTAATGATGCAATACGCTTCAAGGCAACAAAAAGAAGATTTGCAGCCCCCACTTGAGCTCATATTATCTCATATAGAGTTACTGAGATTGATCGCGGTCGACATTTCTATAGGTTGATATTAGAGCTGAAAATGAGGGTTGGCCCGCGTTGTGGTAGAATCGGAGGAGCAGAAAACCGATCAGTTAACTAGTTGCATGAGACCCATCCGATTAATACACACACACATACACTAAGTACGTTTTTAGAAGGGTTTAAAACCATTTTAAGTCTTATCAAATCTACCTTCATTTTAGTTACCATATAGAACTTGTACTTTTTCAAACCGATGACGATTGGTACATCGCGAACAATGGCATCTAAAATCAACCAGATATTATAAGAGACATCATTTTCTCTCCCAAATTCATTGACCAAGATGGTTTATTGTTAGACCCAGTGATTCGCCCACTTCGTGTTGCCCACCTCGACCCATCTCAGGTTTCGTACTTTCTTCCTCCAAAACCCACCTTGTCGTCTCTTCTTAATGTTGTTCCTAGTAACAATCCCTTAGACCATTTCGGTTTTGATGTGCGTTGAATAACGATTCTGATGACCTGACTATGAATACTAGGAGGAATAAAACGGCAACAAGAAAGAAGGACAATTTAGTATTTTACAATTTATAATTATAACTTTTAAAATAATTTTTAATAAATATTATTTCATATAAGATTTTTATTCTAATTTTCCCTATTATTATTCTCAAATAAGAAATAGCTCTCTCAGCATAGTTTTTATAAGCTTAAACCCAATATTTGCTAATTACGGTTATAATATATCATTCGCCAAATACTCCATTGGATACTTAATATGTAAGAGTTATTTGATAATTGTATTTAGTTTTAAATATAAGGTATTAATATATTTTATCACCTAAAATATCCTAATGATTACACCGGGATTTCATTAAATAGTAGTTATGATGACATTATTGTACATCTAAAAACTCGATTTCCCGGGAGGCAGATTTTCCTTTGGCAGCGAGTGATTTGAAGAGAAACGATAGCATACAAAACTACGAAGTACATGAAAACCCTTAAACTTCCCATGTTGACACTTGTCTCTTATATGCTGTTGTGTCTCAGTAGAGTTTTTTTTTTTCTTTGGTAAATCGTATATAACCTCCTCTTGAATTTTGGGTTATTTTGCTCGTGCTCAAATTTTAAGACAAGTTGAGGGTCGCATCACTATATGGTTAATAATATTTTTGACCACGTTTATGTTTAATATATTAAGTAATTAAAGAATGCACGTCACAACCAGTAATAGTCATTATCAAACGGTATTGACTTTGTGTTTAATATTGAAAAGGTGTTGACATTTTGTTTACATTAACCTTAATCTTTCAGTGCGCGCGCGCGCGTTTGTTTATTTTGTGGGTTCCAATTATTTTAGTCTTATAATTTGAAACTTGAAATAAACTGTCCGTAAATGGCTAAATGTGATGAACTTATACTTTTTCAAAGCCACCCCGCCCCATTTTGTTCCAAAAAAATGAAATGAAAGCCGCCCCATTCAAATCAAACTTCAAATTTTTTTTTAATGCAAATTAGTCTATATTTGGGGGCCACATAGCTAATTTGTTTATATTGAAATATGATATACTATCTATAAGCTCAAATGATCTGAAAAAATGTCCATATATGTTGAACATTTCCTACATAGGTATATTCTAATGATGCAATACGCTTCAAGGCAACAAAAAGAAGATTTGCAGCCCCCACTTGAGCTCATATTATCTCATATAGAGTTACTGAGATTGATCGCGGTCGACATTTCTATAGGTTGATATTAGAGCTGAAAATGAGGGTTGGCCCGCGTTGTGGTAGAATCGGAGGAGCAGAAAACCGATCAGTTTTTATAAGCTTAAACGCAATATTTGTTAATTACTGTTATAATAGATCATTCGCCAAATACTCCATTGGATGTTTAATATAAAGAGTTAATTAGTAGTTATATTTAGTCATAAATATAAGATCTCAATTTATTTTATCCTTTAAATTTATAATTTTTTCTAAAATATTCTAATTGATCACACATATTAAGGGGTTTCCATCAAAATGTAGCCATGATGATAGATAATATTTTAAGAAAATCAAATCATATTTATTACAAATAAGTAATATAATTAATTTTCTCAATCTACCTACCTATTGTACATCTAAAAAACTTGTAATAATAACATGACAGCGGTTTTTTTTTAAACAGAATTTGTTCTTGGATTGGTTCTTTTAAACAGATTTTAGGACTCAAAATTTTAATTAGCCATTTAATATAATGTAATCTAAAAGTCATCTTAGGAGATGAAGAGACGGTGAATCACTTTTGGGGTGGGGTGAGCGCGTGACCCTGATCATTCGTCTTCTACATTTACGGTGAGGCTTTCAACCTTCTCTTTCAGTTTTCAACGTATACAAAATATTTTCATTAAGCATAATTTCGGGGAAACAGCATGGGATCATTTTCCTTAATCCTATGATTTGTGAATCATAGGAACTAAAGCATATTATTATTATTAATGGTTTACAATAAGCTAATCAGCGCAATTCAAAGAGTTGTTTGAGATTGTAAGGGTGAGTGAAATCATTATATCCACTCCACATGAGGTTGGCAAAATATTGAGCGGCTTTGTCCGTGTGATGAACTGAATCAAAATAGACAAAATCATTAACATCCTCACGTAACTCATATTCTTCGATCCCTCTTTTCCCTCCACAACTAAAATCTCCTCTATATGCGCCTCCTCCGCAGCAACCCACCTCGCCTTCTTTGAAACCTTCCCACAACGGTTAAAACAAATCATGATTACTTGCAAACTTACTGATTAAAAAAACAGAGATAAGCATCATTAATACCAGGGAAAATTAATCTTCAGATCCTATAGTTTTAAATTAGTCAAAATTTGTTCTTAAACTTTAACTCAGTATAATTCAGTCTCTATAATTTTAACTCAGTTATAACTCATTATATAAACTTTAACTTATATGATTCAATCCTTAAACTTTGACTCCTTCTATTTCAGAAAATAAAATTATATATTTTATTAAACTAAAGGGTTAAAGTTTTAAATATCTAAAACTATAAGACATAATTGTACTGAGTGAAAATTGAAATATTGAATTATAAATGCATCAAAACTATAGAGTCCAGAAAATTTAATTTTCCCTTAATATTATGTGAAGAGATATTTTATTGTGTAAGGTAAGTTCATGTTACAAGTGTTTAGGGCTTACCTTATTTGGAAGGGTATTTCATTACTTCAATAAGAGAACCGTAATAATCAGTGATAGAGTACTTGAATCCCTCAAGTTGTTTCTCCAGCTTCTGAAGCATTGTGGGAAGAGCTCTTCTGTGTAATCTTGCAATCTTTGAAGCTTCTTCTTCCTGGCAGGAATCTATGCTGCTCCCATTCAGAAACATCCTTATTATTGGATAGCAATTCATAGGTCCCACATTAAGCAATCCGAATTTTCTTCCACCTTCCTCGTAAATTTCCTGATATTAATAATACTTAGAGGCTCATCAGGATTGGTACAGGAAAAATAATATAATCCTCGATCGTATATAACATACATATATATGTTGAAAGGGAATAAGTTGGAATCTTTATCATATACCTGGATGATGCTTGATATGTTTCCAATAACAACATCAACGAAGTCTTGAGGGTCTTGAATAACAACAGTACTTGAGTTAGAGAACAAAGCGAAGGTATAATCATTGTCTCCAGCTGCAATAATGTAGACAAATTTAGCTAGGAATGCCTTTGCTTCGTCTTCATCTCCTAGTTTCTGCTTCAATCCCTTGCTCACTTGTTTGAAGTAACTTACTTGAGTTTTATGGTCGATCACCTAAAAATGAGTAACAAAATAAATAAAATTATCTTGAAGGTGTGTCAATCATAGTTCACTATGCTCTACAACAACGAGACCAGAGAAATACGGTTCCTCGACGAGTTTCAACCAGAGCTCCAGATCCTGCTGATGCAAAGTTAACCCCAAAGCTATAATTATCAAAGGACGATGCTGGATGCAGATATGGTAGTGACATTGGTAACTTGGTATATTCAGCTGCATCCACAGCAAAATTGAACTAAAAAATCACTTGACAAGAACATTAATATGAATATAATTGCATGTACGAATAAAGCCAGACAATAAGTTCTAAAAGAAGGTATTAAGATGATGATCAGTTACAGATATGTACCAATGAAATCTGGGATGACACGTCCATTGGAAAATCTTCCGGTGGGATTCTTGAACAAAGTTTCACCGTATGGGTCGTAGTTCGCCTGTGCTGCAGTAGTGGAGGTATTGATGTAGTTATTGTTTCCGACATCGTATTGTGAGTCTCCAAATATGAATAAGGCTGCTTGCTTCTCCGGGAGGCATATTTTGCTTTGGCTACTTGTGACTTGAATAGAAACAGTTACATGAAAAACCATGAAATACGCGAAAATCCTCAAACATCCCATGTTGGCACTTGTCTCGTATGTCGTTGCTGGGTCCTAGATTTGGTTGTAAATTTGACAACTTGTTTATAGGCCTCGGTTGATTTTTTAAAAAAAAATTAGTAAATTGTATATAATCTCTTGAATTTGGGGTTAATTTCCATGCAAAAAGGAATTAAAGGAGTATGTGGCGGATGACATGTTCCGTTAATGAAATAGAATAACTAATGCTAGAGACTTTTTTCTTGGTATAAAATTAATAGTTTAGGAAATTAAATTCCTTGTCAAGTGTGTAAAGGCAGTCAGTTATTTTACATATACTCAAATTTTAAGAGAAATTTATATCATTTAGCCTTGCTGATTATGTTGAGGGTGGCATTGTACTATAGATAGTAAAAAATATATTTACATCTCATAAGGATATGAGTTCAATTTCTATTGATGTTCTAAAAGTTCTTTTGTTAAGTAATCTCGTAAGTCCCCTTTAAACGCTTTTTGAGTTCTGCAGTTATACCCTGACCTTGATAGGAGACTGGTACTGAATTTACTACAAATTTTTTGTACAAAAGAAAACATTAATGGCAGAATTGCTTTTGGGCAAGATTAGGTCATTGTAAACTATTTTCGTATATTAAGTATGAAAAATGACCATTTTAACCTTGTAAAATTTTTTTCATCTTCTTATCTCTCATTTTTTATTTACATCATACTTTTTATAGTAATTTACCTATAAAAAATTCATTCTGATAATAACTATCCAAATATTTATTTCTTTAAAATTACTTTTTATACAAAATCTATTCATCTAAATCACTTTAAAATCAATTTTCTCGATAAACTAAATCAAACACACCCTAAATAAAATATATGAATATGAAAAATGTGGTATTTTATATGCATCACACATGCTCCCTCCAGTTTTTAATATAAAATTTACTTAACTAATTTAAGTGAATTAAAGAATTAGTTAAGTTAGTTATTTGTAATAATTGTGTATTGATTTTTCTAAACACCCTCTACTATCACATGTATTAGAAATACCTCTCCATAGAAACTCCTTAATATATGTACAATCATATAAAAATATTTTGGAAGGAAAATTAAGAAATTTGAGAGACAAAGCAGATTAGGGTCTTACATTTAAAATCAAAGTGAATTCTATATCTAAATATTATAATTAGAACTAAAGGCAGTATAAGGAAATTTTATGTAATGATAAGATATGTGGTGATTTTGAATTTGTATAGCATCCACAGCCCATAGATTTATGCATGAACCCTGATATTCAAATGTATATTGAGATTGAATGAGGTCGGCATACATATAGGTTCATATATTAGAGCTAGAAATGGGAGTCAAACTCCTGGCGGTAGAACAAGGAGAGAAGAGAATAGGCCAAGAATTAATTCGTTAACTAGTTGAACTAATGAAAAAATTTAAATTTTTAAAAAAATTAATTAATATTTTTTAAGTTAATCCCTCGATCCTTAATATAAGAGTTATTTAATTAATTTGATTATATTAAAGAATATATTTAATATAGCATAATTTTATTAGGCCTAAGTAAAGTGCCCGTTACCCGATGCATCCGCCCGGGCCTAACTTAAATTTTCCCAATTTAGACCCACCCAAATTATGCCCATAATGGGTGGATTTAAATGGGCAGATTATATATATTATACAGGCGGGTGATGGGCACACCATCGGGCTGCCCGTGCCCCCCATATAGATGGGTATATTTTTTTTTTGCTGTTGCTGTGCAGGTGATAGTAACAACAAACTGTAGATAATCATTAATCTATATTTTGTACAATTGCAAGTCAATCATGAGGACTTTAACGAAGGTATCATTCAAGTTCAAGCAAAGAAGAAAGTGAGCTTGAATTATTATGCTTAAGCTAGATTCTGGAAAAGAAGTTTTAGTTCGCACAAAGTATTGCTTGTACCTGACAAACCCATATTTTTATATATTAATTCATATTATTTTAGTGGGCTTTTGTCAACATTGTGGTCCTTAATTTTATTATTTGTGCACTAATTGAATTAATATGACTTACATTGAATTAGTGCTTAATAGGGGCGTAATTGTCATATTTTTATTATTTATCCTAAACAATTATTTTTGGAATAAAATATATTATATTATTATGATTTTATATTTCAGGAATTTAGGAGAAATTGGAATTCACAAATGATAACAAAGGACCATAAAACTAGAAATTATAAAATAAGACCTAATGGGCCAAACCTTGCGATTTGGCCCATTAGGTTTTGTCCTATTCAAATGCTTTTAAAAAGCATTCATCCACGCACAGGAGGGTGGCTGCCACAAACTGAATTGAAAAGCAAAATTCACACACACAAGCCAGGCGCCGAGCATTGAATTGAAGGAAAAGAAAAGGCACGCACGCACACACTGCCGTCATCACCACTCCTCCTTCTCCAGTCCACTCCTCACATCTTCCTACATCTCTATTCTGCAGCAAAAACAGCAGTGCATCGAGCAGAAATAGCATGAAAATAGAGATGATAGCGTGGAATTCTGTGACTATACGTGGCTAGTTCGTCTTAATTCTCTAATTCAATGGCAAAGGCATAGGTTTGGGATCTCAAAAGGTATAAGTTATTATAATTCTCTACCTAATAATTATATTATGATTCCTAGGTCTTAGGATTAATTTTATAATTATTAGAAATATTTAGAATGATTTATTTATATTTATTGAGGATTATTGTGATTGAATTTTTGTTTGACATTTGACATTAATCTTTAATTAATTATAATTTCATTTATTTTGATCTGGGTCAGACATTGTGTTGAGATTATCGTGAATATTTTATGATTTTTCAAGGTGGCTTGAATTATTGGATCGTTATGTCTCTTGTTAGCTTAAATTCTCTTTTTATGAATTATTGAGTTATAATTAAATATTAGTTTTTAATATCTTAAGTCCTAATTTATTATTCTGGTGGCAGTTAATAAATTAGGACTTAAAAAATATTTTGTGACAATTCGAGGTGGCTCGATTGTTGGATTAAAAGCTTAATTATAATTCTTAATTCATTATTTAAAACTCCCATATCTTTTGAAGCTATGATTGCCTGCGTTATTAATCACCCTTGAATTTATTCTTTTCACTCATTATCATTCATTATTCCTTTCTTTAAACTAAAAATATCAAAACTATTTTATTTAAATCTATTTTTAATTTATTTCATTTAGTTAGTCAATCGAAACAAATCCTATTTTCTAATTTAGGTTACATTGCATTTGGTTACTTAGAAATTTAATTTCACATTTTGGCTCTTCAGAGAGAACGACCCGAGATTGTACTATACGCAATCCTTGGTTTAAATTTTTGAAGTAACCCAAAGGCGACATCGGATCAAAGGTTGTTTTAAGTGGCACCGTTACCTGGGAGCCAAGAAATTGGTTCCCTAGTAACTAAGTGTCAAGTAACATTTTTTTTAGATTAATTCAATTGCTGAGCCATTCTTAGTTAATTTGCATAACATTTGCATTTGCATTTTCTCTTACATTATCTATTTAAAAAAATAAAAACAAAAAAAAGTTTATTTTCTTTGGTTTGTTTATTTTATTTATTTATTTGGTTTTTCTTTTATTTTAGATTCTTTTCATCTGATTGCTACTATTTATGCCTAGGAGTGATCCAGCTTTACCTTTGATTCCCTTAAATCTTGAAATTGAAAAGTCTGTGGAAAAAGATTAGAAGAAAGAGGAGATTAGAGGGTACAAGTCAAATTATTGTCGAGGACGGGTATATTTCACAAGAGTCAAGTTTGTCATCTAGTGAACAAGAGTCTAGTGAGAGAGCTACCTCTAGTGAACACGTGTCTATTAATGCTTTTAAATTAGAACAAGAAATCATAGATGGTCTTAACGATAATAATGGGAATAATGGGCTTAATGGGAATAACGGACATGGTGAGAATAACTTAGGAAATAATGGTGAGGATGATAGAAGCATGAGGGAGATTAATAATTCTAATATTGATTATGATCCTTATGGCTTTTATACTGATAATGTGAACTTTGAAATTAAAGGAGCATTAATTTCTTCCTTACCTAAATTTCATGGCTTTGCAGGTGATGATCCACACAAGCATTTGAAGACTATGCATATGGTGTGCTCTTCCATGAAACCACCCATGGCTAATCTTCAAGATGTATTGAGGAGAGCATTTCATTTTACTTTAGAAGGCAAGGCCAAGGAGTGGCTTTACACGCTACCTCAACATTGTACTACATTGACTTGGGATCAGTTGAAAGAAGTATTCTTGGATGAATATTTCCCTGCCTCTCAAACTTCAAGGCTAAAAAAGAAGATAACTAGTGTGGTCCAATGAGATAATGAATTCATACATGAGTACTGGACCAGGTTCATCACACTTCTAGCTCAGTGCCCACACCATAATATTTTAAAGAATGATCTGGTTAATTCTTTCTATGAAGGGCTACTTCCACATCATAAGCCCTTAATTCATGCCACTGCAAATGGTTCTCTTAGATAATTGAGTCCAAATGCTGCATAGGACCTACTTCAAAAGATGGCTACCAATGACCCTCAATCTCGAGACACAAGAAAAGTGTATAATACCTCTTCGATTTCTTCCCAATATATTCTTGCCGAAATTGCTGCTTTGGGGAACCGAATGGAGAAAAGACTCAGTATTTTGGAGAATAATGTGAATGCCAAGCAAGTTAATTCAATGGGTCACTCTCAAGCTATAGTTGCTGGTTGTGAATGATGTGGGTTAATGATGCATGCCTCCAATACTTGTTCTCGATATGAAGAGGTTTCTTCCCTATACCAAAATAGGAATAGTCCATATCAAAAGAGGGATCCTTACTCTAATACTTATAATTCAGGTTGGAGAGATCATCCTAACTTTAGATGGGGTAGAAATCCAGGCAATCATCAAAGGAATTTCTCAAATCAAGTGGTACCTAATCAAGGGGCACCATCTTCTTTTTCTAGAGGTAATGAACTTAGTATGATTGTGAAAGGTATTACTGAGCTCAATTCAAAGTTTGACAATCAAAAATCACAAACTGAGGCTAAGTTACATGCTATGAAGAATAAGATGGATTCATGTCTACAAAATGTGTTCTCTAAATTGGAGCAAATGGAGACTAAGCATGAGAATTTAGATGCTTTTGTTACTCAATTCTCTAACAACTTAAGTGAACAACAAGTAAAGAGTAGTTGTTCTATACCCTCCAACACAGTGATAAATCCTAAATCTTTGAATGCAATCACACTGAGAAGTGGTAAGAAAATTGGGCTGAAGAATGTACAATTTAAAGAACATGAAGAGGATGAAGAGCAAGTTGATGAGGAAATAGAAGTGGAGTCTCCTCCTGCCAAAACTACTCAAGAAACTTTCCAAGCTGAGAAAGAAGCTTCTATCCAATCTGAAGTCCTACAAGAAAAAAAGCTCTTGGAGAAGTGTCTAAAACAACCAATGGTGCAAAATGATGAAGAGGCAACAACTATCATAAATAGACCAATGGAGAAAGGATCACCTTCAAACTCCAAAGATGATGAGGTAAATATTAATAACTTGTCTTTTCCAAATTCTTATTTGGTTAGTAAAAATATTGTTAAAAAGAAAGATAATGATGAATTGTTTGAAATGTTTAGCAAACTTGAGGTTAACGTGCCATTACTTGAATTGATTAAAAAGATGCCTAAGTGTGCTAAATTCTTGAAAGACCTATGTACAAACAAGAGGAAGTATAGGCATAATGAGAGAATTCAACTGGGGTTGAGTGTTAGTGCCTTATTTAAACCACAGTTGCTGATTAAATGTAAAGACCCAGGTTCCTACACTATTCCTTGTACCATAGGTAGAACTACAGTTTCCTATGCCCTACTTGACTTAGGTGCAGCAATTAATGTCATGCCGACCTCTTTTTATAAGACCTTGGGTATTAAAGCTTTGAAAGACACTAGTGTAATGCTTGGCCTAGCTGATATGATGGTGAGATACCCTAAAGGCATACTTGAGGATATTCTTGTGCACGTGAAAGGTCTTATTTTTCCAGATGACTTTTATGTTCTTGATATGACTAATAACCTCCCCACTGAGAGTACTTTGATTATAGGTAGATCTTTTCTTTTAACTGCTGAGACAATAATTAACATGAAAAAGGGTCTTATCACTATGGGGATTGGGGATCAAGAAGTACAATTTAATCTTTCAGAAGCTATGAATCATGGTTATGAAGATTGCTCTTATTTGGGTATTAGTTCAATTGAATGTCATGATATGGATTACTTATATGAGACTAATATGAATGAACCTTACTGGTGTGACTTAGTTGTGAAGCATGATGATGCTTTTACTTGTCTATCTTCCTCCCATCCTTCTCATGTCTGTGCATGTGAAGGTGGTGTATCATGTGCCTATTGTTTAGAGATAGATAGTTGGCTTTCTTCTGGTCATGAATTTGATGTATCATCTTGCTTTGACTTTGGTATTACTACTGATTCTACACTTGATAGCCTTGAGAAAGGTATATTTCTTGATTTTGTAGGAACTAATGATAAGGAGGTTAATGAACAAGCTACGAATATAGCTTCTCCATTGAGTGGCACTGGAATATTAGAAGATGATAGCAGTGATTATGCTACTACCTTAGTCTTTTCTAATCCCACTCTCACTTCTAATTTACCTTCTTTTTCTAATGATCAGAATGACTCTAACTCTCATATTTATAAGTCATTTGATGGTGGCACTGAGTCAGAAAGTGGAGGAAATATACACCATATTGAGCTTATATCTCCTTCCCCAAGCCACATGGACACACCACTAGCACTGAATGCACTTGATATAACAAAGATGATTCCTTCTATTGTGCAACCCCCTGATTTAGAATTGAAACCCCTCCCCTCTAACTTGAAATATGTCTTTTTTGCTTATGATTGTAAATTGCATGTTATTATTTCCAGTTCTTTGAGTAGTTCTGAAGAAGAGAGACTAGTTTCAGTGTTGAAAAGGTATAAAAGGGATGTAAGTTGGTCTTTATTGGATATACCAGGGATTGATCTATTGGTTTGCACACACAAGATCCTTTTAGCTGAAGGGTTAAAGCTAGTTAAACAGCCACCAAGGAGGTCAAATTCTCTTATTCATGATGTGATTAAAAAGGAGGTATCTAAATTATTGAGTGCTGGGATCATATATGCAATTTCAGACAGTGAGTGGGTGAGCCTGATATATGTAGTACCGAAGAAGAGCAGTATCACAGTAGTGAAAAAGGAGAATAATGAACTTATTCTAACAAAAGTTCAGAATACTTGGATAATATGTATAGACTATAGGAAGTTTAATGAAGCGACTATGAAGGATCATTTTCTATTACATTTCATTGATCAAATATTGGAAAGAATATCTTATAAATCTCACTATTATTTCTTGAATGGTTTTTCAGGTTATTTCCAGGTACCGATTGCACCTGTAGATCAAGACAAGACTACTTTTACATGTCCTTTTGGCACCTACGCATATCAAAGGATGCTATTTGGGTTGTGTAATGCTCCAGGCACCTTTCAAAGGTGTATAATGGCGATCTTTAGTGATTTGTTGGAGCGTAATATGGAGGTTTTCATGGATGACTTCACCGTCTATGGTGATAGCTTTGATGATTGTTTACTTAGTCTTGAGCATGTTCTTGATATATGTATTGAGAAAAAGTTAGTTTTAAATTATGAAAAATGTCATTTTATGGTAGATAGTGTCATAGTACTAGGTCAACGCATCTCTCAAAAGGGGATTGAGATTGATAAAGCCAAGATTGAAGTAATTTCTTCACTTCCCTATCCTACTTGTCTTAAAGATTTGAGGTCTTTCTTGGGGCATATCGGGTTTTATCGACATTTTGTAAAAGATTTTAGTAAAATTGCTTTGCCCTTCTCTACGCTTTTGAGAAAAGATGTTGATTTTCACTTTGATGATGAGTGTAGATATGCCTTTGACTCATTGAAATTCTTACTTATTTTACCTCCTATTCTCACTGCACCTAATTGGGATTTAGCTTTTGAATTATCTTGTGATGCTTCTAACTTTGCAGTAGGTAATATGCTTGGTCAGAGGGAGGATAAGCGATCTAGAGTGATAGCTTATGCCTCCAAAACACTTGACCGAGAAAGAATTACACCACAACCGAGAAAGAATTTTTTGCTATAATCTTTGCTTTAGATAAGTTTAGACAATATCTGATAAATTCTCGAGTGGTTATTTTTACATATCATGCAGCAGTGCGTTACTTGTTCAAGAAGTCTCAGTCTAAACCAAGACTGCTGAGATGGGTTTTATTACTACAAGAGTTCGACATTGAAATTAGAGACAGAGCTAGAGTAGAGAATTATGTGACTGACCACCTTAGTCAGTTACTTGAAGGCACCGAAGGAATTGACTCCTCTGATCTTACTGTTGATTCATTCCATGATTCTGCACTCTTTGCCTTAGCTATTCAGGAGCCATGGTATTCTAATATTGTTAACTATGTCATCACTAATTTTGTTCCTCCTTCTATGTCTAAGTTTCAGGTTGATAAGCTAAAGAGAGAGGCAAGATATTACATATGGGATTCTCCAATTCTTTGGAAGCAATACAGTGATCGGATTATCAGGCGATGTGTTCCTAACAATGAGATTCACTCTATCCTTACCTTTACACATTCTTTATCTTGTGGGGGATATTTTAGTGCTAATAGGACTGCTAAGAAGGTTTTAGAATGTAGATTTTACTGGCATACTATATTCAAAGATGCTTATGTTTTCTATAAGTCTTGTGATAAGTGCCAAAGGTTTGGGAGTCTAGGTAGAAAACATGAAATGCCTTTAAGACCTATGTATTTTTGTGAAATTTTTTATGTCTAGGGCATGGATTTTATGAGTCCTTTTCCTCCGTCATTTGGGTTTTCATATATATTACTTGCAGTAGACTATGTGTCTCAGTGGGTAGAGGCAGTGCCAACTAGGAAAGATGACGCTTCTACTATTGCCAAATTCTTATGCTCTCATATCTTTTGTAGGTACGGCATTCCAAGAGCAATTGTCAGTGACCAAGGAAAATATTTTTGCAATAGGACCATTAAATCTCTACTTGCTAAACATGGAGTTAATCAAAAGCTGGCAACTCCTTACCACCCTAAGACAAATGGATTAGTTGAAGTCTCTAATCGAGAAGTCAAATGAATACTAGAAAAGATTGTGAAGCCATCTCGTAAAGATTGGAGTGAAAGGCTTGAGGGGCACTGTGGGCTTACAGGACTGCCTATAAAATCCCTATAGGCATGTCTCCTTTCCAGTTGCTCTATGGTAAGTCTTGTCATCTACCTATAGAGATTGAGCATAAATCTTATTAGGCGATCAAGGCATGGGATGCAGACCTTGAATCCTCATTTAAAAACTGAACGATACAACTCCAAGATCTTGAAGAGATGAGACTTGAATCCTATGATAATGCCAGAATCTAGAAAGATAAGCTAAAAATGTTTCATGACAAATAGATTTTGAGAAAACAATTCCATGAAGGTGACAAGGTTCTAAAATTCAAGACCCGGTTGAAGTTGATGCCTGAGAAGTTTGTCACCAAGTAGGAGGGCCTTTTTAGAGTTACCAAAGTGCATTCTTTTGGTACGATAGAGCTGGTGGATGAAGCAACAGGTCATATTTCACAAGCCAATGGCCATCTGCTTAAGCACTATCATGAGAATCAGAGACCTCCCTAATTGCACAGTTGTTCCTTTCCACCTTTCTCTTTTACTTTCTCTTTTATTACTAATAATATCTGTTTACTCAGATAGTTAGGAGTAAGTATGGGGGAGGGACCATCACAGTAGTTTTAGATTTATTTACTTTTTATCTTTTAACAATTTCTTAGAATATGTTGTATTTTAAAAAAAATTTAGTTTTAGGTTAGTTTTTCTTTAAATAAAGCTTCCTTCCCTTTTAGCTCATGACTCTTTAATCATTTTCCCTTCTCCCTTTGATATATGCTTTAGTGATGCTTTGAGGACAACACATGGTTTAAGTGTGGGGGAGGGATTGCTTTTGCTAATTTGTGTTGACATTGCTTGCATCGCCAAAATATGAAAAATTCAAAAATTTTGAACCTGTTGAGCTACATTGATTGGATTTTTCAATGTTGTATGAGCAAATTGTTGCTATGATTCCTAGCTTCCACTTGACTTTTGCAATCATTGGGCTTTATTTTTAAATCCTTATTTCTTTATGCATGTGAACATTGGCATGTCTAGGTGAGAATATAATTTTGACTTATGTAGTTTTTATTTGTAATTAGTTAGCATAGTGGAGTGTCTTTGATGTAATGTTATTAACCTTGTTTTGTACCTTGATCTTAGGGAGGAAACATCTTAGAGAAAGCCTTATTGGAAGGATTATTGAGCCTTAATTTTCTTTCTTAACTTGTGTGATTTTCACCTAGTTTTGATTAACCTCTAGAACTTCTCTATATTCTTTTTCAAAGCTGCATTATTACCTGGATTTATGAGCATGATAGGGGCATTCAATTCTAAACCCTTTTATCCAAACACAAGCCATCTCAATTAACCTTTGCTTACCCCTTTGAGCCTATCACTTCCATTTCATTCCATTAATTTTGAACAAGTGCTTTGCATGAGTTATATTATGTTCGTTATGATTAACTGTGTACTATTGAAAGTTGTTATCTTTATCTTTTTTAGTTAGATTGTTATCTTTATCTTTTTTAGTTAGGTTTACCAAAAAAACAAAAAAAGAAAGGGGAGAAAAGAAATAGAAAAGACAAGAAAAAGAAAAAAATGTGCAAAAAAAAAAGACAAAAAAAAGAAGAAGAAAGAAGTTGAAAAAAAAAAGAAAGAGAGAAAAAGAAAAGGAAAAGAAAAATTGGCAATAAGGCATCCTTTAGTAGTTGAAGATTAAACTTTATTATTCATTTGATAGTCACATGTTATCTTACTTTGAGCTATTTCTTAATACTCATGCATTAAACTTGTTCTACATTACATTCCATCCATTTATTAGCCTTTCACTAACATTATAACCCAATAAAGTCCCCTTGATCATGAATCTATGGTATGTTAGTAGTGGAGATAGTAGAATCTTTATAAGCCTATGGTAGGTGATAATCAAGGTGGATTGAATGAAAATTCCCTATACTTGAGAGTTGAGTGAAACACTTATACCTATGAGAGATCTATTATGTTCCCCTTCCTCTATCTTGCTATATCTTCTTGCATCGAAGCATTCCATCATTATTGATTGATTAAGAATAGAAGTTATTAGAGTTAATTATATATTCTTGCCTTGATAGATTTATGTTTACTTGTATTGAGTATAACTGTTAGGATTCCTTTAAGTGATATTTTGCCCAAGAGTACAAAAGGCTAAGTGTAGGGGAGTTGACAAACCCATATTTTTATATATTAATTCATATCATTTTAGTGGGCTTTTGTCAACATTGTGATCCTTAATTTTATTATTTGTCCTCTAATTGAATTAATATGACTTACATTGAATTGGTGCTTAATAGGGGCGTAATTGTCATATTTTTATTATTTATCCTAAACAATTATTTTTGGAATAAAATATATTATATTATTATGATTTTATATTTCAGGAATTTAGGAGAAATTAGAATTCACAAATGACAACAAAGGACCATAAAACTAGAAATTATAAAATAAGACCTAATGGGCCAAACCTTACGATTTGGCCCATTAGGTTTTGTCCTATTCAAATGCTTTTAAAAAGCATTCATGCACGCACAGGAGGGTGGCTGCCACAAACTGAATTGAAAAGCAAAATTCACACACACAAGCCAGGTGCCGAGCATTGAATTAAAGGAAAAGAAAAGGCACGCACGCACACACTGCCGTCATAACTACTCCTCCTTCTCCAGTTCACTCCTCACATCTTCCTCCATCTCCATTCTGCAGCAAAAACAGCAGTGCAGCGAGCAGAAATAGCATGAAAATAGAGATGATAGCATGGATTTCTGTGACTATGCGTGGCTAGTTCGTCTTAATTCTCTAATTCAATGGCAAAGGCATGGGTTTGGGATCTCAAAAGGTATAAGTTATTATAATTCTCTACCTAATAATTATATTATGATTCCTAGATCGTAGAATTAATTTTATAATTATTAAGAATATTTAGAATAATTTATTTATATTTATTGAGGATTATTGTGATTGAATTTTTGTTTAACATTTGACATTAATCTTTAATTAACTTTAATTTTATTTACTTTGATCTGGGTCAGACATTGTGTTGAGATTATCGTGAATATTTTATGACTTTTCAAGGTGGCTTGAATTATTGGATCGTTGTGTCTCTTGTTAGCTTAAATTCTCTTTTTATGAATTATTGAGTTATAATTAAGCATTGGTTTTTAATATCTTAAGTCCTAGTTTATTATTCTAGTGGTACTTAATAAATTAAGACTTGAAAAATATTTTGTGACAATTTGAGGTGGCTCAGTTGTTGGATTAAAAGCTTAATTATAATTCTTAATTCATTATTTAAAACTCCCATATCTTTTGAAGCTATGATTGCCTGCGTTATTGGATTGGAGGATTGCTTTTATTATTATTAATCACCTTTGAATTTATTCTTTTCACTCATTATCATTCATTATTCCTTTCTTTAAACTAAATATACCAAAAATATTTTATTTAAATCTATTTTTAATTTATTGCATTTAATTGTTAGTCAATCGAAACAAATCCCATTTTCTAATTTAGGTTACATTCCATTTAGTTACTTAGGAATTTAATTTCACATTTTGGCTCTTCAGAGAGAATGACCTGAGGTTGTACTATACGCAATCATTGGTTTAAATTTTTGAAGTAACTCAAAGGCGACATCAGACCAAAGTTGTTTCAGTACCCTATAACTCGCAGTTACTATCCCTTTCTGTCGTGAAACATTTTTTTCCTAAAAAAAACTGAATATTGTTGATAATTTATTTTTTAAAAAAATTAAAAATTACTATGGGTGGGGCACAGGCTGGCCCGCCCGTTGCTCACCCCTAATTTTTGTAAAACACTATATATAACTTTTTTCTTTAATTATCTCATTTCTTCTTTAATTATCTCATTTCTTCTCTTACTTAATTATTATTAAAAGAATAATTATAAGAGTAATTTAGAAAAAAATAGATAAATATAATAAAGAGATATTATATTTAAAACTAAGATCATTTGTCTAATTAGATTGGCCAAGGAGTATAATTTATGCATTTTGGTGCCTAATTAGCATTGGGATATGAAGGATAATGTACAAATAGGCAAAAAAACAAGATGTCATATCTTCTAAAATTATAAATTATAAAACAAATATATAAATTCTCAATAAATAATGTGAAGTATATTCGTGGATATTTCTATTTTTAAATATATATTACTTTATTTAAATATAAGATAATTATTTATTTATTACTTTAAGAATATATTATCCAAAATACATTAATTTATTAAAGACAGGGTCAATGACTGGTCCGATTTTCGTAATATTGGTAACATATCTAAGATGGATCAACATCCAGCTGCCGCTGCATATACGGCAAAGGATTTAAAATTGAAAGAGCCGTTCGAGATTGTAAGGGTGAGTGAAGCTTCCATTGCCAGTCCACGTGAGGTTGGCGAAATGTTGAGCAGCAGCTTCTGTAGGATGAACAGAAGAAGACATAATCATTAACATTCTCACATAACTCATACTCTTCAATCCCTCTTTTGCCCCCACAGCTATAATCTCCTCTGTAAGCTCCTCCTCCACAGCATGCCATCTCCCCCTTGTTTGAAACCTTCCCAAAAATTCAAAAACCTTTCTTCAATATTAATCCTTTAATGTCTTCACTTCAGTCAAAATAAAAAATCTTATATTTTATGAAAGATTAATCTTTCTATCTCTTTAATTTTAAATTAATTATAATTTATTACTTCTTAAACTCACATCACTCTTTTATAGTTTTGACTGATCTCTAAACTTTAATTTACTATAACTCATTTTATATAGTTTTAAATATTTTAAGTTTTAGTCTCTAAATTTTATAAAATAAATAATTTTATTTCTTAAAATATGTGGATTAATATCTTAAATGGTTAAATTATAAGAATTTAATTGATTCAATTGTATCGACCTAAAAGTTAAATGACTAAATTAGAGACTGAGTCAAAATTATGAGGGAAAAAGATTAATGTCCTGAAACTAAGGACATACTGTCACGTCCTGAAATTTAGACTGTGACCGGCACAGAATATGAATAACTTCACATTCTGGAAGCCTAAAACTTTATTGAAATAAAAACCATAATAAATTGTATCTCATAATTCAGCATAATCTTTTTTAAGGACTATGTGGAGCATTTACCTTCCTTTCAAAATAATACAAGCATTTTCTTAATGATAATTATATCAAAAGTAATTTTTTTCAAAAAGACGCTTCGGATCGGCAACGAGGCTCTTCACTGCTCAGCGGGAAGGTTAGGGTCACCTGCACTATCTGAGGCCAAATAATCTACTCGTGAATAACGTCCCAAAAACATGATTTAAAAGAATGCAGAAGTCAACAATGCATAATCATGCTGAAATGTATTTCATAATATTTCGTAATTTGATGCAAACCTTTCTGTAAACCTTTGTTTCTCAAAGAAAATAACCGTATGAACTAACTATTTCAAATAACTCATTCAAAACAATCTTTTCAAAATCATGATCTTTCTGTAGGGCTTCAACAGAATGAAAACAGACGTAGACACACAGTCCACGAGGGTAACTAACCATTCTGGTGGCTTGAAGCCACTAACTGTCGTGAGAATGAATCCCACGAAATAATTCTGGTGGCTAGGCCACAAACTGTCACGAGAATAAATCCCACAAAATAATTATGGTGGCTATGCCACAAACTGTCGCGAGAATGACTCCCACGAAATAATTCTGGTGGCTATGCCACAAACTGTCGAGCTCGAGTAACCAAGGTGCACCAAGGACTAACAGTACTACTGTTAGCAACCAGCGTTCTGTATTCTGTCCTAAAACATTTCCATTATGCGTGGGGTCCTTTTCACATGTAATGATCTCAATCGTTTCAAATACCATAATTATTGATAAAGCCATTTTGAATTTCAAAAACCCCAGCATGAACATTCATAATCAAGTTACTATAAAAACATATGCAATTCACGTAGGAATATTTCATGAATAATATCAGTTCACTGTCAAATCTTTTTCTAAAGCCTCTTTATCCATTTTCATGCATAATTGTAATCTTTTGTAAATCGATCGAAAGAAAATCATTTCTAACGATTTAAACCATAATTTCATAAAATTTGCTTTTCGAAATCCATATTTGAAATTCATCATTTGAAATAACAATGCATTTGAAAATGTAAATTTGTAGGGAACGTTATTCACTCACCTGCAATAATCTGATATAGTTTATCCTTACTCTAGATTTCAAGATATCGTTCTCCCTTCATTTTCCTAAATTTTCAAAATAAGACATTCCGTAAGCTTACATTCGAAACCACCTTTCAAACAGATTTTATATTCGTAACAATTATAACTATAACCAAAATCTATGTTTGGAGAAGAAAAATCCCTATTCACAAGTTAACTTTGGAAATTTCAAATCTTGTGTCCATAGAATACATGTTGCCTTATACCTCCCTTATAAATCCCATGAAAACACCTCAACCAAACATGATATAATTCATTCTTTTAAGTCTCTTTAGACATACTTCAAACTTCCGTCTCATAATTAATGTTTTACCTTGTACTATGATGGCAAATACAGCAGCATGATATGCATATATAACCTGAAATTCCCCCCTCCAATTCTCCTTGACCGATTAAGGCATACATATACATACTCATGTGCTATCCAAGACAAAATCTTATTCCTGATGATAGCATCTATGCTCCCCCAACAGCACGAATTTTCTTCTTTCTCACTCTCTCTCTAAATATATATATTTTTACACAGAATCACATACCTACCGAACATCCATCGCCATGCATATAAATAAACACACATGGTTCATAGCCCATAGTAGCATCAGCGTTTCATATACATACATATACCCAAACAGCAGCCCACAAATACACACAGCAGCAATGTCCACATAAACAACAGAAGAAGAAAGTTCCAACAACATACCACGCACTGTTTAAATTCCATGGAGGTTTACGCAGCTCCAACATTCTTTTTTCTTCCATATTTCCTTCCCTTCCTAGACCCAGAGATCACACACCCTCCCCGTGAAGCATTGCATAGCAGCGACAGAGAAGAATGCCAAAGAAATAAAGTTGCTACAATAACATTAGATGACAGCGACGAGAACAGCTGCCGGTCCTAACAACAACACCCCAAAATAGGGAAACACCGGAGTCACCAAACTGAATGGAGTGAGCTCAACTGCTCACGCTAACTAGCCAGAAAGAAACGAGGGAATTTGAATATGGATTATGGTTTAAGAAGCTTACCCACAACATCCATAGAACTGACCACCGAAGAGCAACCTGGAAATTGAATTCCAAGACTTGCTACAGTAGCAGAGGATTGCTACAGTAGCAAAGAACGGTGACGGACAGCTGCAACACGGCAACGACAACAACCACGAGGGTGGTTTACTGGAAGAAGTATTCACTGGCGCTAACACCCAACTCACTAAGCTCGCAACACTCCTGCGCCTTCCATTCTCACTCTCACAGCAGCGTCATTATCAACAGAAAAAGAAAGAGAGCGGGGCGGAATGCTTCATAAAGACGATGGCAGAGACCCTCCGTGCCGTGTACTCTTCTCCCGCGCCGCACGCTGAACCTCTACCACTCTTCATCTATACCACGTTGCTGCCTGCCATTTCAGCTTGTAAGACGAAAAAAATGAGGGAGAAGGTCAAAGATTTGGTAAGAATGAACAGAGGGGCAAAAGGGTAATTTCACGCGTATGAAAATAAGAAAAATCACTCTTCTACACCTGCTGAGATTCGAACACGGGCCAAACATTTAACTTCTTGCCTTTTGAACCATTCAGCCAATGCTTCCCATATGAGATATTCTGCAATGAATATACATATATTTGACAATTAAAATTCCTGATCTTAACACATACCATATTTTGAAGGGTATTCCATGACTTAAATGAGGGCATTGTAGAAGTCAAATACAGTGTACTTGAGGCCATTGAGTTGTTGCTGAAGCTTCTGTGGAAGAACATTCTTGTGAAGTCTTGCAAATGAAGCAGCTTCTTCTTCCTGGCAACTACTTATGCTGCTTCCATTTCTCCATAACAAAAGAAAACAACTGAATGGAGCTGCATTCACCAACGCGAATTTTCTCCCTTCTTCCTCGTATATTTTCTGCAGTTTTATCAGAACAATCCAACCACAAATTAAAACGTCGAGCTAATTACTGTATAGATAAATCCATTTTAATCAAAGTTGAAATAGTAGTAGTAGTAGTAGTAGTAGTAGTAGTATAAGCATGCATGCGTACTTGGATGACGCTTGTTATGTTTCCAGTGACAGCAACAACCTTGCCTTGTGGAAGGACTAGGGTGGAATTTGTGGAGGAGACAGGGGTAGCATAGTCATTGCCTACCAAGCTGAATATGAAAACAGCTCCAGAAATCAGTATCCTGGCAATTTCTTCGCCTAGTTTCTTCTTCACTTGCTGGCTCACTTCTATGAAATTACTTGCTTGACTTCCCAAGTCTATCCCCTAAACAAGAATAACACAATCCCCACGTAAAAACTATTATTGCACGCTACCCTGTATTATAACATAATTAGACTCTTGGCATGGACGAAGAATCACTAAAAAGAACCTGCGCATATTATACCAAAACATATATATATATCAGATTGCATTATATTAACATACTGTTCCTTGACGTGTTTCAACTAGGGCTACCTCCAGCTCCTGATGATGCAAAATTTACTCCATAAACGTAGTGATCATCGTATATTCCAGGATACAGATAAGGTGGCAAATGGCAACTTCGCAAATTCAGCTACATAAAATTAAACAAAACATATACTAGTTTAGCTTCAAATAAAATAATGGTAAAATTAGTTATTTAGTCGTTCAACATTAAACTCAGTTGTAACTTATCAGTCCATTAAGTTTAACTATTTAAATCTATTTAGCGACACATAAGCCTGATAATTGATAAGGACAAAAATATTAAACAGATCAAACTTCAGGCATTGATGAGTCACGACAATTGAACTTGAGAGAGAGAGGGACTGAGTCATAAATAAGTTCCAAGTTAAAGGACTAAAAACTAATTTTCCCTAAAATAATTAAACAAACACAAAAAGCTTAACAAATTCATGCAATCTGGGATCGATCGGCATATATATATACCACTGAAATCTGGGATTATGCGTCCATCGGAGAATCTTCCAGTGGGAAACTTGAAGAAAGTTTGGCCGTATGGTTCCAAGTTAGAGAGAAGATCAATGGTGGTGTTGATGTAGTTGTTGTTTCCAGAATCAAAGATGGAGTATCCAAATAGAAGCATAGGCGAATGACTTTCCGGCAAGCACGTGATACTGCCATTAGTAATGATCTGGCCACTAGTGATTTGAAAGAAAACGGTGGCACCGAAAACAGAGAAACACAAGATGAATGCTCTCGAACTTGCTATAACTAGGTACTAAACTTGCATCGTTACAAAGGTGGAGCAACCTTATTTATCGGGAAGCATTAATTATATTGTTAGGATTTATCAATGTCAATTATTGAGGTTGCTGTTACTCACTCCCTCCGGCACCTATTGTAGGGCGCAAACACCGCCGCATCTTGGTTCATCTTCACCTTCTGGACACGGCAACAAGTGGTTTAAAAGCAGCGGATTTCTCAACGCTTGCATGTGGTCTTTCAGATCAGGCAGATGATTAGTGTTTTTTATGGGAGATTACTTGTAATGGTGGATGTTATCCCTACGTATCACTATTGTTTTTTTATTAGTGGTACTCGTTGCACGGAGAGCCAAAGGATATATATATATAAAAGGTGGTGTGAGTTTTACTTGGATATTTAATTCATAGCATATTTTGGGGTGGGGGGATTTTTTTTTTTTTTAATCCATATTTTCAAACAAGGGTAAAGTTGAAGATTTCTTTAATTTTTAGTGAGATTAAACGTAACTTTTTTTAACTTTATATTAACTTCCTTAAACTTTTTTGAAGTAATCAATTAAATAAATAGAATAGTCGATTGGTTTTGAGGAACTCAAACGCAACAATTTGACCAAATTAAATTGATAGAATATTAATTCAATTAATAGTCCGCTCCTTTGGAAGAACTCAAACGGGATAATTATTACTGAGGTACTCAGATTGATTTGCCTTTGTATCGAGTTCTTGAGATTGAGGACACCAAGAATGAATCTGCTTTTCATTGACCTATCAACCTCTGAATGAAACTCCCTTTAAAAATCCTCTCTCTCTTCCACCAATAATTAACCGCCCTGCACCTATTTATAATAAAGCTTTCATATCACTTTTTTTTTGTACAAATGAATTTAAGTAGTTTATGTACTAGTCTCTAATTAAGGTTATGACACTGCCCCAGAGCTCAAAAAATATTTATAGGAGATTTACAAAATCGCTTATTAAAAGAACTCTTATGACAACAATAAAAATCAAACGCATATCCTTATATAATATAAACTTATTTCTTACTATTTATATCAACTCTTATTTACTACTTTCATATCAATTTTGTTTTGTTCACCCGATTCACCAGAATTTTGTCCCGACTGCATCTGGATCTGACCTGCGTTGTGCACCTGGCTATGGTGGATGAGTCTCCCAACAAGTATTTTTTGCATACGTTAAGATTCAAACTCAAGATCTCACTTAAATGATATTAAACTACTTATCATTTAGACTAATTCCTATTGGTCACTTTCATATCAATTGCCAACAAAGGGATTCGCATAATACTAAAATTTGTGTTTATTCGGGGTCAGTATACTGTGTACAAACATTTTGGGCCTTAAAAAGTGATTTCAGATTGCAAGGTCATGCAACATTCGGAAGTCCAATCCACATTTGCTGTGCAAACAATTGATTGGCCTATCAGAGGGATGAACAAAGTCAAAGAACACTTATTCACGTGAATTCTTGCACACCTCGTAATTTGTCCCTCCCAGAATATCTCCACAGGTTAACATTCCCCTATAAGGGATTAAGGGCCACTACCTACAGCATGCCACACCCCCTTCTTTGAAACCTGTTCATAAGGTATAAACACAATACTTGGAACAAACTAAACCTTCAAATTCAATTGAGATTAATTAAAATTATTTTCGCGAGAATCATGCATGTATTACCTACCATATTTTACAGGTTTATTGATTAGGTCAGTAAGTGAATAATAGAAATTAGCAAGTGAATATTTGAATCATTTAAGCTGTTTCTCTAGCTTCTGCAGAATCCCAGAAAGTGCTTTGTTATGGATTTTTGCGAGCACCGAAGCTTCATTTTCATGGCAGCAATAGCAAATGGGAAAGCATCTTCACCTGTGGAACACATCCTATATATAGGCCCCAACCCCCCAAGAAACTCAAATTTCCTCCCTCCTTCACTGTGAATCTCCTTCATCTATGATTTCAGATTATAAAAACAATTTTGAAACTGAACTGATATTGTAATTGTAGAACTAGTCACATAATTTAATGACACCTGTCAGATTGGCAAATAAGGAAGAGTCAATTTCAGATTCGCATGCTCAGCTGTGGAAAAATTTGCTTTTGACAAGAAGGGTATGATGTAGAACTCAAATTTAAATAACCCAGAGAAAAGAAAAACAAAAAAGTTACCAAGAAAAGCAACAATGGTTCGTCCATCAGTATATCTGCCATTGGGTAGTTGAAGGAGGTTTGGCCGTAGGGAGGTCGGTTAGCCTGAAAGATGATTTTGGAGGAGAGGTAGTTATCGTTTCCGACATCCAAAAGGGAATCTCCGAACACGAACAAAGCGACGCCGACGCCGTTTGTTGGTGGCCATAATGATCTGGCGAAGCAGTGGACGATACAAAGAAGTAACAATAGAGAGACAGTTAAACCAGAAGTGGCCATCTATTCTCCAGCCTTGTACAATTGAGCACAAAAGAAAATAAAAAAGACTAGTTCAAATCGGTATGAACCTCAATTCAAATTCGGCATCTTAATCTTCATGAAACTTTAATTATTCCGCTCTCCTAATAAAGAATAAAGCATTCAGAAAAGAGACCAACGTAGAGTTGATCTAACAGACTAGAGTCCGAAGCGTTAGATCCTCTGGCTTTTTAAGCTTCCCCCCACCTCCCTCTCATTGTCTTTCAGCGAAAATCCGAAATGGTCAAATAGTATTATTGTTATTATTAGACTAAAATTACATCTAAGGACATGCTTGTTATATTTACAATGAAAAGGCTATAAAAATTCAAATCATTTCAAAATACTTAAAAGAAAAAACCCTTATGAGCAGAAACTTAATAATAATCTTATAAGAACATTATAACTTTAAAAATGATGAAGGCAGTAAAAAAAATTAATATCATTAGCTTGGAAGCTTCTGTGCCTTCTCTGTCGTCTCAAAGATTCTTTTTCCCCCCTTTATATAGAGACAAAGGCAAACGCTGAGAACCATAAAAAATCAAAGAATACGGGCCACATGCCAATAATACAAATCCTAATCCAAAAGATTCTTACACGCAAATATGAAGATTCCAACATAAGATTACATTCATCATATGTATATCATGAGTATATTGAGCAAGGGTCTGTGCGCGAGTGCAAGCTTCTCTTAAATTATGATTATATAAGTAATAGATTGGAGCATGCATGTTCTCTCGGGACAAGATTCAAAACTTAAACAAAATTGGTGCTCATAATTGATTTTCTTGTATCCTTGTTAGCCCCCCTCACATTATTTAATCACGAGCTCATCGTCCCAAAACATTGCATTTGAAGAGGATTGGATTTTTCTTTTAGATGGAAAGAGCTGAAACGCATTTCATTGTGACGGCTTTGGAGTTGCTGAGAGCATAAGCCGGAAAAATAACAATAATTAATCAACGATCATAATTATGATTTTTGTTATTAATTAACATATCATTAGATATGTGAAGCCCTAATTAGAATTACCAAGCGACTCTTGATCATTTTGGCGCTGTGTACATTCTTCCACGAAGTAATCTCCTTCAAGTTCACATTCATGTTACAATCCATAGCAAGCTACAACGAAAAAAGAAGAATAATAAATCGTCAAGATCAATATATATATAAAGTAACGAATCTAATGTGATATAAATATAGAGTGGGGAAAAGAAGAGAGACAATTCACCTTTATGGTAAGAAAATTTAGATGAAGAAACCAAAGATGGGCCTTAGCGTCTCCTAAGATTTTCATCTCTGAAACGTTCCCTTTTGACTCATCATCCGTAGTTGTCTTTGAAGCCTTGGCCAAGATTTTAGAGACATTGACACACTCTAATAAAACACGACATTGCACGACAAAATCGCACTATGAGGAGGCGGAAAGAACCTAGGAATTCGTATGGTTCCTATGGGAAAATCTTCGTGATAGACATGGAGCCTCGCAGAACTAAACCCTAATCCAAACTTCTTGTGATTTTCTGCATTAAGGGTCAAAGAAAGCACAGACGAAGCCAGAAGGATTTGGTCATTAGAGTTACGTCATTGTCGTCATCAACCTCGTAAAAATCCATGTTAACATCTCGAACTGAGAAAACTGGTTTGTGGGGTTTGATGATTATGATCACAAAGAATGTAGATAAGCCGATAAGTACGAAGGTGATGAGGAAGAAGAAGAAGATGAGGAGAAAGAAGCAAAACTTTTTGAAGGAGAAGTTATGGAGGGAGATAAGTTCTCCGCAACAGAAGCAATTTGATGAATTGCGGGTAGGGTTGGAAGCTTCTTCCATGTTTGGAGATTATTATGAACATGTTTGGAGATTTAGATGTAGTAGTTAGTTAATAAGGCGTGCTTTTTGTTTGATGTGATGACTTCCTTTTATCGTTAGTTTACAGTTATTCCTTTCCAGGTCGATACCAAAACCTTTTGAAGAGAAAACCTGTGCAGCAAGCAACTACTTACTTCGAGTTATTAATTAAGCTCTTTAATTAATTGATTGATTGGTTATTCAAACCCCATGGGAATAAAATGAAGGAAAAGATGGCGTTTGCCAAAGAAGAAACTGGGAGGGAGATTTGGAAATTCAAAGAAAGCAGAGGGATATTTAAGTCGACAAAAATGGGTTTCCAGAAAAATATGTGGATTTTCCATAGGCTGGACGAAGGAAGGAATCCGATTTCCTGATGATTTTTTATTTTATAGAATTCCATTTCTTTGAAACTTTTTTGTTCTGTATAAAATTTTTTTAAAGAGGTAAGATTTACTCACGATTTAAAAATAGGACGAAGTCTCTCTTCCTCTTAGATTATATAAATATTGGGTAGGACAAGCCGTCTATTGATCTCAGACATAAATTTACGTAACTAAGAGTTAAGATGTCTTTTTAAATATCGCGACTAAAACTATAATAAAATAATACTTTATAGGGATTAAATATACTTTAAATAGTCTTATATTTTATCTATTCATAATGGGTATTTTTTTAGAACCTAATTTAATAATGCCAACCAAATTTGAGGACCTGGGTTTCCGTTTCTGGAACCCATTTCTAAAGAATTAAACGGGCCTAAATTTTAAGAGTAGAAGGATAAAAGATCTTTTCGAAAAGTCAGTCTGTCCATTTTTTTACCTTGAAAAAAGATACTATATTCAGTCATAAAAATGGTAAGAGTTAAATAAATAATTAATTTAATTAATTTTTTAATATTTATAAATTAATTATTTAAATTTTATATTAATAACTGAAATGAGTGTTTAAAATATTTTATGTTGGCGAAGCAATTTTTTTTTTGTTATCCTGACTATATCTTGATTTGACCCGTTTCGCGCACCTGATTATGATAGATGAATTTTTTAACAAAATTTTTTTACTTATACTAAAATTTAAATTTAAAATTTTATTTAAATGGCACTTATGTGCTTCTCATTCAGCTTCTCATCCAGACCAAGTTGATTAACCTAAGCCCAAAAGAAAAGAAAAAAGTAAGACTGTGATGGGTCAAAATCAGTAAAAAGAAAGCAAGGTTACATAGAGGGACAAGGCTAGGAATCACGTGTTGTAATTTGTATCGTACTACTACTACAAGGGAAACGAGAAAAGATTTATAAAAATAAATAGAGAGAATATTTATGAGTTTATTTATATATTTATTTCGTATCTTTTAGTTTTAACCTTAGAAAGTTGAGTGAATCAAAATCTAAAATGTTAGATATGACTGAAACAAGGGGAAAAAGGAGCGAAAGCTGACACGTAGACGACAATCACGAGAGAGCTCATGTTGGGGTTCCTGACAAGAATGCAGTAATTCATGAATAATGCCTTGGAATTGCCGACTCATTCTCGGCCCGTGTCACACACACGCGTCTATGGCTCGCACGTGTCAGCCCCTTGTTCATGCCCTTTCCTTATTTGGCTAATTTCAAAATCTTAATTTATGTCCTCACATTCATCTGTCATTTATAATACTTGAATCCTCAATTTGATATTTACACCAATTCGCCGGGTCTTCTTATTGGGAATTTTGCAAAAAGAAAAAAGAAAATTGGAAAGAAAAAATATTTTTGCCATATCTTTATTTAAAAAATTTATTAACAAAAAAAATTAAATTCAAATAATAGTACTTTATATATAATTTTTTAAAAATAATTAGTACTTTTGTATATATAAATATGTCAAATCTTTTTTTTAATAAAATTTTTAATTAAAACTATTCACTATTTTCTCACATTTTTAGGTAAAGTTTGACTTTAATTCCATAAAATTAAAAATATTTATAAAGTATATGAAAGTAGGTGGACAAAAAAGAAAGGCGTATAAAATGGAGTTGTTGATTATTCATATTTGTAACTGTTGAAATTTGGAAATCTGTTATACCGCCACCGTCTAGAATCTAGAATTCAGTAAAACCTGCAGAGGAAATAACCTTACATAGCAGTTACAAACAAAAACATTATGAAGCATATGATTAAAAAGAACACCAGTTAACATTGATCAGCAGTCAAGACTGTATCTCAATATCATATATATATATAAGCATCCTTATACATATAAACATAAAAACAAAACAAAAAAGAAAAGGAAAAGGAAAACATAAAAAAAAAAAAAAAGCCTCCAAAATTACGGTCTTTAACAAAGGTAAAATAAGGACACCTAAATGGGAACATGACCCCAAAAGCTCCATTAGCTACCAGTGAATAGCCTCCACACATGCTTAAGCTTAAGCCCTTTTACTTTCTTTCTCACACCATCTCCAACCACCTGAAAAACCAATCAAAGGCAACAAAAACCTCATTCTATTACAAACAACACTAAAGAAGAAGAGGGTCATGAAAATTACTAACTTGTAGCTTTATTTACATTAAAAAGGGGTCATTGAAGAAAGCAAGCTCCGGTCAGTAAACTCCCCCCATCATGGATGGAGGTAGGTCATCAAAGCTCCACAGGCTCATTGGGTTTGCAGCATCCTGTGTTGTCTCTGCACTCAGCAGGCTTCCCAGTGAAGCATCATCCCAGCTTCCATCAAGATAAGGTGTCTGAAAGAACTTCAGCTCCGATTCTATGTCAGCCAGTTCGTCAGACAGAGTCTTTCCGGAACCATTTTCAGCAGGTACAACATTCTCAGAGTTCGAGTATTGCATGTTGTTGTTGTTGTTATAGTTGTTGTTGTTCTGGTTAGAATCTTGCAGATACTGAGATTCACCAGACAGCATGGATGAGATTTCTGGGGTCTTTGGAGCCTGCTCGCCAAATCCTAAATCAGAGTAGTCGAATGAGTTGCTGGCCTGATCGGAACTGAAGTAAACAGTGACATCATCAGAGGATGCAATTGATGGGACCACATTGTTAGTCTCAGGGAATGATCCCATGTTAGCAGTAGCAGGAGCAGCAAACTGGTTGTTGATCTGTGGTTTCTGTTCCATCAGACCCATGGAGTAGTAATAGTCCTCCAGATTGGTTCCAGCATTGAAGTTTTGGGTCAGATTGGCCTTTGGAAGCGGCTTCTCAACTTTGCTGGTCTTGATACGCTTTGACGAATTGACTGAAATCTCATCAGGGAAGTTGACCTTGGCTTTCTTGCCGCGGATCCTTCTTGCCTCAGCATCATAAGCTCTTGCAGCTTCTTCAGCAGTATTGAAGGTTCCGAGCCAGACACGAACCCCCTTTCTCGGGTCGCGGATCTCAGCCGCCCATTTGCCCCACGGTCGCTGGCGGATTCCCCTGTATTGATTCTTCCTCATCCTTTTCAAAGACTTCTCAGCTTGCACATCGGATTTCTCAGTTTTTGCAGCAGCAGATCCTTCAACATAATCAAAAAGGAAATCAATAAATCATCAGAATAATGAGAACAAGCTCCTGTTTTTATTCCTAAGGTCATTAATTAATGATAAAATTTAAAGCTGGCATGAATATGATTATGCGACCCTTCATCAGGGGTTATTAAGGAAACTATAACGTTCAAGAACTAGCAACACTCAATGTAATATTGAGACATGAATTACTCCACCGATTCATTAATATACACATTAAATCTTAAAAGGAATCAGAACAGATTTATCATAAGAAGCAAAGTATTAATTTAACCAAAATCAAATATGAACCAATGGACCCAGAAAGGGAAAATCCAACTTAAGCAGCGTGTTTGCATAATCAGACACAAATTACCAGTCTGTAATGGTTTCTAGAAGACCATGCAAGGAAAATAAATCATTTACAATCGGATCTACAAATCCATACCTATGATGAAGTCAAACCTTATTCTGAATAAGAAACAACTTCAATCTTGTTTTTCGCTCAAACCGAAATATTCCAAATTTACAAGGATATAACACATTAATTTCGATACAGCTTGAAAATTTCTTTCCAGATTCTACACACTGGATCCCAAGAAGGATAGGAAAAAATTTTGTAAAAATTGTTTCTAAAGAGAAGCCAATATCTGTACTCAAAGAAAGCCTAAAACTTTTCTTCAGGGGGATGACAAGATCTAAGCGGTCGATCTTATTTATCTTCCTGCAAAAATAATTTTCATATGCCCAAAGAAAAATCCATAGTAGATTTTAATTTTGAAGGAACTCAGAAACCATAGGTCATAGACAAACAAAGCCAACTCCAATTTGGTAGAAAAAGCAAATCTCAAACTTTTCTGGGAAATAAACCAAGAAATGAAAATGAAAGGGAAAATCATCTTTTTTCAATCCACACAACAAAAATCGAGCCACCGACAAGAGAATCAAGCAAACGAATGCGCAAGAAACATCCTACAACAAATTTCGTAACAAAAAACAAATGAATCATGCAAGAATATCAATCAAGATATCCTCACAAAAATTCTGAGGAGGATGAGAAAATAGTTACCACGAGACAGGGGCCTCTTAGAGGACTTAGTGGCGGATGAAGCAAAGGGTTTGACATCAATCATCAAATCATCATCATCTTCATCAACATCAATATCGGAATCGTCCTTGAATTCCCTGAAATCAGCTTCAAAATCATCGTCCATGTCGATGACAGTTTCATGCTTCAGTGGCTTGGAAAACCTCCTACCAGCACCAAGCTTGTTCAAATCTGGCCACAGATAATCGGCAGTCAGCCGGCGAGACCTCCTCCCTGTTCCGGCTGCCGCGGCCGCCGCTGCCGGTATGAAGTCGGAGATAATAGCACCTCCACACATGTTGCTATTGCCTTCCAAGTAGGCTCAGCAGAGCTTTTCTCGTGCTCACTCTGAAAGGAGAAAATGTAAACTCAAAGCTTTTTTCTTTGGAAATGGTAGCTGTCTTGTTGAGGGTTTGATAATTCTGAGTTTGGTGCTAAGACGAGGAGTAGGGATGGCTTTATATATTATTTTTTCCAGCAACGTAGTGAGGAGCTGCACAAGAAGACTCGTTTACCATTATGCCCTTGCCTCCGCTCCTGAATTACCACCAGGAAGGTCAGAATAGAGACTGGACTTCCAGGTTTACTGGCTTCATCAGCTGTTACCGTAGCAACACGCGTATTTGACAATGAGTTAGGATTAGAATTTTAAAAAATACGAGAATTACAGTTATCACGCAAAATAATAAAAAATTATTATTATTATTCACTTCTTCCCTTACATTATTTTAGCAAAATTTTGAAAGAATAAAAAATTTTCTTTTGTTCTTGAAATTCTGATCAACCCTAATGATATGATTGAAAAAATAGGATTGGTTAAACCCTAAAAATTAAAATTTTCCTTTTTTTTCTTCCTTTTGCATGGAATACAAAAAAAAAAAAGAATTATCCATAAAATCTAAACTGTTAAAAAATATATTAGTCATGAATTCAGTGTTACTGTTATAATATAAAATTAGATATCGTCTCATCGATTATTAACTACGTGTCAAATATACTATCATATTTAAATATATAATATTGATTTAATTTTAACTTCAATAATTAAAGTTATTTTATTTTACGTGGTAGAATTAAATTTGCTTTGCATGTCACATTTATGATAAAATCTTAATTAACTAACGGTGATGAATGGTTAATAAAAATAGGTAGCTTCAATGAACACGGATAATTAAGCAATCATCCATTTATTCAACTGAATTAATAACATGAGAAATTACGACACCAATACATTATATGAGAAATTTGGTTATTGGATGGAATATAATAAATAATAAAATTTATTTATTAATCAAATTATGTGCATTAACAAGGTTACTATTTTGAGATGAAATGCACTCTTATATCTTATAATATAAAATTTTTTATTAAGAAATATAAGGAGTCACAATGCAATTTATTTCAATATCCATGCAAATATATGAAATCCGTTGTAATGATAAAACCAGCCAAGTTTAAAATAAGAAAGAAGAATAGATAAATTGTGAAGCAGGTGACGGGGAACCTGCTATTTCGGTAATTAAGGTAGTTCTCGGGGGACGAGAACAGGGGCAAAACCGGAATAGGAAAGTGGGCAATATTGTAAACTTACGTGGTCAAAGGAATAAAAGAGTTGAGTTTTTGCCAACTTTAATCAAATGAAAATCCAATGTCATTAAATTTTAATTCATGAGTGTACTGTTTAGAAGGTCAAAAGAATGTATCTACTGATGACAAAATCAGAAATTCATGTATCTACACTAATTAATTGGTCAATTGATATAATAAAAGAAAATCTTCACTTATTAAATCCATCACAAATTTACTAAATAAAAAGCTGATAAGATTTATTGCCATAAATTAATTAATTAATTAATTTTGGATATCTCTATTGATGAAAAGGACTAGGGATCCTCAATTTATTACCATATTTATTTTCAAGTCAACATACACAACAATTATAAAGATGTAATAAAATAAAGTCAACTATACTACAGATTAATTTAATTTAGAAACATTTAAAATAATACTCTGACCTTACAATGAATGCTTTATCTTCATAGTTATTTTGCCTTTTAATTAATTTCCCAATATTGTAAAATTATTTTACTACACAATTCAAAATATATTTATCAATAATTAACAACAAAATATGGCATTAAAATGGATCTAATGACATGATCAACTGTAAATGCTATTAAAGAATGAAGTGCCCTCACAAAAGTTTTTTTCCTATTCCAAGAGCCATAACTTATGCGTTCATTAACATATACCAAATCCATAATGATACCGATTATTATTTGATGATGAGTTCAAGAGTCATTCGTGGCAGAGACAACTTAAAATTTTAAATTTTGGATGCTTTTTATTGAAAATTTAAAATGTTTATTTTTGCGTCCTAACTCACACAGTTGTCATATTATCAACACAAAAATTGAACTAATAACTCTATCTCTATATTCTCTAAATATCACATAAATTTAATTTTATTTATTATTATAAAAATTTATTTAATAGATAATCTGGTATATCATTTATAAATATTATTGAGCCTTAGTATTATATATTGGCTTTAGTTAGATACTAACACTAAATTTATTTAAATTTATATATATATAAAAAATGTGTTGTGGATGCCACATGCACCGTAGCAATAGCGAGTCTAATTGATTTTTTTTTTACACAATTTTTTAAAATAGGTTAAATTTACCTTTAATTTAAAAATAGTATGAAGTCATTTTTTTCCTATACAATATTAATGTCGGGTAGAATGAACTGTTTAATACTTTCTAAAATAAATTTAAGTATTTAAGAGTTAAGATATCTTATCAGGTATCGTAATTAGAATTACAATAAAGTAATACTCTTAAAAGATCAAACACACTCTAAATAATAATATGTCTTACTCCTTCATAAATTGAATATATAGATAAATGATTGAGTATAATTGAATTAACTTGATATTCAATATATAATGTCATAGCTCATAAATTCATTATAAAAAGTAAATCCTACACCTTTTGTATATATGGAGCTTGAGAGATTTTTTATTTAGAAATTGTGTGTGCTTTTAATAAAGTTTATATGATATATTAGGATATAAATATTATTCCTTAACTACTTAAATTTCATGGTATTGAGAAATTTAGTTAAAGTTAGATAATTATCATAATTATTTATTATTCTTTCATATTTATCCTTCAGCCGATGTATATTTTCAGTGTTCAATGTAAGGTCCATTTTTACTATTTTAGTCTGACAGTCTCATTTCTTCTTGTCTTTGTACATGAATTTTTCTTTTACACGGCACCCCTAGTTATTTGAGTCACTTTAATATTCCCATATTAAATTTTAATTATTTTTGAAAAATTTTCACAAATCATTTGCATACTTAATTTAAAAATAATCAACTTACTTTTCCTGTATTCTACAAATTAGTTTTAAAAGCCTTACATTTAGATTTAGAGAGAGTAGTCCATTGGAGAAGAAAGTGGAATGGAAAAAACTATTGTTTCATTCAGCCAAGAGTAAAAGGAGTAATGCATTTCAGTAAATTCCTTCCACCATATAAGATTTTAGTATTTTATTTTACTGTTTATAGTATTATTTGGAAAAACTCAAATTTAAATTTTAAAAATGCTTCTGATTCAAATCTCAATTTAAAAAAATTAAAATAAATAACTATATTTATCTAATAAAATTTGTAGACTAAATTATAATTTAAAATTATAGTTTCAGATAAACTAGTAAAATAACTTTTATAATAGTAAAAGAGTTTATAGACTACCAAATTACTATTTTACTCTTACTTTTTATTACATAATCTATTTTCTATCTTTTTTATTATATTTCATCTCTCTTCTATCTTTTCAACTATCTCTCATCCCTTCTCTCTATTATGTATTTTCTACTATATATATTTTTTCTTTTATCTTTTCTACCCTCTCTCCTCTATATTTTTCACCATATATACTCCTTCATACTTATAATAAAATTATACCCTTTTTAATATTTTTTTTAATTATAAAAATTATTTTAATAATAACTATCTAAATACTCATTTATACTTAACTATTTTTTTTATAATTTTTTTAAAAATTATTTTTTTAAATCTATTTAAAAACTCTTTTTTATAAATTATTTTCTAAAAATCTATTTAAAAACACATTTTTTAAATTTGCCAGTTCTCATCCGTGGTGAATCCCGCGCCTCAGATATTTCCAAAATTAACTGTCGCAACGAGTAACCCATCCTTTTACAAAGTAAAAAAAAATAATGTAGGGGTGAAAGGTAAATTGGCAAGAGGAAGAAAAAGGATTGGCAGTGCGCAAGTAGCGTAATGAAAATTAATTAATTAGGATTAGGGATTAATTAATGGGAATATGGGAGTAGATGCATGAACCAGAATATGGGCCGTATATTAGGAAATCAATATTAAAAGAGGGAAGGGGCTCAAGAAGACGACAAAATTGAAAAGCTCTATAATTAGCGTTAGCGACGAAACACACGCCAGGACACCACACTCTCCCACGGAACCTGTGGGCCCCATCACCCACATGTCTTCCACGCGCTCCCCCTCCTTTACCTTACCTTTTCTCCCTCCTAACACTACTTTTAGAAAATATTGGAAAGTATGATATTTCATAAATTTTACACACATAAAATATTAATACTTAATACTCCAATTGAAGTCATTATTTAAAAAAGAATTTAATGGGAAAATTTTCCCCATTTTCTTATTTATGTAATTAAATATATATATATTTTTTCCATTGTATATAAATAACTGTTAATAATTTATAAATAACATGATTTAAACATAAATTCGATATAATTATATGGCTGATAACTTATGTTGTTATGAAGTGAAGGACATTAGGGACATGTAGGGATTATGGGAAAATAAAACTTAAAGAGTGTAACGAGGGGTAGGAAATTAGAAGGTAGAATGATACAAAAGTACATTGAAATATGCATATCTCATGTTGGTCCCACGGTATGTCCTATTTTCATGGAAGCCCCCAAGAATTTGTATGAAATTAAATTTCTATATAAAATTGAAAATTTACGCTTATATTTTTCTAACAAAGGGAAGCTCTTCCCAAGGCTGCTAGTCGGAGTTAGAGTTTCAACATTGTACACTGAAAAATTAGGTCCATACTTACATTAAATTTATTATATTTATTAAATCAAGTTTTCTTAATTAATTCAGACAAATATTTAGGAAGGGGATGAAAAATGAAGCATTTGGTAGGATGAATAATTGAGTAGTATTTTTGGATAATTGTTGGGAATAAAATGTTGGGTGGGAAGGGAGGAGTTATTTGGGACAGAAATGATAAGAATAATGATAGGATTTATTGAAAAAAAAAACAGAGAGAGACTATGAGTGATTTGACTTGAGGAGGGTGTGACACGTCATGTGGGTTGAAGCTGAGGTGGCACTAACCCTTGATTAATAGTATTCTCTGATTGGAGTTTTTGGAGGAGAAATTAAGGAAAAAAAGATATAAGTGTATTTAATTAAAAAAAATAGAAAGAGGGGAGGTAAAAAAAAAATTATCTTTATATGTTCACCTCTTATCCTCTACCTTCCCTCTAAAAATGAGAATTTTTGGAAAGGAAAATTTTTTTTTATCTAATTTTAATAAAATTATCTATTATATTCTTTTAATATTCAATTGTACCTCTTGAGCTAAAATATTTTTTTATCTTTCTCACATATAATTTTTTCTTTAATTGTTAAGGTCTAATAAGCATGATAAATAATTTATATATTATATTGATATATATAATTATTATAAAATTAATTAAAGATAATGTTAAAATTTTATCATATTTTTTAATTTTTTCATATATATAAATGAGATAAAAAATTTAAAATTTATAAATTAAAAAATAATAATTTTAATATAATTTTATAAATAAATAATAAATAAATTTAAATAAAGAGATAAAGATATATTTATCAACTTTTAATTAATTCCTCTCCCCTCCTCTTTTAAACCAAACAAAAAATATCACCTATCTTTTTTTACCTTTATACTTATAATCTTTTTTATTCTTTTCTATCCTCTTTTAAATTAATTCTACCTATTTTTTTTTAAGTTAATTTAAATAAATTTTAAATTTTATTTAGTATGAATAATTTGAGAGAGAGGAGAGGAGAGAAAATATTTTTTTATTTGATTTATTAAAATATTTAGAAAGGAAGAAAAAATATAGCATAAAAAGGAGGAGGGGTGGTGGGATCAGCTAGACTCCGATGGAACGGGAGCGCAGCATCCACTTGCGCTCCATTTGCACACTTCCGATGTGATGGACTGAAATGCCTCCTCTCACCTCTTGGTCGGCCCCCTCTCCTTCCTACTCACTTCTCCTCTCTCTCTCTCTCTCAATCATCCATCCCTAAACAGTTAAAATCACTATCTTCTGCATCCCATTTTATTCTTATATTTTTTATATTGGTATTAATTTTAATTTTTTTCCTCAAATTTCAGACAATGTGCTTTAGACTTTTAATAGGTAAAATAATTTAATTTTTTATTAAATTATAAAAATAAATATAAAATATTAAAAAATTGAAAGATTAAAAGTTATAGTTTAAAATTTTAAATAATAAATTAAAATAAAAAAATTAATTGACTCTATATTTTATTAACCCTATATCTTTTTGTCACATTTACTTTTAGGAAAAAATGAAGAAACAAACTCCAATTAAAATATTATTGTCTTAAAAATATGTAAAATTTATTTAAGAATTGCACGCCTATGAAAATGAACTATAAATATCCTAAGCACAATATATTTATAAATGACTAAAAATATATTATACACAACTAAAAAAAATTACACCCTCTAAAGAAAACGTGTTCTACCCGTCCAAAGAGCTAAGTACCTTTGAGCAATGAAAAAGGATTTCTCAACGATTTTTCCTTATTATTATTTCATTGTAATTTTAATTCAACTAGAACCCACGGTTATTTTAAATAAAATTAAATAGAAAATAACAATTAAATAATAAATAAAACACAAGTATACAGCTAATGTGTCTTGTCATTTTTCCCAAAAAATATTTGTTAAACAAAAATTATAAGAAAAGAGAAGAAGATAAAATAAAGTTAAAAAAATACATAAGCCAAGAAATGGATATGACGAAAATAAAAGGGAGAGTTGTGTCCCCTCTGTAGCTTGCAAAGAGATCAAAGCCGTATATATGTAAATGACCTCACATCACAAGCACGTTATGCGAGCCAGCTTCAATCTCAAGTTTAATCACACCATCAAAATATCCTATCCCCCTCCATCCTTCTAATATGTGGCTAATTCATTCGTTCTCATCTATATTATTACTACAATCAACTTTATAGATTTTAATAATATAATTTATACTATTTTAATATTTAATATAAAATATAATTAAAAAGTTAATTTTTATTTTAAATATAAATTATTTTTTATATTTATTTATTTATTTTAAATTATTTATATTAATACACTTTTAACTAGATAAAAAAATAAATTAAAGAATTTTTTTTATAATATTTAAAAAATATATATTATATTAAATATATTTTATAGACGTGTAGCTGCTAACGACCTAGATGGAATATACTGGCCCACCACGTTTCCTTCACTCGAATTTAGTTTATCTACGACCCATCCCTCGATGTTAATAAGAATTAATATAAAAGATAAAAAATAAAGATATATTTTATAAAAATATAAGTTTAATTTATATTATTATTATAAAAAAATTTAGTAGTTTATTTTATAAATTTTTATAAAAAAATTTTAAATATTAGAATTATATCCTAATTTTAGTATTAATATTAAATTTATTTAAATTTTTTTATAAAAAAAATTATTCTCTCTAGTTGGTAGGCTCCACTCGCATAATAAAATTCCCAATTATTCACATTACATCTTTCCCCATTTCTTTAATCTCACAACTTGTATACTTGCTTGGATTCTAGTCTACTTCCTCAATAGCCACAATTCCTCGTACATATATCATATAAAAAATTAAATAAAAATGAATTTATCGAGTTTTATTTAACACTCATACTGATAAGTCCATAAATCAAACTTTTATACCTCTACGTAATACTTAATATATAAATATTTAATTAATTAAATTAAATTAAAAATAATAATTTATATATGTATTTAGATAATATTTTAGAAAATAACTTATAAAAAAAATAATTTTTTAGACAGTTTTTATAAAGTACTTTTAGAAAAGAATTTATAGAAAAAAGTAATTATGAATAAATGAATATTTAGATAATTATTACGATAATAAAAAATTTATAATTAAAAAATTATTCGAAATAGTATAATTTTATTAAAAATAGTAAAGAGGAGAGAAAATGAATAAGAGATATGAGAGAGGGAAGAGGGTAAAGAAGAGAAAGGAGAGAGGAGAGAAGATATATAATGTAAAAAAGAATAGTACAATAGTAATTAGATAGTTTATAAACATTTTTATTATTCTATAAATTAATTTTAGTAGCTTATCCAAAATTTTGATTTTAAACCATAATTTAGCTGAAAAGCACTTATAGACAAATATAATATTTTATTTTAAAATTTCTCAAAACTAAAATTTAAGTTATAAACCTTTTTAAAACCTAAGTTATAAAGGTTTTTAAATAAGCCTAGTATGATTTTTTTCTCTCTCTAAAATACTATAATAATTATTCTTAACTCATTTCCTCCCTCTTTTACTTGAATATTATCGAGGGAGTATCAATAAGAGTGATTTGAGAAAAAATTGATAAAAATATAAAATAAATATTATATTTAAGATTAAAATCAATTTTTCAATTAAATTTTATATTAAAGAATAAAAAAATATTTACCCATGAAACTTACATTATTTACAAGCCAAATTTGTAAATATTAAATCTCTTAGGTTTGTTAGTATTGAATAAAATTTGGAACTTATCTGTAGTTAATGATATTGGGTAATTTTTTCATTTTCAACTTCAACGGTGCTTTTATTTGTTTTTTTCCTTACAATTTGTATAATATATAAAATCTACCCAATTTAAATTATTTAAACGTATGAAGGGCTCACATTTTTTTCACGAATAAAGAAATGTTCCCTTTAAGGAAAAATTAAAAGAGAATTTTTCAAATTATATCTACCACGTTTAATATTCTATAAGCACTATATTTTTTTTAAATATGATGCTTGTTTACACTAGCATGAGAAAGTTGCCACTATATATGCTGGCCAAAGTTGTCACTTATTACATCTTAGGTCTACACTGTTTATTTAGGATTGTTAAAAGAAAAGTACATATTCCTTAAAGTTAGTTAAAAACCCTATTACTATATTTTGTTTGTAATTATAAGATGAGGACATTTTTGTTGTCACCTAAACATCTTAGGTTGACACGGTCAAACAAATGGTTCATTTTCACATATAACCGTAATATAATTCAATATGAACTTAATATATGACTTAAAAATGTTCTTATATAAATATGTAAGATCCACATAGTAGTTCAGGTAATTCAACACTTGAATTGTGGTGGTTAATTTTCTTTTGTTTTTTTTTTCTTTTAAAATCAATTGACATGTACTTAAGAACACACACCATCCATCCCTTTACTCTACCTAACAAGGAAACGAGTCGATCACCTACTGCCCCTAGTGACAGGTCAAGCATCTTCACCTTAATTTACAGGGATTCCGTCGTGTTCGAGCCTGAGATCAATCGTGATTGCGTGCATGAATTCTTAAATTGGCATTTATAAGAAAAAGCTAAGAAAGAAACAGAACTAAAAATTGAGTTCATATGCTGCACATTTTGGAATAGTAAAATTCATCAAATTGACCTAAACTAATATGTGATCGAAATAGATATAAAGAATTTTGATAAAAGTATAGTCTAACTACAAATTAAAAAAATGCACAAAGTGAGACCTAAATATCATATTTAACTACTTAATTATTATTATCTGATATCTTTAATATAACATCTGTTTAATAAATTTAAGTAGATTAATAAAATTATTTATTTATAATGATTGTATATTTATTTTTTTAAAATATTTTTTTAATTATATATATTTGAATAATTTTTAATAGAAATTTTGTTCCTATATATAATTATATAGGAATATTTTAGTAGAAAAATTATAATTTTAAGAGATAAAATAAATTATGATCTTATATATATAATTATTTTTTTTAACTTTTATATTTACTAACGTGGGATATAAGTTATGTGAAACTGGAGCCACGGATTTTGATGAGCAATAATTTAGGAAATCTCATTGTCATTTTTTTTTATTTCAGAAAAGAAAAACAATGTGACATTAATATTAAAAAAATTACACAATTGGCAACACGAGGGGGTCCACATAGTAGCTGTCTCCCTTTCAAGGACAACAAAATAAAGTGGGCCCTATCTTAGTGGGCCTGGCTGCATCAAATAAAGGGTCCATACCCAATATCTATATACACCCACTTAAATTAATTAATAGAGTCAAGATTATACTAATAGGGTTATTTCGAATAATAAATGACTCAATATTATTTAAATAAAATTTTAAATTTAAGTCTTAGTATATATAAAAAAATTTATTAGAAGACTCACCTACCATAACTAGGTACGCGATGCGGGTCAAATTTAGATATAGTCGGGGCAAAATTTTGATGGATTAAGTGGCCAACTAAAAAAAATAGAGTCAATATTATGAGTGGTTAAATGGTTAAAATATATAATTATTTGGAGTATATTTTATTTTTAAAAAGTATTACTTTTGATTTTAATCACGACATTTAATGAGGTATTCTAACTCTTATGTGCCTAGGTTTACATATGAAGATAATAGACGGCTTATTTTGCTTAATATTAGTATCGCATAAGAGGGAAGAAAATTTTACCTTGCTCTTAAATCGTGGGTGAGGTTAACCCCTTTTTAAAAATATTTATACCAAAAAAAAACAAAAAGATTGCGAGTGTAGATCAAAGAAACATTACTTGCTTTGAGTGCAAAACCGATAATAATAATTGGTTAGACATGTTCATAATAATCCAAACGTTGAAGTTTCAAGTGAGTTAATCAAAGATTGGCATTGATCCAATGCTTCTTCCTTTCTATTTCATTAATAAAATTGATGCATTTATCACAAAAAAGGTAAAATTCTCAAGACATTTGATAATTTCTCCAGCTGCCAACTAGCTATCTCTTTTGACTCGAATTATTTTATAGTAACTAATAAGTATAAGTATTTTATTTCTGCAGTGATTAAGAGTAAGTGTAATATCTATTGAAAAAAATAATAAAAAATTATTTAAAGTAATTTGGACATATAAAAAAAGGTTATTGGGGGTATCAATAAAAAAGATAGATCAAACATTATAGAGTTATTTAAAAAAAGTTAGAGGAAGATTAAAAATAAAATTTAATAAAATAATTGAATATTATGATTTGGTTAACATCCTTTCTATAGATTTAATAGTTGATAAAGAACAATAATAACATACCCAGTCAATTTTACTTAGTTTATTATTGTTATTGTCATATTAGAGTGATTAAGAACATGAGCTCATTTTTTACCCAAAGAAAAAATATTTGATGGGGATTAATTAAAAATCTATCTAGTTTTTAATTTATTTTTGCCCTGTTGAATTCAATCACAAAAAGAATAAATAAAAGAATAATTTAACATTCCCATATCAACAAAAAATTGGGCCAATTAACATAAAGGAAAGAGAATTGGTAAGAACGAGTGAGAAATAAGAAAAAACAAGGCAAATAGTACTGCTATTCTAAAGTAATTCAACAACAAACATTAAAAAGGAGCGAAATAAATATTCTAATTACCGATGACCCCATAAGTACTATACATAGTTTTGTGAATTGTTAGTTAACGAGACCATGGTTAATTGTGCATCAAATGCATTTATTTTTTTTTATATAAAAAAATTAAAAAGAATTAGCTCATTTATAATTTAAAAATAGTATAAAATTTTTCTCCTTCTTAAATAATACTAATATCAAATAAAATAAATTATTAATTATCTTTAAATATAAATTTATATATTTAAAAATTATATTATTTTTTTAAATACTGTGACTAAAATTACACAAATATATTTAAATTAATATTGGAATTAAGAGATTAATTGATTCCCATTAGGAGCAACAGTGAAGTGATTAGCGTTAATCAGAAATGGTGGGGGCCACTGCATGTTCTGGCAAACTCCGTAGTGTTCTTATCATTTGTTAGCAAGAAAAATCCAAGAGAGGTGCCGTCTAATAGATCCTCGTCCCTTTCATCACATGAATTGAACATTGAAGCAACCGTCATTATATATATATCGTTGAAACCTAAATATCAAGTTAGTGAAATTGAACCGTTGATACAATCTGCTGAGATAATAGTTTAAATATTAGTGATTTTAAATAATCATTAATTTAATTATAATTAAAATAATTTAATTTAATTAAAATATATAAAAATATTCTGATACAATTCTATAAAGAGTAATATTTAAGTAAAAAAATATTAATCCACCAATAAATATAATATTTATATATAAATTATATATAATCCAACAAAATAGAGTTATTAAAATATAAATTTAATAGAGTTTTATTTTTTTAACTCAAAATAATATTGTTTAAAGCTTAGAAATAAGAGAAAAATATAAAATTTAATCCAATTGATTAACTTAAAATTTCTAATCAGACTTATTATGAGATTGGTTTACCTATTTACTCTTCTTACTGGTTGGGTTTAATAGCACGACGAAAATTTAAAAAGAAAAAAAAAGGAAATAACCAATATAATAATTGTAAAATCTAAATTTGGTATATAATTACATAGCTATGTGTCACTTTTTTGTTTTTAAGAAAAAAGAAAAGATAATGCGTACATTTAAGCGACCCCTTTCATAATCAGAGGGAAGACTCCAAAAGAAAAAAAAGAAAAAGAATCAGAGGAAAGAGATAATGACAAAGTTTACACGTTGACGATGAAAGTGATTGTATTGTTAATTACTGTCATTAGAGGCCAGCTAGCTGACTAAATTTAATTTAAGCCTTTGATTTATTTTAATTTTCCACTCTTTGACAAAAAGATAATAATATTTTTTAATTGCCTACTCGATTTATCAGAATTTTATTTCAACTACATCTAGATCTAATTCACGTCACGCATCTGACTATAGTAGGTGAGTCTTCTAACGTAAATTTTTTATATACGCTAAGACTCAAATTTAAGATTTTATTTAAACAATATTAAATTATTTATTATTTAAATTAATCTCTATTGATATTTCTGGCTACTAGGGAAACTAAGCCAAGTTTCTAATAGTACCCTTGTATGACCATGGCCACTTCCAATGATGGGTTGCTGTAATTTGTGTTTCTGGTAAAAAAGATTACAGCTTTTTTTTAATAATTTTTTTCTACTATGAAGAAATTTATGTATTATTAATTTGTCAACCTCATCTTTCTCCAAGTTATTATAAAGTTATACATATTTTTCCTCCTATTTGTAATAGAGTTTTGTGTATATTCTAGAAATAAAATAATCTGTGTAATTTAAAAAATTAGAGAAAAAATGTGAGATTTACCTCTTATTTTATAGGATGTTTGTACAAATTTTAAAAATAAAAGAGTTTTTTATTGAATAAAATTTACATTTTATTCATACTTTTGATTTTGAATTATTTCATCGTAAAAATTAGTATTTATTTTATGATAATGAAAATTAACATCTTAGAATCAAATACAAATCTCCAAAGGTAATAAGATTGGAGAGTTTTTTTTTTTTAATTTATTAATCACCAAGTATCTACACAATGATGGCAATGGCGTTGAAGTCAATATAAGTTAGATAAGAAGTTGACAGAAACTGTTGTTGAAAGTCCCATGTCACTGTATATCTCATATTTTCTAGTTACGTTTCATCTGTCTTTATTTAATGAAATACGTTTCTTGTGAATGAATGATCCTATACACTCACGGAATTGTTTATTGTAAAAATAAGATTAATTTGCTGCTCTTTCAAATTTCTCCACTTCAGAAAATTGTATTTTTTTTGGGGTGTTTCTAGTATATTTGTGGATTGGACTGGGCCTCTGGTTTTGGGCTTATAAACCCGAACCTATTCTATAAGCTCGGCCTGCTATTGAAAATCAAGTTCGCAAAGAAGGGAAAGAAGTTTGGGCCGAGACCATTGGGCTATGCAGTTTTTTTTTCTAAGCCTCCCAAACCGGAACAAGATAGTGGATATGTTATCCATCGTCCGTAGGTTTAATTGACGAAAAAATTATACATACGATTATTTGAAGTATATTTAATTAATGAGGATTATGATTTTATTGTGATTCTAGTCGACTAGTCATGGTGTTTGAGAGACATCCTAACTCTTAGATGTATATGTTTACGCCTGAGGATAATTAACAGTTTGCCTTGCTTGATATCGCTAAGGAGGAAGAGAGATTCGTCTTGTCTATGGATTGTAGGCGAACTTAGTTTTTAAATTTTTTTTGTACAATTATAATTGATATTTTATTTAAAAAAAACCATAATTGGTAGTTAACTAACAACGCCAGTGACAAAAATAAAATCGATAAAAGTTTTAAATTTACAAAGTAAAAGGATAGGAATGCACTTTCGAAAAAAATATGTTAGGGTTTGAAAGTTGAAAATTTTTAGATGCTTTCTAAGTCAACCTTCACGACCCCCTTTGAACAGATTGTGAGACCGTCGCCCCAATACAGCTCTGTCGGTAACTATTAACTTTTATTCCTTACATTGATCCAAGCTTTCGTGTCAATCTTTCGCGTATGATGCTTTCCCCCCCCCCCCCCCCTCTAAATGTGGTCTTAGGGCCTATTTTAGATTATGATATAGAAAATAATATCTCCATTTTTTTAATTCATCTAATACAATTATAAAAAATAAAGTTTGGCACTCTTTTAATGTCATAATTAATTTTTTTAATAAAATTTAATAATAATAATTTTCGAAAGACACTATTTATTTAAAAGAAAAGGTAAGGTTGCAATAATAAATTAATCTTATGATGCCAATTGTATTTTTAAAAAGTAATTTATAAATGTTTTTGTATCTTAACTTATTTATAAATTTAAAAGATATAATAAATTTAAATATTATATTTATAATTAAAATAAATTTTTAAATTCTCACCTAATTACTATATTTTATATAAGAGATGGTATTATATATTAGTTATCATAGATCCTAATAACGGATATAATTCTTTAGGATAAATATATTTTTTAAATTTTGTAAACTGTATTTTTTTTTCCTTAAAAAAGAGAAGATCTATACAGTCCCTCGTGTAATTCCTGGGGCCCTGTTTGTCATTACCACGGTGTCTCCTCTCTGATGTAATATTTGTTAATTGTTAAAAATTGAAAAACAGCAAAAAAAAAAAAAAAACATAATCATCTTTAAGCACATGCGCCTACCAAATCTTTGACTAAATAATAAATAAAAAGTCATGCAAACATATTCCATCAGAAATACTCATGAACAACAGAAACACAACATTATCTTTTCCATTATCCTTGTCTTGTTCTCAACACTGCATCCACTTCACACACCATTCTTAATCATATTCTTAATTCTGCAAAACCCACAGAATCATAACCATGTTCTATTTTACATGTCATTTCAACGATGAACCACAAGAATTCCACATTTTCTATAGGCAATACCTTAATCACTTTTTGGGAAAATCACAGTTAAGTTTTAAGAAAAAAAAATAATTACTAAAAAATATACAATAAATAAACAATATGTAATAATAAATTTTTATATAGAAGATAACAAAAAATCAATTTTAACCGCTTGTTATTAGAATTTTTTAATTATTACACTCTTTTATTAGGGTCTTATAATTATCGTGCAAGTTTAACCTTATAGAAAATTATTATAAAATCTTAAAAAAAAAATTAATTACTAAAAAATCTTAAACAACATAAATTTTACAATTACTATACTGAATTTTATTATTATTACCTCCTTAGTTATCTTCAAGTCCTTCGCTTTGCTTGGGACCTCGTTACAATTGGAGAGATCTTAAGCTTTAGTGTTTGCTTCAAACAAAAATAAACTGAAATAACAGTTCTTCATCTAGTGTTACAGAACTCAACTCAACAAGAGGATTGGGTGCCAGTGTGCTTCCCATGAAACTTGATTTTAGTTTTACAAACAAGGGGGTGTTCCTTCATGATGCATCATCTCACAATGGAAAAATCCTTAACAAACACATTCTCTATTATACATAGCTAATCATAACATTTCTAAGATAGAAATTATTAAAAAAAATCCCAAAAATCCACATGCAAGACAAAACCTCAGGATTATGAAGAAGATATGAAACAGAACATACTCCGCTCTGAATAATAATACTTCACAGCGGTTGTTGCATTGTCACAACCAGAGGACTTGTGACGGTGTGTTTCCCATCAGACCAAACCAGACGGCCACTTTTCACAGATGAAATTCCAGGCGAAAGCTTCAATGCCCTAGCTTGAACCCGAAGAAGAAAGTTCAATTTCTGACCCAATCTCCTAAAAGACAGAGTCTCCGGCTCCACCGTTACCACCATCCCTCGCGGAGGCTTCACGGTGGCTTTATACACAGAATTTGCATCCCCAACATTTGTCACAGTTCTAATAAAGTGTGTTGACATTTTCTGCTTCCCATATTGCTGAAACACAGCAGAAAATGAAGGGTAATTCAGATTCCCAGCATGCCCTGCTCTTTTAGCCCCACTGCAATCTGCTCCTTTTCTGGTAATCACTTTGATGTTCTGAGTTGTGTAATTGGAATTGCACAAGAAATCAACGTAGTCATATGTGTTAATGTCGTAGATCAATCCAGGATACATGGCTTTCTCTGGATGAACATGGCCGGAGCCGTAGTCGAAAACCGAAGAAACATTACCGGTAGATTCATCAAGCATTGTGTTTCCTCTGTTATCAACTGTATAAGCAGTGGTCATAAGAGCTGATCTTATAGCAGCAGGGCTCCAATCTGGGTGTGCTGCTTTTAACAGAGCAGCTAAACCAGAAACATGCGGGCATGCCATTGATGTACCAGAAAGAATGTTAAATTCAGTCCTACGAGTATCCGAAGAAACCCCGGAAGGTCCCACTTTATCAGGCCAAGCTGCAAGAATGTTCAGCCCTGGAGCTATAATGTCTGGTTTTAGAATCTCTGGAGATTCTGGGTTTGGTCCTCTGGCTGAAAATGATGCTACAAATGGTGCTCTCATTCCCATTTTTGTTCCTTTAAATACGATTGTTGCTGTGGGAAGTGAATGTGATTTTGAAGATTCTGAGATGTATTTTCGAATCTCGTCACCTCCTGTGGCACCCACGGCGGTAGCTGGTAGCACATGGCAGTCAGCGACTAGTCCTTCGCCGTCGAAAACCCCGTTGGCTAAGATCATCCCGATTCCTCCTGCTTTTTTCACTACTTCTCCTTTTGCGGCTCTCGAATTGATGCCTCTGTCACATACAACGATTTTGTTCTTCACCATGTTTGGATCCAATGAGCCTTCCAAGCAGAGTGATGAAGAATAACCATCACTGCCTGATTCTGAACCGGCATACACAATCGGGTACAGCCGACCTGGAGTTAGACCGGGTCCTCCATAAATGCTAACTCCTGGTATGGTCTTACCGTTTCCGAGCTTAACGTCCGCAGGGAAGTTTCTGTCTATGGTTCCGGCACCGACTGTGGTGACCCATGGGGCGACATTGGTGACGGTGAGGCCGCCTGGGCCACCGTTGCCGGCTGAGGCAGAGACGAAAACACCAGAGCTGGAGGCTCCAAATGCGCCGATGGCAATGACGTCAAGGAAGTAGGGTACAACTACTCCTCCGACGCTGAGTGAGGCAACGTCAACACCGTCGGCAACGGCGGCGTCAAATGCGGCGAGGATGTCGGAGTCATAACAGCCACCTGCCCAGCAGACTTTGTAGATGGCAAGTCGAGCTTTCGGAGCCATTCCTGCCGCCATTCCCTTAGCATAGCCGAGAGTCGAAGCCGGGAAAACGTACCTTCCGGCGGCAATCGAAGCCGTGTGAGTACCGTGACCATCAGAGTCCCTCGGGGAACGATACTCCGACGACTCGTTCATCTTCCCGTTAGTAGCTTCGTACCCATTACTAAAGTACCGAGCTCCGATAAGCTTCCGATTACAGGAGCTCGCAGGAAAGTCTTCCCCGGCAACGCACTGGCCCTTCCACTTGGGAGGGACAGGGCCCAGGTCGTGATCATTGAAGCTCTGCCTCTCAGGCCAAATACCAGTGTCAATGACACCGATGACAAGATCCGACCCGGAATCGGTCTCCTTGAGCAAACCGGCACTGTCGGGCGTCTTGAGCCCCAAAAACTGAGGGGAGCGAGTGGTCTGCACAGGGCGAACCTGCTCGGGAATGACGGAGACGACCTGGGAGAGGGATTGAAGCTTCTGAACCTCTAAAGGAGAAAGCTTTGCAGAGAAACCGTGAAACACGGTTTCGTAAGTGTGAATAATGCGACTTATCCCTTCAGAAGACGAAGTATGGGCAGAGATGGAAGCAAGAGAGGACTCGTACCAGTGTCTGTGAGTAGGGAAAATGGAAGGCTTGGCTTCATGCAGGACTTGAACAATGAAGGTTTTCGTTTCAGGGTCGGAGGAAGAAGAAGAAGCTGATAGTAGTAAAAGGGATACAATGGCTGAGAAAAATGGGGGAAAGAAGGCGAAAGATCGCGCCATTGAAGCAGAAGATAAAAATAGAGCGAGGTTTTTGTTGTGTTGGAGTGAGTGAGGACAAGATTTAAAGGAAGGAGAGGGACAGGAGGAAGAAATGTGGGTGAAGATGAGTGGTGACAAAGAGAGGCAGATAATGGAGGCACTGTGAAGTGCAGTAGAGAGAGAGGGGAAGAGGGCAGAGAGAAGGGGCAAGTAGCAGGGGAAGATGATGATGTGGAATTGTGTTGGGAAGCGGTCGCATTTTTGAATATTTTCAGGTCACTTTCTGGTTTAAATTGGAATCTCATGAGCATATCTCCAACATCAAATGTTAAGTTTCTTGGGGGAAATCCCCAGAAAATTATATTAGAAATAGCATTTGAATTCTGAAAAAAAACTATTTTAATCATAAATATCAATTTAAATTTTTAATATTTATATAAAAAGAGGAAATTGTTTTAGAATCTAAAAGAAATAGTCAAACATTAATGTAATTAACATCCTCAACCCAATCTATTATCTGGACCATTAAATTATCAAATAAAATAATCAATTTCATTAATGATTGACGTGGCATTTTTGGTGTATTTTTTCAATTTCTTTTGGTTAATGGAAATGGCCCCAAAAAAAACAAAAGACTCATAAATATTTGTATCTCACCATCTTTCATATCACTAGTATAACACTTTCTGGGCGAGCTCCCTCTTTTCAGATTATATTTCATCAACAGACCAATAAAAATACTCGGGCAAATTTACCAACATGCTGCCAACGGTAAAAAAAAAAATATATTAAAATATGGCAAGCATTTCCCTAAATATTACATTTAAAATTGTTCTTGGCAGAAATAAATTTAAAATTGTAAAGCATTTACCATCAAATCACTTTTAAATCTAACACTTTCTTTTTTACAAAAAATGAAAAAGGTAAAATCATAATCTACCCCTCTCCTTTACTCTTTCTTTTATCCCACCGTCACTCCCACACGTCTCTCTTACCGTTAAAAAAAATTATATATAAAATCTCTTAAATTTTGAATTAGCTCCTAATCGATTTAAGATTATGGAATCTCTTTCTATCGTATATGAAGGGCTGTTTCACCAAATATACTTTTAATTAATTGTTTCACACTATCATAGATCCTATGTCTATCTATATTAAAGAAGAGATCATGGCCAATCTTCATCTAGCTCCAAAAAAACTTTTACATGTCCCCGTTATCTTTTTAGTTAGTCTAATTAACAAATTATATGTCTATGTATAGAAATTAGATCAAAAGGGAGGGACTTGATTAACCTTAAAATAAGATCAAGGTTTTAAATCTAATAAATAGAAGAAATTTTTTTTTTACTAAAGTTACTTTTCATCAAGTTTAACAATATCTAAATTTAATTTAAAAATTGAAAGAACAACAAAAAGAAAGGGGACTAGATGGGATCACACGTGGGGAGCCGGCCCAACGCAAGTGAAGGAGTAATTGGAGGAGATAAATGAGTTGAAGCTACTAGTAGCAATATAAATTACAAGTGAGCCTATTTATTTTTTTTTAAAATATATTATTTTATTATAATTCTAGTTATAATATTTAAAAATATATTTTAATTTTTTAATATTTAGATTTATATTTGAAGGTAATAGACGATTCACCCTATTTAATATTGATATCGTATAAAATAAAAGAAAATTTTACTTTATTTTTAGATTGTAAGTGGGTCTAATTTTTTTTTAAATTTTTTTATATAAAAAAATATAAATTAGAAGTTAGATAATTAATAATGTGGGTAAGAGAGCCTCCAAAATTAATTAATTATAGAGTGTGTGTGTGTGGTCTTTATGTCTAGTCATTGATCTAAAATTATATGAATGAATATGATGATCAATGCACCAAGTTAGTGATTAACAAGTCGAAGGCTTTTTAAAAAGATGTTTGGGGCCTCCATTGTTTTGTCTATCTCCATATATATGTCCCTATTAACAAACAAGCAAGCAAACAATAACCATATAAACAAGCTGCGTTTTCCCTATAAATTGAGAAAACTAGTAAGAAATGTCAAGGTGTGGAGCCGCGTGATTAGTGAAATCAAAGGTGGATGCAAGGTGTCGTTAGTCTGGAAAAACCCTTTTTACAACGGTTAAAAAAAGTTTTTCTACCACGATAAATAAAATACTTTTTTTTATACTGGTTATATTATTGACCCGTGTATAAAATTAATAATCATATATATTGTTTATAAAAATACTATTTCTCACACTTTTTATGCCATTTGTGTAATTATAAACCGTGTAAAAATTCTGCTATAATAATATTCCTCTATTTTTTAATATATAATTTAATTAAAAAAATAATATTAATTATAAATATAAAATATAACTTTTATATTTTTAAAATTATTTTTATTGATAGTCTCTCAATAATATAAGTAAAAAAGAAGAGAAAATTAAAAAAATATTAAAAAATTTTAAAAAATATATTATATTAATTAATATATTTATTTTTAATTAAATTAAATTAATTAAATATATTTTATATTAAAAATTTGAAGAATATTGTGAAGCTATAATGGGGCACGTGGCTAACTAAGTACATAGGTAGATAGCTAGCTAGCTTGGCCACTTTTGTGTTATTGCCTGAGCCATCATTTGCAAACAACTCATCACTTTCATATTTTCGTATTTAACAGTGGATGATATGCGATCATCTTCCTCCTTCCATTGTTTCTCCTTTATAACTCTCTCTCTCTCTCTCTCTTCAAATAGACCTTCTCATGGCGGGGGACCTCATACACCCAAACAAACTTGTTTTCACTTCTATTCATCTAATGCCAATTTTCAAACGCCTGGACCCACCAAAATCCCACTTTGATTTCTCTCCTCTCCCTTGCCCATCAAGGAAAACAAAAGCCACCACTGACTAATATCAAACCTATCTATGACAATGGGACTTTGATCGCATCAATTTTTTTGTAAGTGAGTTTCTTGATCCACAATTGATTTGTGTTCTAGATTGCATTGTCTGCAATTTGAGTTATTGTATACAGACAAATCACATTTTAAACACATTCTTCACCTCTCACTCTTATTTTTTAAATACTCTCTCTATATAAAAACTATATAAAATATTTATTTTAATTCTAAATATAAGATTTTAATTTACTTTATTTTTTAAAATTATAATTTTTTCTAAAATATTTTTATATAATTATACGTATTAAGAAAATTTTTATTAAAAGTAGTTTAAATACACATTATTTAAATGAGGTATTTTAGAGAAATTAATATACAATCATTACAAATAATTAATTTAACTATTTTTTAATCTAAATTAGTTTAGTATATCTTATATTAAGAATAATATGTATGACTATTTATTATATTATATTGTCAGGTATTCAGCTTTAAAATTTATAGCTACTCCTCTCAGTATATGTATTATTTTAAAGAATTGAACTCGAGATCTAATAAAATTTAATGAGATCGTATACTATTAGATTACTAAATCTATGTCAGTCTTCACATTTCAATATTTAAAACTCAAGATCTAAAGAGATTTAATAGGACTTTATAAAGGCGTAAATTTATTTATTTATTTTCAATGGCTAAATTACTAAATCTTGCCTTTAATAGAGTGAAAATTAACTACTCCCTATATCCTTAATATAAAATTAAGTTAATTTTTTTAAATAGATTAAAAAAATTAAATAAATCAGTTAATTATGATTAAATTAAATTTTTTAAGATAAATTATATTTAAACTAGGTAATTAGTTCTTATAGTAATTATGATTAATTGATTTATTTATTTGTTTTAATTTATTAAAAAGATTAACTAACTCTTATATTAAAAAATATAATATAAGGAAATGATAAGTAGGGATGGAAACAGGCCAGGCCAGGCCAGGCCTTGGCCTTAACAGGCCAGGCCTGTTAAGTGTCAATTCGGCCTGAGCCTGGCCTGTGGCCTGTTATAGGCCTTTTTTTTTGTCTAAGCCTGGCCTGGCCTGGCCTGAAGCCTGTTTAAAAGCCTGATTTTTTTAATTATACCAATAGGCTATCTAACAGGCCTTCATAACAGGCTTCCGTAACAGGCTCTCATAACAGGCCTCCTAAAATAAAATTAAAGAATAAAATATATAATAATACATGTTAGTTTAATGGTTTGACTCTTGTATTGTGTTCAATATGTGGTAGGTTTAACACTCATTTATTATACTTTAATATTAAATAAATTTTAACTAACAGGCCCAGGCCTCCTAACAGGCCTAACAGGCTTCGTAAGAGGCCTGAACCTGGCCTCTTAAGAATAACAGGCTTTCAAACAGGCCTGAGCCTGTGTATTTTTCTAAACAGGCCAGGCCAGGCCAGGCCTAATGCAGGCCAGGCTACAGGCCCCTGACAGGTCGCCTGGCCTGTTTCCATCCCTAATGATAAGGAAACAGTAGCTTCAATTGGAGCAAACATGTGGGGTTTCAATAACTGTGCAACAGTGCAAATGCAATTGTTAGCAGTGAAGTTATTAGGAGTTTTTCGAAGAAGAAGATGAAGAGAAGGAGAAGGTTGAGTATGTGCTAGCTAAGAAGGATGATTTTAAACCAAAGTAAAACCCTTTTTTCTCTTTTAGGGGCTTTTACCTTATCTCCAAAAGACTCTGTTTTTACTAAAGATTAGGACGTTCATCATCAAAGGTTAAGCTTTAATTAATTCATACACGTTTATCAACAAAGCACATATGGTTTTCGATGACATAATTAGCAAAATTAAATATTACAAAAAATTATTTTTTTACCACCAAATAATTATAAATAATTCTAAGTTAATTGTAACGATATAGAATGCAAGCTAGACATGGCATCATTTCCATATTTTTCTCATAGTAACTCAAATATATCAAACTAGATAATACTGTACTTAGTAAAAAAAATACCCCATTAAGCTCATTATTAGGAGGTCCAAGGGCAGCATTTAAACCTAAAAAAAAGAAGACTGACAAAAACTATCACTATTTGGTTAGCTCAAATACAAGACCCATAAACAGGGCAATAAAATTCTTCAATGTGAAACAATCCTTAAGGCTTCTTGTTTACTGCCTTTCTTCAATTATTGCCTTCTCATCTTTTACTTGCTTTTGCCAATCAGCCATTCAAACCTACGCATACATGATCTCACAGCCTATTATTACTCCTCTTCTTTTACTATTATATTATTATTATTATTATTATTGTTATGCGAAAGTTATGGAGCTTTGAGCGGAGCAGATGAAGTTACACGGCTTGAATTGTTTATATACGCTTAATTTTTTTTTAATTAAAAATAAAGCTTATCATACTTCATATGCTACTTAAGAAATAATTAATTAATTTCGGACTGTCAGAAATTAAAAAATTCAATTTTTTATCTGGGCTTGACTAAGGTTGTGTCCTGATTCCCTTTCAAAATAAGGCCGATTATTAATGTAGCCCGAAGGCCCAGTATCAAACATTTATTATCAAATTGTGATTCAGTTTTTCCTAACAACAAATTGTGCATTCTACCAACCAACAGGAGTTGGCCAGTTATATATCTTAAATAAAATTTTAAGTTTAAACTTTAATATATATAAAAAAAATATTAGGAGACTCACCCGTTAAGTACGCATTAGATTCGGATATAATTCTATATCATACGACGTCATTATGCTCTATCAAAAACTAAATCCTTAGATAGATATGTTATTGACCAGGAGATCCCGTTCAATAATCTCTTTGAGCATTCTCTTTGACCTTCCTCTACCCCTTCTACCCCTTTTAATTGGTGTCGATACTATTTGATCCACCCTCTTCACTTTGGCCTAGTCAAAAGTCACTTTTGACCGAGTGATCATAAAGACTATGTTCGGGCTTAGTAGTTTTTCATGCGGAGGAATATGAATGGTCAAGATGAAATTTGTCCCTCACATTCGTAGAGAGATATTACTGGGCCCCTCAATGAGTGAGTCTGAGAAATGTATGACCATACTGTAATGGAAAGGTAGTTCCATTTCTATAGTCAGACTACTCAGGGATCGAGAAAGTAACAGTCAGGAATAGGAGGATAACATATTTCTATAGTCAGACTACTCAGGGATCGAGAAAGTAACGGTCAGGAATAGGAGGATAACATTATCCATGCTAGTCAAACTACTCAGGGATCGAGAAAGTAACGGTCAAGAATAGGAGAATAACATTATCCATGCCTCATCCATGACCAAAATATCGCATGACAGAAGGGACATGGTAACGATTCTCATATGATTTAGATAGTCGTTATGTCTTGCTAATTTTCTAATCACTGGCCACCACACTAATCATTTAACGAATCTTAAGATGGACTCACCACACTAAACTGCGTAGGGGATCGAAGTCAAATATTTGGCATCGGGAATCACAAAGCCAAAGATCGAAGTCAAATATTTGGCATCGGGAATCACAAAGTCACATTTTGGCATAATCCTATAAACGACACCAATGATGCTCATTCCAATCAGATCCGCATCCATAACAAAACTGGTTACCGCACCTGCAACAACAATAACACCCTTCATTCTCTAATCAATCCCACTAATTATATCAACTCTCTCTCACACATGTACACTCACACATATTCAGAATGATAGATTCAAACCTGCAGGAAATATGAGAGCACCCATCAATCTTTTCCACAAAAAATCTGCATCGAGGGCATCTCCTCCATCTCTTATTCTTTGCCAGTTCCTTCAGCAGATCATCGTTCTGTATCTGATCCATTTTCTGACTCTGATGAAACGCTGTGCAATCCATCCCAGCGTGCCACGCCACCTTGCACTGAGCACAGAACAGCCTCCTGCAGTTCGGACACTCCGAGGATGTCACCACCTCTTCTCCTTCGTCCACTAACATGGCCGAGCAATCCTTGAAGGGACAGTAGAATTTCTGGGACCCAAGAATCAGGTTCTCGCACACTGCATTTTCCCATCTCTCAAATAACTCCTCTGGGATGATGGATCGACAAAAGAGTGGCTCTACAATGCCTCGGCATTTTGGGTCAGGGCATTTCACCATTGATATGTTCTCTTGAAGCTTCGACGCCACGTAGGATGAAATGCAGCCTGAACAGAAAACATGTTCGCAGCTTTTGTTGTCTCTGAACATGTTCTCCATCGGTTTGTCTTCCATGCAAATCTGACAGAAGCTCGTGATGTTAGGGATGATGGAGCTTCCAGAAGATTCACCAGTCTCTAACTTCATCTTCCCCTTTCTTGAAGAATCTTCCACATTATTAATAACGTTTATCTCATCATCGTATCTCATTGTCCTGGACATGATAACTGAGGACATGAGGGCCTCTTGCAGTTGTATCTGTTCTGCATATCTCTCATCAGAGATTGGAAAGATGTCATCTTCATCAAAAAGAGCCGAGAAGTAGAATTCGTCAACGAAGATATTACCGTCAGAAGAACCTGACGATCCTCCTCCCTGCATCACAGAATTTATTGTATTTCTGTGAGGTTCTGTGTGATGAACTTCAAATGCGTAGTTTCATATGAAGGGGTAATTATAGAGGGATGCATGAATCGGCATTTGGGGATTCAAAGAGATTAATGTTTGACCAATTAATTGGCTTTGGAATTTGCAAGATAATCACTAAAGATCGAAAGGCTATTCCACTCTCTGTCGTCTCGTTTCCTAAGCCGTATTAAGAACAAGTTCATTAAGTACTAAAGCACCTCTACATACTCTCACAATATACACTGTAGAATCTAATCCAACATCCAAAAATGTTGTTTTAGAAGCAATTAGTATTTTAAGTTTAGGTGGTCACTGTTACTAAGAAAATACTTTCAGAACAAAATTACACCAAAATTATTTTAAGGTATTGAGTGTTGTTGGAAAATTATTTTGATAGTGAGTGATATTAAAAAAATATTTCAAAACACTAGTAGATACTACTTAATCCTTTTTATATATTAATTGTATGAGATTCATATTTACTTGCAATTCAACTATATAATAAAATTGATAAGACTAAACATTTAATAGGGCCACTTATGGCATTAAAGAATGAATTTTTCATATTTATACATTAATTGGAAGCACAAAATGGATAAGATTAGATATTTGGTAGGGTCCCTTGAGGCACGAAATTTATAAAAATAGAATAGAAATAATATAAAGAATAATTCACTATAGGGTGTCTTCATTTGAGGAATAAAATAAAGAGCTGGAAACATGAAACAGTGCAAAATATCTTGTGGGTATAATAGCCCATCTTAATCAGTGTTACGTTAATGCTGCCTCTTGCCTTCCTTTTTGTATCTCACAAGATAATGAATGTGATCCCACACTTATCTCTGAGATTCCCAGCACATGGTCGATCTCATTTCAAAATATTAAATTTGTTGAAACTAAATAAAAATTAATTTTAAAACTTAACTAATAAAATGCTTAGGTTTTATTTGATTCAGTTGAGGGAGGGTAAATTAGATCAATTTAAGGGAGGGTAGGGAAATGTAGGAAAAGTTAATTAATGATATTTTTTATTTAGTTCAAAAGGGGAGAGGAGGGGAGGGGAGTTAATTAAAAGTTGACAAATATACCCTTATCTCTTTATTTAAATTTATTAGCTCTTTATTTATAATATTCATATCGAAATTATTATTATTTTTTAATTTATGAATCTTAAATTTTTTTATCTCATTTATATAAATAATAAAATTAAAAAAAATTAAAAAATATGATAAAATTTTAACATTATTTCTTATTAATTTTATAATTATTATATATTTTAATATAATATATAAATAATTTATTATGTTTATTAAGTTTTAACAATAAAAAAAAATTAGGTGCGAAAAAAATAAAAAAAAAGGTTTGAGGATACAATTGAAATATTAAAAATTAATAAAGAGCAATTTGGTCATAATAGGGTAAAAAATTTCTCTTCCCTCTCAAAACCCCCACTTTTAGAGGGGAGGGGAACACTAAATACTAAAAAATCTCCGCTCCCCTCTCTTCCATTTTTTCCAACCAAATATACTTTCTCCTCCCATCCCTTCCAAAACCCCCCAATCAAACAAAGTCTTAGTGAATAATATGTTTAATCATTTTATCCATATATATATATATATATATATAATTTATTGCAAGTTTGGTTATGGATCTGATAATAAATACGTACTGTATTTAGAACTACTATTAATACTTCATTTTCCAAAAGCTCAAGTTATCTGATTTTACTCACTACAAGCATAAAGCATCACTTGCTAATTTTTTAGAAATTGAGTCACATGGCTACACTTTACAGTTCAGATACCAAAGTATTATTAGAATATTACTCAATATATGGTTTTTGGACTCACATCAATAAGTTCAGTCACAAGTGAGTAACTCAATAACAAGATAGTTCATTCAATTGATTCATTAGTCGACAATATATGTGACCCTCTTGATTGAGAAAGATCTGTCTCACTTCTCTTTAGAATATATTCTCTTGCAAAATGTAGCTAGTACAAATAACAAGAATAACTAAAGTTTCTTTTTTACATTGGATGGATAGTTTTAGTTGTTTTGTTTCCCTTTTATAAATGCATTTGCCTTGTGCCAAGAATAGAAGTGAAACTCCAAAATATCTCTAAGACTTTTTTTTTTTGTTGAGAAAATTACCGTGCAATCTCATTTATTAAATATTAAAAAGTTCCACAATAAATTAGTATAATGACAATGATATAATCTGGTGCACCATATGACAATAAATAATGAAATATTAACAATTCATAATACTTTTTAATCATTAAATTGTTTGTGTGAGATGTAAATCCCAATTTTCCCCCCATCAAAATGTGGATCTAATATAAAAAGAAAAATAACTCTATTATTAAAAAAAACCCACTATTTCCCTTCTCATAATTGGAGGGCAAGAGAGAATGATCAAGAGTCTGAAAAATCTTCCTTATACATTGTGGAGAAGCTTGTATTTCAACAAAATGTTACAATCAGTTTCATCTCATCAAGTTCCCCTACTTATCTACCAGTTTCATTAATTAAAGCAAAGCAGATTCATATATATATATATATAGATATTGATATAGATCTTATTTCTTTTTTCGCTTCGATCGTCTTTTCTTTTTAAAGAGATCTTGAAGCGTACGATGTCCTTATCTAAACTATGAAAGAATAGCCCAATGGTTTTGGTGATGAGCGCAAGAGGAAGGGATATTAATAGGCTTAGATTGAAGGCTGTGTAATCGAATATCTTCAAGAATGAGACGAGTCTCATGACCACGACGACGCGCATCGTTCCAACAATTTCTCGGAGATGGCGACGATGTTCTTATTTGTTTCGTAGACTCCTCTATTTCTCTCATCTCGTCCATCACTATCTGTCTGTTCCTACACTCTATGCTGCAGAATCCTTGATCCCCTCTGCAAAAATTTCCGAACTTTGATCACAAACTCTAATTTCATCAAACACCCAGATTTTATCATGTAAAACCATCACTACCCATCACTATATTCTTAGTTAAAGGAGTGTGCAAACCCAGAATCTGATACCTATCAAATATGAACATGGCAGAAAAGAATATAACTCATGTTACTGTCTTAGGTTGCACGTGTTTGTTAATTGGCATTAATTCCAAATTATAATTAAACTGGGATTTCCATGACTTTCTTCAAGAAAATGGCAGTGTAAATTTTCAAAAAGGAAATACATATAACCAAGCAATAGACTCTAATTCTACAAAGGGCCCATTTTTCTGCAAAATCTAGACTTGATGCGGTTTCTGATAGTTATTTAGCAAACTTTTCAAACAATATAGAGCATGAATGAGTGAGACAGGAGGTTAAGGTTTAATTAACTAACAAATACCTGTACATGTAAATGTCTTTGTCAAGGCTGAGAATCTTGTTGCAGAGAGAACAAGATTTGAGAAAGGAGGTGTTACTGCAACTGAAGGTGAGGTTTGATTTTCTGAGTGAACATTTGTCAACAACATTGTCATTGGATTTAGTCTTTGAATTGGTGATTTCGGTTACGAGTCTTAGACCAATTACATCCATGGGGGTCCGGTCTGTTCTTCTTCTTCTTCTTCTTCCTCCTCCGCCATCTTCATCAGAAGAAGAAGAAGTGGGATTCCTTTTGTGATCAGCTATGAGCTTCTTCTTGTTCAGATTCTCTGGTTGAGCTTCTTCAACCTTGAAGGGGCTCATGAACTTCGAAAGCATCCTTAGGAAAATGGTCGAAGGAGGCCAAAGCTAATAATGAAGAGAGAGAGAGAGAGGAGAGGAATCGGTGAGATCTTTGAAGAGAAGAAGTGGTTAGTATTTAAAGAAAATTTGAACCCACAGATCAAATTTAACTCTTGTGCACTTCGTAACACGTGCTACATTCATCATTCACATCTTTTATGTGGGTGTATATATAAGTCCAATTTATAATTTATAAGTGGGAGAGTGAATTTTTTTTATATTTATAGATTATATTATTAAATATTTTTATATAAATATATAATTTTACGTTTTATTTATTATTATGTAAATAGTTATTTTCTTAAAAAGTATATATTAAATACGAATAGAGTTAAAAAGTTATTAAATTATAAGACATAATTTAAAATTTTGTAATAAAATATATTAAAAATAATTTATAAATAGTATTAGATGAGTGTTTATATACTTCCTCACAATTTTAGATCCCAAAAATAACCTCACAATTCATTTTTTCTAAATTATTAATCTCAAATTTATCGAATTCTTCCTGTCAAAAAGGTAAAACATTTTCTGCAACTATGCATTCCATAAAATTAGGAGGAGGTAGAGGATTAAAGATAATGGTTTCACCCAAAGAAACAGAGAGAATTATGTATCATAATTCTGGTATTGCTTAGCCTTTTCCATTCCATCCCACAGTACCTAATTTTCTACCATTCAAATCTATAATGAAGAAAGAAAATAGGGACATCCGGAACCAAATGAAATAGTGTATGAAAAATTATAAGAATATATGAAGTACCACTATTAAGTTAGGCACAGATGTGTGGAAGTAAGTCGATTATAAATATATTCCATGCAAAAGTATAAATAATAAAGTAGTAGTTTAACAGGTTGAGAGAGCGACAGGGGAGAGATGGAGGGGGAGAGGGAATCAATGCTCAGGTGGAAAAAAAACTACTAAAAAGTGATCTTAGGTAACGTAACATTATTGTTTTTAGTTTTTGAGGAATACAGCGTGTGATGTGATTTAGCTATTCCCTAGATATCTTTTCCCCTCTTAAATTCCATACAAAATTACATCAATTTTCTCTCTCTAAATTTATGATTAAATTTTAGAAGACGTGACATGGGAGAATTACTACACTATTTAACAAAATAGAGAAATATGATATATTCTTTTTTTAGAGATATTAAAGTAAAAATCTTGTGAAATTAGAGGGCGCAGCGCAGGTGTCTATGAAATAATATATTAATTTTTAGTCTATAAAAGATGTGTCACTAATTAATTTAATTAAATTGTGAGTTGAATTCAATTCAGTAACAGGAATAAATTCATGTAATATCAAAAGCGAATGACTAACTGAGCAACATGCTTACCTAACTGAGCAACATGCTTACCCACGAATAACCTTTTTGTTTTCGTTGTCACTCATGAAAAGGTGACAAGTGTCACCTCTTTGTTTGCCCGCCAGACAAATATTGTCTACATTAACATCTCTGTTACCAAATAATTCCGACTTCTATCAATAACTCTCTAATAACATTAACTGTGTACGAGGGATTTGGTGGGAGAAAAAAATTTGAGTTAGATTTAAAAAATTTGAGAAATGTGATTAAATTTTTTTAATTAATTTCTTTTACCTTTTATCTTACATCTCCTTATCACAATTTTACAACCCTATTTCTCTGATTTTTTTAAATTTAACCAGAAAATTTTCTCCTCCTCTTCCATTAAATCCCTCATACCGAACAGCCACTAAAACTCTCTTGGATCGCGAATTCAATCTTCGTACTCCTCTGATTCAATAGGGTCAATTCTAATTAAGAAAAGTTGGCATTAATATCTAAGTTGTACATGCACAAAAACTTGTTACAGAATTGGGGCCAGCGGACACAAGATCCACAATCAGAACATCATGTTGAAAAGAATAAGAGGGCAAAACTTAGTTCATACAGATGGATATGCCTACAAGTATAGTTGAATAAGCTCATCACTAACAACGGAAGGAGTAAGAACACCTAAATCAGTGAAAAGCAGAGTCAAGTATTGTGGAGGAGTATAATCCCTCGCTGACCTTTCAACCTCAACCTTTGATGGAATAGGTACTCCAAAATCAATGGGAAGTAAGGCAGGCGCTAAATCCTTTTGGTCCAAAGGATAGAGACGAGCAAACTGCAGAGTAAGACATTCAAAACATGAAAACATGGAATATCCATTTCTGAAAAATATACCATACTTGTGGAGAAGGATCGCAGATGTCCGCGTAATAAAATCATTATTGAGATTTTTGGAAGAAAAGTGGAATAGTCTGTATGTGTGGTTCATATTTATACCTTGTAGCTTTCAGCTGCCACATAAACTGGTTTGTTCATGCTGTGGGCAACCAATGCAATTTGGTAGGTTCCCATCATATTAATTATACCGCCACTCTCAACCACACCATCTGCCCCGACAAATATCATGTCCACCTCGTCCATGGTATATGCGACTGCAGAGTCTATCAGGAGTTTCACCGGGATATTAAGCTTGGCCAGTTCATTAGACAACCGTAAACCTGTCCGGTCTGGCCTTCCCTCTGCAAATTTAAGAAATGAAAGTTCGAAACTTACGAGCTACAACCATAGCTTATGCTTCAAAATGAGTATAATAAAAGGAAACTACGGGAGAAATATAGTTGCACAACGCCCACTAGCATGGCCATTAGAATTTAAAATAAATATACGCTTTTTATAAAACTGCTTATTCTCATCCAACTCATACAAAATTTATATTGAGCAATGAAGGTCAATTACTGTAAAATCAATATCAATACATAATAGAACCTATAGTAAAAACACACTATTTACGAGCTAAGAATAGTGTGATTCATTCCTCAAATGTCATGCAGATGCAGTACATGAAAACTGTCTATTTTAGAGGACAAGGATCATGAATTAAAATAATTTGACCAAGTGCCCTTTCTAAATATCCACTGAATGTCTGTCTAGTTAGAGTTAGAAAAACACCTGTACAGAAAACCCGAAACATTTTCTTATTTTGTGCTGCCAATCTGAGAACTTCAAGGACAACTCTAGAATAACCATGAACTAGAATTGTACAGCCATCAAATATAAAATCTTGAGACAGCATTGCAATAACTTTACGAGCCTGCAAAATAAAGTAATTTTTGCAATATTGGGCATAGTTGAGTTCACGAACCTCTAAGCAACCAATTCATTGACTCACCTTGTACGAGATTTCCCCAAACTTTTCAGCACGTTCAATTAATCGCGACTTCGCCGAATTAAAGTCTTCATATTCTAAGGCAGCAGTCCTAGTTACGTATCGCATAAACAGATCACAGCCAGCTGTCAAAGAGATAGAGGTTGTATCCCAGGACTGCACAGAAGATAGGAGTTGAGAATTAATCAGATAATTCAAGACTGGAACACCTGCATGACTGCACCTATTTTCTACTCTTAACTTCTTTACTCAGATTGTTTCAACCTCTACTTTTCAGTGCATTAAAACAGTGAAAAGAAACAATCAAAGAATGAACTTGAAATTTAACTTTTTAGAAAGAACAATACAACCATGAAAACTATCAACGGTTACACATGAATGAGGAACTTATTATCACTATGATCATGATGTGTAATATAGCCACACTCTAATCCTTTTGGCCAATCACTTAAACAAGTGAATTAATGTTGAAAAACTGGAAGCACTATATTATTGTTTTCAGAACAAAAATATTTCTCAGAATTTTAAGGCATCCTTGTGAGTAGGGAAAATGGAAGGCTAGGGAAATGTTATAGCCGGAAACTAGCCACAATATATGGACTGAGATAACTCATTACTTCTGTTTGCTGTTTCTGCTTAAGCCTTGGTTATGCATCAGAATGTAAAAATATTTTTTAGGAAGCTTTTTATTTATATAAAGAATACATTGCTAAAGGGATTAACTATGACGCCAAATGTGCCCTTGACGTGGTAGACTTCTAAATGCCAGGCAAGAAGCGCTAAAAAGATGCACACCCAAGTCACCAAGGGGTCAAAGTAAGAAAAGGTATGCTATATGCACAAAAAAATAGGCAAACGTAGTTTGAAGAGAAAGAGGCAGTGAGTGAGTTGTGCGCCTTGATATTGCACCCAATACAATCTTCTTTCTTCCTCTCTATTCTGTCCAAATTCAGGTGACAAAAAGAGACTAAGGAGAAGAGAAAAGTGTAGTGAGTTATCCGTGAGCCTTGAACACTGGAAGTTATACCCTAAGTGTTCCACTTCCTTTAGTTTTGTTCCAGGCTTCAACTGCTTTAATAGTTGTTTTCTTTTCCGCCACTTGTTTACAAAGCCTAAAATACTAATAGCACAAAAATATCTTTTAAAAGAACTACTATTTTACTCTATTCTCTTAACTATAAAAGGCTGTGCTGGACTTTACTGGTCGAGTTTTATAGCTTCCTATTTTATCTCATCCCTAATTTTAAATTTCAGGGCTTGGGCTTATAAGCTGATTACTTAAAATTAGTAAGCCGGTAAGGCACCTCAGGCGCACACCTTTCACAAGAGAAAAGGTGCAAAAGGGGACTGTCTCTACAGAATCCATCGCCTCTCATAATGTGAAGATGCTGGACCATGATGGCTCTGAGGCAAGTGCCTTCGGTGACACTGGCGCACACACAATCAGTAATTATTAGAATTCATCATTTCACTCCTATTAAATTATCTGCTTCATATGCATTGTGATTTGGCATGAAGCAGATAATAAAGAACATAAATGGCTTAAACTTTCCATATCAAAGTAGTTTGCAGAAATCTCAATGTCGTAAAACTGTTACAAGTCCCACATCAAGAAAGCCTTAGCTCTCAAAAGGAGGCGTATTATTATAAGTCCCACGTTCTGGGGAGAATTGCCTACACAAGGAGGCTTATAAGTCTAAGAACGGCACCTACGTTATGGATAAATCTTATGGGATTGTTCTCCCTTTGGACTTAGGATCCTAAAATATGGCAATGAGTCCCATGTTGAGGCACCTTACCTGAGAAGGGTTTGAGCATACAAGGTTCCTCCCAAAGAACTAGTCTTTGGAGTAGGCTTACCTTTTAAATCTGTGCTCTGGCATTGGTGCTTTCATTGAGACAGGATGAAGCACAGGGGGGGCGAACTACAAGTTGGATTAAGTTGTGGGGTGAGAAACCATTCAGAATTCTGAAACTTAAGTGGAGCTGCGAGGGAGGAAAAAACTACGGTGGTGTCGGCAGCCGCAAACTCTCCTTTATTTGGGATACTGGGGAGCCTCGCCCAAAAAGGAGAGATCCTCTCACCACTCACCTAATGCATTGTCTTTTTTGAGATGGACTCTCCCTTTAGTAATTTACCCAATTCCGCTGAAAAGTTCAGCAGATAAAAGAGCGTACAATCCAATTCATTCTGATACATACACTCTATTCTCAACAAAAGTCAACAGAATTTACATGATCAAATATCAAATGCTTTGTGCATAAAAACAGCCATCTATTTTGGGTATAAAAAGCATTTAATCAATCACTCTTCCATTAAAACTACTCAAAGCTGTTACTTTACTCACTTTGAGAGAATCTGAAGCCTTCTTGAGCTCAATTTCCAGCTCCATCATCGTCGTAGCCTTACTTGACCTAATCACAGCCGCCAAGGCACGAATAGCCGCCACGGCTTCGGCCAAATCGGGCTGTTTCCGCCAGTTATTGAACTCATCGATCACGCTGAACGGCTTATCAGAATCCGGCGCCCTTACATCACTTGCCGAAATCACATTGCCATCAGGATTATGGTCGATAGCAGCCTGAGCCTGAGCAAGCCAGTCACTGGTAACAACGCCATGGTGTGCCGCCCTAGTCTGATAGTAAGCGGAAATGTTAGGGTTAGGGTTGGGGTTCTGAACGTTATCGGCCATGGAAGTCTGGGCAGCACTACCAGGAGGAGTGATTGAAAACGTGTCGGGCGCTAAAGCGGCGTCGTTTTGCTGCCTGTTGTCGAGAATAAAAGATGCTGATCTATACCACATTTATACGTGTAGGTATCTCGCAAGCGAGCGTGAGTAATCACTTTCTCGGGAATCTTTTTCCTGGAGAGAAAAGGAAGAGGAAAGAAGACAGCGAGTTTGCCGCAAAAAATATTGAAGGAATCAGATGCCTTATGAAAATGGAAGATTGGGAATCTGCAATTGCAAATCTGTGTTTAACAGAGAAAGCGAAGATAATGGTGTTTACTGTGTTCTATAGGCGAATGTCGATAAGCGTCTCCAGCGAAAACGACCTCGTTTCTAGCTTTCTCCTTGTTTTCCCCACCAGTTTTCTGACTTTCTCCGTTTAAATCTGAGAGTTCAAGTATGTATAATAAAAATTTTAAATATAACGGCGGGACTCTAAAAAAAATTAAATATAAACTTTTTACTAATTTTTGCTTCTATCTATGGTTGAACTTTTGCATATTAAAATATTTAGAATGTTTTTTTCTGTCTTTCTAATGGAAAAAAATTCTATTGCTAACCAAATAAAATATGAACAAAAAAAATTAATTTTAAATATTATATTTAAAGAATCTAATTATCTATCATAATACTGTATTTGAGAAATGATTTTAAATTAATACAGAACTCAGTTCTTGGGCACTCACAGTTTTTTAAAAAAAGTTTTTTATGAAAAAGGTCTCAGGGGCCACCTACACTCATAGCCCCTCTTCTCAAACAGCCCTCCCCTTTCTCCCTCCCTCGAAGCAAATGACGCCCCCTCATCTGTTTTTTTTTTTTTTTTAATCATACTTCATACACACATCTACACACAAAATTACAAATTATCAAGATTTTAAATATTTATAATATGCGTAAAAATTGATCAGGACTAATATTTTAGGTGTATGAAATAAGTATTATTTTACTAAAAAATAATACTTTAAAAAAAATAATTCAGATATTAGATAATAGTTTAGTGTATCAAACCTCTAGAAAAAGAACACTCCACCAAGATGCTAGATAATATTTTAGTATATTCAACTTCTAAAAAAATATTTTAGAATAATAAATAATATTTTAGCGTATATAACTTATGAAAAAAAATATATCAGAATGCTAGATCATACTTTAATATATCCAACTCTAGATAATAATTTAGCATCCTACTTCTGAAATAATTTATTTTACTGTGTGCATCATGTGGGTCAATAAGGACTATGATAAATTTCATAGAACATTTTTTGGGTCTTTGGTCCTTTTTTTTTGGTTTTAGATTTTTGGGCTTCGGTCCACTATTAAAAACAAGAATGTTTACGTGTTTTTATTTGTTTCAAGATTTTATTCCCCTCTAGCCGCATACTTAATATTAATATTATTTAAAAAAAATAAAATTTTATTTTATTCTTAAATTGAATGTGAGTTCAATCTATTTTTAAAAATTTTTATAATAAAAAAAAGATTTTATTTCCTTTATTTTTGGATCATAGTAGATCATAGATGAATTTAATCTATTTTTAAATTTTTTTATAAAAAAAATAAGAAAAAGAAAGATTTTATTCTAAGAAAGAAGGGCAAGATGAAATATAAAAAGTGATTGTATAACTCCAGATAAGAAGTAGTTTTTGGTTTCAATCTCAACTCCTCTCTATTAGCATAGACGAGCCTGTGATCTTGATAATTCAAAAACAAAAATTATATATGAATGGTCAAGTTTTACTCTCTCTCTGTTTTTTTTTTATCGTTATGATTGCTTTCAAAAATTAATAAATAGTTAAGATTTTATTTTATGTCCTTTAATTCAAATTGAAAATATAAAAAAAATTATATAAAGCAATACTTTTTTTACTTGATTCTAAATGTAAAAATTAAATAATTAATTTATAAATATGAAAAAAATATATACAATTAATAGAAATAATTTGAGAAAATTATAAATTTAAAATATAATTTTATAAATTTATATTTTATATTTAAGATTAAGCTAAATTTCCCAACACTTTAATATAGGAGGAGTATATAAAATGATATGTAAACAGTTTATTAAATAGTGTTAGGAAAAACTGAAACAGAGGTGATAATCAGCGATAATAATGTTGAGGAATAATTGATTGTTTTTTAATGGGAGATTTTTGCCCAAATAATTATAATATAGTTGATCGATGATTCTCCAGCTGGCATGTCGTGAGAACCACAGGGGATGTCTGATGGATCAATGCCACACAAGAAGGAAGAATATTTTTTATATATATAAAAAATTTAAAAAAAAATTAAACTTAGTCACAAATTTAAATATAAACTGAAATCTCTATTTTTTCTAAACGATATTAATGTCAGATAGGATGAACTGTTTATTACCCTCAAATATAGATTTAAATACTCAACAGTTAATATATCTTTTAAAATAATTATTAAAATTATAATAAAATAATAATTTTTAAGATTTAAATATATTTTAAATAATTATTTCTATTATTTCACTGGCTGAACCCTGCTATGAGTAAAAAAGAAGAATAATAAAATAAGAGTGATGAGGTGGGCAGATAAAGATGTAACCACAAGAAGTGACCAACCTAAAGCATTGAGATCATGTCTTTTTTTTTTTTTTTTCTTTTGCAAATAATAATAATGAAACTCCCGACCAGCGAAGCTCCAATGACATACAAGCGACAGATCATTGAAGCTCTAACGATGGATCAGCCATGGTTGACGGAGGCACAAGGCGATGAACCCTCAGAGCTCGACAGAAGGGCAGTGAAGGAGGAGTTAGATGTTTCATTTTGATGTCGATAATTATTATTTTTATCTAAAAATTATTCTTATAAATTTATCTAAAAGTATAGTTTATATCAAAAAATATTTATAAATATTTAAAATTATTTATTTAATTTTTTTTAAAATTTTAAAGGTATGAATTTGTTGAAATCCAAACACACAATAATAACAACAACAATGGAGTCTCTCTCCAAATCACCGACTTCACGAGATTGCGTTATTTTCAGTGTCTTCTTTAGAGGATTTGAAAATCTAAGTTCATCACGAAAGAAGAGGGGGAAAAAATGGCAGGAACAGCTGGAAATGATGGTTTTTGCTATCAAATCTTCTTGTTGCTTTTCTTATACCCACACAAAGTCCAACTGTTGCTTTCTCCGTGTAACTTCGCTACCTGATTCATTACTTCTTCGAGTCCATATTTCTAAAATTATAAATACTTTTTTTTTAAAAAAAAAATCTTATTTAATGTCAAACACTTGATGGATGGAGTTTCCGCACTATTTCTGGTATGGATCTATTATGTATTTTTTTTTTAATTTATTCCATTTTCAAATAAAATTAACAACTTAACCGTTTCTAAGTTCTGATAGAATGGTTAAATATGCCTTATTAAAAAAATAAAGAAAAGATGTAACATGTAATTGTTAAATTCGGAACCAAGGATATCTCTTTTCAAATCAATCCCTAATTTAAATCTACTGTCAGTTAAACGTGTGAAGGATTGAATTAGAGAGTTGGAAAAATAAAAAAAAAAATGGATTAGGGGTATATATGAAAATATACTATAATACTTCTTAGAATTAGGATAAGGGCACTATAGAAATGAACCATGATTATAGAAAAATAGGCTACTATTTATTATATATAAAATAGACTATATATATGGCTTAATCTATTAAGCCTAAGTCATAATTATTTAAAGCCAAAATCTACGAAATTTAAATTTAACTTTCTCAAAGTTTTAACTTTTTATATTAAAACCCTGCAGTTACTTTTGCCATTAAGTTATTGCCATGTTCATCGTGATGAAGATTACACGGCATTTGACATGAATTAAGAAATCTAGGCTATAATAGATATATATTTACTTACTTTAAGAATATAATCAAAATATAATAATTTAATATATTTTAATCTTAATTAGCTAGTGACTTATTTAAAATAATTTATATTTAATTTTATTTTTAAGAACATATAAATCTTTTAATTTAATTTAAATGAGTTTTTATTTGTTTAAATTAAAATATTTATTTTTTAAATAAAATTAATTGTATATTTTTTTAAATAAGTTATTAGTGGAGTTGTTGTATATTTTGATTTAATAGAATCAAGATGATATAGTATTATTGAAGTATGTGTGTTTTTGTTAATCTATTAAATATAAGTTTTAAAAGCTTTTTTGAGTAAAATCTTAATTTAGAGAAATTTTAAAATACATAGTTATATTTGTTCAAAAAGATTTTTAGACTAAACTATAATTTAAAACTAAAATTTTAGATAAACTATTGAGACTAATTTATGGAACAGTAAAATAGGTTATGGACTAACAATTTACTATTTTACCTATATTTTTTCTTATACCCTCTATTCTTACTCTTTTACACCTCTCTTCTTTCTCCATTCTCATATATTTAATAATCATACACTTTCTAGTAATTTTTCAATTAAAAAATCTTTCTAGTAACAACTATCCAAACACTAATTTATTCATAACTATTATTTTTTTCATGAACTATAATTTAAAAATATTTTTTTAAAAACTGCTCAAAAATTATTTTTTTATAAGTTATTTTTTAAACTCTTATATAAATATGCCTTATGTAAATATTTCTTGGCTATATAATATACAAAATCTATTAAACTATAAGCTAGTTGTATACGTATTACTGAAATTTAATTCAGATTAAACATCCTCATTAATCTAGCATGGTATTTTTTGTTAGTCACTTAATCGCAAAAATAACAACAACAGGTTTAATGCTAAAAATTAAAACTTATAGTGGATTTTTTTGGTACCTATTTAAAAAGAAAAAAAATTATAATTTTAAAAGAGTTTTTAATTCAAATATTAATTTAAATAAATTTTAAAATAAATAGTCAAATTTATCTAAATAATTTTTTTGATTAAAGTATAGTTTAAAATTAATATTTTTTATAAATTTATGATATTAACTTTTAAAACAGCAAAATAACTTATAAATTATCAAATTTTTATTTTATTTTTATTTTTTACACCCTCTCTAATATCTCTTCTTTACTATATTTCTTCTCCCATCTCTCATATTTTTAATAAAATTATATAATTTTTAATAATTTTTTAGTTATAAAATTTTTTATGATAATAATTATTCAAATATTTTTTTTATAAAATTTTCTCTAAAAATATCTTTTTAAAAGTTATCAAAATATTTTTGTGGATTTTAGCCTATATTTAAATATGTAAAGTGTAAACCTCAAATATTTGTAGTTAAAAATTTCCCATTTGTTCCAATACTTGATGAATTCCAAGTTCCAACAACTTGGGATCATAGAGCTGAATCCCCATCGTAAAATGATGCCTAAATATATTGTAAATATTATTATATTATGATATTTCAGAGATTACTTATATGGACCCAAAATCAGAGACATCATTTGACAAAGAAAGGAAAACCTTAACAAGTTACTATTATTGGGCAGACCCAAAAATGTAATAAATAAATAAATAAATGAGGGCGCTCTTTCTCCTCGAGAACTTCAAAGCCGGTTTTCCTAATGTCTGGGGTCAACCACGGTTGAGTCGAACCGCGGTTCACGGCTTGTACGCGCTTTTGGCAATTGGATAAATAATAATAATATTGGTAGATAATCTAAGGAACAAACGGCGATTTTTCTCCAATCGGCGATTAGAAAAATTCCACTTGTGTAATGGACTAATGTTTCCACAGCACATGCCTCGCCTCCAAATTTGTCAAACATGCGTGTAATTATTTAATATTTTTATTATTATACAATTTAAATATAAACGTTTAGAAATTTTTACCACAATCAAGTCAGCATCCTGACTTAATATGCTATAATAATTTTGTGTCTAATTATCTGACTATTGCCGTTATTCTTATTATTTGGTAGATATCAACTTAATACATAGGAGTTAAATATTTATGATCAGATTAACTGTTGATTAAGAAAAAATTAACTTTTTGAAAAAGTTATTTGTACAAACTCAAAATAAAAAAAAAAATTACTTATGATTCAAAATTGGAAAAGTTACAAAACACTTGATAGACAGACACGTGAACCTTTTGATTAAGGATTTATACAGATTAATCCAAATTATATAATAGCAGAAATATTGGATTCTAATTTAATTCTCTCGTTCAATAAAATATTTAATATTGAATAAATTATCAACATAATTGGTAATTATTTTAAAGAAATCATGAATGGTGTAATGAGTGATTCTCTTCGCCTTTTTAAATGTTTTAATGTATATATCACGATGGATGATTAATATTTGATATACATGGCAAAAAAAAAAAAAAAGCATTCATATGAATTTTTATAAACCAGGTGTGAATTGAAATCTGAAATTAATTAATTTTTTTCAGATTCGCGGCATGCAGACACGTTCCCAAGTCGCAATCTGGGTCACAATAAAGAATAGGAGGCGAGAACCAAAAAAAAAAAAAAACTAGTAGCTTTGAAAGCGACAAGATAAAAGAAGAGGATCAAAACCATTACGACTAAATTTGTGCCATGGACAATTTCAGCATCAGGGGTTTTATAATTCTTAGTCTAAATCTCTAATCTCTAATTAGTTTATTCTTGGAAGGAGGTGTTTCGAGAATGGTCATGATCCATAATTGAAGTTCATGATGATTGATTCTGAAACGGCTCGTTTCTCGCTCGCTGTTCGCTTCTCTGATTTCCCCTGTACCTTACCCTCTGTCTCTCTGGTTCCCGTCTCTGTTTGAGCTTTTTCCTGTGAAGGGTCTGTGTTTAGTGGGCGACACAAATATTGTTTTGCGCCCATTAGTTTAAACTGAAGAAGGTCTTGTATATCGATTATTGGGAATCTAATCATCATTCCGTAACTCTGCTTGAAATATCAGTTTGATCAACAGGACATCGGGAGCGAGTTTGATTGGTAAATTTCTTGACAAGAATTCATGCGCAATGATACGGAAAAACATTTCATGCATGTTTGAGCTTTTAACTTAAATTCAGTGATTTTGCGTCAATCGTTTAATTTGTTATTGTTTGTTTGATCGCAATAGTTTGGCTGTTGTCTATTTTCTATGGTGTTGATAAATTTGTTATCAGAGTTGGTTGGGCTGAAAGAGGAGTAGAATTTTGTTTACTGAGGTGACTATTGGTTTTTCAAATGGTTGAATAGTTTAAGACGTTTCAATTTGGACTGAGGGTAAGCCAAAATCTTCTCCAACGATATTGGGTATTGTTCGTGGATATAGAAAATTGAATTTTGGATTCATTGGGATTTCCTTTGAAGTTTTGGTGGCTGTTACTTAAGATCTTCAGGATTGAATTCATTCCTGTTCAGTTTCTAGGTCTTGAATGTGGTTGAATCTTATAGCCAAAACATGGTGTAAAAGGAATGGGCAATATAGTAAATGGGCTTGTCATAATGAACAGAGAAGCAGGATTATTTGTCAATGGATGCTCCAGAGAATACTTTCTCTGAGATTGTCAGTATCATCAAGTCTTGGAATCCCTGGAAACCTGAGCCAAATAACGTGTCAAAGGTTTTCTGGATGCCGGACCAGAGTTGCAGGGTATGTTATCAGTGTGATTCACAGTTCAACCTAATTAATCGCAGACATCATTGTCGTCTTTGTGGACGCATTTTCTGTGCCAAGTGTACAACAAACTCAGTTCCAGCTCCAGCTAGCTGCCAAAGGAATCCTTGGGAAGAGTGGGAAAAGGTTCGGGTTTGTGATTATTGTTACGAGCAATGGGAGCAGGGCACAGTTGCTTCTGAGAAAGAGATTCAGGTTTCCATTCAGGATCACAGTGCTTCCCTGTCAACTTCAAGCTCAACCAGCATCAATTCATTTGGAACTGCTAATAATAGTACAACCACTTTTTGCTCCGCTTCTTATTCCATTGATCCTTGTCAACAAACACAGCAGAGTTCTGATCTGAACCTGCATCATTCATCCATGAAAGGTGAAGGCATTGATAAGGAAGGTGTATCAGCATTAAGAAGGTGCAATGATCATGAAGCAGACTTGGGGAATGCATCAGATAATCAATATGGATTCTCAATGTTAAGGTATATTAATCTTTCTTAGGTTCACTGGTGGAGATCATTTTCATGTGGTCACTTATCCTCATCTTTCTTGGGAAAACTATATTAGGTGTCTACACTTTAACCAAATTTTTAATTTGGTAACTGTGTATTTTTCTCTCTTAATTAAATCATTTAATTTTACTCTATTAGCACAATTAACCATGTAACTTTGTTCTGTTAGCACCATTAGCCCCTGTACAGGAGTTAATGATGTTAACAAAGCAAAATTAAAGATTTAAGTTAAGAGAAAAAAAATACACAGGTACCAACTTAAAAATTTAAGGACGACTTCTAATATAATTTTCTCATCTTTCTTTACAGACATACTTCATGTCATTTGTGTTTGCATATTTAATTGATCGTATCTTTCCTTCTATCCATGTAAAATTCAAAGACAGAATTATAGTTGTATATGTATAATAATTACATATTAATGGAATTAAGTTGGATGGGCTGGTAACATAAGGATATATTTGTGATAGATTTCAAATAAAATATCTATTACTTGCATTCACCACCAACGTGCAGCTTTGTATTTAACAAGTATTTATTTGAGTGGAGCTGCTTTTAAAAAAGAGAAAAACATGTATTAATTTATTTATATTTTCATGTATTATTTACTTTTGTCTTGCCTCAGGACTGATGATGAGGAAGAAGACTACAGTGCTTACAAACCAGATTTTGAAATGAGGAATTATCCTCATTTGAATGGTTACTATGATCAAGTTAAATTAAATGCGATAAGCAACATGGATGGCTCACAAAACCTGCATTCTGATGGAGACAACTGCAACAATTCAAGACACCAAAGTTTTGAAGCACAGGCTTTGGAAGAATATCCAGCCATTGGAAAACATGAAGATGAACATGATATTGGTGATGAAAGTGAAGTACCTTCGTCTTTTTATGTTTCAGAGGATGTTGATGTTGAACCTGTCGATTTTGAAAATAATGGGCTTCTCTGGCTCCCTCCGGAGCCAGAAACTGAAGAAGATGATCAAGAAGCTAGTTTATTTGATGATGATGATGATGGGGATGGTGATGTGAATGCCACAGGAGAGTGGGGGTACTCACGTTCTTCAAGTAGTTTTGGAAGTGGGGAGTATCGCCATAGGGATAGGTTAAGTGAAGAGCACAAGAAAGCCCTGAAGAATGCAGTTGGTGGGCATTTTAGGGCTTTGATAACTCAGCTATTAAAGGTTGAGAACCTTCCTGTTGAAGAACATAACACAAATAGTTGGTTGGAGATCGTCACATCTCTGTCTTGGGAGGCTGCTTCTTTACTTAAACCAGATACGAGCCAAAGTGGAGGAATGGATCCTGGTGGATATGTGAAAGTGAAATGCATAGCAAATGGGAATCCCTGGGAAAGGTAAATGCTACAATCTATACGATTATTCATGTTTAATGACATTTGGTGATGTTTCATGTACTTCTAAATCAATTCATAATCTGGATGTCATCTGGTAGTGGGTTTCAATATATCAAAAGATGGAAACTATCCTCAGGTCACGTGCATATAAATAGGAAGGCGCCCAAATTGTGTCTTGGTGTGGAAAAAAAAACCTTCCATGAATCAGTTAAACTAAAATATTATGGAGAAACATTTACTTCATTCACAGATTTCTTGTTTCTTGTGTGCTTTCCTTGTAAGCGTGGTTGTAGTTTGGATTGATTATAACTCTCCCCTGCTGCATTTTTTGGACTTTTATTATGTTTTTATGATTGTCATTCATGGATGTTGCAATCTTTTGAGGGAAAAAATGAATCATGGGAGACTGACATAACTTGCAGAATAATAGTCAGGAATCTTCATCAGGTATTAGGGGATTAAAATTGAAAAAATCAGATGACTGAAATTTTATGATTTGTATAGTCTGTGGCCTGATATACATTTAGCATGGCATAAGACATGGAAGAAGTGTGATGAGATCAAACAGAGACTGGTCTATTGAATCTGAAAGCCACAAAGTTTTCACTGTTATGCACTATCATGTATCTTTCCCTTTCTTTATCCTGTAATGTGGGATGAGGAATTAATAACAACTTGGGAATCAAGTTATTTCTTACTTTTGTTGCTGAATCCTTACAAAAAGGCTAACTTGAAATTTAATTTGATCTCTTCTCATTTTAAGGCTTGTTTGTTTAAGTTCAAAAAAAAGTGATTTTAATTAAGCTAAACTTGAAACAACCATCACTTGATTAGCTTGAAAATATATGTTCTCACCTTATTTTGATAAGCTACTTGGATTAGCTTTTTAAAATAATCACTTTCTGAAAAAGTGTTTTTTTTTATGTCTTTTATTGTCTTAAAGATTTTATGAGTTTAGCTAAACAACCATCACACTTTTAAATAATTTGAAAATCATTTTTTAAGCTTAAACAAACATGCCCTTAATGTTGATCACTAGCTCTTACATCATAACTTGTAATAGATTAGTAGACCGTACCATGGATCAAAAGGAACTTTCAATTGTTTCAGTCTCATTTCTCTTTTACCTTATTGGTTGGATTTTATAATCTTCCAGTGTTGTGGTTAAAGGAGTAGTTTGTAAGAAAAATGTGGCTCATCGGCGTATGACATCCAAAGTAGACAAACCTCGCTTGTTGATCCTTGGAGGAGCTCTTGAGTACCAGCGTGTTACCAACCTTTTATCCAGTGTAGATACACTGTTGCAGCAGGTTGTGATAGTTCACCATTTTGTTAGTTTAGTCTGGCACTTGGTTGGCAGTGCACAGACTGATGTGCGTACTACTTTACACAGATTTGAGTTTATGTTGATGGGTTTTCCCTCGTGTTATCTAGGAAATGGACCATCTCAAGATGGCAGTGGCCAAAATAGCTGCACACAATCCTGATGTCCTTTTGGTAGAGAAATCAGTTTCTCGATATGCACAAGAATATCTTCTTGGGAAAAACATATCTCTGGTTCTCAATGTCAAGAGGCCACTTTTGGAGCGTATAGCACGCTGTGCAGGTGCTCAAATAGCTCCTTCAATTGATCATCTCTCTTCACCAAAGTTGGGCCACTGTGAGAAGTTTCGTGTAGAAAAGTTTCTTGAAGACCATGGTGGTGCTAGTCAGGATGGGAAGAAAACTGTCAAGACATTGATGTTTTTTGAAGGCTGTCCAAAACCATTGGGTTGCACGGTAAGTCCTATATATGGATGATTGCAATGTGATATTACCAACAATTAAGAGAATTTGTGGGATGCTAAACATAACTCAGATAATTCATGTGTCAATATAGATATAGCTGCCATGCTTTCCGTTTTCTTTTGAATAATTTATGCAATAGAATGTAATCTTACCTGTTTTGCTATTGTTTATATGTCATTTCTTATAGCCCAGCAGTATCTGAATTCTTGTGGGAAATGTTCACTTACATCATTAATTTCTGCTCTGGCAGATTTTACTAAGAGGTGCTGATAAAGATGAATTGAAGAAGATAAAGCATGTGGTTCAGTATGGATTTTTTGCTGCTTACAATTTGGCTCTGGAAACATCTTTTCTTGCTGATGAAAGAGCCTCCTTGCCAGAACTTCCATTGAGAAGTCCAATAAATGTGGCACTTCCAGATAGTCCGCCAAACATAGATAGGTCCATCTCAACAGTGCCTGGCTTCACCATTTCTGGCAATGAAAAGTCTCAGGAGCCTAGACCTAACACTCAACCACAGAGACCCCAAGGTGGTACAGTTGCTGATTTAGCCTCATTGGTCTGCAGAACAGAACCCTTTTTATCTTGTGACCCTTCTCAATCTAAGCAACTCAGTTCATCAAGTATTAGTCACTCAATTGCTTCTTACTCGTCTGCCACTCTTTCAGGAAATACAACTTCAGATTCTTATGACAAAACCCTTCTTCCTTGTAAAGAAAGAAATGAAGGGGATTGCAAAATATCTCTAGTGCCTGAAAATTCTGTGATGAGAAACTCCTTTTCAGTCATGGATGATCATACTAATGAAAATGGCTGTACGGGCACTCCTCAAAATGGCCACAGTGAAGCCTGCAAGAGCCAACTAAGTGATTCAGAGCTGCTATCTCCAACAGATGTTCAAAACCATTCCAAGGGGCAAGAGATCATGAATGAAGAGCCAGTACCTCTAAAAGAAGAGTTCTCTAAATCACTTTCGGACCATCAAAGCATTTTAGTGTCTGTGTCCTCCCGGTGTGTATGGAAAGGAACTGAATGTGAGAAGTCCCATCTATTTCGAATTAAATATTATGGCAACTTTGATAAACCCTTGGGTCGTTTTCTGCGGGATCATTTATTTGATCAGGTTGGTTTTTAATCCATGAATAATTGTGATTGCCTTTGTTATTAAATATAATGCAATCATTCTGAAACATGTAAACTGCATTGTTGTTCAGAGCTATAGATGCAGTTCTTGTGAAATGCCTTCAGAAGCACATGTCCAATGTTATACTCATCGTCAGGGAACCCTCACCATATCAGTTAAAAAATTATCCGAAATTATGCTACCTGGTGAAAGGGAGGGAAAGATCTGGATGTGGCACCGATGCTTGCGGTGTCCAAGAGTCAATGGTTATCCTCCTGCTACACAGAGGATAATAATGTCTGATGCTGCTTGGGGTTTATCATTTGGGAAATTTTTGGAGCTCAGTTTCTCAAACCATGCTGCAGCAAGCAGGGTGGCAAGCTGTGGCCACTCTCTACACAGAGATAGTCTTCGTTTTTATGGGTGATTATCATCTTTTTCTTTCTCATATATGAATTATATCAATATCTGGCCCAAGTTTGAGCTTTTTAAACATGTGTAAAGTAAGACTAAGTGTGTGGCTTTTGTGAATAACCAATGTTTGAACTGAATATCCCTTTTGGTTAATGACTATCCTGATTGAGAGTTTTACTAGATGCAGTCTTTGGTAACCTTTTAGAGCTCCATCTAGGTTTGATACATTTTTTGTGAAAATAATTCTTGCTTGTGTTATTATGGCCATTCAAGAGTACAATTTTTCTTTAGCCTAACGCTGTGTTTGGTACGGGGTTTTTAGAGGGGGAGGGTAGCAACTCTACCCTTGTTTGGTTTATAAATTTTTTAAAGGATGGAGGGAAGATGCTCCCTCCCCTTGTTTGGATTAAATATTTTTATAGAGGGACTCCCCTCCTTCCTTCCTAGCCTCCCCTCCAAAAATGTGGTTTTAGGAGGGGAGATGAGAGAGATTTTTTTTTTTTACAATATTAACCTTAATAAAATTATATAATTTCTCCTTTATCCTTCATATTTTATAACCTTGTACCCGTTATGCTGTTCTCTCCCATGCCTTCTCATTGGAACATAGATTTTAATCAAGTGTTTCTTTTATCTGGTAGCTTATTTCACTATATTTCGATGGGTTTTAATTTTTTGTTTTTGTTTTCAAGGTTATATTCATATAATTCTGTTATATATATTCAAATTACTTTTTGAGATATAGGACTACAGTAGCAATGCTAGATTTTTTACTTGGTTATTTTTATTAATAATTAGACCCATGACAATACAACTATGGCAAGTAATCTATTTAAATTTTATAGGGTTAAAATATTCAATTTTTTATTAGCTCCCCTCCCTTCCCTACCCAAGCCAAACAAGAAATCATTAAAATCTCTCCCTCCCTTCCCCACCAATCAATCCAAACAAGGGATGATTAAAATCCCTTCCTTCCCCACCCCTTCCCTCCCCTTCATTAAAAGCCCTCCCCTCCTCTCCGCTCTGTCGAGCCAAACACAGCGCAAGGGTATTTCAAATGGTGAGATTCATTAGTTCATTAAACTCATACTTTTTGTTATCTCTTTGTGCTGTGATTTTTCATGTGCAGATTTGGGAATATGGTTGCTTGCTTTCGGTATGCATCAATTGACCTTCATTCTGTATACCTTCCTCCACACCAACTGGTTTTTGACAATGGGATTAAGGAGTGGATTCAGAAAGAAACAGATGAGGTTTCAATATTAACTGTCTTAGATCTTAAAATTGGTTGTGATAAGCGACCTAATTTCTTGTTGTAACAGGTGATTAACCGGGCAGAGCTTTTATTTTCTGAAGTGCTTAATGCTCTTAGTCAAATTGGAGAAAAAAGATCTAGTTCAGTGCCTGTTAGTAGCAGCCTTAAAACATTGGAATATAGACGCCAAGTTGCTGAACTGGAAGGAATGTTGCAAAAAGAGAAAGCAGAATTTGAGGTGAGGCCTCCAGTTATAAATACGTGAATTTAAAGGCTTGCTCAGGACCTTGTCTAATAGTGAACTTTATTATCACTAGTTTGTGTAAATGATGGAACCCCAGCAAATGCTCCAGAAATTTATGTGAAAAAATGCCACACCTAACAGAATTAAAACAGAAAAAAGAAGCAATCAACCAGTATGGTAAAATACTGTAGCAAAATCATACAATAGGTGATAGTTCTAAGCCTTCAAGATGCTAGCAATTTCCCAACAAAACCATCTCAAAAGTCTTCTGTCTTCTTACCCTTAACAGAACTGCCCAACCCATAACTACCTTTCACAGCTATTGCCTACATCGTCTGCTTAGTCCTTGTAGAATATCCCTTAACCACTGGTGCCCATCTGTATATAAGAGCAAATTGGATCAGCTTACTTTCTTCTACAAACAAGTTGGTAGAAATATATTAAACTCCTACAGAAGAGAAAAGAAAGACAATATATAAAACTTTTGAGAATTATAAATTTGCACTTTGTCTCATTTTTCCATTTGCTTTGAGATTAATGAGACTGTCTCTGCCTTGTGCTTGAAGTGCAAAGGAAAGGGAACGGGGCTGATCAAATGGAATTGGAAATGTATTAATTTTATACATGATGTCTTATCAAGTTCATTTTCAACATTTGCTTTCCCCCAACTTGCAAAAGCACATCCCTGGTATCTGTTAATATGTTTTCCCCTTGTCATTATTTTCTTGTTTTTTCTTTGGTTGCACATGTTAACTGAAACCTCCTTATTATTTTGGGATTCTATATTACTATGCTGTCCGTGTTTTTTGTCATCTGCAATTTTATCCCAGCTTTCAAATTACAGAAGTTTTATTTAATTTTTTATTATTATTGGAGCAACATATAAATACCATATACTTGACAGTCTGTATTTTCTCTTTTCTTTCTTTCCTTCCTTTTCTTTTTCATTTTTTGTTCTCATAGGAGGAACTTCAAAAATATTTGAATCACGAAAAGGGAAAGGACCAACCGGGGATTGACATTCTTGAAATCTATCGTTTAAGGAGACAGTTACTTTTCCAATCTATTGTGTGGGACCGCCGCCTTGACCATGCAGCCAAGTTAGTTAATACCAGCAAGCAAAGTGGTTCAAGCGGTCCAGTTTCAGAGGACAAGGAGAGTCACATTACGGAAAACCAGAATAGTGATGCCCTTATGCTAGAAAGAGGCTACAATGGCGACGACTTTATATTTTTGGGCTCAAAGCCTAATGGTAACCCTGACCTGGGTAGAGGAGTCGATAACAACATTTCCCAGTCTGATGTATTTCATGAAGAATTTGACGCAGCCAAAAGTTCTAAATATGAGAAAGAGGGCCAACCTTATCGTTCTACCAGTGATTCCATAAATGCTCAATCAGACCATTCAGACCTTGGCTTAGGTGTTTTCAGAACCCTCTCTGATGGGCAACTTCTTAACATGCCTAGCCTATCCGATACCCTTGATGCAAAATGGACTGGCGAAAACCACTTAGGATCTGTATTACCAAAGGATATTACTTCTTTTACTCCCGATACAACTGCAGCTGATTCTTTGATTACCAATAGAAAGAGTGAAGCATCCAGTCTAGAGAATCATGCACAAGACCAGAATGAGTCCAAAAGTATTTTTTCTGCTTCTAAGAGCCTTGATAATGTGGAAGATTCTTTAAGCTGGTTAGCAATGCCCTTTTTAAACTTATACCCTTCATTTGACATGAACTTTTTAGGCAGTGCATATAAGTTTGATACTCTAGATGAGCATCCTGTTTATGTATCGTCATCCTTCTGGAAGCTAGAACTCCAACGTGGGGCAAGGCTGCTTCTGCCGATTGGTGTTAATGACACTGTAATTCCAGTATATGATGATGAACCCACAAGTATAATATCCTATGCCTTAATGTCACGGGACTACCATGTCCAATTGATGGATGATGAAGAAAGACTAAAAGATGGGAGTGACTCCAAGCCGTCATCATACGTTTCTGACTTAAGCAACTTCCAAGCATTTCATTCTGCTGATGATTCAACTTTTCAATTTCTGAAAAGTTTGGCATTAACAGATGACATGAAAACATCGATGTCTGGGTCTCGGAATTCATCAACGTTGGATCTTCTTTTACATACGAAGTCTATGCATATTAAGGTTTCCTTTGGAGACGATGGTCCCCTTGGGAAAGTGAAACATACCGTGACTTGTTACTATGCCAAGTGGTTTGAAGCCTTAAGAAGAGTTTGTTGTTCTTCAGAGCTAGACTATATAAGGTCTCTGAGTCGGTGTAAGAAATGGGGAGCTCAGGGAGGAAAGAGCAATGTATTCTTCGCAAAAACTTTGGATGATCGATTTATCATCAAACAAGTCACAAAAACAGAGCTTGAATCATTTATTAAATTTGCTCCTGAATACTTCAAGTACCTTTCTGAATCAATACACTCAAGAAGCCCAACGTGTCTGGCAAAGATTCTTGGGATATACCAGGTACTTGTCCTTAGAGCCTTAAATCTTGAACCTCCTAAGTAATTGTTTTTATAGGATTAATTGAATACTTGCAAGTCTAAGGTTTGAGATGAAACTTTATTGGGCATCAAGAAGGACATATTAGGTTAGCCTGGTTAATGACACAAGGGTTAATGCCCTTTAATCTTTTCTAAGGTTTTTTAATAAACAAATACGTCACATGTAACAGCGCACCAGTACAGATTATCTTTTTCTTTGTTTTTAAATCATGCGGAATGGAGAATATGAATGAATCCTTCATATAGAAGTAGGCAACAAAATTGTGATTTACTTTATCAAAGTTTGAAGGTTACATTGCTCAATTAAATTCTTAAGACGTAGTAGTAGAGGTTTTTTTTCTTTTCCTTATGGTTTAATGAAAATGCCAGTGTAAACTTGGGTTTATCTTGTAAAGGTCAAGTCAAAGCATCCTAAAGGAGGGAGAGAATCAAGGATGGACGTTCTGGTTATGGAGAATCTTCTATTCAGGAGGACTGTGACACGGCTCTATGATCTCAAAGGATCTGCCAGGTCTCGGTATAATCCAGATTCTAGTGGGAGTAACAAAGTTCTGCTGGATCAGAACTTGATTGAATCAATGCCAACTTCTCCCATTTTTGTGAGCAACAAGGGTAAACGAGTGTTGGAGAGAGCTGTCTGGAATGACACTGCTTTCCTTGCTGTAAGTGTCAAAACTTTATATCTCTGATGTTCTTCCTTCTCTATATCGTCTCTTTTCCCTTGCATATTGCGAATAATTGAATACCCATTTTTCATGTACATTTTCCTGTTATTCTGCAGTCAATTGATGTAATGGATTACTCATTACTTCTTGGGGTGGATGATGAGAAACATGAGTTAGTTCTTGGAATCATAGACTTCATGAGACAGTATACCTGGGACAAGCATCTTGAAACATGGGTTAAAGCTTCTGGCATTTTGGGAGGATCCAAAGACTCTCCTCCAACTGTGATATCTCCTAAGCAATATAAGAAAAGGTTCAGGAAAGCGATGACCACTTATTTTCTCATGCTTCCAGATCAGTGGCCTCCTGCACCTGATAACTCCCATTCTGATGTATATGAAGAGAATACACAACCCAAGAATTCACCAAAAATTATCCCTTGATGCTTTGTTACTCTAAATTTTTTCTTCCTGTCTGGTAAATTAGCTACCCCATATAATTTTCTTTTTCTCTCTCTTCTTTTCCCCACCTTTAATTTACACAGGAATTTTGTTTCTTTCCTCTGTAATATTGTCGGTGAAACATTTGTGAATTACTTGTTGGAAGTTAAACAAAGAAAAGTCTGTTAGAAAATACAGGATGCTTGTGTGGGATTGAAGTATTTGATGCCCTCTGGATGAAACTCTGTACAAAAAGTTTTTAGTCATGTATTTAGCACCACAATTTGTACATCACTTAAATTTGTTTGGATAATCAGTTTACACTATTTTCAGATCTCCGCTCTGCTTTCAAGCCTTTAATAGACAATTATCCTTGTATTAGACGTTTTGGAAATTTATTTTCATATTCTTTTCCTCAAATAGTTGTTCAATTATTTCAGCAACAAAATGGTAATATCACTCTTAATTATTGCCATCACATTTCTTCATTATTAATAATTATATATATAAATGAGAATTAACACATATAATAAAAAATATATTTGTATCTTATAAAAATATGAATTTAATTTTTGTTATTATTGTAAGTATTTTTTAAATAGATAATTTTATAAATTTTTTTATAAATATTTTTTAAATTATAAAATTATATTAATTTTAATAAACGACTGATATTAGATTCATCTCAATTTGTAAACTTAAAAAAGAAAAGTAATCATGTATGTGACTAAACAATTTTTCCCGTCAAAGTAGGGTCACTAGACCCGTGATTAGACAAAAGTAAACAAGCAAAAAGGGTATCTTCAGCATCAATCATCCGTAATGTGAAGACATTTGTTGTTTGGAATATTAGGGAACAATAATATATCTTATCTTATTAAATAAAAATAAAATGGGCTATATAACTCACAACATACCATTAAATCTTTAATAGTTTATGGTTAAATCATATCTAATAATTTTATTAAATATTTTCTTACTTTACCCATTTTCAAATAATTATATATTATTTGATTTATCTTATTCATTAACACTTTCAGTTGCCTTCTTGAAATATTATTAAGAAAAAAAGGGGAAATTGGGGATAAGTACTGATAGGAAGTCAAAGGGCAATTCTATGAAGCAGACCAAGAGGTATCATGCATGGTATTAAAAGGGGCCTGTGGATAGAGACAAACAAAGGACCCTATTCAAAAAGCCTCGGAATTAAATCATTTTACTTTTATTTTCTATGTAATTTTATTATTTCAAAGGGTCATTTTGTATTTAGTAGATTATTAGGAAGATTCGATCATCATTTAGATATTTTGAATTATTCTAATGACCTTTTTTTAAAAAATTTGTTAGTAGCTAATCGTTTAGGATATTATTCTAGAGATATGAGTTGCTAATATGGATCTCAAGGATATTATTTATTATCTTATTATTAAATTTTTGATTTAATTTATATGGCATTTTATCTTCAAAATATTTAGAATATTTTTAAATCTTTAGAGTTATTAGGATTAAGAAGTTTATCTATATTTAAAAAGTTGTATTCAGTTATGGGGAGATTATGAATAATAATTTGTTTTGCAAGTATTTACTTATGTTTTTGTATTCTTGGTAGAATATGTTAAGGTTACAAGAGTCCGATCAACTCTTATGGAGCCATTTTATAGTTAAAGATCTAAAAACGAGAGTTTTAATTGATCATAAATTTCTATTTTTTTTTAATATTTATTTTGTATTTTTCTTAGTTATTAGAGGAACCACTTACCAAATACTTTTTATTAAAAATTTTATTAGTGAAATTACTTGATAAATTGTCATATACAAAAAGTGTTAGCACTCAAATTTTGTACTCACAAAATACTTATACTTTGATTTAAGTATTTCTTATAAAAAAAATTCAATAGGGGACCTTTCCCCAATTTTTTTTTTTCAAAAAAGGACCCTGTAACATTTTTGCCAAGGCTACAAATTCATGAGGTGGTCCTCCGCTTCCGAACTCATAATTGGCCCTCATTGAGAGACTGGAGAAGGATAAAAATCACATAACAGAGCCCTGAATGCCCTGAAAAGAAAACTAATTATTCTCTCTCTCTCTCTAGTTATAACTACTTTAGCTTTGAGGTTCGGTTCGAAGTAAGATTTAAACTGATAAGATCACAAAACTATGTTTTCCAGTTTCCAGAATTCGATTTCCCAACAAAACTATGAAATGAGTAGATTCCTAACCCTTTTGGGATCTTTTTGTCCTTAGCCAAAAAAAAGGAAGACCATTCTTAAGTTCACAAACTTTACCTTGTTTATTTCAATAAGCTTTTGTCTTTCATGTGTTTGCCTTGACATCGTTTTTCCCGTTAGTGCTATTTGGATCTAAAGGGGAAAGAAAGAGAGTCAGACAAATTTATTGCCTTGTGATTAGGAAGCCATCATCATCATCTTTCTCTATCAGATAATGTAGAATACTTGCATATAGCTGATTGAAAGGGAAAAGCATTACCATATGAGCCTGTACAACTTTAAAAGAGAAAAAGAAAGAAGACTCTGCTTCAGGGGGGAAAAAACACTTCACAACTTCTTGATTCACCATCAACGGCATCTTATGCCTTTCTGAGACATGATGCTGCTGAGCAGGGGCAGAGTTAGGATTTAATTATGACGGGGGTTAAGATTAGAAAGCACATATTTTACAAATTTTGCATAAGTTTTGAAGGGCCAGAAATGCATAATACTGAAGAAAAAAATTGAAAACTTGATAAGTCATAGCCCCAATGAGTCCTCCTTCCCTCTACCAAGTTACTCTGAGACCTTTGGCTTTGGCATTTGACTTGCCCGTGTGGATTAGATGTGGAGAATTTATATTGCGCTGTACAAGTAAATATGTAAGAGAATTTTGTCCCTTAAAGTGCCGAAGTGATTAAAAAAAGGTGATTTTCCTTAGAATCTAAACAGGCAAGTTGAGAGTGATCAGCAGAATGAGTTAAAACCATTGCTGTTTAGGTCTTCTTGCAGTAAAACACCTTCACCTGCTGGTTGATTCACAAGCTTAATCCAGTTTTGTTCAAGAATGTCTCTGATCTCAGCATCCCTGAATCCCCAGGAAGAAATATGATAATTTAATTAATGAATCATATGTGGAAAATAACTCAACTTTCTCAAGAGCTGAAATTCTTCATTGAACATCACTTTACCTTAGAAGATGAATAGGGGGCTTTGAAGTTTGTTGAAAACGAGGTCCTTCATCGTACCCTTCACAGATTATTTCACCATTTTCGTCTTCGTAGCAAACTATGCCCTCAGATTTATCCTCATACACCTGTTGGACACAATCCACTTTAATAAGTCAAACAGAAATTTTTACAAACCCATGTTTCTGATCCTCTTATATGGATTATTCAACTTCGTAAGAGAGATGGAATATATATATATATATATATATATATATATATTGACCTTGTTCTTGATGGAAGCTCTGATCCTCTGTGCAAATGGTGCTCTTTTCAGTGGAACAGCCCTGCGTTTGGACTTCACATCCTTGCTTGCAATCTTTAGAAATGACCCAGATTTCTGAACTGGAATTTGAATTGAACAAGAACAGATAATGGCCATCATCAATATCTGAATCTGCAACAAGAGAAATTAAAGAAGAAGGAAGGGTAGGAGGAATGAAACTATTATTCTGGTGGAACTCGTATCTATATAGTAAACAAGTACTATGGAATATAATAATGATCTTCACTCCAAGGTTGGCACCGTTTTTTTTTTCTTAAACAAAATCTTGGGTTTTGCTTAGGTCATACTATAATAAATTCAATTATTGGTGTCTAATCATATATATAGATTAGTAATGTGTGGCCAGGGTTACTTATCTGCTACCTTCTTTTGTTGTTGGCGTTGAACCTAGTTTTTGGTTAAAGTTGGTTCATAGTGCTTCTTTCCTGTTCATTGGTTGGTCGGTCTCCTTCGTTACGTCCCATTGATATGATTTTAAATTTTCATTCTATTTTTACATTCCTCCCGTCACGTCAGGAGAGAACTGATTTTAGTTACCTCAATTTAATTTTTTCTCTTATTTCTTATTTTTTTAAAAAAATATCTTTGATGATAATCATTCAATAATAATCTAATACTCTATCTAATCTTTAATATAAGAGTAAATTAAAGGTTAAATTTATATCTAAATCCATTTTATTCTTAAATTTATATTTTATTCTTAAAATATTCTTATCAATTGCATACACTAACGAATTTCTATCCAAAAATTAGTGAACTATTTTGATTTTAATTTTTTTTACCTCATGCCGGGCTAACCCATTAAGTTGGTGGGTTAGCCCCCCATTTTAATTATTATTTTATTTATTTCATTAATCTCACTTGCAAAATATGATCATTTGAGTCCCTCGCAAGGCTGAAACCTAAACCCCTCCCTCTCCTTGTCTACTCGTCATCTCCCAAAAAAGCATAACAATTTTCTTTATCCAAAAGATATTTGGCCAGCAAACTTAGTATAAGTCTATTTGAATAGTATTTTAAAAATAAACTTATAAAAAAAAAGATTTTTGGGCAGTTTATAGAAAATGACTTTTGAAAAAAAGTTTATGAAAAAAATAGTTTTAAATAAATAAGTGTTTAGATAGTTATTTCTAAAAGTACTTTTATTATTGATAAATTATGAAAAATGGTATGAGTATTAAATGAAGAGATATGAGAGATTGTGTAAAAAAGAAAATAGAGAAAAAATATGAGAGATGGGAGAGGGTGTGAAAAAAATATGAGGGATGATGTAAGAAAAAATAAGAATAATATAATAATTGGTTAGTTCATAAACTCTTTTACTGTTCTATAAGTTACTTTATTCAATTTATCTAAAATTTTAATTTTAAACTATGGTTTAATCTAAAAATTTATTTAAATAAATATAACTCTTTATTTTAATTTTTTTTAAATTAAAATTTTGTTCTAAAAGTTTTTTAGAAATTACGTTTGGGTAGTTTTTAAACACATTATATAATGAGTTTGAATTGGTTAAATATCAACGCGGTTAAAAGTTAACATTTTTAAATCCGCCTGCCTCCAACTCCGTTTCCGGCGGAGTTTGCCCATATTACCCCCAAATTATATGGTTTCAAGTGCATCTCCAAACATACACGGAAATAGGCATTGACTACAAAATATATGACACTATCTTTAAAAAAAAAAAAAATCAGTAACATAGTTTGTTTGGAATGACTATTATTAGAATAATTTATGAAGTAATTTTCATACTATGGTACAAAGTTTTTTGTTTGACTGATTAAACATAATTTTTGTGATCCACAAGGCTTGAACATAAAAGGTTGTACTGACTTGCATTTTTGTTATTTGTAAATAAATAGAATGGCTTTCATAATTTTATTTTACATATATATTTACACACTCAATTTTTTCCTGTTAGATGCCCATGTATATAAAAATATATCATTTAACCACCCCTCAGAAAAACTCAAAAAAAAAAAAAAAGGTGTACTTGCCGGTTCATGGGAGATACCAATATTTGATTATTACATAAAGTATAGGAAATTAAATTGGAAAATGTCACATGCTTGTCCTACAATAATACTCCAAAGTCACTGTGAAAAAAAACAATAGAAGAATCAACTTGGAATAATTTGCAAACCAACGCAATAATTGTATCTGATTCTGCATTAAAACAATTCTGATGATCCAATATTCTTCGGTGCATCTTCTCAAATCACAATTTTAAATATAAGTAGATAAGCATGACAAGAATTTTGTATGAATTTAATCAATACACCTAGTTGGTGGCAAAGCCTCATTTTAATTTTATAATGCTGCGTTGAGTTCTGGTCACTTCCTAAGAGGTAGAGATGACCGTCTTTACTTTCTATATGTAAATAGAGTTCAATCATGGCCGTTTATTTTGGAGACAACCTGATGAAGTCAAAACTAGGCACTAATGACGTTTAAGAATTATACTTATATCTTAATCCTCACGTTATTCATTTTGTATTGAGATGTGACTTGCTCATATAATTAAAGCTAGCTCTTCGTTTGAAGTGGTTTAGTTTGCTTCATCTTTTTGAATGAACGGCCCAACTTGGCAATAACTAATAATATTTTTTTGGTACAAAAAATTTAAGTAGGTACAATACCGATCTCCTATTAAAATCATGACATAACCCTAAAACTTAAAGAGAGTTTATTAGAATTTGTCTTCCACCGAAAGAGCTCTCACGATAGTAATAAAAATTGAACTCGCGTTCTTATAAGATATAAGTTTATTATTTATTATCTGTGTTAATTCTTATTAGTACAAGAATTAATAATGATTAGTCTTTAGTGGATAGTAATAGTGGGCTTGACTATATGGGCTAGCAGTTTATGGGCTTATTTCCTCAAGACCAAATGTTTTCCAGAGCTCAGAGATAGATAGACCCTTCACTTAGAATCCAAACTTCAGAACATGATTAGTTTTAGACTACAATGATTAATTATATTGGAAGCATGTAGTTATGTTTTTAATGGAGAACCAAAGGTAACTACACACTTAAGCAGCTAATTTGCAAAGTTCAGTTGTCTAGTTTTGCAAACGACGTGGACTTTGGTGTCGCTTAACTCTTTGTTGAGGGCCCAAATTTCCCTCGTCGTTTATCTCATGAATCCATCATGACGGAGCAATTTTGTCTTATTATTCCCATTTTCGGATTTTCCTAAAAATAGAAAAGACAGCGTCGCGGTCCCAGTGGTGGAAAAAAAGTCATCTGTTTTGGGCCTCGTCTTACTTCTCCCCTCCTGACTCTGCCCACTTTTCAAAATAATAACGTTGTTATGTTGCCAATTAGAGTTTATATGGATGGTGAACAGCGGTTTCATGTATTGTATAGAGACGTAACTTTAATTTTTATTATTATAATAATAACTCTTTTAATAAATAATCTTATAAATTTATTATAATTACTTTTTGAACTTTAAGATTTTACTTTAACTTAAAGTTAATAATGGCAGAATGCCATAAATATTATTACCTCCCACTTTAATATAAGAGGCTAAATAGTTTATTTATGTAAATTAAAAAATTATTTATTTTAGTTATTTATAATAAATATTTTTTAATTTTTTTTAAAATATTATTTTTTTATCGTGATTGCCTTTTGATAAAATTTTTTTTATATGTGCAATCAATAAAAATAATTTAAAACGTGAATTATAAATTTGGGAGATAGAATAAATTAAAGTATTATATTTATAATTAAATTTAACCTCTTAATTAGTTCTTATACTATCTTTATTCCTTAATATAAAAGATAGTTGACTTTTTTTTTATAAATTAAAGAAGTCAAATAAATTATTTAATTATAATTAATATAATAAATAGTTGACTATTTTAAATAGATTAAAAAGTATACAACATAAATTTATTTTGAAATATTAAATTTAATCATAATTAATTTATATAATTTTTTTAATTTATTAAAAATGTTAAATAGTTATTATACTAAACAAGAGAGAGCTAGTATTAAGTGCCAAGAGGGAGTATATTTTTCCTTGATACACATGCCATAAATAGCATTAATACCATGACGTGAGAGCATTTCATTTGTTATATAACCTCTGCAAGTGCATATACTAGAGCAAGCCAGGCTCTCTACACTAGGCAGTCTCCCATTTCTCCTTCAAATCGCTCTGCCATGAATCCCTCCCAGGTGGTAACCAAGAAAGATCCCACATTTATTTCATTTCTTTTATTACTTCAATCGTTCAGTCCTATTCAATTTTAATCTTCGCTCATGTTTCTTTTCTGATTCAGGAATCACCATTGGCACGTAATTCCAGCTTTTTTGAGAAAAATGCAGGGGCAATCCCTGCCCACTCTGTAAGCTTCATCTCAGAGAAACCTCAGAGTTCATGAAGTCGTTTCCTATGTCACACAAAAACAGAGGTTTACTCGAGGTTTCATCTCAGAGAAAAACAAGACTAGATCAAGCTCCTTCAACCCCAGGAAGACCCATCTCTAGCTTCTCTTCCAAATGGGAAGACGCAGAGAAATGGGTCATTGGCAATGGCGGCCATGGCTCTCCTGCTTCTACAACCAAGATATTATCAATATCATCATCAACTTCGTCTTCTTCAGCGTTCTCCAAGGTTAGAACATCATGTGACAATGTCTTCAAGGTACGCAACACTGCCGAGGATTTCTCGGAGAAACCGAGGGCCACACAGGAAAAGGTGTTCAGAGCTGTCCCAAGCTTTCAAATTTCTCCTGCAACTTTGGACCACCATGAGGTTCCTTCCCCAACAGACATGGTGCTACAAGGTAGGATCCCCTGTTTCATTGTAATCATCTTCCTTTTTTATATTAAACTTCACACAATACAGTGAAAGGGTTGTTTCAGAGTGTTTTGCTCATTTGGACTCGTTCCTTCTTGGAGTTCATTTGAAGTTGAATAAGTTCAAAATTCATGTCATGTTTGATACAAATACAGATAAGTTTACAGACAAGAAAGGGTCAGGTTTTCCCAATTTCGGAGACATTGGGACAGAGATGACTCCTCTAGGAAGCTCCACAACTTCAAGGGGTCACACACCACCATTCAAGAGCTCATCTCCCGCTCGCCATAACGCTCCTGCAAATAGGTCTGCTCCATTCACCAACATTATTCAGCTACAAAACTGTCATTTTGCCAAGCTGCAACTAGCAACAAAGTTCCATTCGAATTGGAGCTCAAGGGAAGAGGAGGAAGAAGAAGCTTCAAAGAGCTTGAGACATCATGCTTACCAAACCCATAAAGCTGCTTGGAAAGAAGAGGAAAAAGCCAAATCTTGCCTGAGGTAATTAATGTAGGCGAAATCTACAAAATAACAAAATTTATAGTTTGAGTCGCGTCCGAGGATACTATCCTTAAGAGATATTCTGAGACTCCTCATCAAATTAAGAAGCAGCTCTCTCTAGGATTAAGCGAACTCTTCCTGTAAAAACACAGGGTAACATAACTATGTCATTCTCTCTTTTTCTATATACTTATCCTTCATCAAGAAGTCTTTTTTATAGATTGTGGAAAGCCATGAGACATGTCTTTTAGACATATGTCCCTTAGATTCAAGAGTTATGTTAGAAAGACTCTTTTTTCTTCAACATACCCTTTCACAATGAAGAGTTATGTTAGAAAGTCTCTTCTTTCTTCAACATACCCTTTCACAACAAAGAGTTATGTTAGAAAGACATTTCTTTCTTTGACACACCCTTTCACAATATTTAAAATATTTCTAACAATCCCCCACATGTGTCAAAGAAACACAATTAACTTAGTTACACAATTGGACATAATCATTGTATCCAGTGGTCATTTGGACTATGAACCAGACCTAGACTGATAATACTTGATACACAAAGATGCTAGTGGTCCTATGGACTATGAACTAGCATTTCTTGGGTGTATACCAGAGGTACTAACAGCCAGATTATACCCCCACATTTTCACTGTTTACCTCGCGGTTTTGCGCTTTAGGCAGCCATGCGTGTGTCCAATTTTTAACGAATGCTATAGAGATTTCGCCACGATCTCATAGGAACGGCTCACACCCCTCATTCGTATAGGTGATTTCTTTACGTGTATCTTGCACATAATACACTATCCCGTGGGTTTTAAAATCATTAAGAGCTTTGCTCACCCTCATCTATGCAATCTAGCACTTTTTCGTACACTATAGGAAAAGGACCAGTAATATTTTGGTGCTAGCAGAACTAACAAACGACTGGTTCTTACCTATTGAACCTTCTTCATGGGATCACCAATCACAAAGGTTGGGTTGCCATCGCCGTCGTTATCAACTGGCTTTAGTCATATTCCCATCGATGTCTCAACAATTTAATTGTTTTCTTCCCAAGGGTTTTGTTAACGGATCCGATAGGTCTATTTTTGATCTCACCAAAATCGATTGAGATAACTCTACAATTTTAATCATGCTTATTTTCATAATATCTCAAACGATTGCACCATTGTTCTCTTAACAATGTTTATTGCTATTTTGCAATTATAACTCATCAACAATAAGTGTTGCTCATCTTTGTTCTCTTTAACAAAGGTTATTGCCATTTTACAAACACAATTCATCAACACTAAATGTTGTATATCTTTGTTATCCTTAACAAAGGTTATTGCCATTTGGCAAACACAATTTATCAACATTAAGTGTTGCATATCTTTATTCTCTTAACAAAGGTAATTGCTATTTGACAAACACATCTCATCAACACTAGGTGTTAGTTTTACATCAAAACAATTGCTAGAATATTTTCAACCACTTAGCCTCAGTACCAGCCAATTCTAAAGCAGTAAATTCATAATCCCTTTTGGTTAGAATTGTTTGCTTGGATGATTTCCATGTGACTATACTACCACCAAGAATAAACACATGACTACTAGTAGATTTTGACCCTTATGAATCTAAGATCCAGTTTACATCACTGTATCCTTCTAATACAGCTGTAAATCTACTATAATGTGTACCATAATTCATGGTGCCTTTAAGGTATCTCAATAACCTTATAAGAGCATCTCAATGTTCACTGTTTGAATAGTGATTATTTTGCTCAATCTACAGAGTAATAAACTCAAGGTAAATCACCACTTATCATCCGTATATTTTAATACAACGGGATTTTTCACCATACATGATACCAATAATTATAGTACCCCTCAAATATTTCATTCTCCTCATGAGATTGAATTTTTATATTTGCATGCTCAATCCTCCACAGAGTATATACTATATCACAAGAATTAATTCTAATGCACCAAATTCTCATAATTTGTGCATAAACAAATTGAGCAAATAATACTCTCAAATAATATATTATCATCATAAAGAATAATCACACAATAGTTCTCAAAACCAAAATTTAAAATACTTTCAAGATGATATATTCCTTTATGATTTTAACACCTAAAAACATATTTAAATCATGCTTTCGAACTCAAATTTAAAATAGCACAACATTATAACATGTCATACACATAATATATATTTATGTTAAGATAAATATATATTCACAAATAATAATATCATGAAAACTAACATATTTATCTCTATAATAGATAAATGATTAAATTTTTCATACTTCCATCATAAAGCTTATTTTAAGCCACACATAAAATTTTGATAATAATCAGATTTAGTGTCAACAACAAATAATAAAGCATCCATTTAATTTGATCATAACATACTTCATAATTATAAAATGAGGCTAACAGACATATAATTTTTTATTCATAAATTTTATAAAGTATCCCACATCTTAGACACCCCCACACTTTTAAATATCAAATTATATTTCAATAACTTCTCAATAATAATTATAATTAAATTAGAATTTCATACTATATAATCTCTTTCCATTCTAATTAAATTAGAATTTTTCACATGCCATTTATTTTCACAATTATATTGTTGCAAAATAGAATTTCAAATTTTGAACATAATCAAAATTAAATATGACTAATACACATATATAATGTCACATGGTAATCTCAAATTTAACTTATAATATATTTAATATTAAACTCAAAACCCAACCCAAGGGAAATATATATAAAATTCACTTGTGAGATATATTTTGTCATTGTTGAAGCCTTCCCGGGACACGTTGGCATTATTTTAAAATGATAAATCAAAGAGGAAACCGTTGAGAATAGTTACACTATATAAATCCAACGGTTGGCATAATATTGAGAGACATACCTTTTAGAAAACTTTAGAATAATCATTTGAAAACATTACCGTTGGCTAACTACTTGTTGACGCCTCCATGGACGCGTCCTCACTATAACTCATATCTGACATTGGTGCTTGTCAAATTCCTACAAGTAAGCATTACCTTCCTCCCTTCGTTCCTTAACATGTTTTGTTCTCATCTCATGACAACTTTTTGCTTGTTAGTTTCTTCATTCCTTCCTTTCAAATAGTAGTTTCTCCAGAGAAGTGCCGCCTGATTTGTTCATCGATTTTGTACTTACAGACTTAAGGGTGAATAACAACAGTTTCTCAAGACCATTTGCCTTGAGCGCCAAAATGATGCATTTGTAGAGGCTTCCATCCACGGTTTGTAAAGGTCTTCAAATCATTCTACCTTTTTTTCATCATCAACTTATTTTCTGTTTAGAGAATATGCACCCACAACATCTCCATTGCTCTCTCTTGACTTCCAAAAATTTTCAAGTAATATCTTAAAGATTGTAGGTGAAATCTGTAAAATAACAAAATTTATAGTTCGAGTCGCGTCCGAGGACACTGTCCTTAAGAAATATTCCGCGACTCCTCATCAAATTAAAAAGTGGCTCTCTCCAGGATTAAGTGAACTCTTCCTGTAAAAATACAGGGTAATATAACTGGTGAAAGATAAAGTAATCTCAAAAGATTGGTGTTTCATTCTCTATATTTCCATATATTTTTCTATACGTTTCTCTTTATCAAGAAGCCTTTTTTATAGATTGTGGAAAGTCACGAGATATGTCTTTTAGACATATGTCCCTTATATTCAAGAGTTATGTTAGAAAGACTCTTCTTTCTTCAACATATCCTTTCACAATAAAGATTTATGTTAGAAATACTCTTCTTTCTTCAACATACCCTTTCACAACGAAGAGTTATATTAGAAAGATATTTCTTTCTTTAACACACCCTTTCACAATATTTAAAATATTTCTAGAAGAAGCCAAATCAAGATTTGAAGAATCCATTCTCAAGTTATGCTACTTCCTGTGCTTGCTTAACTAAATCAAGAATTGAAGAAGCCAAATCATGATGGAATCTAATCTTTCTCTCTCTCGTAAGTAACTGATTAGAAATCAACTAATTCCAATATATACCTTAATACCATTATGAGCGGTTTCATGTTTGGGGTAGGACCAAGAAAAAGAGTAATTTGGGCAGAATCTCCAAGACTTTTAAGTCTATTCAGAGTTCAGATATCAAATGAGAAAGACACATAGCACCAAGGTTCCGTGAAAATGGCTGCAAGTAAAGTAATATCAGACCTTCAGACTCATGCGAGTTTGCGTTAACGTTACATGGTAACTCCGACAATGCAGATTCGCATAGAGAACAAATGCGAAGCTCAAGTACAAATGTACCTTTAAGGGCTTAGAGTTGATATAAATAATAAATAATAATATTATATTTGATAAGGATATGAGTTTAATTTTTAATACTCGTAAAAACTCTTTTAACAGTCAATCTCATAAATCTTTTATAAATACTCTTTAAATCTGAATATTATGTCAAAATTTTAGTAGAAAATTGATACTAATTATACTTTAATTTTTGTGTACTAAAAGCATCTCTCTGTTTGGTGTTGCAGGGTACCAGACTTGATTCAGTGTCGTGTCTATAATCTTATTCATGTTCTACTTTCAAGTTCATCACTTTCACTGCACGCCTTTCCAGATGCATCCATCTCCACTCAAATTTTCGTACGAGAGAGGGATCACATTATTGGTTTTGTTTAATTATTATATATGTGATTTCGATATAAAACACAGTGGAAATCAACGCTAAAGTGTTCAGTTTTGAAAGTAAACAATAAAGTCAATGCAAACATCTATAAAATTAAAGAGAAATGAAAAGAAAAAATGATAAAAAATAAATCGATACACACTCCTAGCCTCCGTGTGTATGTAACATCATTATTCCTTTTCATTTCAGTTATAATTTGGGTTCAAAAGTTTTCAAATTTCCAGCTTTTAAGCAATTCCACTTCTCAGATTTTGCTTGTATACTTGCAAGGAAACCTAACAAAACAAATATCAATCGCATTGAAGCTACAAAAGTAATTTTCACGTACACAATAATAGGTAATGATTTATATTGAAGGTGGCACGCTAATCCCCACCAGTATCTGCAACATCTATTTCAGCTGTTCACGTGAACCTAAGTTTTTGGAAGCTTTATAACTCGAACAAAGCTATGACTTTGTGAACTTCAATTAATTAATTCATTTCTTCTTTCTTGGCTTCCAATTCCATGGCTCCAAAATCACGGAACCAGGAAGCATGGGTTAAAATGCCACCCAACAAAAGCAGTTTTTGTCCTTCTCTAATATGAACTACCACGGATTGCCAAAGATAAAAATTCTCTCACATCTAGAAACTCAGTTTATCACTGTCAAAAGTTGATTGGCTACTCTTATTGTGATGGAAGAAACTCAACCAGGATTCCTCAGTCGCGATACTCGTCCAAGAATTTTTGGTGGAACTCCGTCAAGCCTGTGACAATCGCCGGAATCTTTTCTTCTTGAGGCAGAATTGTGCACCTGAAGTGCCAGGTCCCAGGAACCTAACATGACAACAACACAATCCAAAATTAATTTGATAATTCCCAGAGAAAAAGAAAAGTTTGGTGTTTTTCTGAAATGTTTGCTATATATATATATAAACTCATGAAATAAAATTATGGGATGTATCAAGCATTTTTAAATGAGTCAATAATATGATGTTGAATGGTAAGACATCCACGTGTTATGTTTTCCAACATTTGCAAATCCTTTTCAACTTCCAAAATCAGAAATTAACCCTTCAAACTCCGGTCATTTAACATTTAAAACCTATCCTTCAAACATGGCATGACCCCATCGGATTAAAAGTACACAAGGACAACTACAATGCTGGAAAAATTTTGTGCCAAATTGAAATGTGCCACACTGAATTCCAAAATTCCCTAATGCCCACAAATAACCTAAAGTTAAAAGGATATATTTGTAGTTTTCTAACGTTTTTATAAAAGAATCTAATTGCCAACACTTGAGAAGCTATAGCAAAGCCTTGTCAATTGTGAGATTAAAGGAAAAGCAAATTGGTTATAACAAATGACCAGTTTCATTGATCAATCAGAATATAAATCAAATGCAAGTCAGCAGAGGTAGGTTTTGTTTTATTATAATAAATTAATAAAAATTGACCTGTCCAAAACCAGAGCCAGGGACGACGACAACACCAGTGGCATTAAGGAGGCGTTGACAGTAGAAAGCATCAGGAGCTTTTTTAGCAGCCTCTGCAGCTTTGATTGCCTTTTCAGGGAGGCGAATACGGGGAAATAGATACATTGCCCCTTCTGCTTTGTTGCATGTCACACCCTCTAGTTTGTTGAGTGCTTCTTCCAGTGTCTGAGTCAAGAACATAAATCCAAAAAGATTGAACCAACATAATTAAATAAACTACGGAAACGAAGGATAAAATGGGGGGTAGGTGGCAGTCACTTTGCAGTGTTCAATATGATGTTTGCACAGGAGATTATGTGAGATGGAGAAAGAGAAGGAATCTTAGAAATTCTTAGGAATATTATTACTCTTTTTACATGATTAACAAACAACCATCAAACAGAATTAGAAAACTAAGTTCCTTTTGGGTAACTAACCTTTGCACGCCTAGCAAGAGAAGATAGAATTTCATCTCTCTCTGCAATATACGACTCATAGGACTCATCTCCAACCTGCAGCCACCCATTGAAATTCACCAAGCGTCAAATGGGAAATGCAGTTGATGCTAACAATAGAATGTTTAGAATTTCATGCCCACATTCTAAAAGCAACATGATTGTATAGTAGGATATTTAACTTTAGAGAGGCAAAGAACTAACCTTGGGAGGGCTCATGACCAGGCTAGCAAGAATTTGACCTGAGATGTTTGAACAAAGGTTCACAGAGGCCACTTTGTATATCTGTTCCCTCACATCTGCAGAAAACCCAGTCACCTCCATATAGCCTCCTCGTTTCCCACACTCTCCATAATAGCCTGAAACAAAAGAGAAAGGCATTCTGAATTGGTATGGATCCTATTGCCAGGATTATCTGTCTATTCTTTCGATAAATGATTTCTTTCACCAAATTACCTTTGGAAACTGACTGGAAAGATACCAAGGATATATCATCCTCACCATAGCCCATAGACCGAGATACCTTCTTGAAAGAATGAAATTTTTTCTCAGGAACATAAATATTTTCTTGATACACCTGCAAAATGGTAGAGGTTTCAATTAAGGTGTCACGCACTTTTAATAATGTATGAAATTCTCAAGGGAAAAAAATCCTGTTACCTCATCAGCTAAGAGAACCAAACCTTCTTCCTTGCAAAATTTCACAATATCACGCTGGTTTTCCTCAGAAAGAACCTAGAAGGCATGACAGAAAATCCATATTTTATTATTTAGCAAGCTTAGCTTCGAACCTAAAATACTCTCTTGTATTAACATTACTAATTTCACTGCAATTCACCTGCCCTGTTGGGTTGCCTGGATTTATAACAGCCAAAGCTCTAACACTGATGCCCTTGGACTTGGAAGTCTCCAACTGGTTCTTGAGCTCAGGTATTTCCAAACCCCAACCAGTTGCTTCATCAAGATAATAAGGTACCTTCAAAAGAATAATGGCAAAGTTATCCAATGATACTATCTAAAAAATCATAATAAAAAATAATTTACGTCATAATTTGTTTTTCAATTTGAAGGTATTCCTAACCATTCAAACATGCAAGGGCCATTTTTTCTTATTGACTTGTTCAAAGATGACCTATATAACCCTTTCGAATCAGCGCAGTGGAACACATCAAAATATCAGCCTAATTTAAAATATGTATTCATATCGTATGCGTAAAGACCTACCAGAGTGCCACCATGGAGGGCAATTGAAGCTGAGTACAGAGGGTACTGAGGGATGGGGCACAAAATACCATCTTTTTCTGACCTTATGAGTAATTGCATCATCCTATGGACCTGGCAAAATAGAAAAGATAATCAACTTATTCATATTGAAAATAAAATTGGACCATGGTGCTGCCATCTAAATCTAGGGCAACATGGGCGGTGATAAAATCTCTGCCATTCACCAAAACCCTCAGTAAATGGGGGCTCAAAAAACCCCTTATCCAAGTCCACTAAGAAAACACTTCAGGAAAAATTCAAAGTTGAGTTACCGCTGGGCTTGCACCATCAGTCAAGAAAATGTCATTGGGATCTGCAGGAAAGCCATCACGAGCAGCAATTCCGGCAGCAATTGTATCACGTAATCCCTTGATACCCTGATGAGAACAACATTTTCACGATTCATTCCATGTATATCAATCTGATGCAAGGAAATCTAGAGCAGACAGTGCAATCCCAACCTGACTATGACTATAGGCACCAGCAGCTCTCCCAGGAATCTGATCTAGAATCTGCCAAGCTCGCTCTATTGCATCAGCGCTGAAAAATATGTCAAAAGAACAGCTATTAAGGCAAAAGCTAACAAGAAAGACATGAAAGAGAATTATCAAACCCTGAATAAGAATACCTGAACAAACCCTGTGTTTCACTTTTGTCCAAAATGGTTGGATGGTCACATAATGCAAGAACCTATAATATATATTCGATTGTAATAAGAAGGATTTCTTTAACGGTATAACGCTGCTGCATTTCACCATACAGATAACAAACCAACCTCTCGGAAGAAAGTTATTGGCTGCTGGCCAAGAGACTGAGGATTACCAATGTTGCAGTAAATTATCTAATTCAAGACAATAGACGAGTCAGAAAAGGCAGAAAAATAGCTTAAGTAAGAGCACAGAAGGGCACAGAAGTATATAATTCAGCATACACAGAGTGGTAGGAAGAATTTATGGATAGCGGATACCCTTCAATTTTCAAGGTGAAAAGAACGGAAAAGACAAATTATGCGACAAATTTTTCTTTCATCATCCCTACAAATAAAAATATATCATACAGAAGTGACTCATTTAATTGGTCAGTTTTGCAAGCCTAAATACCAGGGGAAGTGTCCATTACAAATAATAGTTATAATATAATTAAAGGGAAAAACTTTACAAGTGGATTGTAAACTAGCGATAGACTGGGCTGGGTTGAAAGCTAAATTATCTTGCTGCATATTTTGGTCCGCTCAATAATCACCAACCGAATTATTTCTACTTTAGAATAAGATATCAAGGGGAAACCAGTACCTGGTCAAATGGATGAGAGCCTGAATTAGCCTGTAAATCTTGTTGCAATTTCTGCAGCATTGAGACATGGCAAGGTATTAATGAAGCGATTCATAATGTATTTTAAAAACAAAAAAGCTTTATCTGTCGAGCTATAGTGTCAAAAAAGCATTAGTATTAGTCCTAGTGTCATTGTTGAAAGAGCATTAAAGCTGTGTTTTGCCACTAAAGGATCTAAAACGGTTCTACCAAGGAATGGTTACATAGACAAAAAAGTAACTTTTCAATGAAAGACTTCGTTTGGCCCAAAAAAAATGAAAGACTTTAATCCTTTCAAGATGTACAGCCAAATCGCAGTACCTGGGCAATGGAGACGATTTCTCCTCGAACAGCATACTCACATTCCAGAACCTGCAGGAATGGAAAAAGATGGTTTCAACTTTCAAGAAAGCACAAGTAGAACACATACTGGTGACAGGAGGACCAACAAAGGATCCTTTCGTGAAGATGTAGCACTGAATGGGATAATCGCCAAAATTGAAACCGCATCGTAATAAAAGTTGAATATCACTCCAAGTGATCAGATGTAGAAGACATAATAGATTATAGTACAAGAGAAAGGAGCTATTAATCGTCATCAGTCTCTCTAGATAGAGACAACTAAAAGAAGCTGAACGAAGTTAATTCTTAAAGACAACTTGAGATAATTGAAGGGATTAAAAAAGGCCAAATCTTAGTTTCAGATCTCACGTGTTAAGCAATATAGCGAACACAATACTCCGTGAAGCTTAAAAATAATAAATGATGCCCCAAAAAAGTTTATCTTTTTTGACGGAAAAAACACATTTATAACATCAGGCGCGATATTCTGCATCAACAGCAATAAACTTCACTTAAACCAATTATGAAAAATCAATATCATCGATGCAATCACTCGCCCGAAACTAGAGAAGACGAAGAAAAGAAAGGGCATTACTTTGGGATTGATGTTGTGCAGAGAAACAGGAAAGGATGAATCAGAAGAAGAAGCCATGGCAGAAGAATGGAAAGCAAGAGAGGGGGTTGGGGAAGGTAGAGGGCTCTGACGACGATGCTGCAAAGAATGGCTCAGAATGCTCCTGACTCTGTCCGCAACGAATTTCCGCATCGTATATAAATGCGATTTTTATGATGTGATATTTCGTGGCATTATAAATTTTTGGTTTTGGACACGAGACAAGATCTCGAAGAAAAGAGAGCCCTGATCTGCAGGCGCCCACAGTATATGAACTGAATCTACGACTCAGACCAACCTCCTCCTCACGCTCCTACTTTTCTTGCGCGAGTAGCCACCTTAGTCAATTTTTTTATTTTTCTCTGCTTGCCAGTTACTCATTGGTTTTCAAATGTCAGGAAATATTACAGTTAATAACCCAAATATCAGTATCACAACCACATTTATATGAAATTACAGTATTCACGTATTATAAATTTTATTTTTTTAATGTCATAAGATAGTCTCCACAACATATTAATAGCCTACTTCCTCAAAATATGATATATAAAGATCTAACTCTTGTTGTATAATGTTACCTTTAATATGAATATTAATATATTATTTTTAAAATTAACATTATCTCAAATAATATTACTTTTAATATGTGAATATTAATATATTTATTATCAACTTAACAATCCAATACAAGGATATTTATGTATTAGCAGATAATTTCAAAATTTGGAAGGATTTTATGTAGTTTACTTAAGAAAATAGTAAACAATTTAAAATGCTCTTACGCTAATGACAATACACTGTCAATTTATTTTTTTAAAATTATTTAAGAAATTTTTATCTCTAATTTTGAAATTAGGCATGAGGGATGAGGTCATGCATTACATAAAGATTGGGCAAAGTAATTTATGTGGGTTGGTTTTATGTTCATATATTTGATGATGTGTCACTAATAATTTGATATTTCATAATTCATGTCAACTTCCAATGGAAATTTAATAGTTATTTCACTACATTTCTAAAAATAAGACAACTGTAACGGTTTAAAAGATAAAATATCAGTTTTCTTAACCTTGATTAAGAAAAATGATTGAATATTTTAAAGCCACACCAATGTTGTTTGGCTATGGAGTCAAGTATTAGGTAGTGATGGCTTTCCCAGCTCCATATGATTAAGTTCCAATCAATAAAATTATATTATAAGTTTTTTATAGATTAAATTTAATTATAATTATTTTATATATTTAATTTTTTTAATATATTTAAAAAATTAACTAATTTTAAAATTATAGATCGAATGATTATTAAAAAAATTATGAAAATGTGATAGATAAAAATTCATTTTTGACTTGTAATCTTCAAACAGAAGTTTCGAATGACGTCCAAGAAAACCTGTTTACGTGTAAAAGTCGGTTACATTTATTTGGAGTTTTGGATAGCTACTTCTATGTATAGATTGGTGGCCATATAAATCAATTTATTTTGTTATCTTTAAGATTAAAAATATTAAAAGAATAGGTTTGACATGGCCCTTGCCAACGACAAGTGGCCAGTTGCGATGAGTGACAACATATAACAGACGTGGATTACACGTCTTTTGAATTACGATAATAAATATTGTACCTAAGTAATAGACTATAAAGCCACACTAATAAAGATTGTATTATTCTAATTAATAAAAAATTAATTTATATTTATAATCTATAAAATTGAGTTTAAATTTTATTATAAATATAATAACTTTATTAATAGACACTAACTAAATATATGATTTATACATTTAAAAATATACCTTGACGAATATTTAAAATTAGAAATAAATAACACTAAATTTTTTATTATATAGAGAAAATATAGATGATAGAGTCACCAAATGCATAAAGTAGTGTTTTTTTTATATTTAATATAAAATTTAATTAAAAAATTTATTTTAACTATGAATATATTATATATTTCATATAATTATTATTTTTTTAAATTATTCTTATTAATATTTTTTTAAATTAAGTAAAAGCGGGAGATATTGAGTTAAAAAATTAGAGTATTTTATATATTAGTTAATTTAATTAATTTTATTAATATAATTAAATTAATTAAATATATGATAAAAGAGTATTTTAAAATTTTTTACATTAAATTACATCGATTTGCATGTAACCAAACGGTGGCTCAGAACTGTTACATTAAGAAGAAGGATTTGACCCTTCCCTTCCATGAAGGAATTAATCCAAAACGACAAAAGCACGCTGAGCATTGAAGAATTATAACGAGGACTGAAATTCCACGTGTGTATCAGGCAGCCACTGACTAGCCTGGATGAATGATTCAACCGTGAACTTCCTTGCCTCATCTTCAGAGAGGTGGGGCATATAACCGGCCCATTGAACCCTCTGGGTCACATTTGAGCCTGGCCCAGTATTCTGGTACTCTGCGTAAAATATAGTGATTGGAGGCTCCACATCAGTGGTCCATTCAGCCCAGCCCAAAGGGTCCAACAAAGGCCCAATTGTAGACTTCATGATCACGGTGGTGGAGTAATTTTTCCAAGGCCTTCCAAGGTAAGTGGCCGCAGTGAGATTATCAAAAGCAGAAATTGAAGAGTTCTGGATTACGATCCCAGTGTTCTGATTTGGATCATTCTTGCCCTGAGCTGTGACGGTGTTGAACTGGCCTGGAAGAGGCTGTCTGGGTTTGATGGCACAGTTCTGGAAGACTGCAGCAGCGTTGCCGAAGATGAAGTCGACGGTGCCGGTGATGTCACAGTTACGATAGAACTGACGGTTAGAATGCGCGTAGAGAGTGTCCTGGAAGCCTTCGAAGGAGCACCGGTAGAACACCGACTGGTCAGAGCCTGATCGCACCGCCACTGCTTGGTGTTTGGCCGGACCTGCACTGTTGACGAATCCAATGTCTTTGGCAATGAATCCCTTCCCGCTTACAGCTGCAAATATGTGTGTGTGTGGGTATATATATGAGTTTGAGATATTTAGACTCGGGAAATTAAAGGAGAATTTTCTTTTGCGTACCAAAAGTGGCAGTGTCAAATGTACGTGTGCCGTCGATTTTATTGCGGCTGCCAGTGATGATGGTTTTGTTTTTCCCGTCTCCGATAATCATCACATTCCATTTGTCTTTCTTCAATTCTACGTTTTCTACGTAAACACCTTCCTTCACGTAAATCACGAATCTACTCTCACTTTTCTTCTTCACGGCCGCGACCGCCTCATTGATCGTCCGGTACTGTCCAGTTCCGTCCTTCGCCACCAGTGCATCTGGCGTCGTCTTATTAGTATCTTGCTGCAGTAGCCTCCGCTCTGTCGGGCCAACCCACTCGGGGAAACCTAGTAGCCTTCGATGGAGCGGGAGGTTGACCTTGGCAAGCACGCGAAGAATCTTCGTGACAATGGCCAAGCTGTTACTCGCAGATTCTGTAGAATTCTCCATGGCGGTTCTCATATCACGAAGAATCTCTTCCGCAGCGGTGGAATCCAATTCCTCAATCGCGTCCAAACAAGTCTGCTGGTCCGTAATCGTGGTGCTCAGCCACGTCCTAATGTCGGCAATCTTCGCCGGCGTTAGAATCTTCTCTCCTCCTCCGACTTCCAGCGATGAAATGGAGTCGTTGAGCCGATCCACCGCATCTTCAAGAACATTTACGCAGACATCGAGGGCCGTCTGTACACTGTGGTCCTTGACATTGCTTCTGAGCTTGGCTGGGTAGCCAGCGAGCTTCGAGAGCTCGTCAATGGCGACGCGGAGAGAGAACTTGAAGAGGATTTCAGGGTCGGTGGTGTTGGAGTAGCTCGGGAGGGAGGAGATTCTGGAGACGCACGAGCTGGGGTAGCGAGTCACTTCGCAGACGGCTTTAAGTGAAGCGGCCGGAGTTAACTCATGAGAGGAAGGGACCGAGTTAGCGGAAGAGGCGGTATCATGAGTGTGGAGGAGGGTTCCGGCAGCGCCGGCGACGATCACTATCCCTAGAACTATGGAGGAGACGATGAGGATGATCATGCGCTTACGTGTCTTCTTCCGAAAGGCTTCGTTCTCGAATTCATCTACCTTACCGTAACTCTTGAAGTAATCCATCATGAAATTACGTTTCTTTTTGTTTTTCTTCTGGTTTTGGATGGCAATACTTGGGATTGGTTTTGCATTTTATATATAAGATAGAAAAGAAGATAATAATGGCTGCTTCTGGTTTTTGGTTGTGTGTCTTTTGTTTTTAGTAACAACTTGTTATTAATTTGTTATATAGGTTTGCGTATATTGTAATAAGCTAGATTCTGCTTAAACTGAATTCATTAACTCTATATTCTATTGATAACAAAAATGTTTTTTTTTTATATTTATGCTTAAACTGAATTCATGAGCTCCATCTTCAGATCTGACACATGTCAACAGCAATATTAATGTTTTTTTTTATATGTTTTCGGATATCAAGCATAGTTGACTGATTCTCTTGAATAAGTAAATAAAATATCACAGCTCTGAATTAAGAAAAACCAAGTTTGATCCTCACTCATACACGAACTTGACCGTTTCAATGAAGATAAAGAGAAACAATAGAAGCGACATGATGATGATAATGATATTAAGTAATAATAATCCCAAATGTGAAGGCTATAATCCATTTGGCAGGGTAGGGTCGAAGAAGTTGACGAAGTTGGTTCCTTTCGTTATATATTTTAATCTTTTTTATTGATTTATAAATATATTTATATATTCTGATGAAGTTGGGTACACCAAATGCACAGCACATCACCTTCGAAATGTATGACATTTGGAAACCACAAGCAGTGGCGAAGAAGGGCCATGAAACATCAACACTGAATGTTAGGGTGTTCCTACTTCTTTTCTATATTCTTAATATAAAAATTAGTTAATTTTTTTAAATAAATTAATAAAATTAAATAAATTAATTAATTATAATTAATACAATAATTAATTGACTAATTTAGATAGATTAATTAAAAAGTATATGATGTAAATTTATTTTTAAGATTAAATTTAGTTAAAATTAATTGATTCGTTTAATTTTTTTAATATACCCAAAAAATTAACTAATTCTTATATATTAAAAATTGGAAAGAGTATACATATATATATATATATTAATGCAAATTGTTAAGAAGATGGAAGGCAAATAATTTACAAGGAAAACATATTCAGTAATCAGGAAAAGAGCAATAACTTCATACAACAATTCACAATTAATCAACCCCTTCCTTGAGATTGATAAACAAACCCCAAATCTACGTGGTGACATGGCAAGAGATTAATTAGCATTTGACCTTAGGCCAATTCAACCTTTCATAACATAAATCACATAAAAAGAGACCACAACCCTCTAGCTTCCACAACATAAATGAACTTAGAACCTAGTTAAGTTATAGGCCAAGAGTATATGGAAAGCCTGTGAAAGGTAACCAGGTTGAACCAGCAATGAAGTTTTGAGCAGTAAAACTTTGAGCTTCAGAAGAACTGATAATAACCTTAAAGCCTTTCCAGTTAACCCTTCCAGAAGTATGAGCACCATTTCCAGCGTTGTGATGCTATCCATAGTACAAAGTGTCCAACGCAAAATCCCCATACCAACGGTGCCACACTTCTGGGTGAATCACATCGTCTATATAACTCTTCATTCCTACTATCCTTGGATATTCCCCCATGGCCTCCCAAGGTACGATCTCACACTTCATTCCCTTCTCTCCCTCCAAATCCTGCACCCGATTATATATTTAACATTTCATAATCTCCCTATGTTTTGTAATAAAAGAGCCATGCATGAAAATATGTATGTATGTATGTATGAATGTATGTATGTACCGAGTTGGTGATGATTCTGGAGTTTTGGATGACGATGCCGGTGTTCTGGTTAGGGTCGGATCTTCCTTGGGCGGTGACCATGTTGCTCTGGCGGTGGAGGGGGAGGCGAGGGAGGATGTCGCAGTTCTGTAAGACGGCGGCGGAGTTGCCGAAGATGAAGTCGACGGTGCCGACAACCATGCAGTTGGTGAAGAACTGGGGGTTGCTGTGGACGTAGAGGGTGTCCTGGTAAGTAAGGAAGGCACATTGATCTGTAGAAGGCGGAGAGATCGGAGCAGGCCCTTCGATGGCCCCGCTGAGTTTTGGAAGGTTATTTCTCGAGCCATGAATCCGTTTCCTACAACAGCGGCACCATACGAGGTCAAAGTTGTTTAACGAGGATTGCGAAAAACCAAATTCATAGAAGGGGTCCCAATGATCTGTGCGAGAGATTCCGACAAAAGACGTTGAAGTTGATGACTCTGGAAACGGAATTTAACGTGATATTTTAAAAAAAAAAATCCATATATCTATACAAATTACAAAGTACCAACACTTATCCTGACACATGGCAAACATCTAGACATGAACTTATCTTAGCCTCTAACTTGGAAACACAAAACGTGATTGGACTGACGAAAATTGGGCATGTACTCCTTACCTCTTATCTTACCTTACTATGCTTCTCTTCAACTTCCATGCCCCTCCAATTTTACTATAAAAAAATATTTCAGAACACATTCTTTCATATTACCTTAATGGTCTCAAAGAGTCATTTTTCGCAAAAAAAAAAAAAAAAGATGTTTAATATTATACCACCATCAAAATTCATGAATCAACGTTGTGTTTATCCACAATTATTAGAAATAGAAATATGCAGGTGTTAATAAATAACTCACGGCGTTGTTAATTTCATATGAAGTTGCCGCTTTTTGTTTCTCAAATTGTCAATACTATATTTTTAGACTGAATTTCTTATATTTATAATAAATTATATATAAAAATGATTAAAAATGTTTAATTTGAGATGAAACTACCTGTAAAGCTTATATATGGACTAAATTCTATTGATACATTAAAACAAAAGATTTTACATGCAAAATTTAGAAAAACCAAATGCATAATACATATTATCTAAGTAATTAAGCAGTACCTATATCTACACTTCGGAAAATAATTTCAGCAAAAAAAAATTAGATATATATTTATAAAGTACTCCGGACGCTAATTATATGCCAAAATGATTTCTCTCTCTCCTCGTATTTACTGTCTAAATGCCTCGACAAAATTTGAAGAGGTTATATAGAGGAAAAGGCAGAATGTAGAGTTTATATATATTTTGGTTTAATTTTAAAACATTTGACCGGTTTATATTAGAACACTTGCATTGTAAAGTAATGAAGTAACTTACCCACAGTTGCAGAGTGAAAGGTTGTGCTTCCATCAACCACATCTCTGTTTCCTGTGATGATAGTGTTGGTTCTGCTATCTCCCACAAACATTCTATTCGTCTTAGAGCTCGGAACCTCCACGTACGTTCTCTCTATACACCCCAGCTTTTATTCTTATCACATACCTCGTGCTACTCCTCGCCGCCGCAACCGCCTCCGACACCGTCCTGTAATATCCGCTCCAATCAGCAGCCACCACCACGTTTGGTGTCACCATCTCCGACTGCAGAAGCCTCCTGTCCCCCGCGGTCATCCACGCCGGCCATGTACCTCCGTCCACCTACTCCAGTTCCATCAATTTTCTGTTACTCCGACGACTAGGCATTTCACGGTCAGTCATGTTCTTGATCATTGCCAGCTTGTTGCTGCACAAGCGTTCCACGTGCACTAGCCCGGCGTTCAGCCCTTTTCTCACACGTCTATCGGCGTTGTTGTAGAAGAATCCGTCCAAGGCAGGTTTCCTGGTTGGTGATGGCAGTGCTGAGAAAAGTCTTGATGTCGTCGGCGCGATTAACGGAGTCTTTCAGGTGGGAGATGACACGACGGAGCTCGGACACGGTGTCTTGAATGGTTTCCAAGCAATCATGAAGAGTGACTTTTTATCTCTTCGTCAGGCCTTTTTTGGCTAGGATTTTGTTGACAATGAACTTATTCTGCATTACGGATCTGATAGTTATGTTGAGGGAGAGTTCTATAACGTCTTTGTGGGTGGACACTTTCTTGGTGAAGACAGGTTCAGCGGTGACGGCTGAGAAGCAGAGTTCAGGGTACAACGTGGAACTGCAAGCGGTTTTGACCATGTGGTGTGACGAGGTGTAATGGATGTTGTCGATGTTAGTGCTGGAGTTTTTGCCGGAGTTTACTCCTGCGACAATGCCGACAATGACGGAGACGAGGGGCAGAGTAGTGAGGAAAGCGAAGAAGAAGAGCTTCTTCTTCTTCTTCTTATTGGCGTCGCCGGAATTGGACGTCTTCTTCTTCTTCTTCTTATTGGCGTCGCCGGAATTGGACATGTTTAAGTTTCAGAGTTTGGCTAGAGAGAGAGAGAGCAGAGAGAAGAAGAATGTGTGTAAATCAGGAACTGTAGTGAGGTTGATGAGGCCCCAAAAGAGAATGGCGAAAGGATTTATAGAGCCAAAAATTGAAGCACGCTCAATTTATTTGTTGTGGTATAATTATTACTGAATTACAAAAAAAGTGGGACAAATTCTCTGTGATATTTTGTAATTGTTTGTTCTATTAAAACATAAAAAATAAATAAAATAAATGCTTACTATAATGTAGAAAAGTTACCGATACAATAGAGAGAGAGATCGATGAAAATGAGGGGAGGATATGTCGAGTAAAGAATGTTAGGCATAATTACATATTATGAAACCCAAAACATTTTTAATAATTATACATCTTAAATTATAGTTAATAACTTTTAATGAGCACATGTGAATTTAATTTCAAACTTCAAAAACATTTGGGGGGGGAGAATAAGGGGATACCAGCCCCAATATATACAAGTCATAAATATTCATGTATCTTATGAAAAATAAATTATAGAGGACTAATTATAAATAATATGATTTAGATATGATTTTATAGATATACAAATGTAGATGAGAGTATAGTAGCATGATTTTATAGAACATTGTCCAATGCAAAAATCCCATTCCAAGCTATCCACCCAGCTGGGTTTATTATATCGCTTATGTAATGATGCATACCTGGGTGGCATCGATGGTGCAATTTTGGTTGACGATGCCGGTGTTCTGGTTGGGGTCTTCTCGTCCTTGTGCGGTATGTTATCTTGTACCGAGGAGGGAAGCCGTGATCGGAGTTCACAGTTCTGGAGCACGACGGCCGAGTTGCTTGAGATGACTTCCACTGTGCCTTGGATGAGGCAGTTCACGAAGAACTGTCGATTGATCCGCACGTACAGGGTGTCCTGATACCAAAGAAAATTGCAACTGTAGAATGATGACAGATCACCTTCCACTCTCAGAGCCATGGCTTGGTGCTTCGCCGGACCCGCCGTGTTCTCGAATGTTATGTCCTGTGCCAAGAATCCATCTCACACTATCGCTGCAACACTTACAATTTAATTTTCTGATGTTTTGTGGATTACTGTTTCGAGAATACCCACATGCTTATAATCATATAATACCTTCCTTTGATGTTTCGGATCAGTATACACACACACACGCACACACACATTATGGCTTACCGACTGTGGCAGATCTATAGGTTGTAATTCCATCAACAACGTTTAGGCTCCCGTGATGGTAGTGGTCGATGCTCCATCTCCCACAAACATGATATTCGTCTTCTCACTTGGCACCTCCACGATCTCACTGTACTCCCTCTCTTTTATATGTAGCACATGCCTCGTGCGACTCTGCTCTGGCGTTGCAGCCACGGCCTCCGACACCGTCGTGTAGTTCCAGCTCCCGTCTGCGGTCTGCAGTCGACATCCACATCGGCCACCTAATCCCATCCCCAGCTTCCCTAACTTGCATCATTTTTCTGTTTCTACTTGACACTTGAGTATCAGTCATGTTCACAATCATCGCCAGAGCGTTGCTGGACATTCGTCCGACGTTCTTTTGTCTGTCCATTAGTTCTCCGTCCCTCACGTTCCTGTCTTTGTCATCATGGGAGAAACCGTCCAAACAAGTCTCTTGGTCGGTTATGGCGGCGCTGATGAGAGTCTTGAAGTCATCGCGTCGAGATAAAGAGTGTGGTCAATCATTTGTAAGCATTCTTCGAGAACGGTTTTCGCTCTCTTTGTGAGGTCTGTTCTGTTTTGGAGAATCTTGATGGAGAAGGAGTTATTCTTTACGGCTCCGATTGTTAAGTACAGGGATAGTTCTAGACGTCTTTGTTTGTAGAGACTTTCTCAGTGAAACCAGGTTCAGTGACGAAGGCCGAGAAGCAAAGTTCCGGGTACAATATCGAACTGCAAGCTACTTTGACTGTGGTGTGTGATCGAATGAAAGGGTCAACGTTGTTGTCGATGTCGCTGTTATAGAGTTCTTGTGAGCGCTAATTAAACTCGGACGGCAACGGCGACAGTAGTAACGGAGACGAGAAGCAGAAAAGTGAAGAAAGCCAAGTAGAAGAGCTTGTTCTTCTTCTTCTTGGACATGGGACTTCTGTTGCCGGAATAATGGGATATTCCGGCGAAAACTTGTTTTAGGTTGGTCATGAGTGAGTGGTTTGAGTTTTTGCCAGCGTGCAAGAAGCTAGTCCATATATTGTCTATTTGAAAACTTTTTAAATAAGATTTTAAATATAAATTTAGATAAAATTTACTTTTTGAAAAATTTTAAATTAAATATTTATATTTATTCAAAAGATTTTTTAGATTAAATTATAATTTAAAATTAAAATTTTAGATAAACTAGTTAAAGTAATTTATAGAATAGTAAAAAAATTATGGACTAACCAATTACTATATTATCTCTACTTTTTCTTATATCCTCTCTTCTCTATATTTTCTTTTCTACATCCTCTCTCATCTCTCATATCTTTTTTATATTTTCTCTCCTCTCTCATCTCTCTTCTACATCATTTTTGCTCTCTTATCTCTCTTCTACACCCTCTCTCATCTCTTATATCTCTTATATTTAATAATCATACTCTTTTTAATTTAATAATAATAAAAATATTTTTAAAAATAATTATCTAAATATTTATTTATTTAAAACTATTTTTTTATAAATATTTTTCTAAAAAATATTTTTTAAAAGTTACAAAAAAATATTATAAACCTTCTTCTAAAATTTTATCCATGAGCTCATATAGATATAGATTGATGCATATAACAACAACATTGCACTTGTTTCTAAGAGGTTTTCCTCCAATGCATAAAAAATTTACCTCGATTTATTTAAAAATTGTCTCATTGTTTGTATTAAAAATATTTAAAAATTCTATTAATATATATAATTAATATAAATAATTTAAAAATTAATTATAAAATTAAAAATATGATAAATTTATGTCTTATACTTAATTTAAAAATAAATTTTATAACTAACTCTTATAAAAAAAATATAATTTAATAATAATAAAGTACATTTAGCTTAGGATTGGAGTATGCCCTTCAAGAGTTTGACCTTTTAAGAAGAGGCTAAAATTGACGTCAGTACATTTAAATTTTTAATTTAAGAGTGTCCTTGAAGAAATAAATTCAGACCAAGATCGATAGAAAGAATACTATCTTCCGACTGAACTAACGTATGAGTGATTTCATGTAATTCAAAATATGTCATTTAATTCTTCATTATGTCTTATATATGCTGTGACTTCATCATTATCAATTTATCATTTGATATTTTTCATCCGAATATTATATTAATGCCAAAAAAAATGGGTAAGATAAGGTTGAATGTTGCAGCTTCTGATTTAAGAAATACAACATCCTTTCTTTTTGTAATTTCCTGTTTGGTTGAAGATTCCTAACATAATTAGAAAAGGAAAATTTTTACTTTGATTTTCATTCCTCCCCTCTCAAACAAAATAACAAAAAGTTTCCTTGAATATTCAATATTCCTTTGTTTTAAGATTCGTGGATGCATGTTAAATAACAAATTAGTCAAGGAGTTTCGTTTAAAGCTAAATTTCCACTGAGCTTTTCTTTTTCTGGGCACAAGGAATATTAAAATGAACTCTGAAGCATGTTTGTTCGATTACATAGTAGAGTAATCTTTCAATTAACACATTTTAAATGCACACTTTTCATTCCCTAACATTTTTATTAAATTCCAATTTAAAATTTTCAGCCCTTCTTATAAGCATAATAAGTATTTTTTTTTTGTTAGAACCATAATTTTTGTTTTGATACAAAAATTTTTAGAAAAGAGTTGGGCTCACGTATGATCTAAAGATAAGGTAAAGTCTCCCTTCCTCCTAAACTATATTAATGTCAGGTAGAGCGAGCTGTCTATTATCCTTAAACATAAATTTAGGTACCTAGTAGTTATGATGTCTCCACAAACATTGTGAATAGAATTATAATAAAATAATATTCTTTAAAAATTAAATATATTTTAAATAATCATATATTTTAAACCTTCTTTAGTTGAACATAATAATTCTCAGGGACATTTGGTTCAAATGATAGTTCATGGAGATTGGATTCTTAACCTGTTACCTAAAATTGGGCCTGGGAAGCAAAATCACTGGCCTTGTTGAAACTTAACCAGGTCAAACCTGGGCTTGAAAACACTATTTTTTTTTTTTTAAAAAAAAAAGCAGATTCTCTCTTAAATCACGCAGAGACATGATTAATTTATTTTATGTCAGGAATTATTAATTACAGGTTGTGCCCTTTAGCTCTGTATTTTGAAATATTTATATGGCAAGGCAGAGAGTTAACATAATTCAGTCATGTGAACAAAACTTCATTCCTAAACTTGTCTTTTTTGGTTTTCTGGCCAATATTCCTAACCTTCTCGTTAAGGCTTCAAAAAAGCACATTTGATCAGAACTCACACACACACACACACACATATATATATATATATACACATGCTTCTCAGAAAAGCATCCACGCTGATTTTTACAGTAATAGTTTTGTGAAGGCAAAAAATACTCATCGAAAGGAGATGATAATAACACTTACAAGGTAAAGAAATGCCATTATATCAAGAAAATTGAGGAGAGAAAGTAAAACCGTGCCATAAAAACTAACCATTGGAGTTCGAGAGCAGAGAGTCTTATAAGGCACTCGCTTCAGGATACTTTATCAATATAGTACTCATGACAAGAAATTAACAATGAAGCTGATGCAGGAGGATTCCAAAGGTTTTAACTTCGCAGGCTTGGAATTGCTTGTGATTTGGTTGAATCAGGTAGTTTCTGGAAAATATAGAGAGAGCATCATCTTCTACAAAGAAAAGGATGAAATATTTGGACAGATATGTATTGATCATAATCTGGGTTTTGATAGATGTTTGTAACTTTGCTACTCATCAGAAGATCATATTATTGGATTCTTACAGATTTAAGTGTATATCAGAGAATTTAACAAGCTAACAAGTCAGCAAAACTGTAAATCCAATCAAAATTGCAGTACACATAATAACCAAAGCTAGATGCTGGAATTTGAAACGCCAGTGCACACTACTCAACAGCTCTTCTCTCTTACATATGACGATAGACATGAAAAGGGAATTTATTTCTTTCCTTTCATCCATCTGAGGGAGGATTGAACCTGCAAATTAAAACAAACATGAAATTTTCTGTGTCAACCACTAGCTTCAAACTATGAAAAGGCTTGAAACTGTTAAGATCAGTAAATAGAGCTAACTTACTGGTTCTGTGTAGGATTTGGGGTGCTTGGAGGTATTCTTCTGAAAGATGAGCCCAACTTCTTCATAGTATTCCTATCATGTGCGTGCAGAGAAGATGAAGTCTTGCTTAATGGCAAAGAACCAACTTCTGGGTTGGACCAAGCTGATAATAACAACAGCGTAAGAGTGAGAAAAAAAGCCAGTAGAGAGCAGGTCTGCTTCATGTTCATGGGAATGGGGAGGATCTTGAATTCTTGATTGAGGCCAAGTGTTTTAGGATCAAGTGAACTAATCTTAAATTATTGTCTCAAATGGTAAAATATCTAACGTGGGTCTGATAAATAAATATAATAGTGGGGAGGGTCATGTGTGGCTGAACATTTTTGTCTGGTCTTAGGATTTGGTGAAAAAGAGTGACAGAAAAATCATGATGAGGCACGTGATGATCAGTTCATGACATTTTGAATATATTTCCCTTTAACTATCTTGGAGAAAGCAAAGGTTATTAATATTAAATGCAAGTTTACGCAGTGACATCAAGAAACTGATGAATCCCATTCACATAGAAAACTAGAACTGAATCTTGACGTGTTGCTTATACATTGTCACTGAGAAATGTTTTAAGCAACAGACCAGTCATCAGTGAAACACGTCACTTCCACTTGGATGGATGAACAGAGTGGTAACAGAAGCTGGTACTGTTAATTGATCCAATCACATTGTCAGATTCTTGTTTCTGCAAGAATTTACTTGGAAGCTATTTTCTAGTTCGAAGTTTAAGCCCATTAGTTCCTACTGAAACATGATGATAAAAAACCTAACTCTTGAATTTAAGTTGAGATATTTTTTTTAATTAAACTTAAAAATATTCTAATCTTACCCAATCAAATAGCTATATAAAAAGATTACTAATAAAAAAATGATTTTTTTTACTTTAGATAAAAAATGGCTTTGAACTGATCATAGATTTATGGTTAGAACCTTCTGGAACATTAGAGAAGGCTGTTTTAATTAGTTATGCAGATATGACCTTCGCGTTTAATCTCAGAGTCCCAACCGTCAAAAACGTTAACGGGTAGTAAGATCACAGTCTTCCATTAAGGATTTGTTATTGGATACAGGTCACGTCAGAAAGACTCACCTATATACGGCTCGTACGGTTCAAGAGAATTTCGGTTTTATTTTTTATTTTTTATGAATATAAGGCTTCCAGATTTATATTTATTTATAATTTTAGAAAATTATTATTTAATATACTAATACTCGTATTTTAAAAAGCAATCAAGACTCGATTATGCGAAGTTTGAAAGATAATACGATGCTGCATGTGTGAAATGTAGTAGAATTCTTGAATTATACTTTACTAGGTTTAAGCTTTTTGTAAACTGCTTTTTTAAAAAATATATTCTGTAAATTGTTTTTAATTTTAAAAAAATAATTGAGAAGTTGAAATGCAGCGAGGATGTTTGAAATCAAGTTAAAATCACCAGTCCAAACAAAAAAGTGGGAGAGAAGGGACGTGGAAAGAATCTAAATCCAAATGCAAATCTGAATCTACCCACTAACTGTCAATTGTACACCCCACTCCATTAATTCATAGAAGATGACGTAAAAAGGACCACTATAATAATTTTTATATAAAAAAAATTAAATCTAGCTACTTGACCAAGTTAAATTTAAAGTAACTTTAATTTTTTTAAAAATATTTTTTATATTCACGCATTTTCTTTTAAAGCCCTTTTTACCGGATCACTTTGGGTTTTTTTTTTGGAAAATAAATTAATCGCCTCTTGGGTAAAATGGTCAAAAAGCATTTTTGGGCCCTAGTCATAAATATATAAAGCTTTCTGGGTCATCGAGCACTCGTAAGTCGTAACTCACAACACTTGGACCGCAAAGCTTGCGATTCGCTGATGGAAACAGTACTTTACCTTCTCTCGCTTTTGCAGCTTTCAACGCCACCGTTTTGAAGTATTCCCGGTACCACTACCACCAAATTTCAGTACTCTTGCTTTCGGAACGCTAAAAAAAAAAATCATTTCTCGGATTGCAGATATTATTTTGGCTCTTTCAGATTTCAGGTTCACTTTGAAAGAAAGTAGATCCCAGGTAGATTCTCTTCTCTCGTTGCTAGTGACAAAATTGCTAATTTTTTTTTTTATCCAGACACTTGGGTTTCTTTCTCATGATCGCTGGATTAATTGTGTTCGAGATTTCCATGTGCTGTAACTGGATTTTAGATTACTTGGATTGTTTTGAATTTTATTTCATCTACGTTGGAGTCTGATTTTGGCTTATCATATTAATCGTTGGAGAAGTTACGGTGATTATTTTAAAAACACTGCGAAAGGCAGTGCCTACTTAATCCCAAGTTTTTCTTTTCACTTTCTTTTCTGTCGATCAGGATTTTGTGTATCCTTACTTCAGCAACAGGCCGTTGAAGATGTAAAGCTAAACAAGTGAGCTAAGATAATAGGGGAAAACGCGGGAGTGTGAACAACATACTTATCTCTATTTATTTGGCAGACAGTGAATAAGACAGAAATGTTTTTAGCCTAAATAATACTTTGTATAAACTTTTAAGCACTTGTTAACAGATATAATCTGAGAAATGAATGACTTGGGAGCTTAGTTGCTCTTTTCTCGGTGGTAAAATCGAGCTTTTGGCTTGATGACATAGTCCCGTGCCTTTTGACATAATGGTTATGAGTCCAGAGGTCTTGTCTTGTCCATAAGAGTGTTAGAGATATTAATTAATACTGTCATTGGGCCTTGTTCTAACAACTAAAGTTTATGTAAGAGTTAGTTTTTATAGTTACAGGAATAGTCTACAATGGCATTTTCCTCTAATATTTGGAGAGAGTTTTGGTGGTAAATCTCCTTCAATTTCCATCAACTCCATTATCACAGAAAAACACTTGATATTAACACAATTACATGTCTCTAGCTGAATTGGTTTGTCTGGTGTTTTTCTGTGTATTCATTTATTCTTAACTCCCGTGTAAATAGTTATCAGAATTCAAAATATAGGATGATTAGTATATATATCTCCACCACCATTAATGTTACGCAGAAGTCAAAACTCTATTTTTTTCGAGGAACTTTTTTGGTTGCTTTTTCAGCTCGGTTACATTACATCAGGTTACTTGTGGTTTTCTTTGTATTATTTGTAACCTTTTCGTTATGTCTTCAATAAATTTATGGCAGGAACCACAGGTTACCTTGGAGAATAATAAAATAAACTGCAGTATAGGGCCTTGCTCTTGCTACTGATTGAAATTTGTTGGATGGCGGAGAAGTCATGCATCAAGCGCCTTCAAAAAGAATATAGAGCCCTATGCAAAGTACATCATATTACTTTCTTCTAACCTATTTATTTTATATCATTCACAGTTTGTATGCTTACGTACTCTGTTGTAGTACAACTACAATCATAAAACAATTTATGTTAATGTGGTGCCATCAGGATCCTCTCCCTCTCTATTTTTCTGTGTATTTTTGTGTGTCCAAATGTTAAGTTGATGTTGTGGCTGCATGGAGATATACAGCACATGAAAAAGGGAAGATATCATTCTGTATATTTTGCATTTCAACAATTCTGATGTTTATGCAATGTGTCTGTATTTAGTCATTATTTTTGCATACTCTATTCTATCAGTCTGCTATATTATTTACTCTCAGTCCTATATCAATAAACTGATATTAAATTATGTTTTCCAAAAATAAATTATAGAAGCCATGCACTACTTGGGCAATAATTTTTATTATGAATTTGCAGGAGCCAGTATCCCATGTTGTTGCCCGCCCTTCACCAAACGATATTCTTGAGTGGCGTAAGTGCTTTTTACTTTAGTTGTAGAAATAAATAAATAAATAAATTAAAGGCTCATGTCAAACATATTAGAAATGTACCACACTACTTGTGGTTTTGTTTCTATTATTTGTAACCTTTTCTCACAAACTACCGTTTATTGCTTGAATATACTCTGCAACACTACCAAGAGTCAAAACTTTTCATCTAAACTAACTGGAATTAGAATTGGTACGGCTGCTGTTTGAGATGTTTTTCAATGTCCACCACAGAAGGGGGAACTCTCTGCTCTTTGTTTTCACATCTAAAATCCACTGCGGTGATCTTACAGTTTCTTATCCGCAAAAGAATTATTTCCACTGATTTTCGATGGATCTTTATACCTTTAATCTGATGCCATATTTGCCTGTGGGCAGCGGTCAATGACGCTAGAAAGCAGTCCCATGCGATGATAGCATTATGGATTAATGATGTCTTTGCAAGTTTTTGAAAGAAGCTTATGAAAATGGCTTTTTATGTATTACATTTTCATTTTGTGTGATGTAAATTACATTTTGCAATTTACAGTTCATATAAATTATGTGCCTTGTACTCTTGTGCGGTCATTAGTTAATTTTAATTTATTTGGTTGGTGATTTATTCTTCATTAATATCTCAGATTACGTGTTGGAGGGAAGTGAAGGAACACCTTTTGCAGGTTTGTGATTATTTGGCACCTCACATTTTCAATCCTTCTATGCTTTGTAATTGTGAAATAATACTACTTATTTGGTCCAAAAAAAAAAAAGCAGTGCTACTTATAAACCATTATTCCAATTTGAAAACTTGACTTGAAGTTTTTCATATTTTAGGTGGATATTATTATGGAAAAATCAAGTTTCCTACTGAATATCCATATAAACCACCTGGAATAAGGTGATCCTTCTTGCTGCAGTATTCTTTTTCAATTTTTTATCTCATATATCTGGTCAATTATAATATTGGCTGTGTATGCTTTCTATCATGTAGTATGACTACACCTAATGGCCGGTTCATGACTCAGAAAAAGATCTGCTTGTCTATGAGTGATTGTGAGTGCTTTTAGTCTGTTGGATCACAAGTTACATAATGAATTGCTCATATTTTTATAATTTAATTTAATGTTTGTGTTGATTTTGCTGCTTTTGCAGTTCATCCTGAAAGCTGGAATCCTATGTGGTCCGTATCAAGGTCAGATTGATTCAAGTTTTGAAGATGATTTATGCACTTTATGTATTTGCTTAGTTAATTATTTATTGTTTTATTATATTTTTTGTAATACTACTGCATGCCTCTGTACAAGCAATTGTCATTTAGAAGAAACCGACAATCTTGATAATTACTTTGTAGCTTTCCACTAATGTTTCCAATTTATGAATGCAGCATACTTACTGGGCTCCTTTCATTCATGGTAAGTATGTGGTAGATTCTTCATATTTTAAGTAAATAAATAATCGTTCCTTTCAACGTTAGTTACTTTACTTTCATTTGGTTCATTTGTCCCTGTGACTGAGTCTATAGCAAAGTGAATCACATATATTATTATTTTTTGAAACTTCATATTTCTTTTTTATCTTTATTTTGTCAGTTGGACCAAGTGCTAGATTTAGATAGTGCTTTGTTGAGAACTTTCGATAAGATGCTGTGCTTTTTTGCAGATGGACAACAGTCCAACCACTGGTAGTGTGGATACTACCACTGCCGAGAAGCAGCGACTAGCCAAAACTTCCCTTGCTTTCAATTGCAAGAAGTAAGTAGTTATCTGGTCTTTAATGTAAGAGAGTGAGCAAGGTCACTGTGATTGGAGTTTCACTCTAAATGCTCTTTGGATGTCTGATAATTTTGCATACAGTGCAACGTTCCGGAAAATGTTCCCTGAGTATGTTGAAAAGTACAACCTGCAGCAGCTGCTTGCTGAGAGGGCATCATCGGAGACATTTCGTGACGAAAGTCTGAGGCCCGTGTCGGAGAAGGTCTTAGATTCCACAGTAGAAGACATGAAAAGAGCAGATGGGTTGAAGGATGTGAGAAAGAACAGAAAGCAATCTTTCCCAACGTGGATGGTGTTGTTACTCTTCTCCATCTTTGGAGTTGTAATGGCATTGCCTCTGCTTCAGCTATGATGACAAGCAACACAGTCGTCCTGGGACTTGTTTTCTATACGCTTCTTAGACGTTGTCATGCTTAACATGATTTGTATAGAAAACTTATGGATATGGAGGTTGTGCTCTATCTATCTATCCGTGATTTGGCTCCTCTTGTGTCTATGTTGCTAAGAAGTAACATGTTACATGCTTGATCTATTTTGTGGTTTGGCTTCTGGTATTGTTGGTTTGTAACTAGATGTTGTGTAGGAAATCAAAATAAAAAATTGCCAACCGAAAGTCTACATACTAAGTCGGTTCCTTTCTATAGTGTTTTTATTTAGAAGAAACACTCTTTTTCTAAAACATTTATTAAAAAATTTCATTTATACTCTCGCTTAAAATGAGGTATATTTTTTCATTAATAAACCACTATTCAATTTCTTAAAATTATAATTAAATAAGTTATGGTATTTTTGAAAATAAAAGTATTATGTTTAATATCTATGGCTTGTAATTGATTTTACGTAAATTTCTTGATCTTGATAATGAGGGTGTTTATTTTATAAAAATGAACCGAGGGAGCGTGTATAACTGTAGGGTTAAATAATTTTTTTTTATCTTTAATATAAGATTTAATTAGAAAATTTATTTTTATTTTAAATATAAGATATTTTTTATATTTATTAATTTTTTTAATTATTTCTATTAATATTTTTTTAATAATAATTAAAAAAGAGAGGGAGAGAAAATATTAAGAAAGATAATGTAAATATTTTAAAATAAAATTAATATATTTAATTTAATTAAATAAATTAAATAAATTTTATACTATATTATATAAGGAAAGGACTATTATATACAAGTCATTGGGATTTATTAGATACTCTCTTTGCTATTGTTATTTTGCCAAAAGACCAAGAAGTTAGATGGGGGGCAACTGAAAGACGTTGCTTAGTTGTAGTTACATATTCTCTCATTTTGCTTTGGTTGAGGGAGTAACATAGGAGCAGTCAAAAAAACTATATATAGGAAAAAGGGATAAGGAAGCAACAATTGGCAGGACGGTTCTGAGATGAGTAGGCAGTGCAAAGCTGACAGGAAAAAATAAATAAATTAAAGCTTCGAGTAGAAGTGGATCCCCCCATCAATTATCATTCATGCAAACACCCACATGTTTCTAGTACAATAATATGTAATTGGTTCGGAATTTTTATCCAATTTTTACTACAAATATATCATTAAATTTTTTTAAAAAATAATTACTCTCATAAATAAAGTTATAGAATATAAACAGGCATAATTTTCATGTTACACGTAAAATTAGTTATATTATTCATAAGTTAAAAATAATTCAACTTATTATTATATAAATTATTATTTTCGGCTCTAATTATATTATTGATTTTTTTAAAATATTAAAAAAATTATTTTAAAGTATTTATAATTATTTTTTAATCAAATTAATTTATTTAATTTATAAACTATTCATTTTAAAGAGATTAAGTACCATGCTATAATTAAATAATTTTTTTATTTTTTTTTTAAATAATAAAATTTGATAACTATCCTAGTATTTACATTTTATTATGAAAAAGTTGATAATAAATAAACAGGTATTTAAATATGGTCCCATAAGTCTGACGTGCTTAAGGTCGAGGGAAATGACACCCCATGTGCTGTTCAGAACAGGTACGTGATTACTAAATATATGAGCATGAGGTCCAATTCAGGGAACTGCCTCTTGAGTCAGTCGTCTTATGCTTCTTAATATTCTGGATATTATTAATATTTTCTTATTAATTTTTATCTTAAAAACATGTCATGCATTTGTGACATTAAAAGAGATGTCTTGTTAGATTCTCCAACCTTAATACATAGGTTTTTAGGGTATAATTCTCTCTAATATTTATGTATACTCATTACAGCTCTGCTTTCATCCTAAAGAACAATGTGTCCAAGGTTAGAGAATTTAACAAGAACTCTTTACATGTGTTTGACACTATAATTTAAAAAGTTTTTTTAAATAAAATTTTTTAAAAAAATTAAATAAATAATCATATTTATATAAAATTAATTTTAGTTAAAATTATAATTTAAAATATAATTTTGAATAAGTAACTGAAACTAACTTTTAGAACAGTAAAATAATTTATAAATTATTAAATTACTATCTTATCTCTATTTTTTTACCCTCTCTCATCTCTTTTCTTTACTCTCCCTCATCTTTCTTTTCTATTATCTCTCTTCTTTCTTTTTTACCCTCTCTCCTCTCTCATATTTTTAATTAAATCATACATTTTTTAATAATTCAATAATATGAAAAGTGATTCTACTATTAATCATCTAAATATTTCTAATTTTAAAATTTATTTTTTTTTAAAATTTATTTTTTAAAATTTATTATTTTCATAATATATTCTTTAAAAACTGATCTATATAGAGATGATTGATCCATTTTTGGGATCTCTTTTCCCTACAAATTTGTAGAAGTTACAAAACCCTCGTTCACATTTAAAGTCATATTGTACCAAAAAAAAGTAAAATATAAAGTCATAGACACACAATTCAACATCTTTAAACCTGTTCTTGCACCATTCTGAACGGCATTATTACTTGGAGTCAAAATTTGAGGTCACCTTTTTCTTGAGTCGTTGAGCATTTTCTTCCATCCATGTGACGTGTCATTTATTTATTTATATATTTAACTGTCTCATCCTCTACAACCCATGAGAAAAGCAAAAGCCCAAGCTTAAAGGTTTCAGAGCAGTCCCAAGTTTCCTTTGCCCTTCCCACGCCACGCTTCTTGGAGCCAAATAGCTCCTCACTATCAGACTGACTTCACTATTCAAATCATACATTATACACAGGAAACGACCTATATTTCAACACTGCCACCCCTAATGTCCTGTTTGGAATCTGCTGCGACATTATTTTGTGTTGGTCTTGAAAAATAACCATCTTAATATTTAATATATATTTTTATATAACTATTTAATGAAATTAAATTTAAATATTATTGAGTTTAATTAAAAATAACTATTATAAAGATATTTTCGATATCTATATAGATATAAATTTAAAACTTTATGTGTAAATAATCAAAATGTTTTAAAAGTGCATTATAAGAAGTCATTTTTCCTATGGCCTAACAGGATTTTAAAATTTTATCTATATATATGTTAAGATTTGATTGGGGAATTAGAGCTGATAGATATGAGTAAATGAACCAGAGTCTTAAATTTTAATACCAGAATTGCATGTTAGGCACTTGGACAGAAATAGTAGTAACACGAATATAGGTCCCATTCACAACTTGACACACTACTCTTGTCGTTCCTCTCCCCTGCAGTTTTATTAAAGAATGCAATAATGTAGAGATACATGTGGCATTTGGGATTGGGGTCCTTGAAGAGGATAAGAACAAACGGTGGATATAGGAAGAAATACTTTATTCTGTACGCAACACGTAACCCAAGTAAAATCTAAGACACAACCCCAAATTATCAAGAAACGGAATCAAACATTTCGAAGTTCCTCAGTGCGGCTTGTTTTCCGAGTTTCATGTATAAGAAAATTTATCAGTCAGAAAAGAGAAGAGCAAATTTTGGAGCATAAACTGGTAAAAACTGTTCACAAAATGATCAGCTGTATAGCGGTAGCACTAACAACTTTTATGGGAGTCAGAAAAGAGGAGAGCAAATTTTGGAGCATAAACTGGTAAATACTGTTCACAAAAGGATCAGCTGTATAGCGGTATAGCACTAACAACTTCTATGGGTGAGAGCTAATTTGATATCTGATAGATTCTCCTGCTCAATGCTGGATTTTTTCTTTTTTATTTTACAAAACTTGAGCCCCCAACTCTTATTTCGGAGATACTGAACCTACTCCACCAACCTCTATTGGTGATTCTACACAATTTCTCATCCATCATTGGGTAAGAAAATGGAAACAGATCACTAACCAGTATATGAGATTACTTAACAAACTAAACTAGTATCATTCACTTTTCAAGCATCTCCAGATTTCAACAATTCATGATTCACATAACAATATTGAACCCAACCTCTCAAGGACGGCCCGGCCACTTTTCAGAGATTAGTTCTTACTTCTTCCTATAGACTCTATCCTATAATTTGCAAATGGCTGCCTCAATATATGTGGGCAGATCTATTACAAGAAGAAGAAGAAGAAGAAATATACAGACTTATTTTCTCATATAGATAACTAGTTCTGTCCTCTCCCTGCTTGTTCAACATCTATAGTGCCAGGACCAGGATTACAAGGACCTAACCTTTTGTCTCTGCTTAAAAGCCTCTTCAGTGACCTCAGTCTTGTGGTCATCGGTGATTTCAGCTCATCTTCAGCAAACCTGTTTGAAGAAGGAGATAAAGATGAAGAATTCACCTCACTTGGTATATCAATCACCATCATTTCAAGGCGTCTATTGTTACTGCTACTGCTAGTAGCTGTAGTAGAAGAAGAAGAAGAAGATGAAGAAGAAGGACCCTCTTCTTCTGAAGCTGTATTAATAGAACTAACTTGAGTCTGATTCCCCCAAACCAACACATTAGTTGGAAATTTTGGAGTCTCTGAAACTGAACCACTAATAGCAGCTAAAGTAGAGTTTTGAAAATTTTCTGACGCTTGTGATTGGCTACTAGTATTCTCCGCGGAATCTTCTCGAACACTTGAACTGCTATTGCACTTAGGAGTTTCAGAAGCGACTGGGTTTCTACAAAGGGGACAAGTGGAATGTGATTGAAACCACATATCTATACAATCCACATGAAATCCATGATTGCATTTGGGTAAAAGCCTCGCTTTTTCTCCTTGAACAAGCTCAGAGAGACAAACAGCACATTCCAAGCCATCTTTGAAATTTTCAGGTTGGTAAATTATTACTGGTAAGGACAAAAGCAGTGAAGGATCGAGTCCGCTTCTCTGGCCGCCGTAGATTTCTGGATCTTGCCCAGGGGCGAAGACAAAGCGGCGTCGACGGCGACGACGAGGCGGCGGAGGAGTGGTTTCTTCAATGCTCCACCAGAACCATTTGGCGTAGAGATGGAGAAACAGAACAAACAAAACCACCATGAAGAGGATTATTATAGCTAGCACCATGATTTTTCCGGTCACTTCAACTCCGGGAGATTCGTTCAATTTGTCATTAGACACTAATGAGTCACCCATGATTCTGGCTTACCCTTTTATGTTCTGGTGATTCAATAAGCTTCTTCTGGAGTCTGCAAATTAAAGACAACCAGAAGTTTGGAAACGAACAGAATGATCAAAACCAAGAGATGGGGAAATCATTCGAACTTGTGGGTCCTCTAGAAGAAAACCATTAAAGTTCAAACTTTTGAATGAATTTCAGAATGGAAAGAGTAGGAATGTGGGAGAGTAGAGAGGAGGAAGAAGTAAGCGAAGACGAGGGAGAATTCAAAGGAGGAAGAAGCAGGAGGAGTAGGAGAACCTCCACAGACCACAATGGACTTGAAACTTGGACAAGCGAAGAAGACGACGGAATTGGAGTCTACTCTTTTAACTCGCAAAATTGTTAATTTTTATTGAAACGTGAATAACTTAAAAAAAGCGTTCAAATTTATAAAACGGTAAGTAACACTTAATATTTTTATCTTTTTTTTTTGTATATATTTAATATTTTAATTTTATTTATAATTTTTCAACTTAATATAATTTTACTTATAATCTTTTTAATTTAATATAATTTTTAATATTTAAAAAATAATATTATATATAAAATTATACTAAACATATAATTATGATAATTAATTGAGATATTTCGGTATACTAAATTAGTGACGGTGGATAAGTCTAAAAAAATTTGTTATTATTTGTTTTTGAAATTAATACTTGAGGGGGGGAAAAGGAAAGAGAAGGACAAAAGTTGGGCAACCAAGTTGACCCCGACAATTATTTTACCTAACCCAAGATGACGATCAGACAAAATTCGAGGGATCGTTCCGCTTGTTTTATAAGCCAATTAGCCAAAGACTGATCGAGACCTATCTAATTATGTTATTTCTATTTTCTACACTAATCTACGTATCAACCACTACATATATATATATATATACACGTAATTAAATATATTAAACTCATTTCTTTAATTCTCAGTTCTAGAGGTTAAAAAAAAGTTTATTAACACATGAAATTAATTTGAAAAATATTACAGTACTTCTTATTACTATTTCTATTCAGCATATATTAAATTATCATGTTTAACTGATCTCCCACTTTTTAATTACATCGAAAGGTAAAATAAAAAAAAAGAATATAATTAATATCCTGAATATTACTTGAAAGTGATTTATATTTTATATCTATGAATATTTTATTATATATATTCGTGACAAGCATATATTATTTTTTATTTATCTCCTAAAATACATTGAATTTAAATTTATGGACATGAGTGTGTGTGTGTAAGTGAACTGAACAATTTTTAGTTCAAAATATATAAATTTTTATTTTTGAAATAAATACCAGGATCTCTTGAATTTATTAAAATGATACGTGTCTTTTCTCTACCAGAATCCTATTAAAATATCATTAAAAAAAGGGGGGAAAGGAAAGAAAAAAGAAAAATAACATTAAAAGGTTATAGGGTTAGCCTATATTGGATGCCATAAGTTCTTAATTAGATGCCTTAATTCTGTTTCATGTCCTCACATGCGCTCATCTATTATGCTCCCTCTCGTGATCTTCCTCTCTTTTCAAGCCAATATTTGGATAGTATTATAACGACATCCAAATCTTTGTTCTTTTTATTTTTACTGTGATAATATTTTTAAATCACTGTAAACCATACAAATTCTAATAAATCGCAGTGTTCTTTTTTCTTTTTTTAGGAATTCGTATAATGCACAATCCTACATCAAAGAACTTTATCAAGCAGTGGGTCTTAAGCAGACTCAATTATGAAAACAATTCCTCGTAGGAAGAGCAATTGGTGAGATTGATGTGGGTTATACATCTTGATCTTATAACAATTTGTGATTATACTGAGTGATAAGTAATTTAGTATTATTTAAATGAGGTATTGAGTTTAAATCTTGTCGTATGTAGAAAATTTCTGTTAGAAGACTCATCTACTATAGCTAAATATGTGATGCGGGTCGAATTTGAATATAGTCAGGATAAAATTCTGGTAAATTGGATGGACAAAAAAATCATTAAAAAATTATAAATAATTTAATTTCTATATTAAAATTTATCTTTACTGTTCAATTTTCATTAAGATTTTAAAATAATTAATTTTTTATTTAAAATATCATAATAAATTCTTTTCAAAAAATAATTAGTGTAAAATTTAATTTAAATGGAGGGAGAGAGTGATGGTAGCTACAATCAAACAAGGAAATAAATACATTTTAAAATTAAAACGCACTTGTTGCCATGATTTGGGGTCTAAAACTGGTCCCCCGTCCCAATGTCAAAATCCTTGCTTCTAGTCTTCGACAAAATCATCATTTGATCTGTTTGTTCCTCATTATAGCCATTCATGCCATTTTAACTTTTTTTTTTTCTATCTTCTCAATTTAATTTCTGCCTAAAAATATTTCTATCTTTTTCAAAAAAATACAATTATACTTCATTAATTAGGAGATTAATTTTACATATACTTTCAAATAAATATATCTTTGTCAAAAAACATTATTTATTTTGATATAAACTAATTAAATATTATTTGTGACTAGTTCAAATAACAAGGATGATATATAAATTTAAAAAAAAAAGATTTGATCAGATATTTTGATATAAAAAGGAAAAATTATAATTAAACGACGAGAATTAATGTTGCGTATAACTTTTAGTTAGTTCACTTAGTTTATTTGCATGCATTTTTTTGAATGTTTTTAGTTTGAGGGGTGAATATTACCCACACAAGGACGACGGCTCATATATAATTTATAGAAACTGTATATTATATATGAATTAATTAAAGCAGAATAGTCATTCTTAATTTCAGCCTCAAAACTAGGCTTTTCATAAAGTTGCAATTATATGCATGCATGCATAAAATCTCTCTCTCTCTCTCTCCATACACACAAACAAGTATTGTTTCCATCGTGGCTATTTCTGTTGTTTTATTTTAAATATTAATTCTTATTTTGATTTTTAAATAAACTGAAATGTAAAACAAGTATAATTTTCGCAAATGTATAGGATAGGTAGGGGTGTCCAAACATGTCCTATTCTGGGTGTTCCGATAATTTTGGTATGGGTCCGTCTCATCTCGAAAAAGACCGGGATAGGAAATTATCGGGACGGGACAGAGGAAAGGTCAGGATGGGATAGGTCTCTGCCTGACCCTCGGGATTCCCATTCCGTCTCAACCCTTTTTTTTATAAAAAAATATATATTACATTCTCCTATATTTCTCACTTTGTACACTCTTCTCAAGCTCTCCGTCTCTCTTTTCTTACACTTTACTTGCTCCCAGTCACAAGTCTCGCTAATCGCCACTCTCATACAAATATTCATATACAGATATTTTTATTCTTCCTTACTATTATTTTTTCCTCTTATCTGGGTAAGTTATCATTTTATATTAGGGAGAAATGTTTGTATTTAGAGAAAATTGTTGTGGTATTTATATAGAATGATTTATTAAGATAAATTTATTATAATATTTAAAAAAATCGAAAATTCCCATCAGGATCGGGACAAATTTAGGACAGGACGAGATACGAAACGCATTTTACATCCCGTGTATTATATCAGAATATAACACAGGATAGAGTTATCCTAATCCTAACCCGTCCTGTGAATACCCCTAAAGATAGGTGGCTAACTTGCTAGTAATCTAACAAATTCTTTGTAACAAGACGTAGCCTTAGACCAAGGTGCTAATTTTATAATAATAATAATAATATAGTTTTCTTTTTGTTTTTATTCTCTCTCTTTTTTTAAAAAAAATCTCCATGCCATGAGGAAGCTATAGTTTGTAATTTGTGGGGGTGTGTAGGGGTAGGGTTAGATAGAATAACCCTTATCTGATATCCTGTCCAAAAAATATATGGGTTATATTTTATAGCCTAATGCCCGACCCTACCCGGTAAAACCCCTAACAATTTTAGACTGAGCATAGGCGGGTTGGGCATGCCCAAATTGTGATATCATACTCATGTTGTGAAAAAAATCTGCAATTATGAACTTCTAAAATAATATTATATTCATGTATCTTTAAGAGTTAAATAATATTTATAATCTACTAAGAATAAGACAACAAAAATAATAATTAAAATCTTAAGATCCATTGCATATAAAAAATAAGCGTTGAAGTCTAAGTATTTTATAATTATAACTTTGCATCAATCTCTCTAATATTGACAAAGATAAAGCATCTAAAAAAAATAAAAAATTATAATTTGTAATATAATCATATGATAATTAACAAAATTAAAAAATAAGAAGAAAAAATTAGTATAGTTATAAATATTAAAAAATACAACTTACCTACTTATATTTTTAAAATTATCTTCTAGTCACCAGTAGCTAACATATTCTCCCTTCTAAGATAGAGAAAAAATAAAAAAAATAAAAGAAGGGGTGCTCATGGGTAGGGCGGGGCAACCCTTATGTCCGGTGCTTAGCCCAAAAAATGCATGTGCTGTATTTTGTAACCTAATGCCCAGCTCTACCCTATATTTATCAGACTAAGCAGGATATTTTTATTACTGACTCGGATAGACATACTAGGCCGCAGGTTTTATGTACAATCATAATAATTTATGTGCTTTTTATGAAGTAACAAGTCTAGTCTAATGGCGGGGGCAAGAAAAGCTGAGTGGGAAATTAATTTGACCATAAAGTCAAAATATTCCTTCCATTTTTTCTCCCTCTCTTCATATATTTTTTTTATAAAAAATTTAGATAAATTTAATATCAATATCTCACTAAAATTAAAGTATAGTTTTAGAATTTAAAGAACGTTTATAGAAAATTTATAAGATCGCCTAATAAAGAAATCCTCATAACAACAATAAAAATTAAACTCACATTCCTATAAAATATAAATTTATTTTTTATTATCTGTATTAGTTCTTATTAACTCTAGCTATAACATCTTTTGGTTAGATTTGACAAAAAGTTATTTCTTGCAAAAATTAATTGGGTTCTATGTTTTTGGGTACAATTGGGCTTGGCATGTTAATTTGAAGCATCGACCCACTTCTGAATAATCCAATGAAGGCCCATATGAATAAAGCCCAATATCAGAAAGATTATAGAAAATAAGAAACATATGTCGGCCTTTGGAATTTATGGGCTTTTTTCTAATTTATTGTTTCTACTTGACTGGTTTCGTTATCCAATTCTGGCTCGTCCTTCGCTTCCTGTGGATGTGTGTGGCTCCTCCTGCGTCGACGTTGTGCCTTTCTCTATTAACTGGCTTAGCCTTCTCTGCGATTGATTCTCTCTTTCACTGCATCAACTTCTTCTTGAGTGACTCAATTCTCAGTCACTCTGTTCAACGCTTCAAGAACAATTCCCCGAAAGGAGCATAACTTAGATGCTGTCTCTTCTAAGTTATGCACTCTCCATATCTGTGTAGATTGCTGAATGAGTTCCCATGCCTTTGTTGGGTACACTCTCCTACCCCTTTTATCTTTCTGGTCTGTGCTTTTCGGGTTTATTTTTTCCTTCCTTATTATTGTCTTGCATTTCTTTTTGTACTTCTGTTCATGTGTTCTGTAACTAACTGTCGAGCATTAAGCAAGGCTCAACTGTAAGTTAAAGACCCATTTGTATCAATCATTTGGATATTTCGCATGGTTTTGGAGGCTTCCACTATCCTTGAACTTGAGTTCCTTTAATTTCAGGGTTATTGTTTGTGTGTTTATTCGTCCTAGCAGATAATGATACTATTCATTGTTGATTTTTTTTTTTCCTTTTCCCCTTTTGAACTTTGTGACCAGAGATTGCAAATGCGCAGCCCTACTTACACAATACTTCGTGTTCGTGTTCACTCAGAGTTCAAAAGCCTCTTCATGGTAAAGTAGCATCAATTTCGTTTACATATGGTAAAGAGCTGAGACTTCCTTGTGCTTGGAAATATTTGGAAAATCTTAAAAAGGTGACATTCAATGAGGGACGTGGTGAGTTTCCAAGCGGGAGACTGTTGATTAAGGCAGTTGCTACTCTTGAACCAAAGAGATTGGCTGCAGATGAAGATAAATGTTTGAGTTTTAAGGACTCAGACACTTGTGTAAATTCTAACCGTCCTGTAGTTCGGCATGACTCTTGTAATGACGTGCCAGAAGAACTTGATGAGAGGGAGAAGTTGAGAAGAATGAGAATTTCAAAAGCAAATTCAGGAAACACGCCTTGGAACAAAGGCAGGAAGCATAGTCCTGGTAAATTAATCTTTGATGTTCTTTGTTTCACTTTCCAGTCACTTATATCTTCATTTATCCTTTTCTGAGTTCTAAAATCTCCGCAGAAACTTTACAGAAAATCAGGGAAAGAACCAGGCTTGCTATGCAGAACCCTAAGGTGATGTCATGTAAGAATGTCTTTAAATTGTGATATTAAGTAACAGAACATCCTTTCTTTCTTTCCTTTCCTTTTTCTTTGTGCTATAAAAGTCTATAATGCATGATCACTCACCAGCAACGGATTTAAATTATTCAGGCAGACAAGACATTGATTGTACTTCTTCAAGGTGACCTAATTTTTCTTGTTAGGAAAAACTGCAAAGGACTAAAACTTGAAGAAATGATGTCTAAAGGAACCTTCTATATTTTCTATTTTCTTAACAGGAAATCGATGTTTGTTAAGCGTGTCCTGCTCAAAGCACATATATAAATGCCATACACTTTTAAAATAATGACAACTACAATTCCTTGGCTACAATTTTGATGCTAATAGTTTCATATCTCATATCCTTTAACAAAACAAACTCATCTTAAATAGTCTTTTAAATGCAACATCTGAGTATTTGTTCTTTTAATCTGTGTACTCCACCTACCAATATTTTTGTGATGATGGGTAAAATTGTTAAAAAAATTAATACTTAATTGAAATTCTTAAGTGACAAATAGTTTGAAAAATCAGAAAAACTCCAAGGTGACAATTTTCGTGAATCAGGAGGTAGTAATATGTTCTGTCCAGCAGTCTCCCTGACCCAACCCAAGAAAAGAAAAGCTCATCTTTGATTAATTCTCTAGTTTTAGTTGTTTTACAAATTCTAAGTAATGTACTTATAGAAGTTTTTTTTTTCAATGAGTCAAATCAATTCTTTGCTTTGTCTTTACTTGGCTAGCCAGATTGAGTATATCTAAAATTTTAGTGTCTAAAATTCAAATTTTGCATCTGTTAATTGGCTTTTGTTTCGTTTAACAATTTCTTAGTTGAGTTGTAACTTTAATGGAAATTATTGATGGGGATTAGTTAGTGTTCCCATTACTATACTAGTATGGTTTCGATAATGTATTTGACATGGATTGTTGATTGGATTGTTTTTACTTTGGCTGACGTTATTCTGATAATTAATTTTCTTTACTAAATTCTGTGTGATGCAGGTCAGAATGAAGTTGATTGATCTTGGACATGCACAAACGTGAGTATATATTCTGCTCCACTTTAACAGTGTTACTATTAAGGAGTCATTGGTTCCACTGGTCTCTTATCTTGCTTGGTATCTTGGATACCTTAATATTTTTTTTTTTCCTTTTTCGCGAATTGATACCATAGTATGTAAGATTCTCTTGCTTGGTATGACAATTGAAGTTGTGAAAGAAATGGTGCATGTAGTATCATATATAAGGTTTGTGTGCCATGGGTTCAAGGCTAAAACTTTAGGGATGTGAGATCCCCATAGTTTTTGGGTTATATCAAATGCCACTAAAAGCGAGCTCGTCTCATTTTTAGTTCTTGAATGCCACCAGACATTTTGGATTACATGAGAATATGGTGTGCCTCTTGACATCCAAGATACTAAATAAAGATGATGGTGAGCCAAAGAGCTCCCAAATTTATAGTAGGCCAATGAAAAAGGTCTTTGATGCCTATCACCTATTTATTTTGATATAAATACTGCTCCTTTGATGATAACTTGTTCTCCCCATGCATTATTATGCTGCATTCATCCTTCTTTATTGGTTGTGCAGCATGGAAACGAGACAGAAGATTGGCATTGGAGTGAGGAAGGGTTGGGAAAGGAGGATGGCTAAAAAGATGGTGCAGGAAGCTTGTGTCTTTGATTGGCAGAATTTAATTGCAAAAGCTTCTAGACAAGGCTTTGTTGGTGAGGAAGAGATGCAATGGAATTCCTATGAAACTCTGAATGAACAGCTGCAGCAGGAGTGGCTCAAGAGTGTTGAACAAAGGAAAAACATGCTAAGGGCACCTCATAGTAAAAGAGCACCCAAATCTCTTGAGCAGAGAAGGAAGATTGCTGAAGCCATCTCTGCTAAATGGGCTGATCCTGTAAGCATATATCAACACATACTTTATGGTTTCACTTTCACAGCACGCCAACCTCTGTTAGTTATTGCAATCAGCTAACAGACTACCAGCCTTGCACACTAAGTCACATGGTTAGAGTTGTTAGCATGTTTCCTGACCTACTTTTTTTTAAAAAAAAATTTTAAACAGCAATACCGCCAAAGAGTTTGCTCTGCATTGGCCAAGTATCATGATACTGCTGATAAAACTGAAAGGAAACCAAGGATTAGAAAGCCAAGTGATGGTACAGAATCCCCGAGGAGGAACCCTATAAAGAAAAAATCTACTGAAACTAGCAGTTTTGCCAAGAGTAACGAGACAGTTCTAACTCAAAAGCAGGTGAGAAGAAGAAAATCTCCTGTTTACAAGGATCCTTTCGCGAGTTTTAAGTTTGACATGATAAAGAACATCAGAGCACAAAGAGCTGCTGCAGAAACCAAACAGACTGAGGCCATTGAACGAGCAAGGTAAATTCATCTTTATTTACATGACTCGTGGCAGAATATTATTCCTTTACTTCTCAGTTGAATTTTACTTTTGTGTTTCTGTGTAATCCCAAATTCCAAATTTTATGCCTTCATTGAACTTCCCTTTTCTTTCAAAGGACTTTAAATTATGACCTAACGATGAATGGATTTACTGTAATCAAATTGAATCATCTGCTTTGAAAGCTTTGTCAAATGTTGTTAACTGCGTATATTCGTGACATGATATGCGACTATGCAGACTATTAATCGCTGAAGCTGAGAAGGCTGCCAGTGCGCTTGAGGTTGCTGCAGCCAAGAGTCCTATTGCACAAGCTTCCCTCATAGAAACCAGGAAGCTTATAAATGAAGCTATTCAATCACTGGAATCCATTGAAACACAAGATACACCTGAGAATACTGTTTCTTCTGTTTCCTTGAGCGAGATTGATAAGGGAGAAGGTGCAACATTGGAAGTTTTAAACCAATCAGATATGGGCCCAGTGAATGGACACAAAACTTTACCATCAAGTGATTACAAGTTACCTGACGGCAAATTTTCCCTGACTGAGTTAATTAATGGTGATCTAAAGCTTTTCCTTTCAACCACCGACGATATTGCCTCCTCTGCTTTGGGTTTTGAAAGTGAATCGGATTCGACGAATCAACCAGAGGAAACCCCACAAGACCAGGGCCTGGAGCACAAGGCAGACCCTTCTCCAACAGAGATGGGAATTCAATCCGTTGAAGGTGAAACACCCTCTAAATCGCTTACTGTAACTAAAAAGTGGGTTCGTGGAAAACTGGTGGAAGTAGTTGAAGAAACTCATCAGAAAAGATAGTGTAAGATTAGGTCAGCTTCAAACGTTATCATAGATACCACAATTTATTAATTTTGATTGTCATCATTGTTTTCTCACTCATCTCCTTTCAATCTTTCCCTCTATGTGTGTGTGTAGTGTCCCTTGGCTTCAAGGTAGAGCCTTTCTTGTCCTCTCCATACTAAATCAATTCAGTGGCAACAAATCACAATGCTTTAACTTCAGATTCTATTATATGCAATTTCATGTTTATGATTTCCCTCCATTTTTTAAAGAGTTTATGGCATCATGAAGTATGGCACACTCTTGAGGCTTCCACCTCATATCAATGTATTACGTGGCATCAAATAACCATAGCTACGTGTCTTGCTACTTTGACCTGAGGTGTTTTTTAGCCAAAACCTTCCGGAATGCTAAAAGATAACTCGATTCTTGTCTTATTGAACCCGCTCTTAATGCCTTCTCACTGCCACTCTACTTCTCAATAAGTCTCTACTTAATAAAAAAAATAGCAACTGTTTCCATCACGCCAATGATTTTCTCCAATCAAGATTAATTGAAGCTTTGGAAAATAATTATAAATTCATTTACTCAAGCTGGGCGCTTAATTGGGGCCTTGGTGCTCACCAAATCACCTAAGAAGGAGGTCTAATCATTTAGTCAATGAAGTCTTAATTTAATTGTAATTCAGTTCCTAAGTGTGACCGGCACAATTCATCTTCTAAATTTCTTCTATTTAATATATTTATCTTTCAAACAAAATAAGTTATAATAACTCATTCTCTAAATATCTTTTTATTAGATATAATTTCATTTAAAATATTATCAGATATTAAACATAAATACTTCTCTAAATAAATATTCGACTCTTAGTTTGCCAACTGCTTCGGCCAAACCTAATCTTATTTTTTTATATTGAAAAGAAAAACCCCATGAGATTAATATTACAATAAGTAGTTGGGCCTCCAACTTCCATATTCGATTAGCTCGCTGCTTGCGTTTCCGCTCCCTCCCTTACCTGGCTCACTCATTTCATACATTGTCAGTTACTCATTCACACTCACCGAGTCGCTGACTCAGTGACCATATTGTGGGCTACTCTAGATCTTCTCAATTGCTGCCACTACTGTTGCTTCTACTGGGTACTCAGTCGCGAATTCGATCTCCGCTTGTTGTTACCGTTGCTAAGAGTGGCAATGCAGAGAGATTTATCTTCGGACGATGAAGATGACCGCCACAATTTGATTGAACAGAATGTGAGGAAGCCTCGTACTCCACCCTCTTCTGCAGCTGCTGTGTTCGACGCAGAAGATTTCAGTTCTCGAATGCCCCGATTGAGTTTCAAGTTCCGGAAGAGGTATTTGTTCGTCATTCTGGGTATTTTCATTGTTCTCCTATACTTCACCACCGATGTCCACTCCCTCTTTCCCAACAATTTCCCTTCTCTAAAGCTGGATCCACTACGAGAGCAAATGAAGGAGTCCGAATTGCGAGCGCTTAATCTCTTGCAGCAGCAACAGTCGGAGCTTTTGAGTGTTTGGAATCACACGTTTCAACTGAATTCCGCTGTGAATTCAAGTTCCCCTACGCAGGATCCGAATCACTTGCCGTCGTTCTCATCTTCAGCATTGTTGGAAGATCTTAAATCTGTTTTGTTTAAGCAGATTTCTTTGAATAAAGAGATTCAACAGGTTTTGTTGTCTCCCCATAAGACTGGGAATTCGGTTAAACCGGACTTCAGTTTTGGAAATGCTAGTTTGGGTGATGTCAGTTATGATAGGTGTAGAGCAGTGGATCAGGATTTGTCACAGAGAAGAACAATTGAGTGGAAGCCGAAAGCTGATAAATTTCTGCTTGCCATATGCGTTTCAGGCCAGATGTCTAACCATCTAATTTGCTTGGAGAAGCATATGTTTTTCGCGGCTCTTCTTAATCGGGTGTTGGTTATTCCGAGCTCGAAAGTGGATTATCAGTATGATAGAGTGTTGGATATAGATCACATTAACAAATGCTTGGGAAGAAAGGTTGTCATCTCCTTTGATGAATTTGCTAATATCAAGAAGGATCGTATGAAGATAGATAAGTTTCTATGTTACTTTTCTCTGCCCCAACCTTGTTATCTGGATGAGGTCCATATAAAGAAATTGAAGTCGTTGGGTTTATCAGTAAGTAAACCTGAGCCTGTTTGGGTTGAGGATATCAAGAAGCCTAAAAAGAGGACAGCTCAAGATGTTCTATCGAAGTTTACACACGATGACGATGTCATGGCAATCGGGGATGTCTTCTTTGCTGACGTGGAGGAAGAATGGGTATCGCAACCAGGTGGTCCACTTGCTCACAAATGCAAGACTCTGATTGAACCTAGCCGTCTTATCATTCTTACTGCTCAGCGTTTTGTTCAAACATTCCTGGGGAGGAACTTCATTGCTTTACATTTCCGAAGACACGGCTTTTTGAAATTCTGGTACGTCCTTTTGAAACGATTTCTGTGCACATATTTCTAGAACGGAAGTAGTAATTTTATGATGATTTCAGTGTGATACTTTTCTTTACTCTGTTCATTTTGCCTGCAGCTTCAGGATTTCTTAGCTCTAACTTGTGAACTGCTTACAACGTTTAATTGTCAGCACATGACTATTATAGGGTTTTCTTTCTGACCTATAGACAATGTATTGGAACTATGTCTATGCCAATGCTTTTGCAATTTGGGCTTCTTGCTCATGAGAAATCTTCCTGCAATTTTTCCTCTTGTATTTTATATAAATCTTCATTGTATTATCTCTAATGATCCATTTTCATATTTACAGCAATGTTAAAAAGCCAAGTTGCTTTTACCCCATCCCTCAATCAGCAGATTGCATTTTGCGAGTGGTTGAAAGTGCCAATGCGCCTGTCATTTATCTTTCCACAGATGCAGCAGAAAGTGAAACTGAATTGCTTCAGTCACTTGTTGTGCTGAATAGCAATCCTGTTCCACTTGTAAAACGCCCAGCTCGTAATTCAGCAGAAAAATGGGATGCGCTATTATACAGGCACGGGATTGAGGGAGATTCTCAGGTGAGATGATGGTGCTCTTTCTTGTGGTTTTGAGCTGTAACATTATTGTTTCAGTAATCCATATCTGGTCTTGGATTGTTCCAGAAACTTTAAAACAGTTAAGAAAACACATATGTTCACTGTGCTTTCTTTTTGCTGTTTTTGGGTAGTGTATCTTCTTGATCAATATTGTGTTTTTCTTTCACTGCCCAGGCTGACTCATAGGATGATGGTAGAGACCCCAACTAGAGTGGAACATTATCTTTCAATACATTAATGTGTATTACTGCATGCAAAGTTTTGTGACTATTGATTTTCTTGTTGTTGAGACTCAAAATCTCAACCGTGACTCCTTTACGAAATAGACCAGTATGCATGTCTTTTACTCTATTCTCTTTCTATTTATATATATAGAGAGAGATTGGTATTTAAGTTTGAAATATTAGCCAAAGATCGAATCTTTTAGTTTGGACTTCAAATGACAGGTAAAGTGTAATCTGCAGAGAAGCCGGATCCGAAAATCTTACTGTTTAAATATAAGTCTATTAATTCTGTTATTCTACCTCAACGTGTTGCTTTCAGGAAAGGAAAAATGAAAGTTTAACGAACTTTAGGCCACGTGATACTCAAATTGTTGCTTCCAGTTTTCCTGCAGATGATCTTTCACTTGTTTTAGGTAGCAGCTTCTGAAATAAGGTTCCATAGTGCCAGGCCACATTTTAGTTGATTTAGTGTAGACTCAAAATTTACACCAAGTTTTAGTTACATACTTAACTTTCTTGTTCTAAAATTCTAACTGCACTTTCCATCATACTTCTTTTGGGGATAAGGCAATAAAATTAAATGAAAAGCATTTAGACATGTTATGTGTGCTAATAACTCTGCTAATAGAAAAGCCTGCTGAATTGTCTGGTATTGCTTTCCATCAAATTCTTCTACTGACGTGCATTATGCATATTTCATAATAAAGGTGGAAGCTATGTTGGATAAGACTATATGTGCCATGTCTAGTGTGTTCATTGGAGCCCCGGGTTCCACTTTCACTGAAGACATCTTGCGGCTTAGAAAGGGCTGGGGATCAGCATCAGTGTGCGATCAGTACCTGTGCCAAGGCGAGGAACCAAATATTGTTGCAGGAAATGAATGAAGATACTGCAAAACTTATTTATATACCCCTGCCATTTATTACTGCGACAGTTCTGTCCTATAATAGGTTTCTTTGAAATTTGTTGTGTATTGATTGTCATGTATGATAATAGCATTGGCGATTTTGTCTTGTAAGCGTTATTTCTTATTGATCTATTCTTTCATCACAGATTGTTTGTACGCTGAAAACTTGGTCCTCAATTTGGGCCCTAATGCAATTACTGACTCTTCAGTATCTCTCCTATAGAAATGAAAAATATTGTTGTCTATGGATTTTGGCAAATGAAGTTTTAAGTTTAAAGCTTTGCATATTTCCTATTCCCAATTTAAACTACATATATATGTTTTCTTGACGCGGTCTTTTTTTTAAAAGCAGTTATTTATTCAGAGCTTGAACTTTATGGAAATGTTTTTTTTATATAAAATTTTAGAAAATAGTTGAACTCACACACGATTTAAAGAAAGAGCGAAGTCTCTTTCTTTTAAGCGATATTAATATTGAGTAGGGTGGATCATCTATTACCTTTATGCATAAATTTAAATATCTAAAAATTAGAATATTTTTCTAAATATTATAATTATAACAATAATAAAGTGATATTTGTTCAGTTTATGAAAACGGTTTTGATCTTTATACATTTTACTGCTTTGAAATTATTGCAGAATGAAATTTAGTCGATATCAAAACTTTACGGGTAAAAAAATAACACTTATAAGAATATAAAAATTAAAAATTAAACAAGGCCTTGACTTTTGACCGACGTTTTTGCAAATGTATTATCACTTTGATGTTTTCCACAGACTTCGGTGCTCTTAAAACATTTCTCATTCTTCCATTTCAATATCGAATATAAGTAAATTAAATAATCACATTATCACTAAAAATCATCTAAGTAAAAAAGGAAAATAAAACTTTAATAATTATTCTAAAATTTCTCAAAAATATTTTTTTATTAAAAGAAAAGGCTAAATCAAATGGGTTCTTAGAAAACAATTAACAATCGGTAATAATGCAATTCTTATCCACAACATAAAGAACCTGCAAAGTAATTTCTATATTCTTTGAATGATTTGATTCTAGTACACCCAAAAACCAAGTCACCTACATTTCCTTCCCCCTGAAAAGAATGAGAATTGATCATGAAGATTCAATATGTGCGTTTGGTTTGTGGTAAAATTTATGTTTTAAATTTAAGTTTTGTCAAAATTTTTATTTTAAAAAATTTTAAAATAAATAATTATATATGACTTTTGGATTAAATTATAGTTTAAAACAAAAATTTTAGATAAACTGGTCAAAATAGCTTATAGAATAGTAGAAAAGTTTATAGACTAACCAATTATTATATTATCCCTACTTTTTTTACACCCTCTCTCCTCTCTCATTTTTTTACATCATCTCTCATTTCTCATATCTCCTTTCTCTTATATTTAATAATTATACTATTTTTCATAATTTACCAATAATAAAAGTACTTCTAAAAATAATTATCCAAACATTCGTTTATTTAAAATAACTTTTTTTTATAAACTCTTTTCCAAAAGTCATTTTCTAAAAGCTACCAAAAACCTTTTTTTTTTATAAGTCATTTTCTAAAATCTTATTCAAACAGGCCTAATATTGCAAGAAGTGACGAGTTTGGCTATATTCGATCAAGATAACATATAAATAAAATTAAAGTTTTAAAATGACTTATAGCTTAAATTTCAGTTTAGAAATTTTTTAAAATAAACCGTTATATTTATTCAAACGGGTTTTTGAACTAAATTATAATTTAAAATCAAGATTTTGTATAAGCTAATGAGACTAACTTTTAGAACAGTAAAAGAGTTTATAGACTATCTAATTACTATTTTATCCCTATTTTTTCTTATACCCTCTATTCTTTCTCCTCTTTTTTTCACCCTTCTCCTCTCTCCTATATCTTATATCTTTTTTCACTCTATCTCCTATCTTCTCTTTCTTTTTTACTTTATCTCATTTATCTTCTTTTCTCTCTCATCTCTCTTACTTTTAATTAAATCATAACATTTTTAGTGATATACTAATAATAAAAATCCTTATAGAAATAACTATATAAATATTTATTTATTTAAAACTATTTTATTTTCATAAACTCTTTTTCATGAGCCATTTTTTAAAAATTATTTAAAAACTCTTTTTTATAAATTATTTTCTAAAAATTTATCTAAATAAACTAATTATTAATGATTCGTGTCATAGAAGACTTCTTATCCTCTATTTTTTATAAAAATAATATTATTATAATGTCTTATATGATGTTTAAACTTTCGTCTCTCATATCATTTTAATATTTTTTTTATTTATTACTAAAAGTGTAACTTAATTTCTATCTTTATAAAAATATAACCAATAATTCTTTATAAAATCATTACTTTATAGATTAAATAATATTATTATCCTTAACTGTTATTTAGTTACCCATACTAATTATTATTCTAATTCTTAAATATTATAAAAGATTACATTTTAAAAGATAGAGTATATGAAAAATACTCAAATCACAAAAGAATTATAAAACTCAAATTTCTATTGATTTATCTGCATGTCAACGCCCCTCTTTAAAGGATTACAAGACTTATAAAAAAAAATATCACATTCCTGACTCTTACTTTTCTTTTACAATTATTACATACATAAATCACTGTCAACTTTACATTACATCAATTAAATTATTGTAGACATAAATCATTATTTATATATATATTTTTATACAATCAGTATTTATATTATATCAATATAATCTTTATTTCAATTTTTTTTACTTTTTTTTTCTCTTTATTTTCTTCTTCTTTTACTTCGAAAGCTCTGCAAATTCCTTTTAACTTTTTACAAATTCAGTAACTCTCTATTTTATCTTTTTCATATCATGCTCATGTCTATTGCAGGATCTTTAAATTTTTTCCTCACAATAATTATATTTATGATAATAGTTGATATATTTTTTTTGTCTTATCTGTATTTTCAATATCACAAGAAGTATATATATATATATATATGATTAGATTTCATATATTACAACTTATAAAGTAGATGATCTATTATATAAAGCATATTCAGATTCATATTCGAATATAAATTCATTTGATGAAGATAAAATTAACGTTAGTTATGTTGTTATAATTGCAACTAATTACATATATTTTATCAACAGGGGATGATAATCAAACATATATTTTAGTGAACAATGAGTATTGAGTGCAATAAATATAATATTCAATGAAAAAGTTGCAGATATAACAAAATCTATAATAAAATGGGAGAGAGAACAAATATGCTAAAAAATATAAAATATATAAGTAATTGAAAAAATAGATTATCTTCAATGAAATAATTATTATAAAATTGATTTAAATAAATAGATTCAGATTTAGATAACGTTAAATTTAAATGTTTAATTTTTCATTAAAGCGATTGTTGAGATTTCAATTAGCAAAATATATTAAAAGAAATATTTTGCCATATATATATATAGATAGATAGGGGTATGTAAATATATTTCTAGTGTGAAAAGTCACCTCGCTCCGTTTTCTCTTGTCGACGTGGCTTTAAAAGAACAATCACACCTCTTTTTCTTAGCTTCTCCTCGTTGGATGCTCAGACCGCAGTAGGGAGAGTAATTAGCCCACGATTTATAGGCTTGTATATAACTTGATACTATTTAATTTCTTTTAAATTCATTTAAAATAGACTTATAAAAGATGGATTTAAATAAATTTAAACAATAAATTATATAAGTAGGCTATAGGTTAACTATTAGATAGTCCATAGTCTGCCCATATTTTTTTTATTAATTATTATATTATATTAATTTAAATTTATTTTTATTATATACTAATATACTTTTTTAAATTTATTTTGTAGAGGTATGAGTAATTATATCTACAACTATCACAAATAAATATAATATAAATTATATATAATCATAATCTAATTAAATAATTAAGATTATAAATAATTATATTATATAATCATTATAAATTATGTGATTATAAATTTATAATTATTATTATGATATTTTATTTTTTAATTTTAGAATGAACAATTATATCATGTGTATAATATTATTGTTTTATTTTTATTATTATTAAAATTTTAAATGAGTTTAAATAAAAAAATATTTTTATTTTTTATAAATAAGCTGTCTATACCTATTAGAATCTAAATAGGTTCAATTTAATCTATTTAATATGAGTTTAAACAAGTTGAGATATAAATATAAATTAGTCTATACCTATAAAAAAATAAATAAAAGAGATCCGAGTTAATCATCGGATCCGTCCGCCTATTACTCAGACCGCAGGACCATTTTTCCATAAAAGCCCAGCTAAACCCAAATATCGTAGTTTCAGTCTCGATTTCCCTCTCAAGTAACCTAGAAAAAAGTTTACATCTTTGTCTGAGGAGAAATCAAATTCGGAAGAATCACATCAATGGCACCTGATCACGAGGACGACATCAAGGACGAGAAGAACCCCCGCCCCCTCGACGAGGATGACATTGCCCTTCTCAAAACTTATGTAAGTTGTTTTCGAAATCCCGAACTTTGGGCCTTTTGCTCTATCTCTTCAGGTCTTGTAGATCTACGTACTTGCTCGAGTCTGCGATTTTCGTTGTGTACTATTTTCAATGTTGCCTCAGCTCCATCGCGGTTTAAGCTTTGTTCAACTTACTGCCGATGGGTCTCATCAAGAAGTTTATATCGGTCTTTTGCCTCCCGGCGTGTGGCAATTTACTGCTCATCTACTTTGTACTTTAATTAGCTTGGTGTCATTGCCTTAAGGCAACTCGAAGTTCTCGGCTTTGAAATAGTGTTTATGAAAGTTGAAGGGTTTTCCTTCTCCTTGCCCTCTTCCTGAATTTGTTAGACTTGCTGGGTGTCAAGAACGTGGGAAGTTAGGTTTATTTATTATTTGCCAACCCGGATAAAATTATATGCTACATATTCATGCTGTAGATGCATCAGGCTTTGGACTTCATAAGAGATGAATCTTGGCAGTTGGGATGCCTTAGTTTATTGCATGGTCATGTGATCCCACACTTTTCTAGACACAACAAGAAGTCTTGTCAGCTTGGGTCAGCTCTATCAAGAATAAAATCTTTGGATATATTGTTGAGCAAAATATCCCATTCAATAATTATATTGACTGTTCTCTTGTTCTTCCTCTACCCATCTTTAGTAAATACTGTCTACCTCATTGGCGCCTTCAATGACCTTCGTCCTACATGTCTGAACTTTTCTAGAAACTGGAGAAATTATTCAGCTTTGTTTATTTTTTATAGAGTGACTGAGTTTCCACTCATGTACACTCTAGACTTATATAAAGTATAAAGTAGTGTTGATGAGGAGTGTCTTTCAGCCTTTCCTCTTAATATGTAAGGCAAGTGATATTGCTATTTCATTGCCACGAGCCAACTTTCTGATTAAAGTTGATCAATGGCTAAACTTATATGTCATTATGTTATGCTTTTCGATCAAGAATGATAAGGAGTGAGAAAGAACAAGAAGAGAAGAAGAGAAACAGAGGGATTTTGGAAAGAAAGAGAAGCAGACGATAACGAAGGGTAGCACCACAAAAGGGAAAATAAAAAATGAATTATTGTATCATCATTTCTGTCTATTGTACATTAGATGAGCCAACTATTTATAGACTTAGAGAGAAGCTTAGGAAAAATGGGCAGGAAGGAGTAAAATTGACAGAAGGAAACATAATAACTGTCAGTAACTAACTTTTTTAACAATACCCCCTTAAAACAACCCTTGTCCTCAAGGTTTGGAAACTTGAAATTCTAGAAATTGTTGCTATAAATTGTAAAGAGAATCCAAAATGCTTCTTCTTCTGGAAATCCTCTCTATTGGACTAAGACTTCAGTAATGATACTCTTCTTTTTCCTCCCAACTCTAGTAGCTAATATTTTCTCAGGATATTGCTAAGTAGGGACAGTAGGATAGCCATTAGGAGGATGTCTCTGTTTTACACTAGGATCCGAACATAGCTTTAATAGAGACACATGAAATGTAGGATGAACCCTAGACTCAGGTGGTAATTCCAACTTGTAAGCAACTGGACCAATCCTTTTTATCACTTTGTATGGCCCATAAAATCCAGGGGCTATTTTTTGAGTACTCCTAGTTGCTGCAAAAACCTATCTATAAGGCTATAACTTTAAAAAAAACCATTGACCTATCTGGAATTCCCGATCAGATCTTTAGTATCTTTCTTTTGTTTCATGGTATTAACATATCTGTGTAGATTATGCTTCAGAACAGTTATCATTCTTTCTCTGGCTTTGAAACTTCTATCGACAACTTCAATAATAGTTGATCTAGGAATGTAAGGAGAATAGACATGTGGCTTCTGACTATCTAATAACTCATAGGGAGTTACCTTGGTAGCAGTATGAAAGGCTGTATTATACCCCCACTCAGCTAGTGATATCCATTGGCTCCAATCTTTTGGGTTTTCCTAACACATACACCTTAATGAAGATTCTAAACAATGATTTAACACTTCTGTTTGCCTATCTCTTTGAGGATGACATGTAGAAGACAGTTTCTACTCAATCTTTAAAACCTTGATAAACTCCCTCCAAAAATTACTAATAAAGACGGGATCTCTATCACTTACCATGAAGTTTATACACCTGATCAAGAAAAATTTGAACAAGAGAAGAAGCTGAAAATGGGTGAGATAAACTGAGGAAATGGGCATATTACTCATCCTATCAACTATAACCCAAATCATCTCCTTCCCATTGATATACTCTTCCAAACCTTACTCAGAACAGGAAGTTGTTGTAATAATCTTGGAGAAGCTACAGTCGCATACTTGCACCTAGCACACGTATCACAACCCTTTACATAATCTTCCACTTCCTTATGAAGATTCTTCCACCAAAACAGGCCACGAACTCTATGATAAGTAGCATTAATCCCTTAATGTCCTCCTTGAGCACTAGAATGGAGCCATTCAAGGGTCTTTTGTCTAGTAGCAGTGACATTATCTACTACAATCTTGCTGTCCCTTTACAGAATAGACCCATCCCATGAGAATTTTCCCATAATCCTATCAGCCTGCTGCTTGATATCTAATAGAATAATTGCCATTACAGGATAATCTTCCCTAGATTCTTTTATCAAGTCTAGGAGTTCTGGAGAGGCAGTGTCAAGAGTTATTTGCAGTATTTGTGAACCATGTAACCTAGAGAGGGCATTGGCTGCAGAATTATCACTCCCTTTCTTACACTGAATCTCTTAATCATAACCCATAAGTTTTGCTATCCAATACATATGAAAAGGGGTCTTAAGCTTCTGTCCTAACATAAACTTGAGACTCTATTGATTTGTTCTGATGCTAAAACGACCTCTTTCCAAATATTGATGCCAATTCTCCACTGCTAAAACAACAACTAACAATTCCTTCTCATATATAGAAAGTTTCATATGCTGAGGAGCTAAAGCCTTGCTAAAAAATGCAAGTGGCTGACCTTCCTGCATAAGGACAGCCCTTATTCCGGCCCCACATGCATCAACTTTCAGCACAAAATTCTTGGAAAAGTTCGGCAAAGCAAGCAATGGAGCTGCAACTAACGTTTCTTTAAGCTTTTGAAAAGAAAGGCTGGCCTTCTCTAACCATTGAAAAACATCCTTATGGGTGAGAAGAGTCATGGGACGAGCTAACTCTTCATACCCTTTGATAAACCTATAATAACCAGCCAACCCCTGGAATCCCCTCAATAGCTTCACATTTTTCAGTTCTGGTCTTTCTAGTATAGCTTGGATTTTTTTAGGATCTGTTGATATCTTCCCTGCAGCAACAATATGGCCTAGATACTCAACATTATGGGCAACAAAAGCACATTTACTTCTGTTGACAAAGTATTGGTGTTCACGCAAAATCTTCAAAACAATTTTCAAGTGAAATACATGTTCATCGATAAAAGAGGTATAGACAAGAATATCATCGAAGAAAAAAGCACAAACTGACGAAGAAAAGGCCTGAAAATATCATTCATAGCTCATTGAAATGTGGCTGGAGCATTGGTTAAGCCAAATGGCATAACCAACCACTCATAATGGCCTGAATGAGTCTTAAACGCAGTCTTGTGACATTCTGTAGGCATCATTCTGATTTGATGATATACAATGCTTAAATTCGACTTAGTAAACCACCTGGTCAAATGTAATTCCTCCAACAAGTCTTCTACTAAGGGAGTTGGGTACTGATTCTTAATTGTGTGCTTATTCAGTTCCCTATAATCCATGCACATTCTCCAGGTCCCATCCTTATTTTTTTACTAACACAGTGGGAGTAGAAAAAGGACAAGCACTCTCTTGGAGTACCCGATTCTGTAGAAGTTCCCTAATTTGCTGCTCAATAATGTCCTTCTACATAGCAAGATATCGGTGGGGCTTTAAATTAATAGGTTCGTCCCTTCTTGGAGAACAATGGAGTGATTATGACAAGATCTCAAAGGTGGCAAGCCTTGAGGCTCCTAGAACACATCCTCAAATTCTGTCAACACCCCCTTCACGACCTTGGGAACATCAATTACCTCCTACATAGCAAGACACTGAAGTTCTTCTTTAGGAGGCCATAGAAGTTGAACCAAATACCTTTGCTAATCCTTGCCACAGTGAGGACTCAACTTAGTTGTAGGAACCATATCCAATGCCATTGGCCCTATAGCTTGCAAATTACACAGCTTCCCTTTATACTAGAAATGCATGGCCATTTGATCATACTCCCAGTAAGCATTCCTAATGGACCTCAACCACTCAAGGCCCAATACCACATCATAGGTATGCAAATCAATAATCCTGAAGGTAGACTCAAACTCCAATCCTTGCATCCACTATTTGAATTTCTCCCAAACTCCATAAACTTGTAGTCAGCGTCCCCTAGTTACCTGCATAGAAAATATCCCCCCACCCGGATTCTGCCAGCCCATTTGTCTTGCTAATGTCAGGTCAAGGAAGTCATGGGTGCTTCTATCATCAATGATAATGTAGATACCCCTTTTCCTATATTCCCAACAATCTTCGTAGTTTGCTAGGTCTCTTCACCTTTGATTGCATGCAGAGATATGGGGGGAATTGACTCCTCACTGCTTTCATCCTGGGTCACAGGGCTTTCTCCTTTGGCACTATCTTCTTCAAATGCTAAGAAGTGTGGCTGCATCTTCTATCTTTGCAAGCATCAATGATCCCTAGAAAATTTCTCGTGTTAGAAACAAAGATTCTTAGCCTGATGCTTTGCCTCTTCTTCTGCCGTCTAAATTCTTAGGGGCCATTATTGAATCTTTGATCATCAATAGGGTAGGATTGTTCCACGAGGGGGCCCCACCGTTAAGAAGAGCATTCTTGTAAGAATCCCCTGGAGCAATAGACTTTATGGGCCCCACCATTGACCTCCCTGTTTTGTCATTCTTGCCCATGAGATGGTTCATTGCAATCTCTTCCACTCGCGCCAAACGCCTAGCCTCCATGAGCATTTGCGGATCAAACATCGGGACTGAGTCTGCAATTTCTTCCTTTAGTGCTCCCACATAAATGTCAACCAAGTATGCTTCCTACAAGTCAAGTTTGGCCGAGATTGTATTAAATTTGATGTTAAACTCCGCCAGCGTCCCCGTCTGTTGGAGGTAGGTTAACTCCGTCATAGGCTTCTCGTATGGCAGCCCAAATGTTTTCTTCAACAACTCGATGTACTCTGGCAAAGTAGGACGGTTGTCCCCCCACCTGTGCTTGACGGCCAGTTACCATTCAAAATAATCTCCGTCGAGGTTCACCACTACCGTGTCCACCTTCACCTCTTCAGGTGTATTTTTTAGCCTAAAGTACTGCTCGCATTTTAGAATCCAAGAGTGTATATTCTTGCCATCATATCTCGGGAACTCCATCCTCGGGGGTTGAAACTGTTGTCGATCATCTGGGTCACTATTATTCCAGTGATGCCCATTTCTAATGGGAGTACTATGAGCGATGTTATGAAATTCTTGCTCCATTACTTGCATCTCTTACCGGATGGTACGGCCCATATTTTGCATCTCATCGTGGAATCCTAGCATTGTCTCCTGAAGCTCATTGACACTCTAGCTGTTTCTCAACACTCTACATTCTGGTGTCTATCTTTCTTGATTGTTCTTGCTGTCGAGTTTCTATCATCCACGGACATGTCATAGGAAAGTAGGCTTTGATACCACTTGTTATGCTTTTCGATCAAGAATGATAAGGAGTGAGAAAGAACAAGAAGAGAAGAGAAACAGAGGGATTTAAGAAAGAAAGAGAAGTAGACAGTAACAAAGGGTAGCAACACAAAACGGAGAATGAAAAATGAATTAGTATATCGTCATTTCTGTCTATTGTACATTAGATAAGCCAACTATTTATAGACTTAGAGAGAGGCTTCGGAAAATGGGCAGGAAGGAGTAAAACTGACAGAAGGAAAAATAATAACTGTCAGTAACTAAATTCTTTATAACACATTACCTCTTCTAATATTCTATTATCAGTATTACCTCATCCTTAATGATAGTTTATAGAAATTATTTTAGAAGTAAATATTGGTTTGTGCAGGGTCTAGGACCTTATTCCACAAGTATAAAAAAGGCAGAGAAGGAGATCAAAGAGATGGCAAAGAAAGTCAATGATTTATGTGGTATGTTTACCATTTCCTTTCTTTATTCCACTAAGATGCAACCTAGTGTATTCGATAATTGAACAAAGTGCATTATGGATTTGGGATGTATTCTCTAATTATATATGTGTACAAATGTGTTTGCATTTGCACCTTGCTACTAGCTTGATATGTTTAATAATCATCATTATTAATGAATTTTAAAGTGAATTATGCTTCACATTCATATACTACTTTTTTCTGTGTTTATAATTTCTATGTCATGTTGACTGGAGCATTTATTAGACCATCACCTACAATGTCAGAGAACTAGTTGGGTTCTAGTTGATAAATTCCTGAAGACTAAAGTAGACGTATATATTACATGCTAGTTTGAAGGGAACCCCACGTTATTAATTCTTGCTCATGTGCTAGTGGCATATCTTGCTAATGTATTTCCATATTTTTCTGTTAGATTGTTGGAGGTGTTTAACATATGGATATTATTTCTCTATTAGTAACTTTGTCATAATTGCATGTACTGAATTCCGATAACATCTGCATTCTTTGACTTGGCATACATTTTATAATGTATAGGTATCAAGGAGTCTGATACTGGTTTAGCTGCACCAAGTCAGTGGGATCTTGTTTCTGATAAGCAAATGATGCAGGAGGAGCAGCCTCTTCAGGTGGTATCTTTATTTTTTGTGAGGTCATTTTGTTTTTAATAGTTGTGGGAACTGCTAACTGACTATTGATTGAATAGGTGGCCAGATGCACAAAGATAATAAATCCAAATTCTGAAGATGCCAAATATGTGATCAATGTTAAGCAGATTGCAAAGGTACCCTTATTTGTAACAATTTTTGGTTCTCCTGATCATGTCCACTTGATTTTTTTTTTAACAGTGAGTCCTGCTTCACTTAACGTTGTTTAAGTTATCGCTTAGTGATAAGTTTTGTTGTATGCTTTGCAAAATGCCCGTGTGGCTGCACCTTCTCTTTCTTTCCTTCACTAGATGGGCCTAACGTGATCTTTTTATGATTGACAGTTTGTTGTTGGGCTGGGTGACAAAGTCTCCCCCACTGACATAGAGGAAGGAATGCGGGTTGGGTATGTTTCTTGTTGGTTACTTTACATGTCAAAATATTACCAAGAGAGGGGTTACTTCAATGTAATCTTTTATTGACCTTCGTTCTATCATTGCAGGGTTGATAGAAATAAATATCAGATTCAGATTCCTTTGCCTCCAAAAATTGATCCAAGTGTTACCATGATGACAGTGGAAGAGAAGCCAGATGTGACATATAATGATGTTGGTGGCTGTAAGGAGCAGATTGAAAAGATGCGAGAAGTAAGTGATAGAAAAATGTTTCATCTGTAAGTGTCAATAACCAAGAGAAAACAGGATGTGGTACTAATTTAAAATTTTTCCTTTCTAGGTGGTTGAACTTCCTATGCTTCATCCTGAGAAATTTGTCAAGCTTGGAATTGATCCTCCAAAGGGTGTTCTCTGCTATGGCGCACCAGGAACTGGCAAAACGCTTTTAGCCAGGGCTGTGGCTAATAGAACTGATGCCTGCTTCATTAGGGTCATTGGGAGTGAGCTTGTTCAGAAATATGTTGGTGAGGGGGCTCGGATGGTTCGTGAACTATTTCAGGTCAACATTCAAGACCTTTGATCTTGCTTTAATAATTGCTTTGATGTCCTGATATCATCTTATCTGACCAAAATGTTGCTTCCTGTAGATGGCCCGATCAAAGAAGGCATGTATTGTGTTTTTTGATGAAGTCGATGCAATTGGAGGTGCCCGTTTTGATGATGGTGTTGGTGGGGACAATGAGGTTCAGCGCACAATGCTTGAAATTGTGAATCAGCTCGATGGATTTGATGCTCGTGGAAACATCAAAGTCTTGATGGCAACAAACAGGTTGGATTGTATGGTTTATATAACTTATCGTGCTTTTTATGTTAATCTTGCATTTTTCTGAAGATGTCCTTTAAATTGCATTCACTTTGGGTGCCTAGATTTGTGTACTCTTGGGACTGAAGATTTTAGTAACCAAAATTAGCTTTATAATTACTATAAAGCGTTTCTTGTTCCTTTATATCCCACAGGACAAACTTGCACTTTCAATGTATTTTGTATAATGGCTTTTAGCATACATTCTTTCAATGAAGCATCGCATCCGCTGAGTGCAGCCAATCATTTAGTATTAATGGCTTCTTAATCAAATTATAGGCCTGACACACTAGATCCTGCCCTACTTCGACCTGGGCGTTTGGATCGCAAGGTTGAGTTTGGTCTCCCTGATTTAGAGAGCAGGACTCAGATATTCAAGATCCACACCAGAACCATGAACTGTGAGAGGGATATCCGATTTGAACTTCTCGCTCGCCTTTGCCCAAATTCCACTGGTAAGAACCCCCTAAAAATATTTGAATGTTTCTGCTTTTGCACTTGCTTTTCAACTATCAAACATTGAAGTCAGTGTTCCACTTGGCATGCTTCCTATGTTTAACTTGTTCAGGTTTGGAGGGTTTCTGCAGCTTCCTTTCCTTTTATTATTTTCAGTTTTGTGACCTTCTCGATACATGTATATTGACTCATAACTTTTTTGTCTACAGGAGCTGATATAAGGAGTGTTTGCACTGAAGCTGGCATGTATGCTATCCGCGCCCGAAGGAAGACGGTAACGGAGAAGGACTTCCTCGATGCAGTGAATAAAGTCATTAAAGGGTACCAAAAGTTCAGTGCAACTCCCAAGTACATGGTCTACAACTAAGTTTGTTCTTTTTTGCCCTTCCCTCCTTTTGGTTAAACCATATCAGCACGTACAATATTTTCCTGTGAAAATTACCATAGTATATGTTTTTTTTTTTGAGCAGATTGTTAGATTCGTCTTTGTGAACATGTATTTATGAGGGTGATTCTGTTGAAACTTTCATTTAACAAATGTTTTCACCGAAATGTTATTCTTCAGTTGAATTTGAATCATTACAATTATCAGCATCTGCCCTTGACAGAATTATCGTAAATACTAATGGTCTTATAGTGTAATGGTATGAAAGTTCTTGTGTAAATAGGAGGTTACCTGCTTGTAACCTCATGCCCATGGTGCTTACTCCTCTAACTAAAATAAAAGGAAGAATAAAAAAGAAATATTATAAACAGTTCGTTTAGGATAGTATGAGTTGATGAGAGTTGGAAATTTTTATTTTAGAAAAATTTGCTTTCAAACGAAGCTTCTTCCGTTAAATCTTTTCGTGAATGATACCTACCATCGTTATGGTCTTGATGCAATTTTATTTTCTTTTATTAATTTGTCAATGGAAAATGGGAAATGGAAATATAAGCAGACACATTTTTCAGCTCAACGCAACCGTTGTGTGTTGGGCAAATGGAGAATGTTATCCTTCTATTGAGAAACTTCATGACAAAAAGACTTAATCTAAATTGTGATCTTCATTTTTTTTTTTATTAAGAACCCTACGGCCACGAATTATATCTATACATTATGAACAATGAAAGAATAATTGGGGCTGAAGGCAGGCAACCATCAATCTCAACAGAGCTTAAAATGTGGAACCGGTATAATTATTGAAAATTAATTTCAACAATGAAAGAACTTTAGCTCAAACAAAATACAGCACCAGTTGTCCAACCTTGTTAATCAAAACAGAAATCAATCTGACCCCAGAAATAGGTACTGCTGAGGGGTCAAAAAGAAATAAAAACAAACAAATACTATGATTTCCATTTTACAAACGCAGATTCTGTTACAATTTACATATCTTGTGTGTCTTGATCATCGCCTCCTCGATTGGATCCTCCTCCTTGATCTGTTCCAAATGTTCTCTTACTCATGTTAGCTCGCTGCACTAAGCGAACCAACGCTTGAACCACCTCAGACATAGGTGGTCGGAATTCAGGCTCCGGCTGCTCAAAAATTGAAATGTTAGAGACCAAGCATCACAATCCACAGTTCATTCAAGACATTCAGTTATTTTCCTACTTCTTTAGCCTTTTAAAAAACCAAAAAAGCAAAGGTACGTATATAAATTTTTAGATGTTTGCCATAAGTTTTTCATCCAAAACATAACAAGGGAGCAATTTTTATAGCACAGCATCAAAAGTCCTTCTACATGTTACATTTGTGTTGGAAAATTTTATGGCACATTTTCCTTCTCAAAAAGAACAAGAACGTCAGGTGCAATATAACTGACATTACCTGAACACAGAGAGCAATGACATCAGCAAACCTAGAAAGGGACTTAACAGGGTATAGCCCCTCCAGAGCAGGATCAACCATTTTAGCCAATGCATCAATATCATGGAGTTGAGGTGTTGCCCATCGTACTAAAGATTGCTCAGATCTTGGTCTTGAGCTGTTTAGGATCAGGAACTGTGTTAGAAACCCAAAAATGGTAAGACGCGATTTCTTCCATTTAAAAACACTGAAATAGAGTCTACGAAGGTTGCTTGTTGATGGCTTGAAGCCAGGTAGGTTAAGTAAAGGAATGCTTCAATTTTTTTACGATTTATTGATATATTTATGTATTCATGATGTCCATGGTCCAGCATGTTCTGTCAGCACACGTGTGCGAGTGGAGAAAAATACCATGTTAAGGTATGTCGATCATTTTACCTATCGAATGGTTTCCGTCCACTAAGAAGCTCCAACATAACAACTCCAAAGCTGTAAACATCACTCTTCAAAGTATATTGACCAGACAAAGCAACTTCGGGTGCATCATACCCAGATCCAGTATTACGGTTCAAGACCTGAATATTAGATGAAAATTAAGAATTTCTAATCATTTGTCACTACAAGAAGGAAATGCATATTTATCAAGAGCATTCTGATATCTCTTGAATCAAATTAAAAAAGCATTGACTTCTTAAAATTTCAAAAATACTAAAATCACCTGGTCAGCATTTGGAATATAGCTTGCCAATCCTGAGTCCGAGAGATGAGGATTGAGGTCCACATCAAGCAATATGTTGGCTGACTTAATGTTCTTATGAACAACTGATGGCGAACAAACTTCATGCAGGTACCTGTAAAAAAATTAGTGATTACATTCGTGTTATTTTAGCTATCATTGATTACATATATATCGAGAAAACATCACGCAACAATGGAAAACTACTTTAGAAAAGGAAACGTCAGGATTTCAAACCCATTAACCCACTATGAACATACTCTAAAGCACGTGCAGTCCCCAAAGCAATCTTGACACGGGAATTCCATATTAATGGTTTGTTATATTCATCTAATAAGTGAAGGAAGTCATGTAGGGATCCGCTTTTATGAAACTCATAGACTAGGAGGTGTTGTCCATGCTCTGAACAATAACCAACAAGCTCTGTCACATTTGGATGGTGCAAGTTGGAGATGTTTGAAACAATTTCCATAAAATCATCTGAATCATGGGGAAGGATAGATGAATCAATTTTCTTCACAGCAAGAACCTACAAAATTTCACCAAAAGGGTCAACATCATTAATATCTAAATATCATGCATAGACACAAGAATTGGTCAATTGTAAATGAATCCATGGCACACATTAATGCAAGTTCAACAAAATAATAAATGAGGATACCTTTCCATCATCAGAGTGAGCACGATAAACACGTCCAAAAGATCCCTCCCCAAGGAGGTTATCCATACTGAAGCTCCCAGTGGCGATCTGTAGATCTGCTATAGAATATGATTTCACATTTGCAGGAGCTTTTACAGTTTTCTTGACAATAATTGGCCTCTTGGAAAATTCATCTTCATCAAATGATTTGCGACGTTCAATAGGTGGGGGTTTAATATTTATTGAGGCAGAAGTATCAAATGTCTTCATGTCAACCACCGGGGGAGCTTGCATGGACTTCACTTCTGCATTACAACAGTTATGCAATCTCAAGAACTAAGTTACAGCAGCACAAGAACTAGAGGAGTAATATTAAACTGTTTACAGTAATTTGGAGAGAACCTGATTACTAAAGACTGACCAATAATGTTTTTGCACTAAACTAATAAAACTTAATCAAACTAGATTGATTAAAAATACTTGAAACTCTTCAAGTCACATGCCAGGTGGACTGTTGGGAATTAATAAATCCTTTCCCTAGAAAAGTGCTGAAGTAATTTCTGCTATATTGCAGGACAAATATGCACCAACATTGTAAAGTTCATTTATCATGAAGAGCGTGAGGAGAAGGAAGCAGGAGCTAGCTACAGATATAACTACCTATATGCTTGTACACAAAATAATGATCGCCTCAAGATGAAAGAGAAAAGAATTAGTCAACATTGTGCAAGATGCAAGAGGTATAAGTTACCATGCAGTTCGTTTGAACTAGAAGGAGTAAAAGGCTCATTGTCATGCTTTTCTATATCTGAAGATGACTTCCTGGATTTTCTTTTCATCAAAAAGAAAGCAACCACTGCCCCAACAAGAAGGATGGAGATCACTATTCCAGCAATACCACCGGCTCCTATACCAGATTTTTTCCCCCCATCACTGTTGCCATCATCTGAAGAGCTATTACTTCCATCAGATTTGTGATGCCGGTTCCCTCTAGGTGCAGGGGGTGTCCCAGGAGGTGGAGGGGGGGCAGGACCTGAGTTCCATGTATTTCCCGATGTCCTGTCATTAAGTTTGAACAAAAATTTTAAATTTTCCTAGAAACTTTTGTATAAATAAACAGATCTATAGTAATTTTGTTATTGATAGCAACAATGCTTACTGGGGGTTAATGCCTTTCAGCTGTTCCGGTATCCAGCCTGTAAAACGGTTGTTTTGCACATTCCTAGGAAGCATTTTAGATTATAAATATAAATTGTTTAAAGGCACTTCTAAGAAAAAAAACAGGATGTAAAACTCTAGAGCATTTATATTAATGCATAACGTACAGATTATCAAGAGGCAGATTGGCGAGGACATCAATAGTCCCTGTAAACTGGTTGTTTTGCAGATACCTGAACAAAGGTATAGACAAGACAATAAAAAATCTAAATACCACCATACAAAACGTTAACAAAATTAATAAAAATAAATGTTAGACATTTACATGCTGCTTATGCTTGAAAGTGAGCTGAAACCCTGAGGGAGGCTGCCTGACATAGAATTGAAAGAGAGATCCCTGCACCCAGCAACAAATTTGTCAGTCACTTGTTCTTCAATCATGACTGAGAACAAGTCTTAGCATCCGTTTTTTCAATCATTACATTCATTAGCCTTCCAAAGAAGCCTCCGTTATGAAAACTGCAGTAGCTATTTTTGAAATTTCTTAAAACCACATACTGCAGTAGCTATTTTTGAAATTTCTTAAAACCACATGTAGCACAAGCCAGAAGAGGTAGTGAACTATAGATTAAATACAAAGGCCATTATTGACAAAGATATTACAACGAAAAATGATTCAAGCATGCAATCAGAAACGATATTATGATACTTTTACATTTCCTGTGCATAATGGTGATTGAATTCACAACTAGTAACATAAAATTATATTGAGAATGAAAACGGTTCATGTTTCATGCTTAACATGACATTCGTAGAGACTATTGCAGGAAGAAATCTCACAGTGTGGCTAGCTTAGAAAGCTTTTGAAACACGTCACTCAGTCCATTCTGTAGTTGATTGCGAGCAACATTTCTGCATTATCCAAAAAGAATGAAAAAAAATCGACTCCATTTGCTTGTAAAGGGAGATGATAAGTATAATCATGAGAATGAACAATAAGATATTACACACAGGTATGTAAGAGAAGTCATATCATTAATTGAGTACGGTAAACTCCCAGTGAATTGGTTATTGGAAAGATCTCTGCATAGAAAGAAAAAAGAAAGTTAAAAATTAGAATAAAAAAGAAGAAGTAAATAATTGTGAGGCACATGTATGTAGAAACATACAATCTCTGCAAATTTGGTGGAAGTTGGTACGGCATGTCACCTCCAAAACTATTGTGACTCATATCTCTGCAAAATTTATGAACTCACTAAACAAATACAAATACACAGAAAATCAGATATATGAAAAGTGAGACCATTAATCTTACAGGTTGGTCACCGATGTCATGGTTTGTAACTGGTAACCAAATGATCCAGATAATCCAAGATTAGGCAACTTACTGATAAGAAAAATGAATTACCATCAGAAATCAGCACCAAAAATAATTAACAGTCAAGTGATATATAAAGTCTACGGAAGAGTGAGACATTACATCTCTGTAACTCTGTTGCCTGAGCAAGTAATGCCTTTCCAAGAAGTCTGTCCGCAGGGATCGCCGCCATTTACTGGCCAACCTAGTTGGGATGGTGAGTTCATTCCATTAAACATGGCCTGTAAAGCCGCAGCTGCACCAAACATTCAGAAATGAGATGGCTAGTTAGTGAAAATATCGAATCTTTAAAGTGTCAAAGAGGATGCTGCTGGGCAAATGTGGAGAGATAAATTTGAACAAAAGAAAAAACAAATACAGGATTATTTCGGGTAAGAATCATGTGAAGCAAATAAGTGAAATAAGCTCATCTAAGATCATTTTTACTGGATACAGAACTCCAGAAATTAACTTCCACATGCCCACAGCCAGCCATAGACCTATGAAACAATGCCAATACCTAGCCAAAAAAATGAGGGATTAAAACTTTGGCTTCCTTCAGTCCATTTAAAAAAAAAAAAAAAAACCTTAGACCCAGGGAAAGAAGACGACTTTAGTCCATACTTGGATCAGTAAAGAAATTGTTAGCTATGAGTTACACATAGAACTTAAAATTTCCAATCAAAGTGACGTTCTCAGGGAAGGTATATGACAAATTCCCAGAAACCATCCACCGACAAAACTGTAAAGAGAATATACAGCTCAGCCACACAAAAAAAAATTAATTCTTGAAATTGTAGAGACGCAAAGAAAGACGACCCCTAGTAAAAGATACAGCCATCTGAATAAACAGTGATGATCTGTGACGGAATTAACGGATGCCACTCGAATAGATCAGCTGGAACACTTCGCACTGAATACAAAACCAAGAGACTTAAACTTGGGTCATAATGTGATGAAGTAATCTTTCAGCAATTTGATAGAGCTGTTCGAAGCAGACCTTTTAAGGCTCACAGAACTCAGAAAGAGAGGTGAATATTAACTTCAGCCGAACTCCAGCACAATACAAATTTATCGAAGTGCAAACAAAACCAAGGAACCAAACTATAAGATCAAGTCAAAGAAGATAGACACTAACCATCCGTCTGATCTGTCTCTCCATTGACGGCAATGAGCATCCAACCCAGAATGCAGGTACTGATGCACACCACTGGCAAAACTCCTCGATCCTCCATCATCTCCCCCTTCCTCTCCCTCTCCCTCCTCTTATTAATCTCTGCCTATAAATTCTTACTTTACCCAGAAAGCGAAGATGCGGTGAGAGACCCTTCTCTCAATTTTTATTTTTTTTATAGATGATTTTTGGGGTCCATGCTTATATATGTATAGCCATATTCTCAAGCAAAGCTGGCAAGCACCGAAGACCAAAACCACAGAGGTTTTAATGACTTTTTATCACATTATCACACTATTATATAAATCATATGGATATAAATATATATAAATTATGTTTGCCTAAAAATATAGTTTATGAGTATTCCTCTCTCTCTCTCGACGATATTCAGCAAATCTGTTTGCATCAATTGACTTGATTGAAAATAAGCCAATTTTTGTGCCTTTCACCTGTCTCAAGGATGAAAGACACGCTTTGGCGTGTTTATTTATCAAGTCTAAATCTAAATTTTATTATATATATATATATTCGCTGATAAAGAAGAATAGGTATACGTGGCTTTCATGGCAACGGTTAGACAGCCAACGATTTTTGAATTGTGAAGTCTTTTTAAAAAGGGCAACTGTATCCCGAAAAAAAGTTATTGCTTGTGATTTTTTTGTGGTCAAAATTACTGCTTGTGATTAAAGTCAATAGACAGATGGAAAAAACATTATAAAAAAACTAGAAATATAGAAAAATCATATTAAATTAAAACTTACTAAAAATAAAAGAAGATAACATTTTAAACTCAAATATTAAATTAAACATTTAGTTCAAATAATTTAAAATTATAATTATCCGTAAATGTTAAAATATTTATAATATTTATTATTTTTAAATTTTAGGAAAATAATAGTTTTAAATAATCTTAACAATTTTCTTATAATTTGGTTGATATCTGAAATAATTATAATTTTTAAATTTTCTTGTGAGAATAATCACATACCTAACATTATTGATACATATTCAAACCACACGAGATCCCAAAACGAGAAGATTTTTTTTAACTGACCAAAATGAGAAGATTGAGCAGCCTGATTTTTTTCAAATCCAAAATATTACTAGAAATACTATTAAAGTTTTCATGACAAGTACAGTATTTATTTACTTGTTATATTATATTTTATTATTTTTTTCATAAAATTTAGTAATTAAGAAAATGCATGCAAAGCATTTTTTTATGATTTAGTGAGAAAAATTAATTTACACCCAAATAATTAAAATAAAGATTATATGCGGATTCTCTTCTGTCATTTTCATTTCCATCAAATTAATCCAACTATATCATAGTATGTTCACTTCTCTTAGCTCTGTTCTATACCATACCAAAGCCACACTTATATTTGTTTTCTAGTCCAACGATGCGCACGCTAGTTTTTTGGCTGTAATTTGGAGTTCCCTATTTTAGAAAATATAAAAATATTTTATTTTTAAAAAATAAATAGACCATATTCATTTCTCATATATTTCAATTCCCGGCTAAGTTCTTATTTTTTTTTTTTTATATTATGTATAAGTACTTTTTTATTTAAAACTTCGTAATAAATTCAAAATCTTTAAAAATTATGAGTTTCTAAGTATAAAAATTTTTAAAATTATTTACACAGTTCAAATTGTAAAAAATGTTGTGCATTGTTTATACAAATATTTGATGTCCAATAGGTCTTATGTTAACATTGTCATGTTAAGTTCAATTATTTTTGTATATAATTTTTTAAAAAAAATAGGGTAAAGTCTCTTTTTTTCTTAGACAATATTAATATTAGACAAGGTGAGCCGTTAATTACCCTCAAATGTAAATTTAGGTACCTAAGACTTAAAATATCTCTTTAAATATTACGGTTAAAATAACAGCAAAATAGTACTTCTAAAAAATTAAATATATTTTAAATAATTATATATTTTACTCATTCACAAATTAAACCCATGAAGTTGTTAAATTCGGCTATAAATAGTAATCTTTTCCCTTCCCAGGCTTCTAGTCTTAGGAAAGTTAATTAAGTGCCTATTTGGATTTAGCTTATGGGAATCAATTTTGGGCAAAAATTTGATTTGGAAAAAATTAAAACAAACAGTAATTTTTGTTCAGAATTGATTTTGGCCAAAAAATCGCTTTGAAAAAATTTGAAACAAACAATTATTTTTGTCCAGAATTGATTTTGGCCAAAATCTCAGTTTGAAACCATGGTTTTGAATAAACTACTGAAAATAAATTTTAGAACAGTAAAAGAGTTTATAGACTATCCAATTACTATTTTGCCCTTATTTTTTCTTATACTTTCTCTCTCCTCTCTCCTCTCTCATCTATTTTCTTCACATTATATCCTCTTTTATCTCTCTTCTCTACACTCTCTCGTCTCTCCTATTTATTCTCTATCATCTCTCCTATTTATTCTCTACCATCTCTCATCTCTTATATTTTAATCAAATTATATTATTTTTTATAATTTATTAATATAAAAAGTGATTATACTACTAATCATCCAAATATCTCTATTTTCAGAATTTATTTTTTTCAAAATCTATTTTTCAGAATCTATTCTTTCTAAAATTTATTATCTAAAAACTAATTCAAATATACCCTAAAGCTAAAGTTGGTAGTTTCATCAATCAATTTCAAATTTATATATAATTAATAGTGCTTTCTTATAGTCAAAGGACTAAAATCGGTTCCTTTAGGAACAATGCACGATTTTTGTTGCAGTGATGTGGACACAGGTTAATAAACATTTAATTATATCAGTTCCTTCTTGAACATACCTTTGACGAAACTAAACTTCAATTATGAGCTATATGACATATTATTCTTGGCCTATCTCTACTGGCCGAACACGTTTTCTTAAATATATATATTGAGAAAATAAACATTTTCTTCTTGGTAAGGGCATCTTGCAGGAGAATTAAGTAGGAAATTGGTGAGAATGGAAACTAACTACTGTGACTAAATATCTATAAAAGAAATAGTGTTGACTTCTGATCCATAAAACTACACAGGATCCAAGAAGAAATAGAAGCAAAGTTACCCGGGATCCAACAACATGTGAGCATAAAAAGTTAAACATTTTTATAGTTTTTATTGATTACTTCAAGAAAATGCTTTTTTTTTATATTTATATATATGTCATATATATATTTCATGAAAATATTTTTTTTCGTCTTACGACCGGAGTCAAAAAAAAAATTAATTTTAAATTTAAATTATAGAAGAGTATTTTAAAGTCGAAAGATTTTCGTCTTAGTAGAAATAAGACTGAATATATATATTATAATTTTGATAAGAGATAAGTTAAAAGTAATTTGGAGGTCAGATTGAGAAATCAAGTTATTCCACAAATAGATAAATTCAAATATTTGGGATTAATGATACAGAAGGACGGTAAAATTTTGGAGGATGTTAATCATAGAATTCAGGCGGGGTGGTTTAAATGGAGAAAAGTTACTGGGGTTATATGTGATCGGAAAGTACCAGATAAAGTAAAAAGAAAGTTTTATCGCACTGCTATAAGACCAGTAATGCTTTATAGAAATGAATGTTATGCTTTAAAAGGACAGTAAGAGCATAAAGTTGGGGTAGTTGAGATGAGGATGCTGAGATGGATGTGTGGGCATAAAATAAAAGATAAGATTCGTAATGAACATATACGGGGAAGAGTTGGAGTGACACCTATTGAAGAGAAAATAGTAGAGAACCGTCTTAAGTGGTTTGGACATGTACAAAGAAGACAAAGGGATGCGTCGGTGAAGAGGGTAGATCAAATAGTATGGACATCGGTTAAAAGGGCAGAGGAATGCCAAAGAGAACGTTTAAAGAGGTCATTGAATGGGATCTCCTGGTCAATAACCTATCTAAGAATTTAGTTTTCGATAGAGCACAATGGCGTCGTATGATCCATGTAGTTGACTCCATTTAATGGGATAAGGCTTATTGTTGTTGTATATGCATTTGTTTAAAAACAATATGTTTATGGTAGCTCACCCAATCCAAAAAAATAATAAATGTAAAGTTGTCTGATAATTATAAAATAAGTGTCTGATTAATTATAATTCGATTTGTTAAATTATTAAATTGGCCGCTCATGTTAACTCACCGTCAATCAATTAATATTTTTTTAAAATTATATTTATGTCAATGCATCCAACATGGCAAACTAAACAAGGCAACCTTCTTAATTCAATTATAAAATATTTTTAAAAAAATTTTAGTCTCCACTGTTATTATTTTATTATTAATTTAATCTCTGTCTTTTCTATTTTTAGAATAATGATTAGGAGAAAGAGAAAAGATTTTTTTTTTAAAAAAAAGAAGGTTTCATAGTTGGGCAGCCGTAAGAGTGGCGGGTGGAACGCCGTGTGGCAATAGTCGGTAACGACGAGCCTCCACGTTTGAAAGTTGAGAAAAGTAAAGGACAACAAAAACAAATAACACGTCAGATGCGTCGGTGAATTAAATAATAATATAAATTTTAAATGATTGCAAGTATGAAAATGACTGAAAAACAAAACAAAAAATTACACATACGAATTAATTAATTTTGTTCTTTCAAACAAGTTATGCTTAATTAGTAAAAAATTGAACAAATATATGTACATTGCGTCGGTAACGCATGACCTTTTAATGTTTATAGGCCACTGTGAAGTGAGGTCCTAAAATATATATATATATATATATATATATATATAATTGTTAAAAAATTTATAAAAAATAAATAATATATAATAATAATTTTTAATATAGAAATAATAATATGTCCCTGTTACTCATTTGTTATATGAAATATTTTTTTTAGATAGGAGGGGTGAGATACTCAGATCTTATCCCACTGTTGTTAATAGGCCCTTGTGTGTTTCATGTGTTCTTTCTCCTACACTAATATAAATATTTATGTTAAAAAGAGAAATTTGGTAAAGAAAAATTAAATAGTATTTTTCACATTTTATCAACGGAAAGATTGACGGGAATTACATTTTTAAAATAGGCGAGATTTGTATAATACAACTTTTTTGGGACAAATTAAGTGCCGTTGGTATCAATATTCGTATAGGATGGATGCTTTTAAAATGGCATGTGATATATTCATGTTAGGAGTAAGAAGGGAAACTTGCCTTAGATGAAGAGTTGATGACAAAGAAAGAAGAAAGTGGCAAAGGAACTTGTTTCTTTACGACAAAAAATGCATATCTTAAAACTACCTACAACATTCTAACTTTCTATCTTCTTTTATGATTGCGAATGGAAACAAAGATCTAAAATCTATAACCAAACTAGAATAATTAGGCTGAAATCAAATATTTTCAGATTTAAATATATTAAATATAATATTTTAAATTTAAATTATGTATATAGAAGAAAATTTGTTAAGAAAAATAAAATTTATTTTAATAATATATATTTTAATAAGATTAAACTTTAACTTTCGAATAGAATATATAGTGTAGAATATTTACAAAAAAAAAGTGTCAAAACATGAGTGTAGAGAGTGGCAAAATTTTATAATATATATTAATAAATGTGAGCATTATTTTCTGGATTTCTTCTCTCCTTTTTCGTGACAATATTAATATTAATACCTTTTTTTTTTTGTTTTTTGGTCGAGATCTTTAATTTCCCTTTAGAGTTCTTCCTTCTTTTTCGTCAATTGGTTGAAAGTATATCCAATTAATTTACTTTTTTTTTCAAATCAGTAGCTTGGCATTAAAAAAATTGTCAAAATACAAATTTAAATATATGTCTAAAAATTTTAACTGAATATTTTAATTTAAAATTTGAGATAATTATCGTATTAATCATATTATAAGCATCTTAATGGTAATGTGAAAGTACAACTAAAATCGTGAATATGATTTCACATTGTCCATAGATAACTAAGTAAGTTTGTTTATTTTAAATGTTCGTTAAGTATCTAACATAATAGAAACATCTTAACAATTCACACTAAATAAAATATATGAACTAATTTAATTAATTAATTAATAAGGAATATAAAATTTAAATTGCTTAGAAGTTACGTAAAATCACATTTGGATCTTTGTGATGGTGTTTTAGCGAGGATAACATGTGATCACGCTTTGTTCTTTATTTTTATCCCTAAATATCAATATCTTCCAACTCAAGATTTTGTAAGCCTGTTCTTCAGCATATATTTTATAGGACCATTGTTGTTGTTATTGTTTGAAGGCAATGCTTGTTAGTATGTGAGTGACCCACGATTTTTATTTTTATTTTTATTCTCTTGTCTGTTGGGATATACGGTGAGCTATCCTGTGGCCATAGATTTGAATCGTACACTTGGTTAATTTGGCGATAATATGTGGTCGTTTATTCAAATTACGCCCATTTTTTTTTATTTTTTTCATTTATTTTCTCTGGATATTGTTCCTTGTGATTAAAGAAGCTATGGGAGAATTTAGACTAATTATATCATGAGGATTTAGATCACAAACTGGTACACACGTGGCATCCTATTTTCACCATGAACTAGCAATTAGCTAGTTAAAATGTCATTTTACTAATATAAATTATAAGGTTATAATATCGGGCTCCTCCCTGCCTTTAAGGTAAAATTTAGTTTGTAGTGCGCAGGGAGGAAGTAGGAATAATGAAAAAGGGTAAACTTAAGTAAAGTTGAAAAAATGGACAATTTGCCACGGGCTCTTGTTTTGATGAGGTGGGCTAAATTGGCCTGCTTCTTAGGGAGCCGAAATATTTTCAGCCTAATCAAACATTTGTCAACATGGCTAATAAAAGTTATCAAATATAATACTCATATTTTATAAAGATATAAATTTAATTTTTACTCTTATTTTAAAAATTTATTTAATAGGTAAGTATTCTCTCAACTTTAAAATTATATCTTAATTTTGATAAAAGACCGATGTAGAATATATGTAATTTTTTTCTTATATATATATATGTAAAAAGAAACATTTGTCAATACTAAAGAGAAGTTTTTTTTTACCCACCAAATTTATTAGAGTTTTACCCTGATTACATTAGGATCTGACTTACATCATATATTTGGCTATAGTAGGTGAGTCTTCTAATGAGAATTTTTTGTATATACTAAAATTTGAGCACAATATTTTATTAAAATGATATTAAATTATTTATTACTCAGACTAATCCTATTGGCCGTGGGAGAGAAGTCGTTATAGATGCATTCAATTTCTGTTTCACAAAAAACCGTTAATTCGGCCCAATTGACTGAGGCCCATGCCTTTGACATGCAAACGGCATCGTTTTGTAAGTTGTCTTCTCCATCACAGGTTTCAACACAGGCCAAAATCTAACAAAAGTAGACAAGAAAGTTGTACATGTTCACATACAACAAACAAATTGCTTTAAAGAAACTGTTCCCTTATCAATATTTTATTATGCATAAAGAAATAAAATACAGTAAAATAATTGTTTTATTCTTAGTCACATTAGTCTCATGCCAAAACTCAAGCGCATCCCGTGTAGATTGATTTTAGACAGTCCAAATTTAATATAAATTATTTTTTATATTTTAAATATTTTTATATTTTAATAGGTATAAAATTAAAAAAATATATTATAACTGTTATTTTACTTAAAAATAAATTTATCAATAAAAAATCATAAATTAAAAATGTCAAATCTAAACTGTTTAAATTTAATCAAAACGATCTAAATCTCATCACAGTGATAAATATTTGATATTTATCACTGTGATAAATAAGGACCTACCATAGTCCATAGTTGACATTTTGAATACAACTAAATTATAAGTATAAATTGAGAGTCATAAAATATCAAATATTACATAATTAAAAAATAATAATTAGTTGGACTCTTGTCAAATTAATACGGTAAAATATGAATTAATAAAAATTACACTATCTATAATCCACAATCTATGAATTGCATGTAACTTAAATCCTGTGGGACAAAAAACACGTTTATTTACATTGTAAAACAGTGAAAAATGGCATTAAAATATTGGTGGCTGTATTTCCAGTGGGTGAAGGGAAAAAGACGGATAGGATGCTTGAGACTACACATGTTCGCCGTTTGAGGAATGCTTACTGACCAATATAAAGAAGTTGACGACAATTTGACGACGATGGTCAGTGTCATAATCTTCTCGTATCGATTGGTATCCGAAACCCAAAACCACTATGCTTCCCCTGATCCTCGCCCCCAAAGCACACGCTACATTCTGGAATTTGACAAGGTTGCTTGTCACTTGGACTTAGTACTACTTGCATACACGTAACCTCCAATGATCGTTACTTCTGCATATAAATTCAACCAGATTCACTCTGCTTTCCCCAAAACAATCCGCACAATCTAGCAGTCATGTCTGTGCAGAAGGATCACGCCGTCGACGATGAAGTTTCTCATCGGCTTAGGGATGAAAAGCCAACGGATGATTATGGTTTCAGGTGCCTCAATTATTTTTTGGTTCGAAAACTGTTTGATATTATGTTCAAGAGATTCTCAAACTTGACTGGTATTGACACACCAACCATGCTCATTCAAATCGACTTCATGCATGCAAGATTTTAATCCTGGAGTGTTAATTGAAAGAATTGAAATTGCTAATGTGCGATACTATTTGGTATTTAGGTACCTGATTGTTCGTCCAGAGAATGGTGGTGTAAGGGACTTGTTAAACTACACTGTCAGGGGTGACAGACAGAGTTTTGAAAAGTTTTTGGAGACAAACTGCTATGTTAAAGAGGGACAACCTTGTGGTGAGATGGTTAATGATGATCATAGATGGGTTATTATGGTTTCCATTGTGGTTCGCAAGTTCATTGCTTTGTTGGCTAAGCCTATGCAGTGGACTGGCTGCTTGGTTGACTTTCTGTTGAATCTTCTGTTCCAGAATGGGAACTTGCTTGGTCTACTTTACAACGGTATCCATGGTACGTACTTCGATGTTTTGAATGGTTATGTGTTCTTGTGCTACTCGCTGTCATCTTTGTTTTTGGCTACCTGAATATGGTGTATTCTTGCACCTAAAATATTTGTATTTAAGCCTAACTGTCGCTGACTTAGTACAATGTCTTCTGAACTGTGAAGTGAAAGAAAGATCTTAAGATTATCAAACAGTGCTCACAGGTCTTGACCAGTGATGAATTTGTAGAAAGCGGAAATTTTATTGTACTAGTATTACAATTAGGTATATGTTTACAAAGGCCAAACTAAGTGGTACTGGAAGAGTTTGATGAATGATGTCTTTGTGTCATATGCTAAAACTCTTTGCATAAATAATTGACTGTTGTAATTGGTTTTGACCAGGCAAAGTGGTGGTACCACGGAGAGACACGGAGACTTTTATCAGTACAATTGGTCACTTAGATGGGAGGCTTGATCTTTACAGGGTCCAAGAGTTAGCGAAAGTCAACATTGGTGGTGGGGATTCTATACAGAGAGAGAGCATCTTCAAGCCAGAAATAGGAAACAGAGCTTTAATGGATCTCTGCATGATGGCTTCCAAGCTAGCGTATGAGAATGCCAAAGTCATCAAAAGTGTTTTGACGCATCACTGGAAGGTAAGTTACTCCTATCTCTTTGAAGGTTACAATTTCAGTACATAGGTTTCATGACTATATAATTTAAGAGAAGAAAGTAATCTTAGTTCTTTTGAATGACAGATGCACTTTGTGGATTTCTATGATTGCTGGAATGGTAAGATATTATGTGAGGCATACTAGAATGTTGAGCAAAAAATCTGTTAGTTACGTGTATATCATGTCTTATACTAACATTGTTTAGTAATAATTCTTTCTGGGTACGTAAATGATAGATTTCCAAAAGGAGATGTCCACCCAAGTGTTTATTTTCTGTGACAAAATCGAAGATGCAAACGTGATAATAATCAGCTTTAGGGGCACTGAACCTTTTGGTGCTGATGATTGGTGTACTGATTTTGATTACTCCTGGTATGAGATCCCAAACTTGGGAAAAATCCACATGGGGTTCCTGGAAGCCTTAGGCCTAGGCAGCAGACTTGAACCTGTGAGCTTTTACAATCACATTCAAAGGAAGAAAGAGAAAAGCTCTTCAAATATGTCGTCAAACAATGATTCTGATTCAGATCAAAGTGGATGGGAATGTGATCAATCTTCTGATTCGAAGACACCACTGAAAAAAGATGATAGAACTGCGTATTATATTGTTAGGGGGAAACTCAAAAGTTTATTAAATGAGCACAAGAATGCTAAATTTGTAGTTACTGGGCATAGCTTGGGTGGAGCTTTAGCCATCTTGTTTCCAACAGTGCTGGTTTTGCACGAAGAGATAGAGATAATGGAAAGGCTTCTGGGAGTATACACATATGGCCAACCCAGGATTGGAAATGAGCAGCTTGGAAGGTTCATGGAAGCTCATTTGCAACATCCTATTCAAAAGTACTTCAGGGTCGTTTACTGTAACGATCTTGTGCCCAGGTTGCCTTATGATGATAAAACCTTCTTGTACAAACATTTTGGAGTGTGCCTTTACTACAACAGCTTTTATATCCAACAAGTAGGTATTTATTATCCATCTCCATTTCCTAATTTAGTTTGTTGTTTGCCGTATGTCATTCTTCTATTTCTATTCTCAACATACAGATCCATACTATATCATCTTTGCCTTGTTTTCCATAATAAGCATTATGCCGAGTCCTAGTATACTTTTTTATTCTAACTTTATTTAAAGTGAAAGCTACCTGGTTTCAGTCTTTACTCTGTTGATTTTTTAAATAACTTTAGTAGTAGTTGAATTGATTTGAGTTCATTATGTTTTATGAAATGTTACAGATACACTTGGTATATAAAAGATAGATTGACTGAATTTGTTATGAATAGAGTAAGATACATATTTCAAGAGATGGACTACTAGTGTGAATCATATGTTATATGGAGTTTTGAGAAATGAGCTGCACTATTCATGACTGAAGAATAATGCGGTTTGTTAGAGGTTTTTATCCATATTATGTATAGATTCTTGGATATAGAGCTGCCTCACGAGTTACAAAAAATTTGTTGACCATACTAACAATCATTTCATATCTATAAAAGTCGGACACAATTTTCAATTGGACGTGCATCTATATGGTTCTATTATGATTGCATTATTTATCAATTTTTGTATATTGGATATAGCTAAAAAGTTTCTTAACCCACCTTTGACATGTTTTCATATTAATACACGATTTGTTTCCTGTTTTTAATTTTGGTGGTGCCCCCAATTCTGAAGAGAATGAATGAGGAGCCAAATAAGAATTTCTTTGGAATGAGATATTTCATACCAAAACATCTGAATGCTGTGTGGGAGTTAATGAGAAGCTTAGTAATGGGTTACATTTATGGACCGGACTATAAGGAAGGGTGGTTCAGCATATTTGCAAGGTTCCAAGGATTGGCATTTCCTGGTATTTCTGCACATTGTACCCCAAATTATGTCAACTCCATAAGACTTGGAAAGGAGAGCTCCATTCGGATGTCCTGTTTCTAGGGACTCACTTTCCCTTCCCTTGCCTTGTTTCATGAGCAATTCTAAAACATCGTACATTCGCATTTGCTCACTGTTCATCTCATTGGAGGGGGACGTAGTCAGTAGTTCGTTATTGCTATGTATTTTTTGCAGTTCACAACCGTTATAGATTTGCCAAAGGCTCCCCCTATAAGGTTACAAGTGGGAGATTGTGTGTTCAATCCACTTGTAATTTCAAGCCATTAACTATTAGAGATTAGTTCATTTTGTTGTACCTGGGTTAGTTGAAAATAATATGAAAATCAAGCCGGGGTTAAGGCTGAGGCATAGATATCATAAATTTGTAATCAAAATCACTCATAAGTAACACTCTTTAAGGATCACATATTTGTAGTAAAAATCAATCAAAGCAACTAGGGAATAATAAGAACGAATGGTTTGAGTTTAGTTACATTCACAAGTTGAATAGATACACAGATATAGAAAATCCTAGGACATCGGAAATATTTGTTCTTTTGTTTAAAGCAGAAGTTCATTAAGCATACAATTGGTTACTCAATCCAGTTTATTTGTCTCTGCTATATGTGTTTTTGTTTTCATGTTTAGTGTTTGTACTTTGTCCTTGGACTTCACTCCTCTTGTTTTTTTTATAATTTTTTTTTAAAAAAGAATTTAGCTTATACACAATCTAAAGATTAGACGAAATTTTTCTTTTTTTTTAGTTTTATTACGCTACAAGATACAAAAATAAAAACTTTAGACTGAACAGTTTGTCTTAGTTTTACTATAAAATTTTATACTTATAATTTATTCATATACAACTTGAAATGAATTATATTAATCTTGATTTTTTAAATAATACAATTTTTCTATAAATTTGATATCATATATTTATTAAGGATATTTAAATATTGAATTATATTAAATAGCTTATTTTGAATATTGACATTGATTGCTTTATTTTTTTTGTTTGAAATAATGCAGTCTTATAATTTCTTTTATCCCGTTTAGAACTTAAGTGGCTATATATATATATATATATATATATATTTAATTGGTTTGATATGTTGGCAAAGAAAAAAAAATTGGTTTGATATGAACAGAACTTTCATATGGTATGGGTCTTTTACATTCTACCAGAACTTTCATACTGTTATGCTTTTTTTTTGGCAACCATCCTGTATATGCATATAATTGTGCGTTGGCAAAAAAAAAAAAGAGGATAATTGTGCAATATATACTTTTTATTTTAGTAAACATATTTGTACGTTTTGTAATTTATAGATACGGATTGAGGATTGATATTAGCGATGACTCACAAAATCTTTATCAAAATAAATATAAATTAAGATGTCATAGCTATTGCTTGGATGCCACGCTATGTCTACTGCCCCGCGGCCCCGCTCCTTCAGTCCTTTCTCTTTTTTTTATTATTATTATTATTTAGAGAATTAAGTTAATTTATAATTTAAGAGCAAGCGAAAACTTCATTTCTCTCCTATAATATTAATTTTAGGTAAAAAGAACTATTAATTACCGTATACTTATATTCTAAAGAGCTAAAATACTAATTTAAATGCTATGATTAAAATCATATCAAAATAATATTCTCACCCTCAAATGTTATTATTAGTAGTAGTAGTAGTTTTGTTTTTGTCATCTTTAAACTCAAAATCAAATTCAAAAGTGTTCCTTTTGGGTCAAAACCCAAAACATCGAATCAAAATTTGTGAGAAATTAAAACCGTCCTCAGTAATTAGAGATATGAAAGTCTTGTTGGCATCTGTCAAATTAATTGTATCTTGAAAAACTCCTTTAACAAAGGAACACAAATCATCTCCCATCTCATTTCAGTTGGACTGATAAAAAATAAGGCAAAAACCATCAATCCCTGGTACCTTATAAGGACCTATAAAAAACAATGCACTCTTAATTTCCTCTACAGTAGGCATGCTATGAACATTGGTAAGACTAGTACTCTCTATCCTCGAAAAAGAGCTAGTAGTATTCAAGGAACAAGTAGTACCCTCCTCCTCAGCATATATATTTTGAAAATATTTAACCACCAAATGCTGGAATATTAATTCATCCTCTATCCACGTCCCATTCTCATCACGGAGAGTTAGCACTCAATTCCTTCTCCTTCTAAAATTTGTTTTAAGATGATAGCACTATATTCAATATTTTAGACCTATTTTATTATGCACTGTTCATTACAAGTGTATAACTAAAGTTATTACTGCTAGACTTTGGGATATTATGGATAAGATCATTTCTCCTTTTCAGGTCAGCTTTATCAAAGGGAGATATATACAAGATAATATCATTGTAGGACAATAAATAATGCATCAGATGCAGAAGTGTAGAGGAAGGAAAGGATTAATGGCTATAAAGATTGATTTGGAGAAAGCTTACGACAAAATAAAGTGGGACTTTCTCAAGCAAGTCTTATTGGAGGTTGGGTTTCACGAAGACTTAGTTTCTTTGATTATGGCATGTGTGACTTCAGTCTCTTATAATGTGTTATGGAATGGGAACAAGACTGAATATTTTACACCAAAGAGGGATCTAAGACAGGGGGATCCAATATCACCTCTTCTATTTGTTATATGCATGGACAAACTGTCTTATTTGATTACTGATATGGTTAGTGAAGGAATATGGAAACCGATTAAGGTGACTACAGGTGGGCTTGCTATTTCTCATCTCATGTTTGCAGATGATTTGTTGCTTTTTAGGGAGGCTACTTCTCAACAGGCTTCTTGTATGATGACATGTTTGAACAAGTTTTGTATGGCTTATGGAGCCAAGATTGGCAGAGATAAATCCTCAGTTTTTTTCTCCCCAAGGGTAAATCAAGTTGTTCGAAGGGAGATTCTAGGCATTACTGGAATGGGAGTATCTCCAGAGATAGGTAAATATCTAGGGTTTTCAATTTCTAGGAGGAGGAGACCAACAGAAACTTTTTAGTATATTGTTGATAGAGTAAAATCTAAACTTGCATCATGGAAGGAGAATAGCTTGTCCATAGCAGGGAGAATTACATTAGCGAAGTCAGTTCAAAGTTACATTCCTTTGTACCCAATGCAAGTAGCAAAGATTCCATAGTCTATCTGTCAGCAAATAGAACGACTGCAAAGGAACTTCATATGGGGGAAGAGTCAAAATATTCATGCTTTTCATCCTATTGGGTGGAACCAGGTGCTTCAATCAAAATTGAATGGAGGACTTGGTTTTAAATGTTTGTTATCTCTTAACAGAGCTTTTGGTGCAAAAATTGCATGGAATTTAGTTTCAGGTGCGATAGGTTTGTGGGTTGATGTTCTTTGGCAGAAGTACATGTTACGGAATGAAGCAAATTTGTTGATTTCGTGTACAAGGGACTCAGCTTTATGGAAATTTATATCTCAACAGCAGGATATCGTTGATACAGGGGTAAAGTGGATAGTTAGAGACGGGAAGTTCATACAATTTTTTAATGACTATTGGCTATTTCCTGATAAGAAGATTATACAGCTTTGCCTTAGACCTCTATCTAACCATGAGAAGGAATAACAGTTGCTGATTAGGTGGTAGATGGAGCATGGGATTTTCATAGATTGGCTACCATAGTTTCACATACTGTTTTTCAACAACTTATTACGCTCTTACCACCAAGGGTTGATGCTGGTCCAGATGTCATGGCTTGGAGTGCTACTGCAGATGGGACGTTTATGGTACGTAGTGCTTACTACTTGATTGAGGATAATAGATTGACTCATAATAGCCATAGCTCAATATATAGAGGCATTTGGAAGTGGCAAGGTGCAGAGAGGATTAGGGTTTTCATGTGGATAGTTGTCAATAATAGACTTCTGACCAATGTTTGGAAAAGCAAATGGTCTTCTAGTTCTGCTATTTGCCAAAGCTGTAACTTGGTAAGTGAGGATACTTTACATATCTTGAGAGATTGTAGTTATGCAAGGCGTATTTGGCTTAAATTGTTATTGCCACATGGACAATTATCTTTTTTTGCTGCTCATCTTATTGATTTGCTTTAAATCTCAAGAGACAATTGGGCAATATGGGGACCAATTGGAAGTTAATATGGGGAGTGGCTATATAGAAGCTTTAGCTTTGGAGAAATATGACTGTTTTTAATTCAGATGGCACGAGACATGAGCAACTAGAGTTAGTTATATCACAAGTTTGGAAGAAGTTTGTGTATATCAATGATAATGTTACTTTATAGTATTTGTCCTTGGTTGACAATATGACCTGGCAAACGCCATCTATGGGATGTGTTAAACTAAATATAGATGATGCAATGACTTTGTCTAATAATACAGCTGGGTGTGATGGAGTGCTTAGAGACCATAATGGGAAGTGGTTAATTTGGTTCTCTTATTTTATTGGAAGCTGTAATGCAATGTAATCGGAGGAATGGGCAATATTCAAGGGATTACAAACGGCTTGGGATAATAGTTATAGGCATGTTATTCTTGAATCTGATGCAAATGTTCTCATTAGCATGTTGGTTGATCCTAATCCAAGGCAAAGTGGCAGTTTGTTATTTCTGCAGCTTAAGGATTTCATGTGTAAACAGTGGGATTTAAAACTACAATTTATTTCAAGACAAGCTAATACAGTTGCAGATGCGCTTGTAAAGGAAAGTCTTTCTAGATTTGTGATATTTAACATGTGTCCTTCTACAATATAGTAATTAGTAGCTCTAGAATATCTAGGATTCAATTTCTTAATAGTCTAATTTTTTTTATTTTTAAGTTATAGCCCTCTCATCTAAAAAAAAACCGTCCTCTGTAACCGGCCGGTTAACCCAATTTTTTTAGTTTTTTGATTAATCAACCGGTTAAACGAATGGGATTTTCTTGCGCAATACCCGCCTTCCTTTCGACCCAAAAAAAAATAAAAATAAATTCTGGACGCTTCCCGCATTTGCCGCGGTGTTGTAGTTGCAGCGCGCTGAGTCGCAAGGCGGGGAGTAGCCGACCATCCTAATGTTCAGGTACGTCATCTACGCGCTATAGTCTTGTCTGGTCCCTTCTCCGTTGCAGTACGACCAACGCCTGAACGGCATGAGATCCCCCGGCGGGTGGGAGAGGGACGAATTGGGTTTTAACACAGTAAATTTTTCAGTGAAAATGAAGACACTATGACCTCTTTTTATTCATGAGGGAGATAGAGTCTGGTCTCTATCTATATGCTTGTATATTATAGTGTTTAGTTGCTTTCATCTGCGGGTTTCGCTGACATGCTTACGTTTTATTTATTTCAGTCATACTAAGCAATACTGATGTTGTGAAGACCATAGTCCGGCAATGTTCGAAGGATTGGTTCGTCAGGTGCTTCTGGGTTACCTAGGCCGATATGTCAAAGATATCCAGAAAGAGCAGCTGAAGATCACACTTTGGAATGGTACGTCAGATTTTCTAGTGTTCGTTTGGTTATTATTTTCTTTCCTTTGAGCTGTTAATAATCTTCTTGAAGTTGATTTTTGTCGTATAACTAAGCGACTAAATATCTATTGATGCCTCTGTGTGAAGTTGCACCCTTATGAGAACTGACTATTTGGATACACTGAGCTTGCAATTACTTGTGTTGGGGATAATTTTGTTGCAGTGATATTCCCTTCCGACTTTGATAGTTTTAATCACGACTGTGGTTTTTGTGACATTCACATATATTCGTTTGGTGCTTAGTTCAGTTTTTAATTTCTTAAGAAGTCCGCAGTTTCTTCTTTACTCAACAGACTCATGTTTCCTAGCGAGTGGGAGGATTTATTTCAACATTTAATTTAGAGATTTTGCCCTATTCTGTGCCTTATAATTTCTAAACTTGTGGTCCAGTAATTTTAAGCATAATGGCTTCTTCTTCTGGGTGTGTGTGAATATTAGCACTTTAAATCAAGGGTGTTTTTGAACTGATGCTGGAGTTAATTATGTATTGTCACAAAGAGGAAGTATTACTGGAGAATGTGGAGTTGATACTTGAAGCGTTTGATTATCTCCAACTGCCATTTGCTCTGAAGCAAGGTACTGGAACTGCGTTCTTAAACATGTGACTAAGTTTTTCCATTCTCAGTAATACTGGACCATTCTTTTTCTGATGAATGGTTCTCTAATAGATGCATGGCTTGCAGCTTGTGCATAGAAGCTCATATTTACTCATTCCTAATGAAAATAAAAAATATTGCTAGGTCGAGTTGGAAGGTTAAGCATCAAAATTCCATGGAAAAAGCTTGGTTGGGATCCCATTATAATAGTTTTAGAGGATGTCTTCATTTCTGCATCCCAACGAGGTGATCAAGAGGTACTTTTTGGATCTACAGCTAGCTCTGAGTCTATAACCTTGATTCTTCTTTATTTATGTTTTGTTTTATCAACATGCTTTTCTTCATCTGGGTTGGTATTCTATCTTTTTCTTGTATGATTTTCTTGAATTAAAAGCTTTCCCCCTTTGAGAGAATTAAAAATAAAGCCCACTTCCTTAGGCATATCATTTGAGACAAAGCTCTTTTTATCAAGTACATTGTTATACTATTTATTTGCAATTTGAGTTTCCTCTGTGTTAGTGGAGTGAGTATGCTGTCGAAAAGAGAGAGTTCGCGGCGAAAAAGGCCAAACTTGCAGCAGCTGAGTTGGGAAAACTGTCCAGGCGTGTGTGTGGTAAGTCATTTTTTTTCTTGTTTTGATAGGAAAAGAAAATTCATCAAGTAATAACAAAGTTAGAAAATAAGAGAAGCCATCCTGCAAAAGAAACATAAAATGAAAAGAGAAGTACAAGAGTCATTGAAAAAAGTACAATTTTTGAAACGTTGAAAAGCAGCTGAGTCTATAAATCTGAGCAATGCCATTCCTAGTCATTTTGTAGCTGTGATGACTGAATCATTTACATGAGTCAAGTTTGGGAATGATCAACATCTATTTTTCCAGCTTGAAGGGGATTGTTGGAAGTGGGCTTCACTCTTATAAGCCCATGACCCCATTAACCTAGTTTCTTGTTTATTTTTATTACCTCTGATGTATCTTTAAGATTTATTTTCATATCTCATCAGATCATGTCTATTAGGATTCTTAGGAGGAAATTAGGTTATTGTTTTTTTTCAAGAATTAACCCTCCTAAGACTATATGTATTGGCGTCTTATATCAATGAAAATAAGATTTTGCACTGCAACTCAAATGCTTTTAGTTTCCATAGTCTTTTGTATCATTATGTGCTTAGATGTATTACGAAGTCGTGCTTGCAACTAGAAGTAATATAATCAGTTCTACTTCTGTTCTTTATTTGGTCATTTTCAATTTGTTCTGGAAGCAATTGTTAAGGTCCTAACACCCTCCTACCAAACATAGCCTTAGTAGTGCCATTCCTCAACTTTTGTTTTGTAAAGAAACAGTATGATATTTCCTTGGCTAACATAGCCTTTTCCCTGACCGAATTGTTTTTGGAATGTAACTTCAAAAAGTTTGAAACTGTATTTATGAATAGATCACCTTTTGCTGAGAGTAAACTGACATTTCAAGGGATACGTTATTATATGAATTATACACAATATGAGAAACATAGAGAAAAAGAGCCTTAAAATTGCGATAATGCCCTCCATTTACCCAGCATATCTGAAATGGGTATTCCTTTAAAAGGTCTTATCACTGATTTTGAGGGAATGGTGGTTCCCCACTTGCAGGTAGTCAAGCTGGTCAATCATTTATTTCTTACATCACTGCAAAGGTATGATTTCTTTGTCCTTATATCAGTGTCATCGTTGCTGAGGATTTTGTTTTTTGGGTCTCAATCTAATTTTGTTCCTCATCAATAGTAAAAGTGAACTTGTTTAGCTTTAGGCAAGATTGTTGTTTTGTTTTACTTGCGATATTCACTAAATATGGGTTCTTTATACACCCAAAGTCAAACACTTATTGGGAACTTAGTTTACTTGCTTTCAATCATCATTTGTTTGTGCCCTATCTTGTTCTTCTTATTATAATACAGCATTATGTGTACTGTTTTATTTTTCTTCTAGATTCTTGACAGCATACAAGTGGCCATAAGAAACTTCCATGTTTTATATGGTGATACACAGAGTGATCAAGTAAGTTTATCTTTGCTGTCATAATTTTTTCATTCACCTTACCTTGGGTTCTCTATGCTGCATTAAAATCTACAATTTCTAAGGATTTTCTTGTCAAGAATTTATCCTGAATGTTTTCCTAACCTTACTATAATCTTACAGGGAAATATCTTGATTGGTTTAAAGTTTTCCAGTTTGGCCATAACGAAGCAACATCTCCTCACTGGGTAGTGTTCTCGCTCACATCTTAGTTGTAATCGTAATTGTAATTGAATATCCACTTGTATTTTAGAAGAATCTTAAGAGGGGTTGATGGTTGCTGGTGATAGTATTGTCTTTGCTTAAGTTTATTAGACAACCTGATAATATGCTAGTTTTTTGGGCCATTGATCAGAGAATATTGACTACTTTTACATAAGGAGGATGGTAGGCTGAAAATAAATAGAGAAGATAGATCCAAACAGACACGCAGGTCAAAGCTCTATTATGAAGCACTTCATCTCCACTGGAGTTTGAAGTGCAATTATTTTTAATGTATTTTGTTAGAATGGTCCTTTTCCTAGTTCAAGTTTTATGTCTACCATACGAAACCATGTGAATGAATGAATCTAGACTAGAGCCATAGTTTGACTAAACTTTGTTTGAAGGTAGAACACGATATGTCTGAGATGTTGGTGAATGTGTTAGCTGTAATTGATTTGGTCATTCTTCAATATTGCAGGCTGTCAAGTGGAAGGGGGAGAGCTGGCCAAGTGAATAAAACTATAGAGATGAGAGGACTAGAGTTTTATTCCAGTATATTTCTCGAGACAGTGGACTTGGTGGCTTTGGGAAACATGAGGCAGTCTACGTCACAAAGCAATATTGGATCTGAAGGCCAAAATTACAAGTCTATATTGGCACCATGTGATGTAACCTTCATGTTTTCGGTATAAACATCTAATTGAAAATCACAGTCATTACATCTTTTGCCCTTGGTCTTAATTATAACTTCTATATCTTGTAGACCATACTTTAGTTGTATCTTGCATTGTTATTCTTAGGCACTGTTCTGGGTTCTTTTCACACATTTCTGGACCGGCTGCAGCACTGTGAACTGAGATGGTTAGATCCTAGGCCGTTTGGGTAGTTTCAGTGGGTCTAATGATCAGACGTTCTGGTTCATTGGTGCATGAAGCCGGTAGTCATTATGCTTTCCCAAAAAATATCCATTCATTGTCCATAATCTTCCCTTGGATGGGTATTTTGTGATATATGGCTGTTTTTCATCAATTATTGCATTCATCGGGACAAAAAAAAATTTCTTAAGGCAGATGAATGGCAACAATAACCATTTTGAGTTGGGGAACACCCAAGAAAATAACACTTTATTGCACCAGAATCTAATTTTCCTCTATTATCAATTTGAATAAAGGCTGAACCAAAACCTTCTTTTTGAGAAGGTCTCAGTAGTGTTTGTAGTGGGATGATGAAATTTGAGTAGGTGGCAGTAAGTTTGGCTTCTCCCTGTTAGTGGTTAGGGCCATCGTATTGTGTAATAAAAAGAAGGGAATGAATTAGGTAGGTAGCTGAATGGGTTAGTTAGGAACCCGAGTTTAATAATCCAACAGCTATGTAAGGTGTGAGGCTTGTAAATGAAGAGGGTATGACTACAGGGGTATATTGAAAGAGTGAATGAAGCAAATGGAGTAATTGTGCTTTACCAAAGACAACAGCATGGGTGGATAATTCAATTATTTTAATCAGTTCTCTTGGACAGTCAATTATAATGGCAAGCATGTCCCAAATTCCTTTAAACTGATATAAATTATGTATTTATTCATCGATGGGATTTGAATATATAGTTGTTTAGGGTTTAGTTTCTACCTACTCATGTACTTTGGGGGAGGCTTACTTGGATGACTTTCTTGTGGATTGATGTGAATTGATGTGAATTGTTTTTTCAGGGGTGCGTACATTTTTTTATTTAAAAAGGGATTGGAATCTCTTTCGTCCCAAAAAGTCTTTCCTCTTTCTTTCTTTTGACTTAGGAGGATGTTCCCTCTGTTTTTTATATTATCTCTTCTCAATAATTTTTTTTAACCAAAAATTATGGTGAAAAGCATTGGCTCTTTGGAGGTAAATTTTCGTTTTTGCTTTTCTCATTTCTGGAGTTTTTTTGTCTTTCGTATGGTACAATTTTCATTTACTCACAATCTTTATTTCTTTTTGAAAAAAGAAATGGATAATTTTGGACCTTTTAGTTGTATAGGTTCATTATGTTGCGCTTACTTCTTACTCTACTCAGTTTGGGTATGAGTTATCTTTTTTACTGGCTAATTACCTGATCACTAATTGCAATTGGAAATTTGATAGCTTTTTCTTCGACTTTTTTTACCTCTAGGCTAACAGATCTGAAAAGATTGATGACAGTGCTCCTCAGTATTCTGTTACTGCTGAATTGACTGGTTTGGTTTGTACACTTTCTGAACGTATTTGTCAATTTTGACTGTGTTATTATTTTTGCTTTCCTACATTGATTTATATCCTGATAATGTTTTGTGCTTATCAGGTTGTCTCTTTAGATGAGGCTCAGCTGCGCCAGATGTTTCTTTTGTGGGATTATGTATGCATTTGTCGATTAAGAGAAAGGTATGTCCAATGCTGTAATTTGTTGTATTGTGACTGATATCTTTATATACTACTATCAAATAGATAGTAGTCTGATCATTTATCAATTGCATTTTACGACAAGAAAATTGGTTCATTTGCATGAATAAGCACAGTAGTATAAACTGATGTTTCCATATCTTGTTTGTGAGGGAATATATTATTTTATTTTTGAGTATGATAAGCACAGTAATTACTGTTGTTGTATCTAGACTAGTATAGTATTTTCTTCTCTTTTAATGCAATTTTCCCCTCAAAACTTATTTTATATTTATTTGATAGGATATGTTACATGTAGGTATGGTCGTTATCGGCCTTGGCATAGCCCTTTATCAAGGAAAATTCAGGGCTGGCCATTATTATGGTGGCGCTATGCACAGGAATCTGTCCTCTCAGATGTCCGCAAGAAATTAAAGAAAACTTCATGGAGATACCTTGGGGAGCGCTTGTAAGTCCTTGGAAAGATTATCTTTTCTATAAATAATGTATAATGCTGAAAATTGAGGTTTTGGTGGTTCCATAAATTGCAATCCAACGAGTTACACATGCACAAATTTATGCTGCTGCAGCATTATTTTCTAGACTGAATTACTCCTGAAAACGAAGACATACCCAAACTCTGACATGACTCACAGATTACGCACTTAACCATGACCCGACTGTGGTATGTTATCACTATAATCAAGTGAGATATGATACCTATACTATAAATGGAGGAATACTCTCTAGTCTAACAGTCTTCATTACTTGGGTTGAACACCATGGCACCCGACAAGGCAACTCTTGTGATGAATTCTTAAACATCCAGCTTTTTTAATCTCAACTCCTTGTCTTTTCCTAGTTTGTATTGGAGCTTTGATTGAAACTACCTTGAGAAGAAAGCCAGCAAAGTAACTGTAAGGCCAGTCTACCTTTATCACCTTATTAGAAATTTACATTGAGAACTCCATATGAGATAGCAATATCATATTAAATTTCCAGTCCTGTTTGGGCCCTAGAACAGTCACCTACCTACTCAGTGCCAACTCTGATCACAAATACTAACAATCTTCGTTTCTAATAAAATCTTACCTGCTTTATCCCTAGGTTGTTTAAAAGTGTACAAAATCCTTTACTATACGAAATTCGTTTAACCTCTGAAAGGTAGTACATATAGCACATGATCTAGGTCATTAATCTTTAAAACTCGATTTAACCTAGCTGTCAAACTCACCGTTGCAGCATGTGGCACCCTGCACCACAGCCCTTGTAATGATGAAATGCCAACCTTCATAGCTCCGATGGATTTCCTTTTGATTGCGCTGATGATTTTAGGTCACAAATTTGTTAGTGGGTTTTTGCTCAGAAAAGTATTCTGAAAAAATTCTACCTTTATTTGGAAGATACGTTGGGTATTCACTGTGGGTAATAGCTTAGCTCTAATACCATGGGGAAATTAAAGATTAAAGCATGTTGTTGTTGGAAGAAAATTAAAGGCTAAAATATGATGCACCCTTGCCATAGTGAATATCAAACCTTTGATAAATATGACCTCTTTTCAGGTTTTGCCGTGTGAAGTCTTATTTTACGTTCATGAAGCTTTTATTGTTTAATGATATTCTTGTTTCGTAATATAGAAATTACCGTCGGAGGTACATTGACTTATACAAGACCAAGCTGGATTTTCTTCGACAAGAGCAGGTGATTATCATTTTTTTCTCCAGACATATGCGTTTATGCATTTCTATCCATGTAATATAAGATTCTTTAGAGTTGTTGGGTTTCAATACGGATCTTCTAGGGTTTATGTGTTTTGGATTGTTAGTTTCGTATAGTCTTGCTTATTATTTGAAATATGATGCTATAAGAAATTTGATTGTGCTGATGTCTTATCATTATTATTTAGGGTGATAAATTTTCTTAATTTTTTTAATTACAAAGGTTGTATTTTTTTAAATTTGTTTTTATTAGCCAGTTGATGACGAGGTTCTTCGAGAGCTGGAGCAAATGGAGAAAGAATCAGATGTAGATGACATTTTGAATTATCGGGCTGGTGCAGAATATGAGATGCAGGTACTTGGCTAATTATCATCTTATGAGAAATTTAATCAGCATATATGCTCTTCATTTGATTGGCTTATTTGGGTAAATTTTACTCTATTACAATGCTGCATTGGAGCATGGTTAACTCTGGTTTTTAAAGCTTGTCACACGTTTGCTTGCAGGAATTCTTTTTGAGGTGTTCTAAACCTGACGTAGGTGTGAGTGGTATTGATATTCTGGCAGAAAAGTCTTCCAATGATGAACGCAACTCAGGCAAATCACGGGGATGGTTGAACTGGCTATCCCGTGGTATGCTTGGTGCTGGAGGAACTGATGATTCTAGTCAGTTTTCTGGTATTGTTTCTGATGATGTTATTAAGGTACTGGTGCCTGTTTATAAGTGAAGTACATTTTTATGTCCTGAGGTTTGGTATATTTTGCAAAACTCATTTTATAAGGAAATTCCTTTCTATTCTCTTTCTGTGGGAAAACTACTGCTCTCTTTCCTTTTCTATGACTCATGGAGGGAGATGGTACAATTTAATATATTTTATTGAATACAAAGCAACGATTTTAAGCTTGATGAAATGATTATGGAGTAATCAGATAATAAAAAAAGTATGACCTTAAAAACTGGAGGAAAAATATGTGTTTGAATGTGTAAAGGTATGTGTACTCTTACTGTTGTTTTATAGGTAAAAAATAAAAATTGACACAATGGGTAAGAGCAGAGGAGAAAAATACTAGACTTGGAATTTTACGAGGACATGGCTGTTTGGATGGAAGGTGAAAAGTGTGTGCTTCCTTTCATATTGCATTTGGCCTTATTTACAAGTGATAAATAGAGTAGTACAGTGGATAGTACAAAAATTAGTACAATGAACCTGGATGCTAATATGTACAATTTTTGATTCATTGAACAAATGAATACTAAATTCTTTTGCCCTGAACAATTAATTAGTGCACCTTGGCACCTAGACATTTGTTGATTGGTTTTGTGGGTGGGGTTATTATTTTTCTTGTTCATAGTGTATCAAAGGGCGTAGGAAAATTGAATATGATATTTTGTTGAATGTTTTTTATCTGCATAAAATATAATTTTAATTTTAGCTTATTTGTATCTGACTTGAAAATTGCATCTACTCCTTTTAGAGCATTATTAAGCATTAGTGAAACCTTTATTATGGCAATCCTCTATTGATAAAAATGATATTACTCATATTTTTTGTTAAATCTCATGGATGTTTGTGTTAATTTGCTCTATGTATTGTCAATGACTATTTGAAGATACTGGCTTCTGTCACTTTGCAGGATATATATGAGGCAACTGAATTTCATCCTTCGGTTTCATCCAATGGAGATGCTAATGCAAAAAATGAATCATGCCTCTGTGAAATGAAGTTTGCGATTCATCAAATTTCAGTGACTCTATGTAGCAAGTATTTTGCCATGTTCTCTGTTCACTTCAATCCAATAGATGTTTTATTCTGCATGATGATTCTGAGGCACAGTAATTTTTGTTATGATCTTGATACCTGCATCATAAACTCAATGGGATGTTTTATGTTGCTGAATAACATTTTATAGAATGAATTCTGCACTAAATCTACTATGGATTATTAGCTCAAATCATAAGAATCGTAATTTTTGAAATTCTTGTTAATCAGCATTGTTCGGTACCTTGTATATCGCTATATAATGAAATTAATGTACAACCAAAGCCTCATATATAGAGACTATTAATGTTGAGAAGAACAAGCATTCAAACTGTAGATCCAATTTGAGGGGAGTGTTGAGATGCCCTAATTTATAATTAATTATTAATTAATTAATACTATGTTTTGTTAATTATTTAATTAATTATCTAAAATTAAGTTTAGATATTATTTATGATCAGATTTGAATATTAAATTATCATATCTTAGAAGAATAAATCTAAGATATTAGGATTATGATAGATTCTAAGTTTAACCAATTAACTTATATTTTTACCTATATAAAGGCCTATTTGTATTCTTATTTATTCAAGGATTAATAATATTTTGAGATTTTAGTTTTCCTCTATTTTTAATTCTTCAAATCTCCATATGGTATCAAAGTAGTAATATTAAATCTTGATTAAGGTCTTGATGAAAAAAAAGAAAAAAATGTCAAGCTTAAAGAGAAGGTACGTCTTCCAGTGAAGATTAGTTACATATGATGGAAGGTAATTTGGGTGTCTTTCCATAAAATCTCATGGGTTATAGGATTAGTTCATCTATCTTAAGTGAGTTTAGATTAGTGTGTAAACTCAAGTGGGTTATGATGGAAGAGGGTAATTTGGGTCTCTTCCCACAAAATCTCATAGGTTATGGGATTATTTAATGTACCTCAAGTGAGGTTAGATGTAAACCCAAGTGGGTTATCATGATTGTATAGCAAGTTGCTCAATGATGGAAGATGATAACTTGGGTTTCTTCTTATAAAATCTCATAGGTTATGTGATTAGTTTATCTCCCTCAAGTGCGGTTAGATGTAAACCCAAGTGGGTTACCGTGATTGTATGGGCATGTTGCTCCTGAATAATGCATATGATGGAAGATGATAACTTGAGTCTCTTCCTACAAAATCTCATAGGTTATTTGATTAATATATATGATTTTTCATCAAGTTTTTCTCTTGCAAATGTTCTTGGCAGGCCTCCAACATGGAAGTTGTTTGTCAATTTCGCAACTTTGTTTTAAGATCTAGATTAAAGATCCAATCAACTTCAGTTTAGTAGTTACTACTAATTTAAGGATGAAAAGTTCTGGTTCTTCTATAATGATGCTGCTCACATCGAAGCTGTCTTCCAGTTTGAGGGGGAGTGTTGAGAAACACGAGTCTTCAAGTTGTACTGTAGATCTAGTTTGAGGAGTGTTGAGATGCGCTAGTTTAAAGTTAATAATTAATTAATTAATATTATGTTTTGTTAGTTATTTAATTAATTATCTAAAATTAAGTTTAGATATTATTTAGGATCAAATTTGAATATTAAATTATCATATCTTAGAAGAATAAATATGATATATTAGGATTATGATAGATTCTAAGTTTAACGTATTAGCTTATATTTTTATCTATATAGAGGTCTATTTATATTCTCATTCATTCAAGGATTAATAATTTTTTAGGTTTTATTTTTCTTCTACTTTCAATCCTTTAAATCTCCATAATTAACTCTTAGATTACTTCGCTATAGATATCTAGATTTTCAAACATTTGGTTTACATGATCAACACGGTACTACTTCTAATTCAGTGGTTCTATTAATGAAAGACACCCCTTATATAGACTCTTGCCTGTAGATGCTAGCAATAGAGAGGGTATTTTCTTATTTCTTGTAAGAAGCCATTAAACTGCATTTTCTCTGTGATTTAGTTATGCTTATATTTTCAAAATGGGGGAAATAATACACGTACTGTTTACTTTCCATAGCTAAATATGTTATTTACTTTTTCCCCATTATTCTTGGAGGTGTGATCAAGGAACAACTGGGATAATTCTTGAAGGCGGTATCATTGAGTCTAAGCTCCACAAAGAGCATGCGGCTATCATTTTTAAACTGAATTCAGCAGAGATGGTTCTTCTGAACAAGAGGAAAGTTATTCTACGAACTAGGCAGGTTCGTATTTTTGAAACATGAGACTATTTGCATAGACAATACATATACTCTTTTTAACCATTGAATTTTTCATATTCTTGACCTTGAATTGGATTCTAACCTAGGAAACTAAATCTCATCATTTGACAGTTTTTTATGTCAGCGTCAGTGCTACCGTATTTGGTTCTTATGTTGGATCTTTGTTTCAGTTCAAATAGTTTGATTACCCACTTACAGAAATATTTTTTTTTTAAAATGTGGTATCCGATATCCAGTACCAATGGGTCAGATTTGAGCAGTGTCCGTTCTTAAGGGAGGTAGTTTAACAAAAGGCATCTTTTTGCATTCATACGCACTTGAACCTGTGATGTTGTGCTCAGGCAGCCGTAACCCCTTTCGCTAGAATTAATGCCTGTTGATATAGAAATAATAATTCTAATGTGAGGAATGGGAATATGCCATTTGCTGATGGTTTGGAGAACTCTACTAAGCTGATGCTTCTATTTTCCGTTTATACTACCTTTCTATTATTGTTTTAGTGGAACTCCTTGACATTACTAAATACATTTTTCTATAAAGAAGTATTATACGAGAAATGCATTTAAAATGCAATCTCTGATTGAAATTTAGTTATTTTTATTTTTATTCTTACCATTTAATTTCATTTCGTGGTTGTTGATGTCGATCTATATTCCTTGATTTGCAGCCCATTGTTGAAAACAATAAACTGGATATTGTGGATCATTCATGTATTATTCAAGTTAATTTCACATCTAACCATGATGTTGCACTATCAGTAAAGGTATTGTCATTGTGTTCCCCCCTTATAACTAGTAAATGTAAGTTATTAGTGAGTTGCCTTGATGAGTTGGTGTGCATTCTAAATGCTGAAATGCCATGTTAGTTTTATACAATATAATAAAATGTGAAATATGCTGCAGGGAAAGCTCCAACAGCTTGAAGTAACATTTGATGCACAAATTTTACCAACTCTCATGGAATTTTATGATGTCTGTACAGCATTCAAATTTCAGAATGAAAGGGTATGCTTCTTTTGTATTCATATCTTTCCCCACTCTAGCTCTGTTTAATTGCTTGTCTGAGATTTTAAATGCTGCGATGAAAGGTTTTTCTATAATCCTTCCACTTTTTGGTCATTATTGTTTCAAATTCGTGTATTTTAGTTTGTTGGAGAAAGTTTATTCAATACTGTGTTTCAAGTTGACATTGCTACATAGTTTCACCACTGTTGAAAGATCAAATATGATGGATTTTTGCAGTCTGATACTGCCAGTGATGGAATATGGGATCGTGGATTTCTTAAGTTTATACTGCAAAACTCACTATAGTTATTTATTCTAATAATGTTATATGGAAATGATAATTGTCGAGAAGCAAGAGATTTGGGCTTTTATCTTTGTTCTTCCCAAGTTGGAGATTCGTTCTTGGTCTTGATTGAGGGTTGCATATTGTGAAAGTTGTTTTATTTGCTCAATTCTTTATGGTAGAAATGCTTCTTTTGTTTGTCTATTATTTGTGATTTAAATGATTGAAAGAGACTGTAAATTTTAGAGGTTATGTAAGCTCTCAAAACTTTTATTTTATTCAAATAGAGTGCAACTTAACCTATATAGGAAATAGTTGACCATACGTCAATCAATCAATCTCACCTAAGAAGGAAATAAACGCAGAAGTAAATTGAGATATAATGCACAATAATAGACACGTGAAACATTTGCTTGTCAACAGAACAGAATCACTGGAAACCTGGAATGTATATACGAAAATATCAAAAGAGATTTTGTTTTCACAATCCTAGAGATGTGAAAGGTCTTGTCACTTCTGAATAACCAAATATGAAATGGAAAATTGCATTCAGTATCAGAATTTTTAGTTTGGGGATGGAGAAGCATTGCTTTTAGTTTGATAAAACAGGAAGTAAAGATGGTGATGGCTATTTGGTATGTTTGCCTGCATCAGACATGCCTCATGCAATGGCCTATAGGTTGGGTTTTGGCATTCTGCTGCAGGGAACATGCTTTCTGAGTGTTTTGCGCTTGATTGAAGTGTCTTTGGTATGGGAACTTGCTCATAAAAAAAATTTCACTTCCTTTAAATGGATCAAAAGGAGATACCAGAGCTATTTGGGAAGGGTGATGGGCTAGAGCTCCCTTAGAGGAGTGGACTTAGCAAAGATCTATTCTTCTATCAAACTGGGGTGGGGATACCATGTAGACATAGGATACTCTAAATGAGATCTCTGACGGGAGTCATATGATTCTTATAAATTTGTTTAAATACTGAGAAGTCCAAATAGTACAAGCCTAACTCTTTAGTTATTGACACATTTTATCCTTGTCATTATGCACTTACCATTATGACAAATAAATTATAATGGGTAAACTGATGTGATTGCTAAGTACTATATCTTCTTAGAATAATGTTCATGTGGGTATCTTTTATTGTGAAACAAGATCATTCAGTCATCATGTTTCTCATTATTTTATGGTGTTCATATTTTATTTTTATTCTTCAACAAAATAAGCAATTTGGAGGTCTTTAGTCTTTTGATCTTAGATTTGTATCCTATTACAGAAGACCATTAATATCACTTACACCACTACTTTCATAGAAGGTGTTTTGTGTTTATTATTTCTTTCTAATTGCAGGTGCTCTTGTCACTGAATGGAATTGAAGATCCGAACACTAGGCTGTTTTTAAAGGCAAAGTAAGCTGAACTTTGCACTCAAGATGCCTCTTTTCATCTGAGAACCCTCTGTTTTTTTGTTTTTAATTATTTTGGCTTTTGTTTTCCTTGCAGATCTGTGTTGGCAAGCCATAAGAAAGTTGTGTGGGATATTTCTGCTTCGCATGTAGTGATTAATTTTCCTTGGAGAAATTCAATGTCTGATTATTGCAACTTGGTAACTGCTTAATTTGTCCAAAGTATTGATAGAATTTTTATGCATGCATCATTGTTTGATTACTATCATGTGTATTATATTTTGTCCACCCTTAATTGTATTATATTGTTGGTAAATTAATAAGTTGTGCTATTCTCCACAAAGAATTTATCATAGGTGATGACAATTGCCTAAGCTACTCTTTTCTGAATGTTGTGGAACATTTTAGTGATGTATTTCATGGTTAAGGACCTTGTAGGCTGGATTTTGGTATATCTCTTTGAGGAATTGAGTTGTGTTATGCTCTCCTTATTCCTCTTCAGTGAAAGAATTGGAGTCTCGATCCTTCTGGCAGAATTCTTTGAAAGTGATCGAGCAGCTAGAAAGAATCTGTAATTATGTTGTCCCAGAAGAATCTGTAATTCTCTATTGTGTAGTATTACAGTATTTAACGTTACAATATATACACTAAGGGAATGACTCAAAGCTGATGGGATTCACATGATCCTTGGGATTTACAATAAATGTGCAGATTAAGGCAATATTCTTCTAATCCTTACAATCTCTCCTTATCCCCATATTCTCTCCTTATCCCTACAATCTCTCCTTATCCCCATATTCTCTCCTTATCCCTACAATCTCAAGATCTTCTACATTCTTGCATGTCCTCCTACTTTTATTTCCTTCTCCGTGGCAAAACTTTCATTCATTCTTTTGATAAGCGTCCTTTATTGAGAAACCAGTTTGCAAATCAAATAGCCCTCTAGAGATTTCATTTGTGTAATTCAAGGTGCTCAAAACAACCAATAATAGTGACATGACACAAAGATGCTATATAATTTGAAGATTGGGGTAAATTGACCTGGTTTATGTTATGATGTTCATGATTGCAGTTTTTTTAAATAATTTTTTATACATAGAATTTTAGGGTTGGGCTTTTGTTATGTGTGGAAATTTGAAGGATTGAAAGTAGAGGGAAAAAGCCTCAAAATATTATTGATCATTTGAATGAATGAGAATACAAATAGGCCTTTATATAGGTAAAAATATAAGCTAATAGGCTAAACCTAGAATCTATTATAATCCTAATATCTCATATTTATTCTTCTAAGATATAATAATTTAATATTCAAATTTGATCTTAAATAATATATAATCCTAATTTTAGATAATTAATTAAACAACTAACAAAATATAATATTAATTAATAATTAATTCTAAACTAGGTCATCTTAACGCTTCCCCTCAAGATGGATCTATAGATTGAATACTTGTGTTTCTCAACACTCACTCTCAAACTGAGAGACAGCTTGGATGTGAGTAGTATCATTATAAAAGAACTAGAATTTTGAATCCTTAAACTAATAGTGACTACTAAACTGAAGTTGATTGAATTTTGAATTTGGATCTTAAGACAAAGTTGTGAACTTGACGAAGAACTTCCATGTTGGAGGCTTAACAAGAACATTTGCAAGAGAGGAATTTGATGAAGAATTATATGTACTGATTCCATAACCTATGAGATTTTGTAGGAAGAGATTCAAGTTATCCTCTTCCATCATATATATTATTCAAGAGCAACATGCTCATACAATCATGGTAACCCACTTAGGTTTACATATTAATCTAACCTCACATGAGGGAGATGAACTAATCTTATAACCTATGAGATTTTGTGAGAAGAGACACAAGTTATCCTCTTCTATTATAGAACATCTTGCTCATACAATCATAATAACCCATTTAGATTTATACACTAATCTAACTTCACTTGAGGTAGATAAACTAATCCCATAACCTATGAGATTTTGTGGGAAGAGACTTAGGTAGCCTCTTCCATTGTAACCTACGTGGGTTTACACACTAATATAATCTCACTTGAGATAGATAAACTAATCCCATAATTTATGAGATTTTGTGAGAAGAGCCCCGAGTTACCCTCTTCTATCGTAACCCACTTGGATTCCACATTAATCTAACCTCACTTGAGGTAGATGCACTAATCTCATAACCTATGAGATTTTGTAGGAAGAGATCCAAGTTACTCTCTTCTATCACATGTAACTAATGTTTATTTGAAGACATGCCTTCTCTTCAGGCATGACATTTTTCTTTATTAAGACCTTAACCAAGATTTAATATATCTGCTCTGATACCATGTGGAAATTTAAAGGATTAAAAGTAGAGGGAAAAAGTTTCAAAATATTATTAATCCTTTTAATGAATGAGAACACAAATAGGCCTTTATATAGGCAAAAATATAAGCTAATAGGCTAAACCTAGAATCTATCATAATCCTAATATGTCGTATTTATTCTTCTAAGATATGATAATTTAATATTCAAATTTGATCTTAAATAATATCTAATCTTAAGTTTAGATAATTAATTAAATAACTAATAAAATATAATATTAATTAATAATTAATTCTAAACTAGGTCATCTCAACATTATGTTCTAGTGTTACTAAGAAGTACTTCTCTCTCGGCACTCTAGAAAAGGTTAGTTCCTATTTTAAATTATTACATGCCATGAAGGTCTTGCTCTCTTTGAGCCATGAATCTTAGCCAACATGTGACCAAAAAACATAAAATGAAAACTAGCTGGGGATGTGTCTTGGGTTGGCCAAGCAATCCATGGTGGCGGTCTTGTGATTTGAAGAAGCTCAGGAGTACTTGAAAATGGCACTTTGTAGAAAGCATTTTGTAATGCTAGGTTGTCATTACTATCTGTAGAAATTATTAGTTATGAATATACTTTTTCCTGGTTAGCTTCATGTTCCTGTAAACATACTTGCAGGTAATGGAATCAAGATCCATATGTTTTATGTCTATGAATAATCTTGAGTCTTTCTCCTCAAAAGTTGGGGAAGATAACTTCTCATTGAAGTGCTTGTTAAATTCAGTATGCACATCCAGTAAGTGTCTGGGAATCCAGGTTGAAGACCTATATGAGTACTTTGAGGTCAAATTAAATGACTTTGAGGTCAGCTCTGAATACCAGTAATATTTTTTAGGGTTTAGGGTTTATTTTCTTTGTGTTTGGTAATCAATCGACATCTGCTGTTCTGCAGGTTACAATGATGAATTCTGATCAGTCACAGAAGGTTTCGATGCTTGAGCAATTTACTGCTTCTGTCTTCCTCTCATCTTGTGTGATCCCTGATGAATCCATTTTGAAACAGTTGGAGGTGGTGAATGTTACATCTGAACTGAATTCTGCTTGTGGAATAACTTTAGTTTTTATTCCTTTTTTCTTCTCTATTAATTTCCAGATTTTTTTTTATTTTAGGTTTTCATAATCGTTGAATTACTTAAAGCACACCTCTCTCCATCAATGTATGGTGCAGCCAGAGAATTGGTTACTCATTTGGGCTCATTGCATTCGAAGAATGAATGTGAAATCTGGGAAGCCCCTTACCTGCCTAATATGGTTTCTGATGCACCTTCTATATTTGGTGTCTCTATTAACTCAAATCTACGCTCTTTTGTTCTGAGAGTTAACTTGGAAAATGATGGGGATAATAGCTCTGCACTCATCTTTTCCCTCGAGGAGATGAAAATCCGGTATGTACGCTATTGTTCTTTCTGTCATTTGGGAACCAAATATTAAAATTTTGAAGCACTACATCTGAATATAATAAATCCGTAGAGCCATCAATGTACATTTTTTTTTTAAATGAAAGCAAGGTGGAGTGTTAACATTAGCCAAAAGTTGGTGTCACATGTCAGAGTCCATATATTTCTAGAATAATGCTTTCTTAGTTCTTGGATGTATCTTCCATGACTATTTATAGTTCTGAGTTCTACTGGATACTCTGAACTATACTTAACACTTCAATAATACTTCTGGGTTGGGCCTATGCTGATTAACCCAACCTTATACAGTGTACTAACAGTTGGACTTTTTAACCATCAAGCCACTACTGATTGGTTGCATACCTCATTTCACTTTCAGGTCTCCATTGTTTGTCTGAAGCATGTGCATGTAGATTTTTCTGACCACTATTTTCTTTCTATTCTTGTTTTGTTTCCTGAAGAATGCAAAATATTCACAGAACATTTATGCATGTTATTGTAGCATTTGCAGGTACGCTTCTACAGAGTTTGAGGAGTTTTTTGTCTGCATGCAGTCTTTAAGAATCTCTACTCATAAACTGCAAGATGAAAATAACAGCTGTGTATTGCTTTCAACTGGGAAATTTTCTTCTCCTAGCCCTGCCGTTGAAGTTTCTGGTTCTAAAACATGCAATGAATCTGATCAATGTTCTGGGGTACCTACGTTGGCTAATGCATGCTTTTCCATTCATTATGAATCTCCTAGAACTAATATGGTTGGCCAAAAGTGTACTTTGTACGTTAATAATGCTGCTATCCACTGCTATCCACATGTAGTTGGATTGCTTGTCAGAGTTTTTGATAGATTGACTGCATATTGTACCACTTCTGAGAATTTGTCTGCTGGAAATGATATTGACATTTCAAAAGCGATTGCAAGCCTTGGGCTACAAAAGTTTGGCTTCTCAAATTATGTTGAACATGGATCCTCTGAATCAGCATGCATTCCATTGGATCGCTTTCCATTTGTTACTATTTGCAATTCTGGTTCTCTAGGTAATTTAGAGAAGGTGCTACTTTATGCCAATCCTGACTGGAGAAAATATTTCATACTGAGAGGCGAAAAAATCAGAAGTCCCAGAATCAACGTTAGAAGGTCCAAAGTTTGCCACATACCCTTTTCTCTTGAGTTGAATCTATGTGAATTGACAGCACATTTTCATGATTCATCATGCATAGTTGGAACAATTATGTTGCCTACATGTAAGTCTTCCCTATTCTTTTGTGGAGACAGTATGGATATATTGTGTTCCTCCGAAGGATTGGTTCTTACCTCCCCTTGGTGGACAACAAATTTTCATGATTATCTATGGGGCCCCTCTTTAGCAAATCTGTCGCCTATTTTAAATGTCCGTGTGAGAAATGGTCAAAATATTCCTTCAACAACTGAGCTTGAAGTAAGTGTCAGCATTCAGCATGTCTCTTGCATGTTGCCAGCAGAATATTTATCCATCATCATTGGGTACTTCTCATTGTCTGATTGGGGTGGCTGTTCAACGGATCAGCTCCTCAACAAAGAGCAGAATTATATAGATGTAGAAAATGACAAAAGCATTACATATAAGTTTGAAATCTTGGACTCTACCCTCATTTTGCCTGTGGAGAACAAGGAGCATCAATTTCTTAAGGTTGAAATGCCACAGTTTTACTGTAGTTTTGTTGATAATTCTTGTTCGGATAATGAAATAAAGGACATTCCTCTTGACTATATGGTCCCAACTGATAAGCTTGCCCAGAGAAATCACTGTTTGAATATGTTTGGTAGAGACTTGTTCCTATCCTTTCTACTATTTAGGAATGACAAATTAGGTTCATCAACAATCAAACAAAATACTGAATGTGTGGATGCTGCTTTAATTGCACCCATAAGCGTTGATGTTTGGGTCAGAATTTCAATTGGAAATGAATCCAATTGCCGAAACTCTTTTCCGGTGACATGGTTCATGACAAGCCTAAGAAGCTGTCAAATTATTGCCGAAGGTATAACTCTTAACTTTATTCCCCTATTTTTAATATGGTCGCATTACCTTTGTATACTGACTCTCTCTCTCTCTCTCTCTCTCTGGGCTAACAGATAGCTACATCTTTGAGGGATTTTCAGCCGTGGTAGATGTCATTGATGAGTTGTGCGCAGTTGGCGACCAATCCAGTTATTTCAAATCGGATGTTTTGCAGTTCCTCCAATCAAAGAGAAGTTCTAAGGAGATCAGAGTAGTTTCTCCCACGGCTTCATCCATTATATATACAGAAATGAACTGTTGCGTTCAATCTTTGTTGATAAACTTCTATCATACAAAAGAGGATTCTGTGGAATTGATATCCAAAACTGATATGCAATTTAATTGCTCCGCATTATTAATGAATGATTCTCTAGTGAGGCTAGACTTGGGTTTCTCTTCTCTAGTGTTAAATTCTCTTCAAGATTCACAGGTGTTAGCAAAATGCACACCCACTTGCTCATCTACGTTAGTGCTTCACATCACTTTCTCCAAAACGATTGAGGGTGACAATGAACTCTGTGTTTGTCTTCCATCGCTTAGTATCTGGCTACATTTTTCTGAGTGGATGGAGGTTGTTAACTTTCTCAATCAGTTTTGTCAACGTCTTGCAAAAACTGTGCCCTTGGATGCATCATTGAATTGTTCTCCACACCATGCTGTTGCTCCTGTAAAAGACGCAACAGTTAGAGATCCTTTCGGTTTCCGTCATTCTGAAAGCAACTTGGCACATTTTGCATCAGAAGAGATGAAGGATGCTTTTTTACTGACTCTGAAGTCAGATGTGGTTGGTGTGACGTTTCACATTCCTATATTAGTTACTGAAGAATCTTCTCTTGATCTTCAGTTCTTTGAAGATCTTGGGCTGACATCCTCGAGTGTATCTTTTGAAACAGATGAAGAAACAAACTTGAAACATCTCTCTGTTTCTTTCCACATGAGTCGGTTTGAATTATTAGTAAATAGCACAGGCATCCAATTGAAGTCCAATGTGGATAAATTGAGTGGCATAATAAATATAGCTGAGAACAGAAGGTGTATATCTTGGCCCCTGTTTGAGATTGTTCAGGTTTACCTGGAGTCTGTATACCATACCAGTCAGACAGACACCAGGCTATTAAAACTGGAGATTCTGTGTGATCACTCAAATGTGTGGCTTTCACATCCCGTTTTCTATTTCTGGGGTGCTGCAAAATTCAATATTCCTGAGGAAGGGTCTTCTGAACTTCCATTGTTTGACATTGATTTTAAATTCCAGTTGAGGAAGGTCTCTCTTCTACTAACTGACGGAAGGGTATGATGACTCTTTGCTATGTAAATCTTAGAAGCGTATTATTCTTTCTGCTAATTTTTGTTTGTCCGTCTCTTATTGGCTTTTTTTTTTTTGTGGTATTTCATTCAAAGTTTTCCTTCATGTCCATACGAGTTAAAGTTTATGGAGGCTATTTTGGACTAAAAAAGATTGTCTCGAGGAAAGATTGGGAGAAAGAGAAGTAGAGGAAAGAAGTAAGAACAGGTGGAACTAACCATAAATTAATTGCATTTCCATGTGGATGAATGCAGTCTAGCGAATGGCAGTGTAGGAGACATAAACTGACTTATTGGAGAGGAATGGCTGTATCTTCAAGGACATTTGTTTTCCTTAAAATCGTGGGAAAGATATTGATGGCTTCCTTTTAGTGCACCGTGCATAATCTCTTTTAGGGCAATTCATAGGCTGTTCTTTTTCATATTGTACTTGCTTTCTTTGATTGAGAATGTCTTATCCCCCAACTTCTTGTACTCTTCTCCGCTTCTTGTTGTAATTTTTTCCTTTGACCAAAGAAAAAAGTTACTTTTTTATACCTTATGGTTGGGGCATTTATTTGAAATAATTTTGATATAGTAGTGTCAGAAATTTTATTTAACTTCAATATGCACTTCTATTAAATTTCATATTTTCTTACTTTGCATTTTCTATTTGTATATCATATAATCTTTTTCATTTTCTGTAGTGGAGCTGTAGCGGGCCCCAGTTGGACATTCTAGTGAGAAACATTCTCTTGCTTGTCAACATGACCGAAAAAGACATGGAATGCTCAGTCACTTGTGATTTTCAAGTAAACTACAATAACATTGAAAAGGTGCAAGTTGTAAAATTACTGGCATCCTTTACTTGTTTAATATGAATAATTTACGAATAACCATATCGTCTGTTTCAAAAACTTCAGGTATCTTGGGAGCCTTTTATTGAGCCTTGGCAAATTAAGTTGACTTTATTTAGGAAACAAGAAAGGAGTGTTCTGCTGAATGGCTCTGTAACAACTGATATCATTCTTGACTCAGCAGCTGAGCTTAACATTAATATTTCAGAATCCTTAATTGAGGTATATTATTTTCTGTTTAATTGGTTATACCTTAAAGATAATATGATAACTGTTCATAGGTTTTCATTTAACAGTTTAAACTTTTGAGATGAAAGTGAAATACTCCCTGAAATGTTAGTAATCTGATTTGTTTTGATGGCCCAATTTCTTTCTTTTCAGTGTATTTCTAGAATCATTGAGATGGTTATGGATGCCTGGCATCTGATGGGGTCCAAATATCCTTCTGAAAGCAACATAATGATGCGTGTACCTTCAGCTGAATGTATGCATACTAGAAAGTTTGCCGCTCCTTATGTTCTTCAAAACTTGACTTCTGTTCCCCTTTTCTGTCATGTATATAGCAGCCCTGTCAAACCTGATCAGCTTGATGACTTTGACGAGAAAAATAGAATATGTGTAGAACCAGGTTCTGCTATTCCAATATACATGGATGAAAATACTGAAGAACAACTAGCTCGTTGCAAGCCTTCTTGGTCTTCTGATTGTCTAAATGAGCAAAGGTCAAGTGCATATTCTCATCATTGTATTACTATACAGCTTGATGGAACATCTGTGCCATCTGCTCCAATGTCAATGGATTTAGTAGGACTTACATGCTTCGAGGTTAATTTCTCCAAGGCCGACAATGAAAAAGACAGTGACAGTCAAACTGATACAGCTTCTTGTTTTGTTGTTCCTGTTGTCTTCGATGTTTCTGTGCTGCACTATAGCAAGTTAATACGAATATACTCTACTGTATGTACCAAAGATTCGTCTTGCTTCATGCTGTTGTTGAGTTTCATTTTGCTTTATACACCCTTTTCTTTCCTTATTATGATCTGAGTTTGAACATTCAGGTTATACTTTCAAATGCAACTTCTACACCTTTGGAACTACGATTTGATATTCCTCTTGGGTTGTCACCAAAGGTACACAAGCTCATCCTCATATTCCGCAATTTTGGTCATTAGGCAAGGGATATTTTTACAAATATTTCATTTCACCATTTCAGATATTAGATCCGGTATATCCTGGCCAACAGTTACCTTTGCCATTACATTTGGCTGAGGCTGGCTCTCTAAGGTGGCGACCAGTTGGAAACTCTTACCTCTGGAGTGAAGCTCAAAATCTCTCAAAGCTTCTCTCATTGGATAACAAAATAGGAAACTTCAAGTCCTTTGTTTGCTATCCAACTAATCCTAGCAGTTCTGCATTTCGTTGCTGCTTATCAGTCTCAAACATCAGCTTGATGCCATCTGGCTGGATGAAAAGGAATGTCCCAGTGGGTGAGGCAAACAATCGGTTTGTTCATCACATAGTCCTAAATGTTCCTTTAATAGTGAATAACTACATTCCTACGGATATTGTTTTGACCACTGATAGTGGCGGGGTGAATCATACAATGGCAGTTTCAGAGGTTTGTGATAAATCGCTTGCTTTATCTGTTTGTTATCAATACTCTATACAGCATACATAGTTCTGTTCTCATTTCTTTGATACGGGAACAACAGCCTCTAATTATTTTACATCATGTTTTCTTTTCAAGGGGGAAACTACTGTTTATCACATTGATCCTTCACATGATCTTGGACTGGAGATCTACATTAATGGATTCAAGCCTTCATATTTTAAATTTCCTCGTTTGGAAACTTTCTCCACGACTGCTAAATTTAGTGAAAATAAATTTTTATTATCTGAAACACTGACCTTTGAATCAAGTAATCTACGTGGTAATCAACATTCTTTCTCTCTTCTGTAATTTCAATTGAATTCTGAAAGCATTGTTTAACCGTTTTATTCATCATTACTTGTAGGCCCTATGTATGTGACTGTGGAGAAGGCAATGGATGCATATTCAGGTAGTAGGGAAGTCATCATATCTGTTCCCTTCCTTTTGTATAACTGCACAGGTTTTCCTCTGCGTATCACAGAAGCCACTTCTGAAATTAAGGAACAGGGAACTTTTGTTCCTTCCTATTATGACCTTGGTGAAAATGAAACCATTGTGGGGAAAAAGGATGGCTTTTCTCTCTTATGTTCCAGCCATGATTCAGATGCTGATATTCCTCCTCACCCAAGGAGTTCCATGGGGAATCATATTATCTCAACTCGAGAGAAAGTTAGTCCCTTGAGGAGTTTCCTAAGCAGCCCCTTTTTCCCTGAAAATTGCCAGGAAAATGTAGGGAGGAAAAAAAGTATAAATAATTCAAAACTACAAAATTCTTGTTTAAACAGCTCAGAGAGTAGACTAAGCTCAAAGGTTCAGTCAACTTCAAAAACTTTAGGTTCTGGTCATCATTGTCATGAAAAGGTTGGGCCATGCATTTATTCGCCAAACCCTGTTTCCTCTATAAATGATGTTCTGGTTAAAGTTAGTAGATGTTGGCCTGGATATGTTATGGAAAAGTCGCCATATTCACTGTGGTCAAGCCCCTTTTCAATTTCACCACCAAGTGGTTCAAGTAATATCCTTGTTCCTCAGTCATCTGCAAATTCTGCATTCATTCTAGCAATGACATCTACCTCAGTTGTTGAATCGTATACCGGAAGGATAAATGCAATTACATTCCAGCCCAGGTAACGTTTTTGTCTTAATGCTTACTTGGGGGGAACAAAGAGCTCTGATGCATTTGTATATCTTTCTCAAGAAATTTCTATGCAATGAACTCTAACTATTTATGGGCCTGGAGCTAGAAAGATAATGCACTAAGTATATTACTATCAACAAATCCTTTTATTGGCTTCCTTGTATTAGCTTCAGCTTTCGTGATTACTTAATTTTTGGGCATGATATTAGATCTTTGGTTAAGTTGTCAAGCGTTTTCTAGTGGTTTAGGAACCAGACTTGACCCGTTGGTTGGGCAATCACACTGCAACAAATTTTGAATTCGCTTTTTGCATAGCATAACCATGTGTATTTGCAAAGTTTTGAAAATATAACTGATCCAACCTTCAATGTGGGACTTGGAAACACAGGAAATTACCTGTGAATTAACCTCATACTTGAAATTATTCGGGACTGGGGTTGCTCTTGGCAAAGTCTAACAAGCGTGCATAATGCATTGGAAATTATTTTATTTAAAAATATAGGACCATTTAGAATAATATATTTGATGAATTAGGTTTTAGAACTTATATTTTTTATCCTTTAAAAATGAATTGTATAATATTGTTTTTGTACTCTTAAAGCTAAAATTATTTTAAATTTTTTTCCGAATGACTAATGTATGTTTAAAATTTTGTACTCATTGTACCTTTTTTGTTGAACTAGTTTGATTAATGATATAACAGTTGAACCAATGACCCAGAAACTTGGGTTCTCACCTATTCAATACCCAGCCTGGCTTCAAAAACCATGTTTTGATCCTTACCACATTCATCCTGCTTATCTAATCAATGTTTGGTAGAAGGAAAAGGTGGGATGGGCCATAGCTTTGTCCACCTGATAAATCTAAAGAACTTTAACGTGATGGAGCATTACAGATAAAAATCATCCTTGGGCCTCCTAAAGTTAAGCTTTTAGGATGATCTGTTTCTTGACATAGTTGATTGCATCGTGACTTGATTAGCAGGGTCTAATTTTGCAGATATGTTATCAGCAATGCATGCAGCAAGGATGTACGTTATAAACAAAAGGGTACTGACGTCATATTTCATTTGGGCAGAGAAGAACATGCTCATCTTCACTGGACAGATACAACCAGGTGACTTGATTTAATTTGAGTCATGTTTATCTTGGATATAACCATTTGCTTGGACAAAATTAAATGCTTTGTTTTGCATTTGCTGAATGGAACATGTATAGCAAAATGCTTCTCCTAAATTATTAGTCCTCTTGTGAATTCTGGTAAGGGTATGTTCAATATCTGTGTGTAATTTATTGGGACTTCCCCTTTCAGTTATTCATGCTGAGATGCTGAAATTTGAAGCATGTACACTATAAGCTGCTTAATTATTGCATATTCATTCGTTATAATAAAATAACTACAAGTATATGGATATATATGCTTGAGGATTGATTGGCATCTGTGTATCGTTGAAGTAAATTGTACCATTGCATAACCTTTGCATGTCACGTCTGATGGGGAATCTTCATTCAACTATATATTAATGACATGTACTTTGTAAGATTTATGTACAGTATGATTAATACAAACCACTAGTTTACCTTTCACATGATGCAGTTAAGGGAATATCAATTATGGATTATGTAATCATTATTTGTGAATTAGGGTTTGTAATATGAGATTTTGCTTCTGCAATTAGTGTTGGGTATCAGGAATTTGGATAATCTAAAGAGTGGATTGATGATAGAGCACATTAGTATAGTATAATACATGTCACTGACCCCAACTAGTGGTATAAGACTAGTTGTATTAGGAATATGGTTATTGATGGAGCATGCTGTGCGCTCCCTCATGATCCCCTCTATTATTACCTTGTTTGATGGAAAAGCTCTCCAGATTAGGATTCTACTTGGATCACTAAGTGGAAGTTTCTCTACTTATATCCCACTTTGTTGGAGTCCGTTGTGTCACCTGGTGTTGTGATTATGATTGATCACACATTTTCAATTTTTCATCATGCAGTAACTGATTGATGAAAATTATACTCTAAAAATCTATTTTTATATTATGTAATATTTGATGCCTGTACCAGTTGAATCAACCCAGTTATTCTCTGTTACTGTAATACTAATTTTTGCAAGGTACCATTTCCTTCTTATTCCTTTGTTTCATTTAAACAATTCTAATGTGCACAGGGACCTGGTTGTTTCAATATCTTACGATGAACCCGGATGGCAGTGGTCTGGAAGTTTCTTACCAGATCACCTAGGTGATACTCAATTAAAAATGAGGAACTTTGTTTCTGGAACCATACATATGATACGAGTTGAAGTGCAAAATGCTGACATATCCATGGGTGAAGAAAAAATTGTTGGGAGCATCAAAGGAAACTCAGGCACTATACTGATCCTCTTGTCAAATGATGACACTGGCTATATGCCATACAGAATTGATAATTTCTCAAAGGAGGTTTGTCCCTTGCTTTTAGCTACAACGCAGCACTTCTTGGAACCCAAATAAAATTGGGCTTTCCTTGAAACGTTCCTCTTTGACTTGACTTGCTATACTATAATATGATTACGAACAGTTAATTGTTGTGACCGTCAATATCTTTGTTCTGTTTTTTCTTTCTTTTCATGTCAGTATGATTGTAGTTGATATGTTAATTTCCACTTCCAGTTTCAAGTTAATGGTTCTATTTTTTTTTTATAGAAAATTATGTAGCACATTTTTGTCCTTATTTTAGCATCTTGCATCTTTTGGGCGTGCATCCTTCTGTTGTCTCTTGCTTAAGGCATTTTAGAAGTTTAACGCCTTGATATCATCTTTGGCCTTCAACTACCTTTAACGGTTATTGTTATCTTTTTATCATTATTTTGCCACATCTTGATATTGAATTGTTTGTTTTATATGAATTGAAGATAAATGATAAGTAGACTTATTTATACTTTTCCAGCTGTCAAGCACTTAATGTCAAAAGAATTTTAGTGTTTCCTTTTTTATGTTTAATGGTCATTGAAATTTCTTCCATGCTCTTGCTGCTTTGTAGAGGTTGAGAATATATCAGCAGAGATGTGAAATGTTTGAGACAGTTGTTCACTCCTATACGTCTTGCTTTTATGCCTGGGATGAACCCTGCTATCCTCATCGTCTTATTTTGGAGGTAAACCTCTGTTGTATTTAAAAATATTGAATTTCAATAACTTTTCCTGACAAGGTTTGTTGTCATTTAAGGTACCTGGAGAGCGAGTTTTGGGATCATATGCCCTTGACGATGTGAAAGAATATATGCCTGTCTACCTGCCACCTACCTCGGAAGTAAACTTATTGGCCTTTTCTCAATATATTCCTCTTGCTTATCGTTTTCCAAACATGTCTCTTTGGAAGGTTCCAACCGTTTTTTGCTTGACATATTTATACATATGTTCCAGTAGTCAATATTGAAATAATTATGAATGATTTTATTTTCCAGGATTCAGTATTGGTATGTTATCTGTTGATTTAATCATTACTAAATCTTTGAGCCTAAGTTGCACTTTCATGATACTAATGATTGTTTGCACTGATGATGGTTTCAGAAGCCAGAGAGGACATTCTTCTTATCAGTCCATGCAGAGGGTGCAACAAAGGTGAATCCATAATGCTTTTGTTCCATCAATATATAACATGCCAAAATCTCAATTCTTATCCTGTCTGTTAACTTTTATTTCTTGCAGGTCCTGAGTGTTCTTGATTCAAACTGCCATGTTCCTAATAATGTAAAGAAGCCAAGTCTCTCACATTCTGGAGGGAATAAGTTACGTGATCATAATCTTGCCACACCTGCAGAGTACAAGGAGAAAATATCAATTATTATTCCACATATTGGTATCTCTTTGATTAATTCCTATTCACAGGTATTTTAACTACTTATCTTTTTTATATATTTATTGTCTCTCTTCAACCTCTGTTAAGCAATTATCATTGTTGTAGGAATTGCTTTTTGTCTGTATGAAGGACTTAAAAACCTATCTGCTTCAAAGCTTGGATCGGCAGAGTCTTTCCTTTGAGATCTCATTTTTACAAGTTGATAACCAATTGCGGTCTACTCCATATCCAGTTATGTTGTCCTTTGATAGAGAATACAAATCCTACGAGGCTGACAATATGAAATCTAAGGATGATGTTGGAAGACGAGGGGAGAAAATAAATCAAATGAATTGCTTCAACAGCTCCTGTGATGCCGTGTTCTTCCTAGCGATATCAAAGTGGAGAAAGAAAGACACTTCATTTGTTTCATTTGAACACGTAAAATTGAGGTACATGTTATGCTTAATTTGGTGCATCTTTTGAGTTTATAGTTGCTTGCCCTGCTTTGTGTTTATATTCACGTAATTCTTTATATTATGTTCAATGCTTGCAGCATTGCTGACTTCTGTCTGGAACTTGAGCAAGAGGTCATATTAAGCTTATTTGAGTTCTGTACACAAGCTTCTTCTAGGCTTCAGTATCTAATCACGTCATCTTCCCATCGTGGTGATGGGGATTCAGTAAAGGATTCCTCATTGGCTGTTCAGTCTATTGATAATTTGATTTCAAGGGATGATCAGTATCCTGCACTGATCACTCCTGTCTGTAATGGAAGTTCCAAACGCAATGTGTCATTGCCTTCCATAGTTCCAATTGGCGCCCCATGGCAGCATATTTATCTTTTATCAAAAACACACAAGAAAATTTACATTGAAGTGCTTGAATTGGCACCAATCAGATTGACATTAAGGTAGTTTGTTCTTCATTATGGTCTATCAAAATTGCAGTTTGTAATTTCCTGTTTTTGATTTATCCCCTACTTGATGCAGTTTTTCCAGCGCCCCATGGATGCTTCAAAATCAAATCCCCATGTCCAAAGAATCTATTATCCATGTAAGTAATGGTTTTATGTGAAGGATAGGTGACAATATATTTTGAGTAAGTTATTGAATAGGTAAAAGCACCCCTTCAATTGTTCAACCAGAATTGAATGAATAATAATTAAATAGATATAATTTTAGTTTTTATATATTGAAAAATATTATATAATAACTTCTTTATTTTAATAGTGACACAAAGTGAGCTCTGAAAGTATTCTTTTATGATTTGCAATGAAGAAATCACATGGATATATATACACGTATCGGGGAGCAATCCTATGGGCCCGTTTGGCTCAATTCTAGATGGGCCAAAGAATGAGAATCTGGTTTCGTTGCAAGTTTGGGAAGAAAAAATGTACTGTATTATTTATATTTATGAAAGATAGATTTGTTGAGATGCTGAAGTTTAAAATTAAATATTAATTAATATTATATTTTGTTAGTTATTTAATTAATTATCTAAAATTAAATTTAAATATTATTTAGGATTAGATTTGAATATTAAATTATCATATCTTATAAGAATAAATATGAGATATTAGGATTATGATAGATTCTAGATTTAGCCCATTAGTTTATAGTTTTGTCTATATAAAGGCCTATTTGTATTCTCATTTGTTCAAATGATTAATATTGAGCTTTATTTTTCCTCTACTTTCAATCCTTTAAATCTCCACATGATATTAGAACAGGAATATTAAATCTTGGTTAAAGTCTTGATGAGAAAAAGAAGAAAAATATCAAATTTGAAGAGAAGGCACGCCTTCAAATGAAGATTATTATACATGATAGAAGAAGGTAACTTGGGTCTCTTCCTACAAAATCTCATAGGTTATAGGATTAGTTGATCTACCTCAAGTGAGGTTAGGTTAGTGTGTAAACCCAAATGGGTTACAATAGAAAATGGTAACTTAGGTTTCTTCTCACAAAATTTGATAAGTTATAGGATTAGTTCATCTACTTTAAGTGAGGTTAGATTAGTGTGTAAACCCAAAGGGGTTACCATGATTGTATGAGAAAGTTTCTCTATGATGGAAGAGAATAATTTAAGTCTCTTTTCATAAAATCTCATAGGTTATGTGATTAGTTCATCTACCGCAAGTGAGGTTAGATTAGTGTGTAAATCCAAGTGAGTTACCATGATTGTATGAACATGTTGTTCTTGAATAATACATATGATGGAAGAAGATAACTTGGATTTCTTCCCACAAAATTTCATAAGTTTTGGGATTAGTACATATGATTTTTTATCAAGTTCCTCTCTTACAAATGTTCTTGTCAAGGCTCTAACATGGAAGTTCATCATCAAGTTCGTAACTTTGTCTTAAGATTTATATTTAAGATCTAATCAACTTCAATTTAGTAGTCACTATTGGCTTAAGGATTCAAAGCTCTAGTTCTTCTATAATGATGCTGCTCACATTTAAGCCCCCGCCTAGCTTGAGTGGGGAGTGTTGAGAAACACAAATATTCAAGCTGTAAATCCAGCTTGAGGGGAGTGTAAGATGCTGTAGTTTAGAATTAATTATTAATTAATTAATATTATATTTTGTTAGTTATTTAATTAATCATCTAAAATTAAGTTTAGATTATCATATCTTAGAATAATAAATATGAGATAATAGGATTATGATAGATTATAGATTTAGTCTATTAGTTTATATTTTAACCTATATAAAGGCCTATTTGTATTTTCATTCATTCAAAGGATTGATAATATTTTGAACTTTATTTTTTCTCTACTTTCAATCCTTCAAATCTCCACAAGATTACATCTGAATTTATACACTGAGGGAAAGACGGGAGTACACTTTATCAAAGAGCACTAATAAATGATAATAAACAACACAATCAGAAAAATAATATTTACAATAAAGCCGAGATATTCCCACAGGTTACAATTCCTAGGTGGGGAGCATTTGGTTGTCATTTAGAGCCCAGCATCATCATTCCGAGGGAGTGCCCATTATCACAAATTAATGAGTCAGCATTCCTTCCAAAAATGAGATCAATCAACATTCCTGCATGTTGGAATCAAATGGAAATTACCCAAATGGCCAAATTTTCTTCTACTTCATCATGTCTTTTCTTCCTCCATGTCACTGCGGTCCTCTGCTTACATTTCTCAGCATCCACTTGTCCCTTATCTCCTCCTCTGTCCAGATCCGCTTTTGTAGTCCAGCAAAGCTCATTGCCAACCTTCCCCACACCAGCTCTCCTCCTACATCTTTTGTAGTTAGCATCACCGTCACCAATCTTCCTCGTACCTCCACACCACCATCCATCAGATCTCTTCATCCTTGCATATGGCAATATATAGTGAATCGCCAGTGAAGTGCCTGCGGTTTGCTTTTTTTGGTAATACATAGGAATGACACTAGGCAGAAAAAGAAACCAAAAGGTCAAGATTCAGAGCAATATGCCTACTATCCAAATCATGTCACATAATATTTCTAAACTCTTCCTGTGGCTCTGACATGACGATAGCCAAAATTCACACAGTACCAGAAAATGTAATAGAAAAAAGCTTGGAGAGGTTCTATCAGTTTGGTGACCGGTTTATCTAAGACTCCTGTCCTTGACATCAAATATGTCCTGGTGTTTTGGAATCTTTCCAAAAGCTCTGATACACGGCCAGAAAAATTATCCTAAATTAGATGGAGTACCAATTTCTGTGGAATTTGTATTCTGTATAGTCTGATCACTTTCATTCATGGGGTAAACCAGATTAAATAGATTTACAAAGGGAATTGGGATTGTGATATGCTTGTGATATGCTGAGATTTTCTCTTTCAATGCTATCTGATCTAATCTTCCTAATATCTCTCACATTATCCCCCAATATCCCGTATAATAATTATATTTACAATCATATATTCTATTTTTCATAATTACCACAATTTCTGACCCCAAAATTTTGAAAAGCTAACCCGGGCATCTTATCTATTTGAACAATAAAAAACAATACAATAAAATATACAGCTGTTCAGAGATGTGAACATATTCTAGTAAATCAACTCATCTCAACGCTTGATTTTCTTATCAAGTCATTATTAATTACAGAGGGGTTTGATGGCCCTTGCTGATGTTGAAGGAGCACGAATCTATCTGAAGGAGTTAACAATAGCTCATCATATGGCCAGTCTGGAGTCAATTCAGGAGGTTCTAATCAAACATTACACTCGGCAACTGCTTCATGAGACTTACAAGGTAAAAAGCGACTTTACAAAGGTTTCTTTGTTCATGCAAAGACATGTCAAGCGGACATGATAATGCAAGAATCATTCCCTCATCCGTTGTTGGTATTAAAGTGTTAGAATACGCTAACTAATTTTACTGAATCATTATTCTAAACATTGAACATGTCTGGATAACTTGATTAGGGTTAGGTCTGTTGTTTCAAAATGATTTCAACTTGCACTTATTTATATGATTGGCTCCAAAATGTTGAATTCAAAACATTGAGTAATAAATTTAAATGGTTATATCGAGAGCTCATCTCAAACTTTAATATATCTGAATTTTATTGCATGCATCAACCGTTAGAGTTACTGAAAACTCTGCTTTTCTTACCCGATTATCCTTTTCCTTGCTGAAAACTATCAACTTCCTGTCTAAATATTAGCCTCCTGAATTTCTAGTCAAGCAAACTGCTGCTACAAAAGAGCATTCCTCTAAATGTGTAAGCATCTCAATGTCACTTTCATATCTGACGCCATGCACCTCTTTCTGAAATTGAAGTTGTTTGGTTCGGCCGGTGTTATTGGTAATCCCATGGGCTTTGCTAGGAGCATGAGCCTTGGTATTAGAGAATTCTTATCTGTGCCTGCCAAGAGCATTATGAAGGTAAGAATCACAATTTTGCTAACCCTTTTTATCCCGCCTTTTAAAATCTCAATAAACTGATTATTTGGAATAATTGACTCATTTGTCAGAGCCCTGTTGAACTTATTACTGACATGGCCCAAGGTACTACTAGTCTTGTAAGCAACACAGTCTATGCTATTAGTGATGCAACTTCTCAGTTCAGTAAAGCTGCTCGCAAGGTGTTTCTTCTTTAAATGTCAAAATAATTTCATCCAAAAAAAACAAAGAAACAAAATTTAACCATTATTAACATTTTCTACTTTTTCAGGGTATTGTTGCATTTACATATGATGACCAAGCAGTTTCAAGAATGGAAAAGCAGCAGTTAAATGTCACTTCGAGCAGTAAAGGAATAATTAACGAACTACTAGAGGTTTATGAATGAAACTACGTGATAGCTTTTCAAGAAATACTCTGTACTGCGTTATTGATCTTGTGCCCTTTCTCCTTGAGTATAGATTGCATTCTCTCAATATTTTGACTGTTCTGTGCAGCACTTGAATTAGTCATGTGCAGTTCTATTATGCAGCTATGCGGAAAACGTGAAATAGTAGTTGTAGTAGTTGTCATCTTAAAGATGATGCTCATGTTACATGTCCATTCCAGGGACTCACTGGTCTTCTCCAGTCACCCATACAAGGAGCTGAGAGACATGGTCTTCCTGGTGTCCTCTCTGGTAAATCAGCTAGGATGATCTTAAAAACTTTTCCTGATATAAATTGAAGCAACTTTGTAAATTGGCTGAACAATTGTTATTCTACATATGATATTCGTTTTGATTAACTACGAAAAGTGCTTTTCTGACGTCTATTTTTTCTTGGGAGCAGGGATAGCTTTAGGGGTAACAGGACTTGTTGCCAAACCAGCAGCTAGTATTCTTGAAGTTACTGGGAAAACTGCACTCAGTATTAGAAACCGCAGTAAACCCAGTCAAATGCGATCACAACGCTTTAGGGTCCGTATTCCAAGGCCATTAAGTGTTGAACTTCCGTTAAGACCATACTCTTGGGAAGAAGCAGTTGGAACATCCGTCCTCATGGAGGCTGATGATGGCTTGAAGTACAAAGATGAGGTATTAGTAGTTTGCAAAGCACTCAAAGAAGATGGCAAGTTTGTCGTCTTAACAGAAAGATTCATACTGATTGTTTTCTGTCCCAACTTGGTAAAATTGGGTAAACCTGAATTCTGTGGCATTCCGGCTGACATGGAGTGGATAATCAACTCGGAGGTTGGGTTGGAGAGTGTAATCCACGCTAACACCGATCAAGGCATGGTACACATTGTTGGAAGTAGACCGGATCCCTTGTTGAGGCAACATCATCATTCTCCCAAAAGAGGTAGTGGTAGTGGTAGAAGAGCGGCCCGATTCAACCACTTTTCTAGCCATCTTCCACTTTCTCAGACAAACTTGGAACTAGCATCTGAGAATGATGCAGAGAACTTTCTGCAAATTTTGTTGTCGACAATAGAAAAGGGGAAAGAGAAGGGTTGGGGTTGTGGTCATTTCCTGCACAAGTCTAATGTCAAGTAAGTTTGCAGTGTATTTGCCTCTCAAATTGCTCTAATGGCTGCCCAAATTTTCCTTCTCAATCGAAAGATGCCATATGGATTTGAACAGGAAAGTGTATTAAGCCTTTGCTTTGGAAAAGGAGTAAGAAAAATGAACAGCACATCAGTCTCTTCATTCCCATTTAAAAGGAATTTTTTTTCTTCAACCCACATTACCACTAACCTCTGAAACTTTTACCGATGAAGCAAACGTGAAGGAGGCATTGGATTTCTTCTTGTCTGAGAAAGCAAGTCAACAATATTGAAGGCAAGAACGAATTTTAGTTTCTTTCCGCCCCTTGTAATTATGTTGTATATCATAGTTGGCCACTTACCGTTTGTTAGGGAAAGTAAATGCTGCCAATACTTGCCTGTACAGTTTTACGATAGTGTGTTGCTTTTACTTTCTATACACGGTAAATTTCCGTATAATGACCACAATGTATAATTTTGAAATTCTAACAGCAATTAATTTAAAATTTTCTCCTAAACAGTGTTTATTAATTATCCTAAGCACCAATTATAGTCACATTTGAATTATTACAATATTTTTTTCATAATTATACCGAAACAAGATACATTGTCGAATCAATATAAATTTGTTATTGAAAGGATTATAAATTACATAGTTCTTTAAAGGTTTATTACAATTTCATGGTTCTTTTTATTTTCAATATATACAAATGAAAATTGTGCAATCTGCTACTTGATTTCAGATAAAGTTGGCATTAATTTTTAGAAGAGAACAAATAGCGTGATTTTAATAAAGCTTAACAAAGTGTTAAATCTCTACAGATTTAGAACAAGGGAAAATCATATCTTGTATGAAATCTCACATTTTTTTATTTTTGATACAAATGAAATGTATCAAATTTACTCTTAACTGCATGAGGTGGCCCATACGAAATATGAGGAAATCGTTTGTCTTGTCCTCATGTTTCTCATACATAATCCAATAACTTTTAGAACCTAAACAGCATCAGGTGTATCTTTTGTCATCATTTTGTATTCCAGATATTTACTAAACTCATCATGAGAATATCATATTTATTTGGCTTTCAATTCCTACAAAATTTTGAACAGAGAAATCTTAACTTACAAAGTTTGCCTTTACTATGACGGTTGTGCATCAGGATTCATATGCTGCCTTTAAACCGTGTAAGCAGATTGGATCCCCCTCTGGTCTGAATTTTTTAATCTCAAAACAGACTACACATATCCCCTCGGAGTATGTAACTCTCCCAGCCTGCAAAATGTAATGAATCCATGAAAACTCAATCATAAATGAATCAACAACACAACCTTCTACTGTAGTATTGGAATGGCAATAGGTCGCATGTTGTTCAGTTATTGTGAGACTTTTTACTAATTAATTTGCTTATATAAGACAGCAAGTAATTCCTCCTGTTAATATCCCTATTTTATACAGACGAGTTTAGAAGTACCTGGCTATTTCAGCTCTTTGTTCGGCCTGTTCTTCCATTAAAGAAGATCTCCTTGTATTGACCCGCAAGTTTATGGAGTTCCATCCTTGTAGGCTTGAGAAAGAATCCATTTTGCGGCTCTATCTTCGTTCCCGTAGTCTTTCTTCGAAGTAAAAGCAGTCTGTTGAAATCAATTGAATCAGTTAAGATCAAATCTAAAGGGTCAAAAAGAAGAAACTTGCACTAACCTTTCTGTCAAATAAGAGATTCCAGGCTTCTCCACTCAAGGCATAGTGCACAATGAACTTGATAATGTCTTAAGGTATATAGAAGACTATTCTGTATAACCATATCACACCAGCCCAACCCCATCCAATCCAACTGATATTATTAAGGTTGCCACCTGGGCATAACATAATGCAGAAATCAAAACCATTATTCAAAACCATAATTTTGATTGATTTTTGGGAAACTTAATCTTTTTATTCCTATAGTTTTAACTCCGTTATAGCTCAGTCCCTAAATTTTTATTTAGTGCAACTTAGTTTTTATAGTTTTTGTTTAATTATAACTCAATCCTTGAATTTTAACTCACTGTAATTCAGTCCTTATAATTTCAATCATTAAAAATTTAGTCCCAAAGTTTTATGAAATATATAATTTTATTTTCTGAAATATAAGAACTAATATTTTAAATAGTTAAAGCTATAGAAATTAAGTTGTATCGAGTTAAAATTTAAGAACTGAATTGCATAGAGTCAAAATTTAGGAATTAAGTTATAAGTGAATCAAAACAATAAAGAACAAAAGGTTAATTTTCCCTTAATTCCCCATCCCATGATGGTTGTATTAATACCCCTACCACATGGGAGACATTGAAAAATTCAACATGATTAACTAACATCCTTAGAGGCGGAATTGCTTTTTGAGTGACATTACCAATTGAACAATTACAAAGGCACACATCAACAGCATTCCAGGTCTCTCCAGAAAAGACCAGCCTCTACTACGGGTAACAAAGAATAAAGCTTGGCTAATGATGCTAACTTGAAGATACACAGCAGATGAAACTTTCTCACTGTCGCTGGATAAGGAGGTTACATGAAAGTGGGTCTGCAGCAACAAATCAATCAACTTAACGATATTTATTTGTTGAGTGAAGTCAAACTAAATATATTTTCCTTACATTCCAAAGGACTTTGACTTTTGAGGGTTGAAGGGGGAAAAACAGAGCATAAACTTTTATACCTTAAAGAAAGTGGTCTTCAACCCAGAAGAATAGGAAAGTAATCAAAGCAAGATAAGCGCCAATGACAATTCCAGTTGCAAAAATCTCAGGCAACTTCCAACTGTCTAGTGTTGGAGATGGTTTTACCCTGCCTTTGGATATGGTCATGATAGTTCCTAATTCAAATTTGAAATACGTGGTTCAGCAAAGAAAATAGCCTCATACTTCCTATTTTAAGAAAATAGTGATAATAATACTAATTATGGACAGTAAAAGAAAATATAGTTTGTGCCTCTGTTCCTGTATATTGCTTCCACTCACCATCATTCAGTATTGCTATGATCAGAACCATGAAAGGTGGAAAATCGTACTCCCAGATCAATGCCAGGAGCACAAAACCAAGCTGCAAAAGTATTTTCTCTGCAAGTTATACAGAAGTTGAAAAAAACTTTTAATTTAGTTCCAATGGAAAAAATCATAAGAGAAGATATTGAATTAGGATTGATGAACTTTTCTTACCACTATCCTTATGGTTATAGAAACTGCATATATCTGCATTTATACAAGGTATCAGTTTCATATGATCATTACAGCAAACAACAAAGATCAATTTAAGACCTACTTCAGCCATAATTTATTCCCTTTATAATCGTTATTGGCAGGAAGAAACTAGGTTTTCTGAGCTGCATGGTTTCTAGCTTGAGGTTATATTATATTTATGCAGAAAAGGATATTTCTTCTAAGGGAAAAGGAAAATTGCAAACTTAACTGTATAGTTTTTCATTCTTTGAAATATAGCTCGGCCGGTTGACACGGCACTGACAATCACACTTAAGCCTGGCTTAGTTAAGATTAGATCAGCAGCACTTCTTGCAGCATCTGTGGCATCTGACAGCAATTCCGATATCTGCTTTCTTTAAAGCCGGCGCATCATTTACGCCATCTCCTACCATTCCAACGATATGCTTCTTTTCTTGTAAGATTTTCACAATTTCATACTTGTGTTCTGAAAAATGCAGCAATGATAAAAATAATCAGTGAAAATTCAGGCCATATTCTAGCAAGCATGAACAAGATACGTTCATATCCCTTATTTGAATGCTCAATATGTTTACTTGTTTGTGCAATTTTTTTAAGTTATGTGCATTCTTCATATCTTATTGTACAGTTCTTTAGTAGTTCAAAAGATGGTGGAAACCTAAACCAATTGTTCGTGCTTATATACTGAGAATATCACATTGGCCAATGTTACACAAAAGCTACATACGCTATTTATGTTCTGAGATGTTTGCTCGAAAGCTTACTTTTATATCTGTGGTTTTCTAGCATATTGAAGGAATACATGATCCAAAACAAGTAAGAATGTTTTACATAAATATCAGATCCAAGTACCTGGAAAAACACCGGCAAAGCCATCTGCCTTTTCGATCAGCTCATCTACTGGGAGAGCTTCATTTTCATCTTTGTGACGACCCAACAATCATGAAGAAGGGTACATAGTGGTCCCCATACCTAGTCTTCGGCCTGTTTTTTGCTCAATCGCCAACTGATCCCCTGTAATGATGACATGGTATTAATATTTCCTCCAAACTCTTCCTGTTATTAACATATTTAATCACAGACATTAGCAGATGCTTATGTAAACCTGCTAAAATGATTATGGATTCATATTTACTAGTAATCATCTTGAGACAGAATCCGAGATTTAGTGCTCTACGGATGGTCTCAGCACTATCATGTCTTGGAGGATCAAACAAGGGCAACAACCCACAGAAGGTCGAAGGACCTCCAGGACTATCCTTAGATTTTTCATGAACTTCCTGGAAGAGTTTTTATATAACTATCCATTTCAGGAAAGGATAAGATAGAGAAGGATATGCAAGCTGCTATACCTGATAAGCAACAGCAAGAGATCGCGGGCCCCTTTCAGCAAACTTGTCAATGATTGCCCGCACTTTCCCAGCAATCTCATCTTTCTCTTGGCTCATACTTGGAATCTGATATTCAGGATATATAAACAAGAGTGTAAATGTGTCTTGCAAAAGTCAAGAAGGCAGTCTAATAACTTGTTTGGATGAAATTATGAACGTATCTTCCATTAATCAGGACGCTTCTTCTATTTGTCAATATTTCATAAGTTTGCAAACCTGTTCAGGAGCTCCGTTTTTGGATCTATACCAGTTGCCTTCAGAATCAATTTATGTAATGCGGTACGTTTATCAAGTGGTTTGAAAGGTAGAAAATGAACTTCAGTTATGTTTGCACGTGCCTGAAAGTGGGAAAAATGAAATTGTTCCTTTTATAAGTATCTGCTATAAAAAAACTTAAGGGAAGGAAATTTTCAGAATTAACATAAAACTAGAATCCTTAAACTCTCCCTCCTTTGGATCAGATAACATATTAATAATGACAGCATCAATGGCATCCTGGTTATCCAGTCTAGCTGCTCTGGCTGCTAGTAGAACAACTTATCTCTGTCCATTTTTCTGTCAAAGACCCTTCTTATATGTAAAACAGACATGTGAAACTCCACAAGTGAATTTAGATAATTTTTGTATGTATGAAGCGACTGTAATTTTGGATTTATTTAGAGGTATGAAGCATATGTCAAATATGGTTTCGTGACTAGTTCGTGTGAGCTTATTTATTTCAAACTTTTTTATGAAATGAATTTATTGATGAGAAGGGAATTCATTACACTGTACCTCAATAAGGCTTCTATCCTCAGGGAAGCTATTCAGGGTAAGAGTTCCAGTTGTATCACTGCATAGGACATCCATGCCTGCCATTACCTCAATTGCTGTCATTCTTTTAGTGATGGCTTCCTTCACAGCAAAATAAGTGATTATAAAGAACATGAGTAGCTTATAATCAACTACAGAGCCAAAAATTTCAATTGAAGCATACACTGACTAGTGTAGCCTTCAGTCATGTTTGACAATTAGCTTAACATAATTCATTTGTGGACAAAAAAGTTTGTTGAGATGAATTTGACCTTATACTCCTCTAGTCACTAATATAAGACATATTTTATAGTATAAATTGGCCTACAAAGTAGGTCTTATATTAAACATCGGAGGAGTATCATGTTATTAGCTAAAATCTATTAAAGTTGCACCTGCTGTGAAAGTCTATGAGACCTATTTGCAAGTGTTACAGATAACACTGTAGGCATAGCTATGGGAATTCCTCCAATTAAGAGAACAAGTAGGTTGTTGATCCCATCCCTATATGAGCGATGCTGTATTGGGAACATCACAATGATTTCAAGTACCATTCCTGCAGCTATAGAGCAAATGCAGAAGTTCCCAATTGCTGTTAGGACCTGCAGAAATCAGTCAATAACACTGAGGGAAATATTGGTTTTGAAATTTGCAATGATTAATAAAATAATTTCAAACTTACAATGGGCGACAGTTTGAAAGATTCTGTTCAAGTTTTCATTTATTCGTTACCATCAAGCTATGTTTCAGCTCAAGCAACTCAGGGATATCATATCATATCATCAAGCTGTGAAATTTCCCATTTATCACATTTTTTAGTAGAGCACCTAAATGAAGACACCTAAAACTGCACCAAAGTTTTGTCCTAGTTTTGATCCTTAGAACGCTGTCTTTTTCATGTAATCAACTTAACTTATAGCTTGTCATTAAAATATTGGTTTGGTTTTGTTCCTTATCAGGTGACCATATAAGAAGATAGACTAGGTTTTTATGAATCCACCTTCTGAAAATGCCCAACGACTTCAGTACTGTCAACCAAGTGCGCTGCCTTTCCAAAATATGTGTGAACTCCAGTGGCAATCACTACAGCTTCTATCCCACCAAGCTTACAGGTTGAAAAAAGTAGCCACCAGGAAGTCTGGAAAATGAAGGGAAGAGCGTTGGGTTTAACCACCGTTCAAACTTCGGCCCGACATTCTTGATTTCTTCCATTCTGTCTCTATGCTTCATCCCAACTCGGAGTTTTGGCGCCATCTATATAAATAAGAATTAAGACATATATATTTTATAGCCCCAAAATCGAATCCTGTCCTGTCAATATAATTGTGAAGTGACTTCTGTTCTTGGATAATTTTTTGTCGACCGTGTGCAAATGATTTTACATTGCTTATGACGAACACGAACTACGCACATTTAGGCACAATCTAATCTAATAATAAAGAACTTGTAAAATAGCTCTAAAAAACTTGAGTCATTGATTTTAAAAAAACTTATTTAATTATTTTTTTATTACATTATTTAATTATTTTTATTTTCATGGGGGTCGTAAAAACTCGATTAAGTGGCTGGACTTCTACTCTGGATTTCATAGGTACAACCCAACCTCTTTCTTACGGACATGAATCAGCCCATTTCCACTCTTTCACATTCGCCCTTTAGCTTCTCCGCTTCCTTCTCCGTTACCAGCGGCGAGAGAAGCTTATTGTCGACGGCGAAGTCCGTTTCCGTTTTCTCTCGCCGGTAAGATTCTCTCTCTTTCCTCCCCCATCAACCCTCTTTCCTTCTTTAGTTTATGATGTTAAAAGAACATTATTTTAGGTCTTCCTTTTTCTAATTCCGTGTTTTGTAATTGCGTTTTTTATATTTAGTTCTTCCCCAACCACCCCCCCGCCCCGCCCCCTTTTTCGGGAATGGCTTGATTGGTTATAACAATGAATTAGCCTCGACGACTGCTGTAGAGTAGAATTAACAACCGCCAAACCTAACATGAAGAACTGATAAAGATTTCTATTTTTTTTTCCTTTAGTCATGGTAAACCACTGGTGCGATAAGCAATCTATTCAAGCTTCCAGGAATTCTATATTTCAAGCTTTGTAAGTCTTAGGAAAGACATTTAAAGTCATCTAAAGGAAGTTGTACTTCATTGCGTTACATACACCCTCTAGATTCCCTCTCAAGATGCGTGTATATTGTCTTCAGTACAAAATGCCAGTAATATTGAGCTGAAGAAATTGAACCATATTCTTATTTACACTCATTCTTCCTTTTATTTACGTGCAGATGAAGAAAACGCAAAAGTCTCTCGAGGAGACCGATGCTACTCAAGATTTGGAGTCTATTATTCAGCAGCATAGACTCTTCTTTGACAAGTTAATTGAGCTCATACCAGCCAAGTTCTATCTACCAACTGATGATGAGAAACCGTGGTTTCAGGGTCTGAGCAAGGCTGAAAAAGCTGCGGCAAAGAAAGAGACCAGGGAAAATATTAAGAAATATCGAAGAGAACGTTTAGACCCAGAGAAGCCTAGTGCAAAAACGCTTGACCTTCTTAAGCAAAGCTTGGAGAAAGAAAAATTGAATGAGAGCCATGATGAGCAAATGGATATGAATCCTTCAACATCAGGTTCAGGTCTTGAAGGCGATGATCGGTCAGTGACATATGAAGAACTTCGACAAAGGCTTCACCGCAAAATCGAAGAGTTTCGGTCAAGTCGTAACTTTGGAAATTCCAATAGAGAAAAGAAAAGGGTTGAGAGAAACGTGAAGAGAGGAATTCAGGATAAGAAACGTAAGAGAAATGATGGGAATGAAGGAAGTAAACCTGAAGCTAATGGGTCAATAGAGAAAAGGAAGAAGGATGCTGTAGATGCTTCAAAAGACCTTATGTTTGGTCATGTCAAACTTTATAATGAGGAAAGGCAAGGGAAGAAAAAGAGAAAAATGTCAGTACATAAGGAACTTGAAAAGGCCAAAAAACTTGAAGAATCAAAGATTGATCCTGAGAAAGGTGAGTTTATTGCAAAAACGCAATCATGGAAAGCAGCGCTGGATAGGGCTGCAGGAATTAAGGTTCACGATGATCCCAAACTGTTAGAGAAAAGCATAAGGAAAGAGAAGAAGAGACGACAGAAAAATTCAGAGAAATGGAAGGAGAGAATTGATACCAGGGAGAAAATGAAAGCAGAGAAACAGCAAAAAAGATCCGAAAATATAGCTGAGAGGATTCATCAGAAGAAAATGCGTAAAATTGCAAAGAGGGAGAAAAAACTTATGCGCCCTGGTTTTGAAGGTCGCAAGGAAGGGTTCATTAATGAAGGTTCTGGTGAAGGTTCTGGTTAACATAGATTTATGAAAGGCAAGCTTGCTGATTTGTGTCGTTTTCATGGCTTTCTTCTTCTTTAGCGCTATTCTCAAAAGATATATGGATGATGGTTAAGACTTGTTGCTTTGATATGTCATGGCGAGATAAAATTTCCGTACATGAGTTATCAATATCGTTATTCTTATGCATATGCTCACTTTGAAACTGTTGAGCATTAAATTTTTACAGAGATCAAAATTGGATGAACAGTATTAGTGAAACTCTTGATCTAGATGCTAGTGGCTATGCTACTCCTAGACTTCGTTTTAGTTGAGGTTTCAACCTCTGTTTTTGTAATCCTTGAATTATATATTAGAATAGTAAAGTAAAAATCTTGTTGCTTGAACTCTGCTGCTTTAATTGTTTAATTAGTACGAGATTGTGATAGTTGAAAACCTAAGCAGCTTGTGATATGGAGATGAATGCATGAGATCAACATTATGAAAATCAAACCTCCTCATTCACGAGAGGCTTGTTAGTCCACATCTTTTTAATTCCTTGTATTCATTTATTTTTTATTTTAATTTCTTTTTAATTATATTACGGGTTGAGAAATTCTCTGATTGGCTTGACTTTTTACTCTGGAAATTACTTCTAAAGAAATCAAACCCAGATTAATGAAATAAGATGTTACCTCTTTTTAATCTTTCCAATTGAACTAATATCTGATTTTATTCCTACATCACATACAGATGTGGTACTCATCCATACACACACACACAAGGAGTTATACAGATGGATACTCAGATTTATTAGATTGAATTGCTCTATGAGCATATTTATTGAAAAGGAACAAAAAAAAAAAAATCAGATCTTTTAGACCTCGTTGCATCTTATCACATCTCCAACTCTTTAAATTGTCTCCTTGTGGGTGTAATCTCCAACACTTTACACTAACTGACTGTAAAATCTTGAAATCACTTAACCCAATTCAAATATGATTAATTTAATGACATCTTGCTTTATAGGGTTGATAGTAACATTGAACTTGTACACTTGCTCTACCCAATGAAGATTGAGAAAAGGGGAGGAATAAAGAGCATTAAGGTCCATAACTTCAGGATTTTGCCAACCACGGCGATTAGGGAAGAAAGACAGTCTTTGGGAACGCATCATTCTACCTCTATTTTTGTGCCCTTGAAGCTATATGAGAATGCAAATTATTCTCCTCTTTCTTTTCATGTTTTTTAAGGTTAACAGTGAAATTAGAAAATGCCCCTTAACAAATGTACAGAAATGAGCAATGTAGTTGAGTTATTAAAACCACTCCTATACTATTATAAATTATTTATAATTCATTCTCACATGAAAGAATTGTCATTAAATATGCCTTAAACTCTCTCTTTCCCCACAAATCATTCTCACATCTTTCTCTTTCCAATGAAAATTAGATAGAGGTATAATTATAATAAAAAAATCATTAATAACTCTCCAAGTTCTTTTATTTAAAACAAAAAATTTCCATTATAAATGATTTATAATTGGGATCGGAGTGGTAGTCATTATGCAATATGCCAATAGTTAAGTAAGCAAATTAGCAAGAGGAATATAAACCTACAAAACCCTCATCAAAATGTTAATATGAAGGGAACCGCGCTAATTGTGTAAAACTCTCAAATTTCTCTCATGTAAGATGACTCTAATGACAAATTGTAAGGTTAAGAATAATTTTTTTTTCCAAAAAAGACACAAAAGACAAAATGTTAACTCACGGTATCTATTCGGATTTGAATTCGGAGATTCTTGTATTTGTTTAGCCTTTACTTCAGCCCTCGTCCGTAACTAATACGAACTACATATGCTAGCTAGGGGTCAAATTTGGAGAGTTTTGTGGAGATTCGTGTGAGATTATGTTAGCAGAACCAAGACAAGATAATCTAGATTCTTGCACCAGAAAAAGTGTGTGACTCTGTGTGTGTGTGTGTGTGTGTGTGTGTAAACTGTGTCCTAAAAGATTATCTCACTCAATATTATGCTTAGATTCCAAAATTTTGTGCAGTCATCAAAAGCTGGAAGCCAGCCATTTGAATCTCCATTTTTTAAAGAAAAATGAATATATATATATATATATATATAGTATTTAATGGATTATATGAAGTTCTCTTAAAAAAATAAAAGAAGATTAAAGAGAATATTTGATAAAATTATTGAGTACATGACATTTTGATTAAAATTATATATAAAAAATTAATTATTAATATAGCACAATAATATCATACAATTTATATAACCATCGGTCGGTAGGATAAAGCTTATTGCATTATTGTTGTATGTGTGTATATATAGGTTAACCATAGTTTAAGAGATTATCTTAATTTGACGTTTATTCTTTTTGAATAAGATATTGAGTATAACTATTTGAGTCATGCATATGAAAAAAAATTGTTAATTGAAGAGCTTTACATTAATTTGCCGGCTGATACTTTATTCCTCTTTTATAATTTTTCTCCCTTAGCTTCCTCGTTTTCAGTTTCTTTGTCACAAGTAATATATATGTGCTTTCTTTTTCATTATTTTCATTTTTTATATTTTATTATTATTATTATGGAATTTCAAGATTCATTTCACCTCCCAACTAGGATTATTAGGTTCATGGAAATGCATTAATTGTCATAACAGATTTTTAAAATTAATTATTGTTAATCATCCTTTCTAATGAATATTCTAATAAAAAGAAATCCAAGTTTTTTTTAAATTATGTCCTAAAGCAAACCAAAACTTGATTCAACTATAAGCCATGCATTGGAAGAAAGTAAAGATAAAAGTTCATTTTGATACCTTGATATATAATAAAAGAGTTGACGTGTAGTAAAAGGATTTAGATAATTGCTTTTTGTTAAATAATTAATGAACAATATTCAAGCTAAATTGACCAAATAAAGGTTAACTTGGTGGGCTACATTGACCTAAAACGTATAACTTAGTGCATAAGTTAATTCGCTTTTTGTTCAATTTGCTTGTTATTGATAATTCTGCATTATATCGATGTTAAAAGACATAACAAAAATATAACTAATTTATATAAGAAAGTGATGTTTAAATGTTAATTAATTATAATTTTATTTTTAATATAGAAATTGAGTAATTAATTATAATTGTTCAATTTTAGTATAACTAATTTATATAAGAAATTGTATAATTTCATATGCATCAACTTGTTATAAGGTTATATATTGATTATTGATATGGATACATTATATATTGCATTTTAAGTTTCAATATTATTAAAGTGCTACAATTAATTTAAACTCAAAATATTTTATCTCCAAATTAGAGCAAATAAGTCTAGGAAATCAAATTATTTATAATATCCATAAATTTATATATTTAAAAACGAGAATGATACATCTCATATTCTTACTTATATTATTTTCCTTTCAAGATCTAATATCTCTCTCTCTCTCTATATATATATATATATATATATATATATAATCATGTAATGGCTCACTTCTAAATGAGTACATGCTAGTTAACATTTAAAATATATCAACAAGTACTACTCAGTAAAATTTTAAATATAAACAATTAAATTTTTAAATATATTATTAATATTTAAATATTTAATTCAATAATTTTATTGAGGATGTTCTTCTGTCATAATCTGATCTTTCCAATAACTCTGATATCTATAACTAAGTAAGTAATAAAAGAAGTAAGAAGAAAAGTCAGGAATATGATAAGAGTAACATCAACATAGAGGATAAATTTATAAACAATAGTTAATTGAAGTAGTAAATAATTTAACTTAAATTTAACTATTGAAAAATATATTCGTTGACTTTATATTTTAGAAGATATTATACCTTCTATCAAATAAAAAATAGAGGATGGGTTTGTTGAGAAAAATGAAAATCATTTTCACTCTATATGTTGAGGCATGTGCGGAAGATTCATTCCCCCTAGCTTCAATAAACATACAAATCCCACGTCAGTTTTCGAGCCTCGCGGCGTTCCCTTCTCTTTCACTCTACCTCTTTATCAATTATTATTCAATCAATACCCTTTCATATATATATATAACTCGCCTCTTTTCTCGAAGCTGCTTCAACCTTTCTCTCCCTCTCTCTCTTTTCTTCTCCTTTTTTTAGGGTTTATCCCTTTCATTTGGAATCTGAACCAGCAGCACCATGGTTACTCCTAAGGTGGTTTCAATATCAAAGACGATAAAGAAACATGGCTTCAGCAGCAAATGCGCTTCTCTCATCAAACAACAACGTGCTCGTCTTTACATCCTCCGCAGATGCGCTACCATCCTCCTCTGTTGGTACATTCATGGAGACGACTGATCCACCACACAAGCAAATCTCTATTATATATACATATATATATAACTATATCGCAATATCTTACTTTCTTCTTATATACTATCTATCAATGGCGTAGATATTTGAAGTTGAGCTGCATGAAGATGAGGGCATGGGCTTCTGGTTTCTGTACTGTTGGATTAATTAATGCCCTGTGATCTTCTTCCTTGTTTGAGTCACTGGGCAAAACCCAGTGGTTTTTCTTTTTTTGGGAGTAGAAGAGAAGCTCGTGGCTTTAATTCATTCACGTACGTAGGATCGATATCTGGGCATGAAGCATCCATCATTATCTTCAACACTGTGCAATGGAATGGAGGTGGCGTGATGAAAGTGATCATCATATAATTAATTAAACTTCAATCTAGGGGTCTATTGTCAATTCGGCTTCATTATGGGCAGTTGCTGCAATATTGGGAATTTATTACCCTGCCTTTTTCTCTTGTTGTACGACTTGAACTTCCAATTAATGTTATTGCTTGCTATCTATTTAACTTGCGAACACAATCAACATTCATGTGATTTGATGTTGATAAAAATAATTATGATGATAATGATATATATACATATATCTTCCAATTCATGTAACTATATGCTAATCTTTGAAATGATTATAAAGAGATCATTAATAAGAAAAAAATTATGGTAGAATGTTCGTAATTTATGTTATTGATAATTGATAATCAAATATCTAGGGAATTATTTTTCTCAAAAATTATAAAAATAATTAGCATTAATACTTTTCAATGAAAAGAGTCTATAATATTATAAGTTTATAATAGATAAGTTATTTATACTTATTAAAATCATAATATGACTTGTCAATTTCTAAAGCGATACTTGTGATTGAAAAAAGAGCAATATCGCCCTAGATATTATAAATATTAACTTTTTAACAATTAAACATAGTTTTTTAACGGTTATCACAACTTTGATATTTTTAGAGTAATATTGATTGAAGAAAAATTGTTAGATACTCATAGTTCCTCCATAAAAACTTTTAAAATAAAATAAAAATTCATGTTAACCCTATTATTATTATACAAGAATTTTTAAATTTACCCATGATCTAAGAGTAAGATGAAGTATCTTTTCCTCCTAAGTAATATTAATTTTGGACAAGACAAACTGTCAATTATCGTCAAGCGTAAACCTAAGTACCTAGAAGGAAGGATGCATCTCCAAACACTACGACTATAACCAACAGAAAGTGGTACTCTCTAGGGATCAAACATGCTCAAAATAGTCATATATCTCATTCATTTGCTAGTTGAATCTACGGACGATGAGTAATATTAACCCTATTATTAATTTCAATCAAAGTGTGACTTCTTGATGCTCCTCATAAAAAACAATCCACTTGACAAGAAATTGCCTAGCCCAATTAATAACTTTTTTTATATAAATGAGGGATACACCCAAGATATAAAAAGGACTATCAATTAAGAGAAACAATTCATAAACTCTCAATAGCACCTAATTCTTTCAAATAATGGGGACAAATTACTAAAAAAGAATACGTGGATAAACTTTTTTTAGCTAACAAATCAGCCACACGGTTGCGCTTTCGTGAAATATAGGCTATTTCAACCTCTTATGCTCGCTTTAACAAAGATTGAATATGCATCATCAAAAGGCTACACACTTGTTGACTGTCTATTTGCTATATAGAGTTAACCACATTCTTTCTATCTGATTCCAATATGAGATTCTTAATTCCCATGTTCAATGACAAGGATAGTCTCTTAAATATTGCTCATTGTTTAGCTTCAAGAATACTACATAGACAAATAACATATGCAGCCTTAGATTGTGACTTTACTAGGAAGTCATCCACATTTACCTTGAAATAACATATTGGTGAGGCTGTCCAATTAGTTTAAGAGGAAGTTGCCTCACTATATACAATATACTCTTGTTAATAAACAAAGATATGCCAAACATGTTTTAATATTGATAATGTCTCTTAAAGCTTAATAAAATCAAGATTAAAAATAGATTTATTCCTCTATTTCCATAAATGCCAAATCCATACACCCCATCTCAGTTTCCCATTAGCAAAATTAGTTAAACACATCTCTCTCTTGAGATTCATTGCGAACCAATTCTTTAAATCAGCAGAGACAAATTGTCTATAGTATATCGGTTGAATATAATGACACCATAGCCGTCGGGCATACTCACGATCCCTTAATATGTGTAAGGTATCTTATATACCTTAATTGCAGTGTTGTCATAAAGCTGATGAGGATAACCACATGTTCCTCCAAATATTTGTAGACAGTCGGTTATTAAATGTATCCCTAATACGCTCTGCTTATTCCCACGTCCAAATTTGCTTAAGCTTTAAGTCTTAATTGATGTCTGATGGTTCCTCTAGCATATAATAGGCACTTTTCACTATGAAAGAACCATCACAAGTTGCATTATAAGCAAGAACATCAAGTCATACTTTCTACATTGGAGGTATCACAATTAGTAGCTTATGAAAAGCGTGGCTTGGTACTAGTGTTGCCAAGCTAGTGAAGTCCCAAGTGACATTCACAACCCAATCAAATACTCTGTTTTGCTTTTCTTTGTGGTAAGATCCTGATGACATGACTCCTTAATGCTCTTATCGTGGTACAACTATTTTTCATTAAAGAAATTCACCTTTCGTCTATCATGAATATGCCACCTCATGCCTCTTTTAATAACCCCATTTTGTTGTGAGATAAATTTCCATAATGTCGAATTACCTTTCCTAGCTTCAAGCAAATTTTCCTCATTACACAACACATTGATGCAATAAAACTTCTGTCCATAAACCTTTATTGCCTTGGACCAGGTTCTAAGCTATATTTGCCCCACAAGCATTATTTACCATTTTCAGTCTTTTGAAACCCAATCCCCCATGAGATTTAGACTTGACAATTTGGTCCCACTCAATAAGATGAAATCTATGAGTATTTGAAGAATGTCCCTGAATGAAATTTCTCTATAATCTCTCAATCTCTTGGCACATTGATACATGGGATACAAAGGAATAGTACTTATAACCGATTTGGCTAAGATAATTCTCCCCGCAATAGATAAAGTACTAGCAATGGAAAGTCTCTTTGGATTTTCTCTCTCTGATGATCAGAAAACCTAAATATTTCCCAATATCAGCAAAGACAATAATACCAATCATATCACTAATTCATTTCCTAGAACCATTTGTAACCCTTGGGGAAGAGAAAACATATGACTTACTTCTACTTATTCTTCCATCGGATGCCTCGCATTAGTGATCAAGGCTATCCATAATACATATGACATGTTTCTCAGTTGCCACTCCAAACAATAGAAAATCATCTGCAAACATAAGATGAGATATTATATGGCTACCATTTTTAATCCTGATGGGCTTCCAAGCTCTAGTGTTTACTGCATCATTGATAATATGAGACAATCTGTCCATACACAAAACAAATAAGACGGGTGAAATTGAATCTCCTTGTTAGAGTCCTCTTTTTGAAAAGAAATACTCAGTTTGTACACTATTCTAAAGAAAATTATATGAAATTGATGTAACACAACTCATAATTAAACTAATAAAATCAGTATGGAAGCCAACATCTTTAAGGACTTACAGCAGAAAGTCCCATCGGATCCTATCAAAAGATTTTTCCAAATCAATCTTCCGGGCCATCAGTCCAATATTTCCTTTTGTTTTCTTCATTATATGCATAACCTCTTGCCTAATTATGATATTATCTTGGTTATATCTTCCTTTAACAAAACTAGATTGGAAAGGAGAAATAATAGCATTCATAATGTTTCTTAATCTATTTACAATCACTTTAGAGACACATTTGTAGTGGAATATACATGAGGAAATTGGCTTAAAATGCCAACTTCTTAGGATTCTTTCTCTTAGGGATTAGAGTGATTAGAGTCCTATGTGCCTCTGGATCTATCACCTTTGTCATAAATGCCTCTTGAATAACACTGAATTTTCCACCTTACTCCAATTTGCTTGATAGAATATAGGTAAAAAATCATCAACATCTAGGGCTTTATAAGGACCCATGGACATGACTGCTCCTTTAATTTCCTCATCAGAAGGAACAAAGCACATATTCTTCAACATGTCAGTATTTAGTTGAGGAAAATTTACATGAGTGATAATAACATTGGAAGCATTATCATCTGTCTCATTAAGTGTCTTTAAAAAACTAGATACCATGAATTTCAAGTCTTATTCATTATCAATCCAATTGCCCATATTATCCTGAAGAATCATAATTCTATTCCTTCTTCTCCTTATTTTTGTTTTTAAACGATAATATCTAGTATTCCTATCTCCTTTCGCAATCCAATTTGTTTTGGCTTTTTGAAACCATTTAATTTCTTTTAACTTTAGAATCTCATCAAGTTCTTCTTGTAGGGTTTTTTTCTAAATTAAATAAGAAAACAGAATATTAATAAACCCGTGATCTTTGTATACCATTCAATCGAGCGAAGATTTCCTTTTCTTGTTCCTTATCAACCTAAACATATTTTTATTCCAAATATCCAATGTGTTCATAATGCATTCCAATGACTAGTTCAAATCCTTATAAGTATCTCAATTCTAAGCAAGAATCTCCTTAAAATTTTCATGATGTAGCCACATTACTTTAAAACAAAACAATTTAATTCCTCTATCAACACTACCAATAAGAAACTGTAGAATAATTGGACTATGATATGAGAAATGTCTTCTAAACATTACCTTCAAAAACCATTTAGTCCTACCCCAGAGAAAATCTACATTTGCCAGAGCATGATCTAACCTTTCATAGAACTTCACATACCCAACATTCCTAGGTGCCTTCCAAGTAAACTTTAGCCTTTGAAAAACTAAATCTAAATGGCCATACTCACTAACCCGATCTTGAAACCATTCAGATGTCACTTAGTTCCTCCCACTCTTTCCTTGCAACTCATAATGTCATTAAAATCACCAATCACCACACTAGGCATTGATATTGTTGTAGACAAATCCTTCAACCTACCCATAATGCTTCTTGAATATTGGAATGAGGAATAGCATAGACTACAATTAGGAGAAACTTCTCAATTCCAAGGATTTCACATTCAAGATGGAAAAATTGTCTATTAAATTCTAATACTTCAACCTTAATACTCATACTTTTCCAAACTACAACTAAACTTCCCCAACGACCCATATTGGGAACAACTCTGAGTTAATCAAATCCCAATTTTTGGATTGAATGCAGATGTACATCATCCTTAGTTTTTTTTTGTTGCCCACCTGGTTTATTAGAATTTTGCCCCAATTATATCCGAATTCGACCCACGTCTCGTACATGGTTATGGTAGGTAAGTCTCCCAACAGAAATTCTATACATACGCCAAGGCTCAAACTCAATACCTCGTTTAAGTGATACCGAGACGCTTACCACTCGAACCAACCCCCGTTGGTACATTATCCTTACTTTTAGTTTCAAATAAAATAATCAGACTTGGTTTTGGGCCTTTACAAACAGGCCTCAAATATCTTGAGAGCCCATGATCACATGCTCCTATAATATTTCAGTATAGTATTTTATCCATCAAAAAATATTTAGCTATTCAGCCCAAATCTGATTAAATTTTGGTAGGAAACTGAGTTTCTGGCACCATGGATCCATTTCTTCAATGCTTATTTCATTTTTTAATCCAGTTTTTGGCCCAATTAAGAACTATTTCTTTTAATGGAAAAATATCATTGGGCTAAAAGAATACCATTACTATAAACACTACTAGGCCCTTAAAATGTCTTTTCTGTATAACTCGTATCATATTGTGTACTATCTATGGGATATGGTTATTAGTGCGATTTAATACTATTTTTATTATATATATACGAAAATTAGAAACCCACTTACATAAAAATATCACTTCAATTTTAAAATTTTAAATCAATTTTATTTCTTATACTTAATAAGCAAATAACAATTTTTTTAAAATTTTATTTAAAATTTGAATGATATTTTTGTGGGGTTTTTTAGGCATTTTGGAGTTTTAAAAGAAAGCAGAGTTGACTAAGGATGAGAGGACAATGAAGAAAATAATGGTGAAATGACAACACATACTAAAATATCATCCTGATCATGAGATCTTTTGAAAAAAGTTGAATATGACAAAACAATGTGGTATTGGCCTTTTATATATATATATATATATATATATATATATTATTTGAAGAGTCCAAATTTTCATTATAAGCGGATACACCTTCTTCGGCATTTGTATCACGTAGTCTCTTTTAGTGGTGCCACAACCAAACCCAGCATGAAAATAGTGCTTGCTTGCACTTGCAAAATTGGCAAGTTTTATTCTTTATTATTCCATTATCTATTGATTTTTTAAATATTTATAATTTTATTTGACTTTTAGTAAATCGTGCATATTAAAAATGATATAAATAATTGTAGTTAGGTTAAATAAAAGAGATTCAATTTTTTTGAGCTAGATTAAGAATCAAAACTTTGGAGAAGTTAAATTAGAACTTTAGAGAAAACTTCTCACATCATTCAAATCTAACTTTATATTGCCAAATATTAAAAGATTATATAATACCTAATATTTTAATTTTATTTTTTGTATGTGTTCAGTATTATAATTTTATTTATAGAATAATTTTATCTATAATTTTTTTAATTTAATATAATTTTATCTATAATAATAAAAGTATGATATTAGACATATATAAAAATAAAAATAAAATATTAAGTGATATATAATATAATATTAAATAGAGATATAAAAAAAAGTGACAAGATATAGTTTATGTGATTAAGAAAATTAAATACAAGCATAATGATTAGAGTAACTAATCTTTAAAACCATATGATTCGCTTACAAGGTTTTAAATCATTCTGGCATGTTTCTATTTTTATTATCCTTATTATAAAGATATCTAATATGTTTCATAATATAACGTATTTTATTTAAAGTATTAATTTTTTTCATAATATCTCTAATTAATTATAAAACTTTTTAATCAATTAAACAATTTTTTTTACTAAATAAATTTTATTGAGGATAATTTTAATATTATAAGAAATAATTAATTTTTAACTAACTTCTTTAATTTATATAAAACTACTATGATGTGCTTATAAATTATAATAATAACAATAGAAGAGTAATGATTAAATTAAAAATAAATAAAAATATAAGGATTAATAGAATAACTAGACTTTAATAATTAGTTATATCTAAACAAAAAATGATAAATCACTAACGGGCATTTATTCTAATAAAAAGAATTTTAGCTGTATAAACATAAAATCTTAAATTTGATCAGATAGTTATATATATAAAAAAAAAAAGCAAAAATGGTAAATCAAATCCTTTGTTATCTTGCACTGGAAAAAAATCCATCTTATGATCATATTATGCTTTAAGAATTTGCCACAAAATATTAGATATTAAATTTATAAGTCACCACTTCCATCCCATTGTAATATGAACCACAAGATCAAAATCTAGAGGGAGAGAGAGGATAAGGGAGATAATCTTTAATGAACGAATTGACTATCTAAACTTGCAGTAGTGACCTCTACACAGTTTGTAGTAGACACGTACACATTCGCTTACAAACTATATCTCCTAAATTTTCTCCTTGTGATTATTGGCTTCATCAATGATAGTATGAAGACGTCTTAAGCTTCCAAGCAAAAAAATAGAATATTTCTATATATGATATAAGATCTGATGTTAGTTATAACTTACAATCAGTGAATAAATATAGGATAAAATTTAACTCCATTAATTAAATTTCTAAAATCAAGTATTTACATAATAATTTTATCGGAACTCTAACTTCCAAGTTCTTGGGAATTAACCCAAATTTTCTCGTTAGTATCATCGATGTTGTAATATGAATATCAGTTATTTACCGTTATGATTTGCTGGTTCGGTGGACGGAAGCTGCGTCGAAGTTGAGCTGATGAGGTTCGTTTTCTTCTCACAGTGCTGCAGCTAGCTAGTGCCTATGCTCTCTTTTGCTGTCTTTCTCGTTTTTCCTCCTCTTTTTTTTTTCTTTTTTTTAAGAAGCGGACATGCGTAGGAACGTTTTTTCTTTGTTGTATGATTTCATGAGTTACTGTGATGATACAGCAAATATACCCTTTTCTTTATAATGAGAGGAATGAAATAATGAAGCACTTGAGTGCCATTTTCCCTATGCTTGACATTTGGTTGGGCTAGATAAAAAAAATCATTGATTTCAAAGTTTCATGCCTATAAGGTGTTTGTGTAAATGCCCCACTACAGAAAACTAAACCAGTGACCTCTGTTTGGTGGACTATTCTTTCAAGCTTATAATCAAAATACTCAAAAAGTTGGAACAACAGTCCAAGCCTAAATATGAGCATGTTTAATGCTACATTCCCTTACTCTATTGAATCAACCCCCCCCCCCTCCCAAAAGGGGAAAAAAAAAACTTGATTTCCTCAGTGGTTCCATACTCCTATTCTCAATTACAGTTCCAACATTGCTCGGAAAATTCCAAGAATTTGCTTGCTAGCATGCCTAAAGAATTTTATGAAAGAGTTGGCCCAAAAAAAAGAAAAAGGAACGATAACAGATAGTCCATATAGACCCAAAACTTCATGTGCCAAGTGACTTTATGTACTCCTGTAAAAACTGTTAGCTTTTCTGCAGATGCTTAAATAGATAGATAAAAGCTGCTCTAATTAAAAGTTGGGGTTGATGGAATATGAAATATGAATCAATATAAAGAAACCAACATTTTTTTTAAAAATTGTTGATGTAGATTAGCATAGCATTCACTGCAGCAGCAGATATAACCGTTGGAACTGCTAAAGTAAATAGAACTTTACGAGATTTCCTGTATGTTCAATTGTCGGTGCGATTCTAATATTCTACAAAGTTGTGCCGCAATTTTGGTGATTGATGGGCCTGTGGGACGTATTTGTCCTTGTTTTACATTTCGCATTTATTGATTGCTCCATCACTTTTAAAATTGATAACATTTCTTATGATATGCTGCGTCTCTCTCTCTCCCCCTCTCTCTCACACACACAACTTAGGTCTCCTAAGCTGATTTGAGCTATCATTGTTATTCATCTCTTCAATGATTTTGTGTACTTCTTAAGACATAAAATTTGCATTCAAGTTCATGGAGCTAGCAATAAACTGTGAATGTTATCTGACCTAGAAAGCATGGCATATTCACTGTACAAATAATCATTTCATCTACAATGCAGTCATTCTAGAATCATAAATTTCAAATCAACAGGTTAATCTGAAAATTCGTGCCTTGTACATTTCCAAATTTTACAAGCCTTAGTTAGGACTTGGGGTGCTTGGGCAAATTTAATCCTTCTAAGGCAGCTGGCTGAGAAAAAAAAAAAGGATGTTGATGGTTTTATATTGAACTTTTCCTACTATTACCAAATTGCAACCGGATGTGAAAACACAAGACCAAGACCATTGACGTGTTGAACCACTGCAAGGACAGGGAATATTTGTTGTGTATTCAATTTCATTCATGGTTTTTGTACTCTTCACAAGTTATGCACTACAGTTCAAGGCTTTTCCATGGTAAATACAAGTAACCATTTGAAATGCGGAATATGCATCAGTATGAGATATCAAGTCCCAATGTATGGTCTTCACCTCAGAAAAAGTTCTAGTATATGGTCTCACACCCTCACTAGCTTCCTTAACCTATGACATGTTATTCAACGCCTACAATAGCATTTTCCTCTATTATAGGAGCATACAGAAGAGTGTGAGAAGTTAGAGAATCAAACTTATTATCCTAGTTAAGTTACCAATCAGTTCAATTTCTCCTACTATCAATAATTTGTAACCATGAGAATGGTCACAAGTAAATTCAGTAACAGTGCTGTAATATTAAGAATGAGGAGTGAAGAGGAATATTACTATTACTTTAGGATGCTGTACAGTCAGAAAAGGACTTTATGGTTGGCTGATGTTATGTGAAGCTATAGTATTTTGCATGGGCAGCAAGTAAAATAGGAAGGTTCATGAGTTGAATGTGGATGATCACATCATTTGAAACGATTTGTAAAAGCTTGATGGCAGCAACATTATTATCATGATAATCATCATTTACAGTGGTAAAAATCAAAATCTGTACTTATAAAGATACAAAAAATTTTGCACAAGTATACATATCTGCTGTCAAGATTTTTTGAACAACAATAATTTTTCTCTACTCTTTATTCTGTTGTTGTTTGGCTGATCCTACATTCTTCAACCAATCAACAACTTCTTTGATGCTTGGTCTCTTGAAAGGATTCAGGTTGACACACATGCAGGCCACATCAAGTACCTGCAGCATCTCCTCTTCAAAGCCATTTCCTCTCAGAAGAGGGTCGAAAACTTCATCTTGTTTTCCTTCACTCCTCATTTGTTGCACCCAGCCAACCAATTCCCTTGACATTTTTGGCTTGCATATGTCAACAGGTCTCCTCCCAGTGAGCAGCTCAAGCATGACAACCCCAAAGCTGTACACATCTCCCCTGAAAGTGGCAACCCATGCTTGTCCATACTCAGGAGGAATGTAACCTAATGTACCTACAAGTTCAGTTGTAACATGAGTATGATATGGAAGAATCAACCTAGACAACCCAAAATCAGCAACATGTGCCTCAAACTTCTCATTAAGGAGGATGTTGCTTGACTTTATATCACGATGGACAATGTGTGGTTTGCATATCTGATGCATGTAAGCCAACCCACAACTCGCACCCCGTGCTATCTTCAGTCGATTTGGCCAATCAAGTTGAGTTGCTCCATCAGGCTTCTCATGCAACCAATAATCCAGACTTCCATTTTCCATGTAAGAATATATGAGAAGCCGAAAGCCATCATGTACACAGTAACCTTGCAAGGCAACCAAATTCTCGTGTCGTGCTGTTGACAGAGCCTCTACCTCAGCTTTAAATTCCCTTTCCATAAGCCCCATATCTCCTGAAAGTTTCTTGATAGCTAGCTTAGTTCCATCAGGTAACGTTGCTTTATAGACCAAACCACAACCCCCACATCCAATTATGTTTGCTTGACTGAAATTTTCAGTCGTTTTTAAGATCTCAAATATGTCAAGATCTTTGATTTCACTGGTTTTATTGGGGAACATTACCACTAGACTAGCCTCCTTATCAACTTCAGGATGAACACCACTATTGGAGTGGGCAGAAATTGATTCCAGTTCAATCTTGTCTGGGTCTCCCCCTTGATTGATCCTCCTCTTGGAAAGTATCCAGATTACCAACACAATCATGATAGAAACACTGCCCAAACAGACTGCGATAACAAGTCCAATCAAGATTTTTCTGTTTGAAGTGCGATGAGTTGCACTGTTACCTTGTGTACTCGGGCAAGAACGTTGTATAGATGACCCGCACAGTCGCGGGTTTCCTGCGAAGCTGGAAGGAGGGAATGTATCAAATTGGCCACCTGTTGGTATCTCTCCTAGAAGATCATTGTTTGCCACAGTAAAAAATGACAAGAAATGCAGGTTTTTGAGTGAAGCAGGAATTTCACCAGATAGTCGGTTTCCTGAGAAGTCTAACTTCTCTAAATTAGTCAAGTTAGAAATTTGGACTGGAATACTGCCAAAGAAGTTGTTATTACCCAGATCCAGTTGATGTAGGACTTTCATTAGGCCAATCTCCATAGGAATATTGCCTCGGAGTCTATTGTTTCTCAGATATAACGCTGGCGGTAGGTTGGAAAGCTGGTTATACTGCTGCTGAGAAGCATTGTTCGGCACAATGAAGACAGGTAACTCCAGGTAAGACCTTTCTATTCTATCATTTGCCTGTTGTGATGTTAATGCATATAGTCCTGTGAGTTCCGTGGGAAACACACCTGTAAGTTGGTTATGAGACAAGTCTATGTAGAATAGCTGCGGAAGTTTACCCAACCATGGCGGAATTGAACCAGTGATGAGATTATAGGACAGATCAATGACCTCGAGCATCCTAAGCCTTGCAAGCCAGCCCGGTACTTGACCTGTGAAATTACAACCACCCAAGGCTAGAACCTGGAGTTTTTGAAATCCATCTGGGCCTACTAAGTTCTCATCATACGGGATGGTTTCATTATAAAAATTCTTTGAGAGTACAAGGCTACTAAGGTTCTTGTGGCCCGCGAGTATCTTCATAGCTCCTGTGAAATTTCTTAGGGAGTTGGTAGATATTGAAAGGAAAGACAGAGACTCAAGTCCAAGTATATCGGGGGTGATCTGTCCCTCAAGTAGATTAGATGCCAGTCTTACTGCAGCCAGTGATTTACATGCATAAAGGGTTGTTGGTAAATTGCCCGTAAAATTATTGTTGCCAAGATCAAGCGTGGTAAGCCGCTGGAAACCGGAGAAATTAAATTCTGCAAGCTTCCCCTTCAAGAGGTTGACCCTTAAATTTAACTCGACAAGATTGACACAGTTCACCAGAGATGGGGTTAAAGTACCCGTCAACTTGTTTATATGAAGGAGTAGCTTTTCCAGCTTGGATAGCTTACCAATATGTTGTGGTATGAGTCCTCTGAAATCATTGGAGTAGAGCTCCAGGACTGTGAGGTTGGTAAGGCTGGCAATGCCATCATCGATATTTCCAGAGAGTTGATTGAGGGGCAAGGAGATCTCTCTGAGGGAAACGGCATGGAAAAGATCACCAGGAAGAGGCCCAGAGATAGAATTGAAACCTGCTCGGAAAATCTCAAGCTTAGAACATGCTCCCAATCCTGATTCAATTGAACCGTTGAATTTATTGTAGGAAAGATCCAAGAATCTGAGGGCGGAGTCACTGTCATTAATGCAAAGTCGAGAAGTGGGAATTGGACCTATGAAGCTATTGTTACTGACATTAAAAGATGTCAAAGTCCCTGCTGCTGCAGCAGCTTCAAGATACTGAAGGAAAGAAGAAGGGAGTGTTCCTTGAAATAGATTGCTAGACAAATCAACCTCCTGGATAATACTACTCGTTTTGCTATTATTAACAACAGATGCTGGCAATTCATCAGAGAGACGATTGTAGCTTAAATCAAGAATCTGCAGGTGATTAAGGAGTGAGAAGAATTGGGTTGGGAGATTACCAGAAAGTCGATTGTGGGAGAGATTGAGCTGAGAAAGACCAGTGAGCTTCGTGAGAGCAGGGGGTATTGAACCAGTGAGACCTCTGGAAGGAAGCAATAAGCCAATAACTCGCTGATCCCCATTACCCATATTCCTCTCATCACAAAGAATACCTTCCCAAGAGCAGCAATCAACAGAAGAAGACCAATTAAGAGGAGGGTGAGGTTGTGTGGATATATTGTTGTAGAAGTCCAAAAGAGACTCTTTATCCAATTGGGTACAAGAAGATGAGACAGTGACAACGAGGAAAGACAGAAGAACTAGCGGTACTATGAGAAAGGCCATGAACCTCGTATCCCTGAGAATGGTGGAAGGTCTCGTTGCAGAAGCTGATGTTGATGGGTTTGGTCTGTGTCTTTGCGTGGAATCTTCAAGTGCCATCAGAACAGAAACCCAGAAGGGAAAGACGTCGTCTTGGGGATATTTCTTTATGTGAAATGAAGGAGGAGACGATGAAGACGGAGGAGAGAAAGAAGACATATGGGTGTCATCGGCCAATCTGGGAAGAGGAGTTTGGGATGTTGGGCGATTATTGCATCGGCGTGACCATGCCTTGACCCTGAAAAATAAATTTGAGAGAGGGAGCGAGAGAGTGGCGTGACGTTGACAAATGTGTAAATACATATAAAAGGAGGAGGATGCTTCCATTAAAGAAAATCATTTCTATTCAGCGTTTACTTTTTGAGATCTGGCTTTGTTTGTTTTGAGGGGCGGTCGGTAGCCCGGTAGTGTCTGGGTGGAATTTGCCTATTATCATCATCATGAATGACAAGTATGTGTTTCATTTCATTGATAACGTGTGGAGCAGACAAATATAATATAATATATATATATATATATATATATCGAGAGCGAGAGAGAGAGGTGAAGGTCTGCTTATTGCTGTCTGGTTCAAGTGTTCTATTTGAAGTGCCCGCCAACTGAAGCACCTGTTGAATTCTGTTGGGGATATTCTGTTCTGAAGTTCTAAGCATGAATATTCATTTCCTTTTTTTTTTTTTCTACAAAACGTACCAGTTAGGGATTGAATTCTAAGATGGGTCTTCCACTTAGATAACAAAATAATCCTTTTTGTATTAATGAGCTGGCAGTGCTCATGAAATGACTAATTTCCAAAGCTTTAAACCATTCTGATTTCTTCTTCTTATTAGCATGGCCCCAAGGTGTTAACAAGGTTTTTCCTCTACATTGAGACTTTCTTGTCTATTTTTCATTTGAAAAATTAATATAATTTTTAACTCAGATGATTCAATTCATAAAAATTAACTCTTTCAATTCAGTTTTTAAAATTTTAACCATTTAATAAAATAGTCTTTACACTATCAAAAAAAATATAATCATTTAAAAGTAAAATTATAATTAAATTATAAAATATAAAGACTAATAGATTACATGGTTAGTATTTATAATATTAAGTTATATCAAATTGAATTTTAAGTATTAAAATATAATCCAATTAAAATTATAAAGATTAAATTATTAATTTTTTCTTTTATAACATTTAAAATTTTATGACCAATAAATTATCTATATCCCTTCCTCCTCTTCTCTCTCTCTCTCCTTTTTATCTCCATCTTGCTTTATTTAAAATTATTTTATTTTAATTGCATCAAATTATTATATCCAATATATTATATTTTAAAGCCTGAGAAAATAATTGACATAAAATTTAGATGATGAGATGCTTTCAAGAAGACATTTCAAACCAACCAATGAAAATATGAATCTTAAAATACACGTCTTGATTTTGGATTTATGTTGGTAAGAATTTGATTAAGAGAATAAAATAAAAGGGTTCAATAAGAACACCAGAAAAGGTAGGCATAGAAGTACAAATGACCTAACCTATATAGATATATTTTTTCATGATTCCGTGGGACAAAGTCAAAACCCAAGAACGTATCAAACCAGATTTTAGTGGTTCCTTTTTATTTTCTTTTTCGTATGAAATAAAAATTGAAAATATGCTAGTGCCATTTATTAATTGGAGCAAGCATGACTTCTTCTTCTTTTTTTAAATTATACTTGCCATATTCAATGGAATATATCCAGCGCATATTATGCAAATTGTCTGATTATTTAATTTCAGGGATATAATTATTATTTTACAAGGTTTGAATTGAAATATAATATGCCCAACTCTTATGTAATGACCATTTTTTTATGTGTCTAGGGATAGAAAAGACGAGTGACGTATTCCACAACTTGCTTAGTTGCGTTAATTAAAAAAACGAGACTCTGTATTTCTCAAGGTCTAATATACTTATTAAATGTGTACAATTATATCATTATATGACCTATGGATTTCGAGATCTTTATTTTTTTTATAATTTGTTTAAATAAATCTCTTGCTCTGCAACTCATGAGTCGGGTGACAAAGATATTTCTTTTTCATAGTGAAAGAAAAAATACCATTAAAATTATATAATATATATAACTATATTGTATAAATTTAGTTTATAATTACATAAATTTCAAACTCTATGAAAAATTATAAGCGTTATTCTCAAAAAGATAGGATGAGAATAAATATAGAGATATATATTTGGAACAATTGCTTAGAAGTTTAGAATTTTTATTGATAAAATATTAATGAATTTATTGAAAGATCAGTAGATACAATTCATTTTCATCTGTTTGTAACTCATTTCAAACTTTGTGCAAATGTATTTATGTTTTATTTTTAAAATAGGGTATGTGTAACTTATATTCATTTGTGTGTAATTTATCTTAAATTATGTGTAAAAATTTCAATACAAATATATTTTCATATAGCTAAAAAAATTACATTTGCGCAAGAATCTAAGTATTTGAATAAATTTTAATCACATTTGGGTAATAAAAATTCTAATGTGAATTTTTCAGCAATTTCCCAATCTTTGATGAAAAATAAGTTCATGTGAATTGCGATTTAGGACTTTCTAGAGTTAGGATATATTTTTAGAGTTAAAAAGTACTTATAAAAATATTTACACATCTCTACTAACAAGGCTCTTGTACTGTTAGTGTTATTTCAACTCACGATTCTATGAATCAATTATTTTCTACCTGGATTAATATTTATTAGCTCAATTTACCCCTTCTATCTCGCTAGAATATATTATAGTAATACAATAGCATTTATGATTAATTTAAAATTCATGATGGAGTGAATTAAGTGGACAATCAACGTTTAGAAAAAAAAATTAAAGTTTTAAAAGAATTTTTACCTCAAATTTTAGTTTATTTTTTTTAAAATAAATAGTCATATTTATCAAAAAGAACTTTTGAATCAAATTATAATTTAAAATTAAGATTTTTAATAAGTTACTGATATTAACTTCTAAAATAGTAAAATAGTTTATAAACTACCCACTTTCTATTTTATCTGTACTTTTTATTACACTCTCTCTCCTCTCCTCTTCTTCTCTATCTTCCTCCTCTCTGTGCTTCATTCTTTCTTAAACCCCATCCACTTCTTCTCCCTCTTTCATTGCGGCCATTGTCTTTACTATATTCTCTCATACTGTAGACTCCAGTAATTCCTCTGTCTTTTTCCTCCTACTTTTTCTAGTTGAGAATGAGAGAGAGATGAGAGGATAAAGATAATAATTTTTTATCTTATACTATTTTTAGTAATTTACCTATTACAAAAGTATTTCTGATAACAACCATTCAAACACTCATTTATCTAAAATAATTTTTTTCTATAAACTCTTATTTAAAAATTCTTTTTTAAAAATTATCCAAAAATCTTTTTTTTCATAAATTATTTTTTAAACTTTTATTCAAACTAAGTCCAATAACGTATTTAATATTAGTAATCGTAAATGGACACTTTCTTAGTACGTTGCTTTCATATTGTGACTATTTTATTTATATTCAAAGTTTTCTAACCTCAAATGTGAACTCAATAATATTATTTTTAAAGCAACAGGTACTTATCTATACATGGACTTATCTACTTATTTTATCAATATATTACTATTAATTTTTTTTTTTGAAAGTCAAATTGAATATTTCACATCAAGCTTGCTGGTGTTTACAATTTTTTTTATTTAAAAAAAGACCATTAAATCTTCAAGTAAAATTCGTTTAAAGAGGAGAAATTCTGGTTTAACTTTTAGAGGCCGCGATTCCTACTTGTACTTTTGAATTAATATATTATGTAATTATAACTTTTAGCAACAGAAAAAAAAAATTAATACTTTGGTGCTCAAAGGAAAACCCACCATTAGACATTCTTAACAAAGAAGAAAGACATATAATCATGGTCTTAAATTTAGTTGAGAAATATTTTAATCATTAATGGCTTTCGTAGCAGCGAATTTAATTAATTTACATGTGTACGTGAATTAATGATGGCGGTCATTGTTATGAAGACTTCAAATGTTTTACTGAAAATCGTCTTTAGCCAATGAACAATTAATACTCAAATAATGGATAAAAATGAATTAAAATATGAGCTTCTAGATATTCAGATGGCCCAGGTTTGAAGTCTTCGTTAATAATGAAGTAAAATTTGGTTTAAAATTAACAATTACATGTCAATTTATTTTTAAAGTGATCAAAATTAGTATTTATAATTATAACCATCATCACATAATATGTTTCATTAGGATATAATGCGATAAGAATTTAAAAAGAGATTTATAAAAAAAATTAAATAAATTAATATTTAGATAATTATTACTATAAAAATTTTTATAATTAAAAAATTATAAAAAATAATATGATTTTATTAAAAATAAAAAAGAGGTGAAATGATGGAGAAGAGAGAAGAGAAAAAAAGTATGAGATATGAGATAGTGGGAAAAAATGAGAGAAGAGATAGGAGGAAGAGTATAAAAAAATAAGAATAAAATAATAATTAATTATTCTATAAGTTTTTTTACTATTCAAGAAACTACTCTTAATAATTTATCTAAAACTATAATTTTAAATTATGATTAAATATAAAAATTCTTTTAAATAAATATGATTATTTATTTTAATTTTTTAAAATTAAAATTTAGACAAAAATTCTTTTTAAAACTATAATTTTAATTCTTTCCAAACAAATACATATAGGACCTACAATGTGGAAAATTGTAGTCAATTCTTGAGATTGATTATCTTTTTATTATTGAGTGCAGACGAACATTATATAAAATATTGTTACAACTTTAGACATACTAATGAAATTAGAAATTGGAAATATATAAATAAATAGTATTTTTTAGGATAAAAATACAGCGATTAAAAGTTAAAAAAAAAAGGTCCTACTTGGAATTAATAATGAGTTGACTAGAATATATAGATTTTTTTTTTTCGCCCTTTTCGTAGGATCAAGAAGACCTTAGAATTATGAAGTTGAATGGGTCGAAATCTAGTTACTTCAATTCAACCTGTAATAATTATTAATTAATATTCGTTGTTCATATTTCAAAATTTATTCTACGTACGGCACCTTTTTTTTGACTTCTCTTATTCTTCAAAATAATATATAAAATTGTGATAACATAACATCAAAATGTAAACACGAAAGCCTAGGTCCTATTCTACTCAGGAAGCACGAATTAAATATGTGCTATATTTATTATTAATTAATGTTATTATTTTGGCCAACAAAATAATGATAATTATTATTTAAAAAAATCATTTCTAGTGTAGTCTTTATTGAAATATGAGGAATATGTTTTATCTATAATTATTTCGTGTTATTATTTTCGTGTATTTTAAGATTCTTCCCTTATCCTGAAGTCAATTTGCAACCTATTTATCTTTTTTTTTTGTATACATTTATCTCAAAAGCTCTTCATTGACCATCAATAAAACTGTTTATGGATGGTATTTCGATTTTAAAAAATTCAAATTATATTAAAATATGTGTTGAAAACTTATAAACATAAACAGAAATTATATCCTATAAAAAATTAAGTAAATTATTTGTAATTCGTTTTTCAGAAGAAATTAAACTGATCACCCATATATATATATATATATCCATTTTCAATTTTTACTGATCGTTTACATGATAGCATAGCTCATAATAATTTTTATTTTTATATATTAATATGAGTTTTTTGAATTTTTAAAAGATGGGATCAACTAACCCTACTAAAAATGAAAGCAAAATTATATAGCTATTCTAGGGGTTATACAGGGCAGAGAAAAATTTGCCATATAGCCATAAATAAGTAAATGCATGCAATTCTGGGAAAAAAGGTAAATCTCACGTGTCTTGTACTTGAGGCAAAAGAATATTCTATCATAGTAGTAGTATTATTCATGGTTTGTCAACTCGGTCATTCTCTGTAAAATATAAATGGATTATTGGGAAAATATATAAAAAGACTCTAAAAATAATAAATATTAAATATTAAAATAAAATATTGTGTTAGTAATATTTGATCTATATTTAGATAATTTTTTCCTACTTCATACACTAATAAATATATTAAAAATATTATCTTTAAAAGTTATTTTGTTATATATAATAAAAAACAGGGAAACTCTCCAAAATTATACCTGAATCCTAAATCAGGATATGCTCATGAATATCTATAAACACCTTTTCAATGTTTAGAAATTGATGACATGGAAAAAAGATTTTCTAGTGTCTAAAATTGAAAAAATATAAGACTTTTTTTGGACATTATTAAAAAAAAAATTATAACAGTAGTTCTCAAAAAAACTCTATTATAAGTCTACCTTTTTACACTGGTACTCAAAAAACTATTGTTAATTGCTTCTTTCTTTCTTTCTTCGACCTACACATATTATCAGTTATCTCGATCACACTCGTTAAAAGCATCATACCAAATTTTAAGAGAAGAAATCAAATATCTGATAAAAAAATTAAAAATCTATTAATTTATTTCATTAAAACTCTTCAAGCTCTTTTTAAGAAGATCTATATGTTATTATTGTCAGCTTCACTAAAAAGTTAAAGGTCTAACGAAAAAGTTAAAGATTTGGATAAAAAGTTACAGATATAGCAAAAAAGAAAGAGTAAATGAAGAAGTTAAACAGTAACTTATAACTTTTTCGATAGAGAATGGCGATAGAGATGGTAGAGAATAATATTAATGACTAATATTAGTACCGAAACTAAGGGAAAAACATCATAAAATGACCTTCGTCAAAATCTATGGTAGTAGAGAAGAGAAACGAGATCACAGACAACTGTAAAAAGTAAAATTAAAATTAAAATTGGGTCTATAGTTTTTAAAATTTTGCAATAACTTTTTAGCAATTTTTATAAAAATTGTTATTAAAAAATATTTAAAACTAAATTTATTTATAAAAATATCATAACTTTTTTTTTAATGATGATTTTTTTTATAACCGTGGTGATAAGTTTTAGAAAATATTGTTGTGCACAATATTTGACTAACTAAATTTTGTACTTTGCAAAATAATTTTAAGGAAATATTGTTGTGCATACAAACTCTCTTCTTTTCTAAACCTATTTACTTACTAAAATTCTTTTCTTAATATTCCTCTATCTCTTAATATATAATATTTATATATTTTTTAAAATATTATAATTATTTTTTTAATTTTTTATTCTCTTTTTTAATTGATTATTGTTAAAAAATATTAATAGAAATAATTTAAAAAAATTAATAAATATAAAAAATAAATTTTATATTTAAAAATAATACGAGTATATATTAAGAAGTGGAGAAGTAATATACATATATGCACCAAGGCTTTCTCAAGTTTAAATAATATGGGACTTCCTCAATCGCACAGATGGATCACACTTCGCTTGGTGGCCACTATCTAGCTCTTCATCATCACTCACATTCGCAGGATAAAAGTTAAAACATCTCAACTTTAAAAAAGAATAGAAGAGCAAGGGTGTGTGTGTGTCTCTCTCTCTCTATATATATATATATTAAATTTTTTATAACAATGAATTTTATTTTATTAGATAAAATTAACTATATATATTGCATAATACTATTATACTCTATTAAATATCAATTACTAAATCTTTAAATGCATAGTTAACACTATATAAGTATTTTTTTTTTGTTTTTCCTATATTCCTTACAAAAATCTATATTATTTGATATATTTTTTTAACTAGTATATAATATATTTATATATATATATATATATATATAAATTATCTTAAATAATTTTTAATTATTTTTTCTATTATAAATGCCACTGAAACTTTGTCAGCTAGTCTCATTTGATATTCTTATTGTCTCTCTATAATCTAATATTCACTATCATATTATTAGATAATTTCTAATCATAAATAATTCTAATAGCTTTTTTATATTTTAATCACTTAATTTAAATTTTATAATTAACATCTCCAATCAATTTCATCGTCTCCACCATACGAGCAACCACATTACGATCAAATGATAAATAAAAGAGAACCAATGGAGTGAGTGCATGTAAAAGTGGCAGAAGCGAGCCTTCCAATGAGGAAGTATCACGTAGGAGACTAAAAAAAAATTGAATGTAATCCAATGGGAATGAGGGGAGACACATTGAGTGGAAGTCGGGCTGAGTCAATATTACACTCATGAACAAATCTATTCGCGATCCTTCGATAATATTTTATTATTTCTTACTTTTTCTTCCTCTCCTTCAATTTGTTATCTTTTTTTTTTTTTAATTATGCCTCTCTCATATTGTATCGCGCACAATAGGGCAAAAACCTACTAAGTTGAGAGATACATGATCTAACGTTTGATAAAGATGCCACCATAAGGTGTACGAAAATACTTTATTTGTTAATAGAGGTAAAATTTATTTTGATAATATTTATATTTTAAAAGAATTAGCCATTAACTATTAATTGAGATATTGTTTGATTTCTAAACAAAAAAAAAAAGACAGATATATTATAAAAAAGTTGAGTAGCCAAAAAAAAATGATATCATCAACCAACTCAAATTAAGGTTCATTTAGATAAAATTTTAAAAAATAGTTTATAAGAAAAAAAATTTTTGGGTGACTTTTAAAAAATGGTTTTTGGAGAAGAGTCTATGAAAGAAAAATGTTTTTGAATAAATAAGTGTTTGGATAGTTATTTCTAAAAATATTTTTATCATTGGTAAATTACTAAAAAAATATATGATTATTAAATATAAGAGAGAGAATATATGAGAGAGGGTGTAGAAGAGAGATGAGAGAAGAGAGAGAATGTAGAAAAGAAATGAGAGAGGAGAGAGTGTGTAAGAAAAAGTAGGGATAATATAATAATTAGTTAGTCTATAAGCTCTTTTACTGTTGCATAAGCTACTCTAACCAACTTATTTAAAACTTTGGTTTTAAACTATTGTTTGGTACAAAAATCGTTTTGAACAAATATAGCTATTTATTTTAAAATTGTTCAAAATTTAGATTTTGCCCAAACGTAAGTTTGGAGAGTTTCCAAACACACACTTAAGATCATTGAGTAGTACTAAATACACAACCATTATTGATAATAGTTAGCACAAATAATAAAAAATAACGTCTCACAAGGATGTAAATTCGATTTTTACTCTCATTGTTAGGGCTCCTTTAATAAACGATCTAATAAATCATATATAAGTATTTTCTGAGTCTTGAGACTATGATATACTCTTAATAAAAAGATTAGTATTTAACCCACCTAAACTTATTGTTATAAATAAAAAATACTCAACCATTTGTTTATAAGTCATAGAATCTTATGCATGAGATTTCATGTTTAAATATGCATTATATATATAATGATGTTTTTCCTTCTAAATTAGGTTCATGAATTCTGTATTGTTTTTTTTATCAAATTCACATTAACAATAATGAATGTATAATTTTATAATTAAAATATGAAAAGTATATAGTCCATCTATTTTACCAGCATGAAAGACTACGGGTGTGTTTGGAAACACCTAAACCATAATTTAAAAAGGACTTTTAGCCCCAAACCTCGGTTTGAGAAAATTTTTTATCAAACAGCATTTTTTGTTCAAACGGGCTTTTGGACTAAACCATGGTTTAAAACCAAGGTTTCAGATAAGTTGGTCAGAGTAGCTTATGGAACAGTAAAAGAGCTTATGAACTAACCAATTACTATATTACCCTTACTTTTTCTTACACCATCTCTCCTACTTTTTCTTACACACTCTCTCCTCTCTCCTATTTTTCATCTCTTTTCTTTCTTACACCATCTCTCATCTCTCATCTAATCTCTTATCTCTCCTCATTTAATACTCATACCCTTTTTCGTAATTTACCACTCATAAAACCCTTTCTACAAATAACTATCCAAACACTCATTTATCCAAAATTACTTTTTTTTCTATAAATTTTTTTAGAAAAACCCTTTTTTATAAACTATCTATAATCCCATTTTTTTATAAGCTAGTTTGAAATTTTTTTTCCAAACACACACTACTTTTATAAGAAATGAAATCATCTACTACACACGTAACCTATATGCTTCAATTGGTAATATATATATATATATATATACATATATCGTTTAATTTAAATATTTTTTTATATATAGAATAGAATTTATAAAAACCTACCTTATTAAACACTGCGACTTGCCTTAAATTTCGTGAATGTAAAGTATAGATCCCTACTTTAATTAATTCTTTGTTTTACGAAAAGGAGAAATATGCCATGTTGACAGTGCTTTCAGAGCCATTGATTTTGGCTCCGTAGTGGAGATAATGTGCACTTTATTTCGATGGCAACGAAAATGTGTATTCCACTTTAAACATACTTTATGAATTGGCAATACTTATCTAATGGTGGATCAACTAAAACATAAAATAGGATAACTGATATTCGATTCTCATAGTGTTATAAAAGACCTCTAAGAGATATATCTTAGTAATAAAGAATTGATTCAGATTAGAGGGTTACTCAAAAATCTAATAATAAGATTAAAAATATGTTGAATATTAGTAGCCTAAAGGGCTATTGAAAAAAATATGGCTGAGATCGATGAAGCAAGGCTAAGGAAATGTAGTGAAAAATGTTTCCTTGTTTCAACTCTATGCATGCCTCTTCTAATACAAGGGAGATTAGATGTGGGGTGAGATTTTCAATTAAATAGGTACCTTCTCTTATCAAGATAATACTAAACACTAATTAATATCTTAATTACCTGTTCTCCAAATTTAAGATGCAAATACTCTTTTTTTATTACTTAATCAATTTATTGGAACTTTACCTTGACTATAACTGGATCCGATTCACGTCGCGTATCTAACTATAGTGGGTGAATCTCTCAAGGGAGATTTTCTAAATACGCCAAAGCTTAAATTTGAGATTTTATTTAAGAAATATTCAGTCACTTATCACTTAAATTAATTAGGTTGGTGCAAATACTCTTTTTTTTGTTTTTGATACAAACTTCCAAATCCTCTTAAAAACGTTAAAGGAGAAAAATTCATTGTATGAAGCTTATTTACGGTAAGCCCATAAAGTATAGCCCAAAAAAACCATCAGAATAAATGGGCTGCAAGTTAGATAGCCCACAGGTCCAAAGAAGCGAATCTGCTAAGCAGGGGATAATCGGCTCCCCACATGAATTGCCCTCTCGTTCTTTAATAAATACTACCTTCAACCGCCAATGAGAGTTGACATATATATGAATGGATTCATTCTCATAAAAATATAAATTTAATTCCTGCTTCTGTCATAATGACTCTTTTAATAGGTGATCTTATAAATCATTTATAAACACTCTCAAGCTATAGAGCTGTGCTCTAACCTTATTGGGAAGATTGGTGCCAAAACTATTCAAACTTTTTTATATAAAAAAAAAATACCACCTTAGACGTCCTCCATGACAATGACGTTTAGTTAGCAGTTCTTGTTTCTACATCAATCACGAAAATTTTATCTTTTGTTTATCATTTGTGGTTGCTGTTGGGGGTGGTGCTACATTTGACTCCAGCTCCTGAACGCATGCTACATTTTCCTTTTTCCCATCATTTGTGCTTGTGAATGTTTGTAATTACTAGTAGTTGGACTAGCAAGTTTCGATATCTTGGTTTATAGTCTCACTGCCTTTATTTTCCTCTGGGAATAGTTTTCATATTCTGTTAAACCATATCACTCGCCTTTGATGCTGAGAAAATGTTAGGCGTTCATATTTAGAATCTGAAGCTGTTAGATCATGCTGACTTAAGTTAGTTGTAAGATTTATATGAATGAATGCTCAGATGAAAGAGTAGTTTTGGCATCCGGTATGATATGAGTTTTCGTCTTTTTTTCTGTCCTCTCCTCTTCTATTTCCCTTTCCCTTATCAAAGATGAACACCAAAGAAAATCTAACTTGGCCTTGATTTTGGGAAAGATATCCAAAACGATGCTTGGATCCTATAATCTTAGAAAGACTGATCTTGGCCTGCCATTCGATCGTTTTGATGGTTCTTTATATCTATGGAATGTTAGGGAAATAGGGGATGGATGTAATTTCTTTGGGTATGGATCATTCTTATTTAAAGGATTGATACTATTGAGTTCAAACGGTCATCTCACTTAGTTTGCTAAATTTTGTCAAAAACGTATCCATCTCATTTTCCAGGACAAAATATTTTGTTTGATGAGGAAACTATTTTGCGGTCAAGAAGGGGAAAAAGTAGGGGAAAAGTCTAAAAATCCTATATAGTTGTCAATTTCACAGCACAAGACCTTCAATACCATTATTCAATTGGTCTTCCCTGGTTTGTGATTTGATATTTGCATTAATATTTTGAAACACTGTCAATCTCTCTGGACAAGTCTTATATATGATCAGCCTGACATGTTTTGAATACTGATTAGAACTGCTTGATATGATCCTCTATCCTTCTTGAAACTTACCGTATATTTTTTGTTTGATGCACATGTGAGTCATCAGTTACATGGTTGAAAATGAGAACATAAAACTGCAAAAAGTTTTTCACAAGTGTGCTTATGTGTTGTCAAAATATGTTGAAGAACAGACACTTCTCTAGTCTTCATTCTGGTGTTGTTTGGCTGGATGATCCTACATTCTTTAGCCAATCAACTTCTCTGATGCTTGGTCTCTTGAAAGGATTGTGGCTCACACACGCGTAGGCCAAATCAAGTACCTGCAGCATCTCCTCTTCATAGCCCTTTCCTCTAAGATGTGGGTCGAAGACTTGATCTTGTTTTCCTTCACTCCTCATTTGTTGCATCCAATGAACCAGATCCATTGACAATTTTGTCTTGCACATGTCGAGAGGCCTCCTCCCAGTGAGCAACTCAAGCATGAGAACGCCAAAGCTACAGACGTCTCCCCGGCAAGTGGCCTCAGATGCTTGAGGCGGAATATAACCTAATGTACCTATAAGTTCAGTTGTAGCATGAGCGTGATAAGGGAGAATCAATCAGGATAACCCAAAATCATCAATGAGTGCATCAAAATTTTCGTTAAGGAGGATATTTCTGGACTTTATATTGCGATGTATGATGTGTGGTACACGTGTGATGCATGTAAGCCAACCCACAATTCACACCCTGCGCTATCTTCAGTCGAGTTGGCCAATCAAGTTGAAATGCAGTGTTTGCTTTCTCATGCAACCAATAATCTAGATTTCCATTTTCCATGGAAGTATACATGAGAAGCCGAAAGCTATCATGCACACAATAACCTTGCAACGCAACCAGATTCCTGCGTTGGGCTATTGACAAATCCTCTATGTCTATTTTAAATTCCCTTTTTGTAAGCCAGCCTGGTATTTGACCCGTGAAATTACAACCACCCAAGGCTAGAACTTGGAGTTTTTGAAATCCATCTGGGCCTACTAAGTTCTCATCAAGGATGGTTTCATCATAAAATTTCTTTGAGAGGACAAGGCTACTAAGGTTCTTGAGGCCCGAGAATCTCTTCATAGCTCCTGTGAAATTTCCTAGGGAGTTGGTAGATATTGAAAGGAAAGACAGACACTCAAGTCCAAGTATATCTGGGGTGATCTGTCCCTCAAGCTGATTTGATGCCAGCCTTACTGCAGCCAGTGATTTACATGTATAAAGGGTTGTTGGTAAATTGCCCGTAAAATTATTGTTGCCAAGATCAAGCGTAGTAAGCCGCTGGAATCCTGAGAAATTAAATTCTGCAAGACTCCCCTAGGATGACCCTTAAATTTAACTCGACAAGATTGACACAGTTCACCAGAGATGGGGGTAAAGTACCCGTCAACTTGTTTATATGAAGGAGTAGCTTTTCCAGCTTGGATAGCTTACCAATATCTCGTGGTATGGATCCTCTCAAATCATTGGAGTAGAACTCCAGGACTGAGGTTGGTAAGGCTAGCAAATGCCATCACCAATATTTCCAGACTCGATTGAGAGGCAAGGAGCTCAAGCTTGAAAAATGCTCCCAATCAAGATTGAATTGAGCCGTTAAAACTGGTTGAGGAAAGATCCAAGAATCCGAGGGCGGAGTCAGTCTCACTAATGTAAAGTTGAGAAGTGGGAATTGGACCTATGAAGCTATTCTTACTAACATTAAAAGATGTCAAAGTCCCTGCTGCTGCAGCAGCTTCAAGGTACTGAAGGAAAGAAGAAGGGAGTGTTCCTTGAAATAGATTGCTCCTGGATGATACTACTAGTTTTGTTATTATTAATAGAAGATGCTGGCAATTCATCATAGAGGAGATTGTAGCTTAAAACAAGAATCTGCAGATGATTAAGGAGTTAGAAGAATTGGGTTGGGAGATTACCAGAAAGTCGATTGTGGGAGAGATTGAGCTGAGACAGACCAGTGAGTTTGGTGAGAGCAGGGGATATTGAACCAGCGAGACCTCTGGAAGGAAGCAATAAGCCAATAACTCGCTGATGCCCATTACCCATATTCCTCTCATCGCAAAGAATACCTTCCCAAGAGCAGCAATCAACAGAAGAAGACCAATTAAGAGGAGAGTGAGGTTGTGTGGATATATTGTTGTAGAAGTCCAAGAGAGACTCTTTATCCAATTGGATGCAGGAGGAGGAGACTCGGACAACGAGGCAAGACAGAACTAATGTTACCGTGAAAGGGGCCACTAACCTCATAAACATAATTATGGAAGATGAAGGAGAGGCATAGGGTCTTTGTTGATGTTGGCATTTTTGGGGAATATATCTGTGTCATCAGGACAGATGATATCTTGGGGATGCCTTTTTCTTGAGAATGTTGAAGGGGCAGATAAAAATGGAAAGAATGAGGATATATGGGAGCTGTTATTGGCCAATCTGGTAAGAGGAATCTGGTGTTTTGGGGACTATTGCATTCATTGACCCTGAAACAGGAAGCTAAATGGGAGAGGGGTTGCGCGACTTGACTTGTTTCTATCAGAATTCAAGAACTCAGAAGAGCTTATTGTTTAGTGCAAATGTCTTTATTTAAGTCTTTTGGTAATTCTTTGTTTTATTTTCAAGTCGCGTATTTATGTAACTGCAACTTGTTTTAATTTGCAATAACTACAACTTATTATTTATCGATTACAGTAGTGAATCCTTTCATTTGATCTCACAAGCTGTTTTTTTTTTATAAAGGAAACTATAAATCCTACCCTACAGTATAAGAAAGAAAGAAACAATAATCACCTAAAGCTGGTTTTTTCCTTGATTATTGATTTGAGCAGCTGGTACGTTGATTTTCTAAATCCCATGGAATACGCCCCTTTTTTTTCTTTAAAAAATATATTTTTTAATATAAATACTTCCGGCTCAAATTCCTACCTGAGTTGAAAGTTGAAAGTTGAAACTGGAAACTGGAAACTGGAAACTACCAAGTACCAACAGGGTGGACTCGGTAAGAAAGTCTGTCCATAGCTTTGGTCATCCAACAAGATTGTACTGCACCTCCAATGTATACTTCAATTTGTCTCCAGAGTCTTCTGTTGACTTCAGTTACTATTAGACTTGGAAGGAGAATATAAAATCCTATTTCCATGGAAAGGGAAGATCACCAGAAACTCTCATAGGCAACTTTTATGTCAAAATATTAGCAATGGCTGACCTAGTAAAAGCGCCAGTTTTTATGCTGGGTTTGGATATAAAAAAAAAAAATTGAAGGAAAATACGAGAAAAGAATGCCATGAAGAAAAATTTCAAGAAATTAACAATTTCTTTTAATATTTTAGAAGTTTCTTTTCTTGAGTATTCGTATTTTCTTTCCATCAAAACCTAAAGTTAAAGTTTAAACTAAAAAGGGAAAAATGTCAATGGCTCAAGCTTTGGATGCAACAATTTAAAAAAGAGAATTACCTCTGACTTTCCTCCCAAAAAGTAATTAACCATTGATTCCTCAACAATTGACAAATTCCTTGAACCCCTGTATAAGGTCACCAAATTTTGAGATAATAAGTAAAATTTTTGCATTCAACATCAAAACTTTACTATATAGAAATAATATTGTAACGTTTTAATGTGTGCAACGGCCATTGCCTTCTCATTCTCATTTCAACAAACTTTATATTGTTTTTATAAAAAACCAAACTATATTGTTGCCTGTTTTTATTTTTGCAGCAGCTTTATCTTGTTACTCTATCGAATTTATACTTTGCAATTAGCAATACAAAGAAATGAAGTAAAACGATCATAATAATAGGTAAACACATTACAAATATATTTTTTATTATTTCATAAACATAATTGTAATAGATGAATTTTTGTACATCATTTTTTTCCTGATATTTTTTTTGCTACAAGAATATTTATAAAAGGGTTGAGTTCATCTACAATCTAAAAGCAGGGTGAAATTTCTCTTTCTCCTAAACGATACTAATGTCGAGCAGAACGATTCTTCTATTATACTCAGTCGTAAACCTAAATACCCAAAAATTAAAATATTCTTTTAAACACTATCATTAAAATTATAATAAAATAATATTTTCACTCTCCACACTAGAATTTTTTCCTGATACCCACATGCGCTTTGGAAGGTGTACGGATTTTAGAGGAGAAGCAAATGTAGAAGGCCCAACAATTACAATTAGGCCGAGGGCCGTTGATTAAAAGTGGGCTTACAGCTTTCGGCTCAATAATGTTAACCCAAAACAGATAGTGTGTGTTTGGATAAAATTTTAAAAAAAAATTTATGAAAAAAATAATTTTTAGGTAGTTTTTAGAAAATAATTTTTAAAAAAGAGTTTATAAAAAAAAATGATTTTGTATAAATAAGTGTTTGGATAGTTATTATTAAAAATGACTTTTATAATTGGAAAATTATTAAAAAGGGTATAATGTTATTAAAAGTATGAGAGAGGAGAGAGTGTGCAGAAGATATAAGAGATAAGAGATATAATGTAAAAGATAGAAGAGAGAATAGAGATACTAGAAAATATATGAGAGAGGGTAAAAGAAAAAATAAGGGTAAAATAGTAAATGAGTAATCCATAAACTCTTTTACTGATTCAAAAGCTACTCTGATAAAATTATCTGAAACTATAATTTTAAATTATAGTTTATTCTAAAAACTCTTTTGAACAAATATAACTATTTATTTTAAAATTTTTCCAAACTAAAATTTTATCTAAATTGGCTTTTAAAATTAGTTTTAATATAAATTAAACAGGCCCATAGTCTGAAAGCTTTAGCCCAAAAGAGGTACTCTGTAAGCTTTAGGCCCACAATATGTAGGCTTGAAAGCTTTGGGCCCAAAACAGGTAGGCTTTTGGGCCCAAACAAAGTAGGCTTAAAGTTGTCCCTTATCAGTTTTAAGGAAATAAATTGGGCCTTCTGTACCTTTCTGCATGATGCCACTAGCTACAGGAACGACCAAGCGACGATCGGTGATGAGAATGGGGTTAAGCTGAGCTAAAACGCCGGCGAGAGGTTGCCTTTGATTTTTAATTCGATTGAGAAAAGCATCGCTTTCTTTTCCTCTAATATCTGATTGCTAGACTCACTTAGGAGACAGAAAACGATGTCCGCTAGGTTGATTAAGAGAGTTATAAATGAACAGCACCGTCCCTTTGAAGTGAAGGAAGAGGAAGAAGAAGAGAATCAGCTTCAAGGAGAAGAATTGGCGTCCCTTGAATCCTTATCTCGTTCTTCAATCAATCCCTTCGACCTCCTCAATGACGACGATTCTGAACCTGAGCAGGTTTGATTATTAATTCCTAGCTAGCTTTTATATCAATTACAAAGCTTTTTTCTTTATCTGTTAGTGTTTTGGGGTGGGGTAATGCTTAGTTCGATTCAATTTCTTGGATGCATGCGACTGTAGTTTTTGTCATCTCATTTTTTGAATTGGATTCTCTTTGATATTATTAGTGTGCAGAAAGTAGTTGGATTAGTAAGTTTCAATATCTAGTGTTTACAGTCTAATTTTCAGCTGGAATATTTTTTGCGGTCCATTAAACCATATAATCGTACTTCTTGCCCAGAGAAAAATAAGAAGAAGAAAAAAATTCTTACTTGACCATGGTGTTCGAAAATATATCCGAAATGATCGATTAAGTTGATGATTGTTCTAAAATTTAGATTCACATCTGACGCAAAGTTTGTATGACTGTGTGCACTTTGCTAAAGGTAGGGAATTCTCGTTAGACATCTGATTTTTTTCTTTTCTCTTTCATTAGTTAAATGGTGTTTCTGTCTGCAGGAAAGCGAGCTGACATCCACCAACGAAAGATCGACGTGATTTGATGATAAAGAGGAGTCTCCTTCAGCGAAATATACTGCTGTGGCTTCAACATCCAATCTAAAATCAAAGAAGAAGAAAAAGAAGAGAAACAAAGACAATTCTTTATTAGGTAAAGATAGAGGTGAAAAGGAATTGGACCAAATTATAGAGAATTTATTACTAGATGTCAATTCTTCTACTGAGCAGCATGTCTCTACAAAGGACACAATAGCAAACGCCAAAGACCAATATAAAACTGTCAAGCAGCAGTCATGCTCCATATTACAAGTGGATCCTAAATATTTGAATGCTGAAAATGAGCTGAGACGAATATTTGGTTCCAAGGTAGTAAAATCATTCGAGAGTAGTAATCAGGCCAGCAGTTCTAGGCCAATTCGAGGGGTGAGGCGTGGGCACTATAATCTTAGAAAGACTGTTCTAGTTCATCCAGCTGACCATTGGCCCCGGTGGGATGGTTCTTTGTCCATGGAGTTTTTGGAAACAAAGGATGGATACAAATACTTTAGGTAGGGATTATTCTTGCTTAGTCAACTTATGATATTGACCTCCCCTTCATTTTTCTGCCCCGTCCCATACGGTTATATGCTTATGTACGTTTGACTTAATAGCAGCAGCCTATAAAATTAACCAATCAGAAATTCTGGCTGAACAACTCTAAATTTCTTGTTATTTTTTATTTTATTTTATTTTTGGCTCCCTTTTGTGGGAACTTTTTCCCCAACAATCCTCTTTAGGAAACAGGAGTGGAGAATGGGATATAGGTCTAGTTTGTGATTGCTCTTTATATATGCCAATGTTTTTAATCTTTGTAGTTTGATCTTGTTCAATACTTCATGATTAAACTAATGTGTTCATAATGAACAAAAAAAAAATGCTAGTTGTTTATTTCTATAGCTCTCTTAATTTCTATTCAATTTTCCCGATTTTGATTTGTTCTGTAATGTAGATATGAACACACGTCATCCTATTCTCAAGCTCAGAAGGCATTTGAAGCTGCCAAGGCAATTAATGACTTAAATGGTCTAGCTAGCATATTATTGTACCATCCTTATCATCTAGATTCACTTTTAACAATGGCAGAGTATTTCAAGGTTGTGGGTGAGCAGCAGATGTCTGCAGATGCTATTGCCAAATGTCTATATGCCCTTGAGTGCGCATGGCATCCCATGTTCACTCCATTGCAGGCCAATTGTCAATTGAAATTCAGCCATGAAACTAACAAACCGATGTTCACAGCTCTTTTCACTCAGATGAAGAACTTGGACAGGCGTGGCTGTCATAGATCTGCTTTAGAGGTCTGTAAATTTCTGCTTTCACTAGATTCTGATGATCCTATGGGGGCAATTTTCTGCATCGACTACTTAGCTTTAAGGGCCGAGGAGTATGCATGGCTGGAAAAATTTTCTGAAGATCATAAAAGTGATAATTGCATCTGGTTATTTCCAAATTTCTCTTATTCCCTTGCTGTTTGCCGGTTTTACCTTGAGCAAGAGGTGTCCGGAGATGCTTGTGGGGTTGCTAAAAAGGCTTCTTCAACTGATCTTATGAAACAAGCATTGATGCTTCATCCCTCTGTTATAAAGAAGCTAGTGGCAAAAGTACCTTTAAAAGATCGTGTGTGGACAAATATTCTCAAGCATGCCTTTTTCCGATCAGATCAAATAGGAATTCTATCTCAAGATCACTTGATAAATATATATGTAGAAAGAAATTATCTTATATGGAGGCTTCCAAATCTGCCGAAATTGCTCAGTGATGCTGCACAACTAGTCCTTGAAACTATAGAAAATGATAGAAGCGAAGTAAAGGATTGGGCTTGTGTCAGAAAAGAAGCATTCTCATTGGAGAAAAATGAGTAAGTGAATTTCATTTGCTTTGGCTAAATTTTTTATGTTTATCTCAATTTAAAGAAACATAAGGTTTGCAATTATGTTTACAGCCATCCTAACTTTTTTTTTTGGTCAGTTTTGAATTTCTTATGTTCTGAGGTTTATTTGGAATAACTATGTGATGGTTGATTAATTGTAATCTATGAACAAGAACTTGCAGAACTTCAAAGGCATATCGAAGTCTATATACTGCTTGTCTGAAGTGTGTGTCTATTCTCTTCTATCAGTAGGAGAACCCTGAATGATGCATAGGCTTTGGAGTGAATCTAGTTTACATGAGGTGTTGCCCTTGCGAACTTGCGAGTATAACAGCTAGACATTGTTTTAATTGAGAATTTAAAATCGATGAGCAGATAAATGATTAATAATCGTGTGATATGGCTGTGTTGATAATCTGTTTGAAACCTGTGCATTTGATTCATAAGTGGCAAACGAGATGATGGAAATAAACTACTATGTTGAACCTCATGTTTTTCCCTTAAAGAATCTCAATCAACTTATGTGTGATATGCTAGCAGTTGTGACTCCATCACTTGGTCTTTTACTTATTAAACTGAAATTTCCTATTTTGCCAGGTATGGACATCTGTTGGTTTCTGATTTTTCTGACTCAGTGGCTTCAATTCCTCAAGAGAATCTGCAACATTTTATGGGCCCTCCAGGGATGAGAGAGGATGTGCAGAATGAGAATGAGATTGCTAATTTGCATGGAAATGGCCATGTTCACCGCGATGTTAATAACAGGAGGGCATTGGCTGTCTTGTTTGAGTCAATGCTACCATGGGTTACTTATGGGGATGGGGAGGAGGGGGGAGACGATCAATGATTCTTTATGCAACTAGGTCATTAAGGGTCTGCATGGTGCTTTAAAGAAAATAACTCAACATATACTCTTTTCTTCATGGTGGGTTTGTTGGGGTGGGAGGAGGGATAGTTAAAACTCTCCCTGAAGGATGTCTCTCTGTATAGAACCATGCGGTCAATATCTTGTGCTTTAGCGTTGATATTCTTAAATTAATCTCTATCTGGGATCTCAAGATGCCTATAGATGTCATGGTCCACAGAAAGTTTTGTGGTGTCTAATGTTAGAAATATTGAGGTCAGTAATGAGGTCTGATGCTGGTGTTGCTAGCAGAGTAGGGATGCAAATAATTGGGGACGTTCTATTATTGCTACTCTGTATTTGTTCTGCTCTAAATTGTTGAGGCATATATAGCATCTTTCTGAGATTTCTGTGTAGATGGCTCTTTATGGTATGTGTTGCTACTAGGTATTGTCTCTATCTCTGCGATGCACCTATACTCTTACCAGTAACGCATCCTCAACATTATCAGAAACAATCGATTCATCTTATGTTTAAACTGAATCAGAATCAAGAAATGTGACAACTAGTATAAAAGATTCATGTATGTGTCAAATCTGTATAATTTGTCAATTGTTAGTCGTCCAGGGATGTAGATGTTAAAGTGAGGACAAATTTCGACTCAATATTTATTCGTCAATATCTTATGAGCACTGAGCCAATAGTTCAAGCCAATGGGAATTTTTTGCATCGTAGACATCACATGGCACATTGTTGATATGTGTACGTAATGCAGAAAAAGCCACTGAATCAGCGTGTCTACACTTGGAAGTAGAGGAATAAGAAAATATACAGTGGGTAGTACTCTGTGTTATTGAAGGAGCATGCCTAATAGTTTAGTGCTGGTAAGAGCAGAAAGCAGAGTGTGCACTAATCAGCCATTGATGACAATTATCAATGGTCCCTCCAACCCAATCCTACGTTGGATTACCATCTCTCTTGTTTTCTTCTGTCTGCGGATGTTGCGGGGATTTCAACGCTTAAGCTCCATGGATGATATGGGGGACCAAAGCCATGTATATTGGAGTTGTCATGTGAAGTTTGATTTTAATCACATATATTATTATTCACATGCCCACTCCATTATAGGCTGCAAACATCATTACAACACTCCTCTGATCAGCTTTATCAACCTCATATTATCTCTTCCATAGGCTCTACAAGTTTTATATTCATGTATGCCAGGTAACAAGAATGAGAAATATTTTTATTTATATTTAAAGTTAAAAACAACATGATCTTAGACTCAATGATAACACAAATTTCTTCCTTATTTGTATAGCTTTTAATTTGAAGTGGGAGCCACAAGCAGAAAGTGATGATTTCTATGAATCCCCCTCCATTGACACCTATCATTCTAGGGGTTTCAGGTTTTCTCCTTTTGCTATAAAAAGGGAGAGACATAACAACCTTGAAGACACCAAACCATAGGAATACAAAATCAAGCATCAACAATATGGGTAGGAACTTGAAGAACGCTGCAATAGCATTCCTCGTACCTGTTCCCTCCATACTATTTTATCTCTCCTTCCTCAACCACTACGACTCAGCAATACTTGACACTGACGCCAATAACCTCTGGACATGGTGCTATCACCACCCTCTCTTGCTTCCCAATGCACTCTTGTTCCTCAACGTCACTCTTCTCTTCTGGGTCATCGGCCTCATTCAACGCAGCCATTGGGTACGTTTTCATTCAAACATATAAATATATAAGGACAATTATTGTGCAGTTCCACATATACAATCTAATATGTGAAAAGTTACATAAGTGAGCAGCATGCAACTTGATGTCATTTCTTGTATTGGATCTTGTCATTGTATATTACTCACTTATTGTAGGATTTATTAGTGACTAGATTACTTATGTGGAACTGCATAGTAATTGAGCAGGTAGTCCCTGGATTTGTGTTTGAAGGTGAGTGTTTTTTATGGTGCAGATGATTGACCTGTATTGGACTGTGATCCCTGTGATGTTGGTTCATTACTATGCAAGTCATCCATGGGGAGAGTGTAATCGGTGGAGATCAAGGATTGTGATATTGTTGAGTTGGGTTTGGAGTGTTAGGCTGAGCCACAACTACTTGAGGAGAGAAAATTGGCAATGGGGTGCCAGGCAGGATTGGAGGTTCACCAACATGAGCCTTTGTTATGCCAAACATTGGTGGTGGATTTCATTCTTCACTGTCTACTTCTCTCAGCAGGTTTATCTTCATACTTTATTTTAGGGAAAATTCATTTCTTGGCCCTCATATAACTTGGTTATAACTTAATACTTACATTTTAACTCAGTATAATTTAGTTTCTATAAATTTGACTCAATTGAAACTTAAACTCTTAAACCTTAACTTATTACAACTTAATTCTTACAGTTACGATATAAAATTTTAGTTCTTAAGTTTCATAAAATATACAATTTTATTTTGTGGAATATAGCTACTAATATTTTAAATGTATCACTTTTGCAGGTACTTCTGATTGCACTATCTCTTACATTCTATGCTATCCACTCAGTTAATGAGCCTCTTAGCATCATGGACTTGGTGGCCACTGTGATGTGTTCATCTGGCATTCTCATAGCATACTTTGCTGATACACAACTTCATAACTATGTAACAAGAAACAACGACCTTAAATATGTTGGAAAACCCGTAGTTCTTGTTTTAGACAAGGGCTTATGGTATTACTCAAGGCATCCAAATTACTTTGGAGAACAGCTATGGTGGTGGGGCTTAGCTTTATATGCTTGGAACATAGGATATGGCTGGACCTTCATAGGGACAATAGGTAATACCTTGTGTTTGGCTTATGTGACTAAGCTTGTGGAAGATAGAATGTTGAGACAAAAGAACAGAGCAGAGGCTTATACGAGGTATCAGAAGACAACCTCAATATGGGTTCCTTGGTTTAAGGCTTCTTATCCTTTGGTAGTAAAAAATAAGGATGCTTGATGCTTGTTTTGGGGTCCCTTCTTTGTTGCTGTGTGGTCTGTTCATTGTTTCTCCAAGGAGAATATTGTTGGTATTTTTGGACTCTTTGTTTACATAGTTGATTCTGTTATGTTAATTTGGAAGGATTATTGTTCTGGGCAATCTATGTATAAATTACTGCGATGTGAATCAAATCTTCATGCTTATTTATGTTGAATATATATATATATATATATATATATATATATTTCTTTTTTTTTATTGTAGAACAATCAAACCCTGTTCTCTTTTTGACTGGAACAATTGGAGGATTTAACCCTTTTCTCTTTCAATGAATTAAGTTTTTTTTGCTATATAATACTGAATAAAGTTATAGGGGTTTGGTTATTATGATTGGTGAAAATATCACAAGACACAGATATGATAAAATTAAAAATGATATAATGTAAAAGAATAATATTATGCCTAACATATATTGAATAATTTTTATAATATTTATTTATATCAGTCTCATGCATATCAAGCTAACATAAACTCATACTCATACGTATCCAATTTAAATATTATTTATTGTCAATTATAAATCATCGAAATTATAAGTGTGTCAGATTAATTCTATAACTAAACGAGTACAAATTTTCATGATTCACTAGAACTACTAATAAATCACTAAAGAAAAACTAATAAAAGTACAAAATAACATTTTTTTTGAGTTATTATTAAAACAAAAACGATTTTTCATCCATGTGCACAATTGTGCATCCTACATATCTTAGGGCTGGGGAATCAGTGAGAAGATTAATTTTTCTGTTAGCTTTCGCTAATATGTTTCAACTTTCAAATCAAATGGATATCGCTAAATATAATTCTGGGGGGGGGGGGACTTTGCCCAAAAAAAGGAGTAAATTGACGTGAATAAGATGTGTTTGGATTAACTTTTGGAGAATATATTTAAGAATAGATTTTAGGAAGAATAGATTTTGGGAAAAATAGATTCTGGAGAATAGATTTTGAGAAGAATATATTTTGAAAATAGAGATGTTTGGATGATTAGTAGTAGAATCACTTTTTATATTAATAAATTATCAAAAAAGGTATGATTTGATAAAATATGAGAGAGGAGAGAGGGTAGAGAATAAATAGGAGAGAGGAGAGAGTATAGAGAAGAGAGAGAAAAGATGAGATAGTGTGAAGAAGAGAGAGGAGAGAGGAGAGAGAAGATAGAAGAGAGATGAGAGAGAGTATAAGAAAAAAGTAGGGGTAAAATAGTAATTAGATAATCTATAAGCTCTTTTACAGTTCCAAAATCTATTTTCAGTAGCTTATTTAAAACTATGGTTTCAAACCGAGGTTTTGCCCAAAATCAATTTTGGACAAAAATGGATATTTGGCTCAAATTTTTTCAAACCGAAGTTTTGGCCAAAATCAATTCTGGACAAAAATTGATGTTTGTTTCAGATTTTTCTAAACCGAGGTTTTAACTAAAATTGATTCCTAAAAGCTACATCCAAACAGGCACTAAATAGAATTGGGGGGAATGAATTTTGCCCCAAAAAAGGGAGTAAATTAAATTAGTGTGAATAAATGACTAAAACCTTCCAAAATACAACATTAAAGGTTCATAATTTAAAAACTAAATTACTTGAATAATATTCAAATTTTTTTTTTTAGAATATGAAATTCCATTTTTGTTTGACAAAAGAAAAATAACTCTAGCCAAGTTGCCGCGAAGGTTTGATCCAACCATAGCCAGAGATTAAAGAAGGGACGGTAGAGCAATCTCCACTGTCAAGAAAGTAAAGATTAAGAAGTGACTTGTAGCCAAGTTCAGAGTTCTCAACCCCACGAACCTTCAAAACAAAAAAAAGAGCCGAACTACAGTAAATATTCAGAAACAGTCATGATTTGTAATAGAAATAGAAATTCCTATGGTGGCAATAGGGTGAGGAATGGAGCATGTTTCGATTACATGGAGGCGATGATCCTCTGTGCCGTTTTTTTGCTTCCGATTTGCGTATCCGCAGTGAATTTGCGGTTCGAAAATAATGGCGAATTCAAGATACTGCAGGTGGCGGACATGCACTTCGCAAACGGCAAAAGTACGCATTGTTTAGATGTGCTTCATTCTCAGTATGCTTCTTGTTCTGACCTGAATACCACCGCTTTCATTCGAAGGATGATCCTTGCTGAGAAACCCGATCTCATTGTTTTTACGGGTATTTATCCGTTATCCTGTTTCTAATTTGGGTTCTTTCATCTGTACTATTCCGATCTTCACTTCTTACTATAAATCACTTCATAAACTTCACCCAAGTTTTATAAGTTGATCCATCCCACTACGACGTGTTAAACAGGCGATTACTTGTATTTGGGATATAATATAAAGGGAACAGGATAACAATAAAACGATTTTTGGACATCTATTGCTTCTCTGAGCAAAGGGCTAAGTTTGTTTAGTCAAGCTAATTAGTTATGATGAATTCTGGTACACAGGGGATAATATCTTTGGAAAAGATTGCGACGATCCTGCTAAATCAATGGATTCGGCATTTGCTCCTGCAATTGAATCCAACATACCTTGGGTTGCTGTTTTGGGAAACCATGACCAGGAAGGATCGCTATCTAGAGAAGGGGTGATGAAGCATATTGTTGGGTTGAAAAATACACTGTCTAGAGTCAATCCTCCAGAAGTAAACTTCATTGATGGTTTTGGGAACTATAACTTGGAGGTTCGTGGGGTTGAGAACTCTGAACTTGGCAACAAGTCAGTTCTTAATCTTTACTTTCTTGACAGTGGAGATTACTCTACCGTCCCTTCTTTAATCTCTGGCTATGGTTGGATCAAACCTTCGCAGCAACTTTGGTACCAAAGAACGTCGGCAAAGCTTCAGGTGCTGTTCTATCTGGTCCATATGTTTTAAGATATTATTCTATTCATCTTGTTTCTCTTTTTGTTTAGTAGCTGCTTAGAGATGTGAATTTGTGTGGATTTTGAGTTTTCAACTAAAGATATAGCTGATTTCAGTTCTTTTCCTTGATGAAAATCTCTGATTAATTATTATCTTTATTTTTTCAGAGATCATACAAGGATGGACCTGTGCCTCAGAAAGCAGCTGCTCCCGGTATTGCATACTTTCACATTCCTTTACCAGAATATGCTAGTTTCCACCCATCGAACTTCACAGGTGTGAAACAGGAGAGCATTGGCTCGGCTTCTGTGAATTCTGGCTTCTTCACAACCTTGGTTGAAACAGGAGATGCCAAGGCAGTTTTCACTGGCCATGATCATGTCAATGACTTTTGTGGTAAGCTACAAAGTATACAGCTCTGTTATGGTGGGGGATTTGGATATCATGCTTATGGAAAGGCTGGATGGTCGAGGAGAGCAAGAGTGGTGGTTGTTAGTTTGGATAAAACAGCGAATGGCAGTTGGGGAGATGTCAAGTCCATCAAAACATGGAAGCGCCTTGATGATCAATCTCTAACTACAATTGATTCTCAAGTCTTATGGAGCAAGAGCTTTGGTCATAGGTAAGACAACTCAGTAATACCTGTAACTTTTTTGCTTGTTCTTTTTTTATGATAAAAACTTAATAGGTCCTTGACTGTAATGCTCATTCTTTGCATATGAGTAAATGATACCGGAAAAACTGGTAATTTGTATCCCTTAGGATAAGCCAGTTTGTGTAACAAACTAGATAGAATAAACGAGGAAAAACGTTATTTACAAAAATAAAGGAATGTTAGGGACATAATCAAATATGAAATCTATAATGATTTGGTTCAAGACAAGGGGATAAGGAGATGAATGCCGCATCAGTTTGAGAACCACTACAAATATTGGAATAACTACTGAAGCTGGTAACAATTGGCTTTCCACCAAGAAATGCGAAAGTGAAGTAAAAGCGATGTCCTATTGACCTTTCTACCCAAATGTCAAGGACGAATATGATGCTAAATTTGAAAGTCATTCATCTAGTAAAGGGTATCAAATGCTATTACCAACAGAGAGCGACTGCCGAGAGTTGGTGTCAATAGTTGAGTATACTAGTGATCTGCTATGGAATTGTAGTTTACTCAAAGAATGGAACTGATTTCCCCTTCTCCTTCGTATTTAAAATTTAGGGTAAGAAGTGAATACTAGGTTTCTGATTCTTACTCTGCCGCGTTATTAACTTAGGAACCAATGTCTGTAAACAAGGATGCAAAATTCTTTTGGTGTTCCATTATAGATATCGGATTGGCAACTTCATAACATCAATACTCCTTTTCATTCTCTGCCCCAGGAAGTGACAGAGTTTGCTTTCCATTCTAGACTCCTAGAGTGATCTTGTTATATCACATTATTTTTCATGTGTAACTCATTGTTTATCTTGGTTTTCATTGTCACAGGTAACCATAGGAGAAAATATCATGTCGGTTCACAGTTCTTGAGAATCTAAACGTTATTTTGGAAGTCGGATTGAAAATTTGGCTCGAGTTCTTGCATGTAAATTTTACATCAAGAAGTTGTCGATGTGTCAAACCTGGTTCCACAGATAGAAGCAAACACAGAAAGTTCTCCCTTAAGAATATATGAATTAAAGGAAGTTCATTAAAATGGTGGGGTGTGATTGTGTTGCATGCTATGCTATGTGATTTGTAACTATCCATATATAGCTCTATAGAAATAAAGTATTATATTTGAAGTATTGACCAATAACCTTGGTGGAAACACTGCCTGTGTGTATCTTGATCCTTTGAGCAGTTTCTTTAGCGTAATACAGCAGATAATTGATTTTTGATATGTGGCCGCATACTCAAGTGAGAAAAATTAGGTACTTAAACTACAGTTAAATTCAAATGCTTTATTCCAAATAAATTGATGCATATTTACTTTTTTTAACATTTTTAATTTTAAAAATTTATAACCCACAAATTCTTAATTAAAAAACGATGTATGCTATGTATATTATAAGTATAACCAAGTTTTTTTTTTGAAAAAAAGATATGTCCCTGTCTCTTCAATTAATTCCTAAATCGAAGAAATTGGAAATTTAGTTTTTAGTAGTGTTTGGAGTTTCTTCTTTTTTTTTTCTTGGTTACCACCCAACAAAATTTTATTCTAATTATATCTTGATCTGACTCGTCGCATACTTAGTTATAGTAAATAAGTTTCATAATAAAGATTTTCTATATGTCAAGCTGTTTACTATTCAAATTAACCCCTGTTGGTTGTTTGGAATTTCTTGTAATTTAATAAAATAAACACTTGAGCCAAAAATACAAGAATAAATAATTCAGTTTTTTTTTTAAAAAAAAACAAAGATATGTCCCTGTCTCTTCAATTAATTCCTAAATCAAAGGAATTGGAAATTTGATTTTTAGTAGTGATTGGAATTTATTTTCTAAAGAGAAATCATTACTTGTAATTTAACAAGATAAAAGAAACACTTGACCCAAAAATAAAAACACTTCAAAAGGCCTCACTAATTTATTGTTTTCTCCATAACTTGTTGGGGGTCACTGAGGGAATGCGTACAGGTAACATTGGCATCTCATTTAAATTGAAAAGAAATACTGAGATATAGATTTTTTTTTTTTAACTGGAGATACCGATTTTAGAATAATAGAAGTATAAAATACATTTGAATCATATAGTGTCAATTTAGATAAAATTTTAAAAAAATATTTATAAAAAAATCTTTTTGATAACTTTTAGAAAAAAATTTTTAGAGAAAAATTTATAAAAAAATAATTTTAAATAAATGAATATTTGGAAAAAAATATATGATTATTAAATATATGAGAGAGGAGAGATGAGAGAGAGTGTAGAAAAGAGATAGTGTAGATCAGAGAAGGTGTAGAAAATAAAAAAGAGAAGAGAGAATATAAGAAAAAATAAGAGTAATATAGTAATTAGTTAGTTTATAAATTCTTTTACTATTTTATAAACTCCTTTAACTAGTTTATATAAAATTTTAATTTTAAATTATAATTTAATTTAAAAATTTATTTAAATAAATATAAATGTGTATTTTAAAATTTTTTAAAAGAAATACACATAATTTATAAATATTTTCCCTTTGTTTAATTAATTAAATAGGTCACTTTTCTAAAACCCTAACCAGTTTACCGTCACTGCCTTTCTTCTTCCTATCCATCGTCGGCTTGGGTCGGAAAGTTCGGGTCCTCTCAGTAGAGCTTGTAGAGCTTTTGCTCTTCCCAAATTGTCAGCAATTTTCGCATCCCAGTGATCGATGGGGGGTAAGAGGAGAAAGAGCAATGGGGAGGGTGGTGAATCATCTTTGCCTGACGATGGTGAAGGGGCTAAGAGCAACAAGAAAACAAAGATGGAAGTGCTTCCTTCGATGATCAAGAACAAGGAGAAGAGGTCGGCAGTGCACGTGAAGCTCAAACACGAAAAGAAACTTGAGAAGCGTAAGAAGGCTAAGGCTCGGGACGCTGCGGAGAAAAGAGCTCTCGAGCTAGGAGAGGAGGTTCTTTATTCTCTCATAAAAGTTTTCTTTTTCTTTTTTTGGCCCCCTTTTAGGATGGGATCTTATTATGTGTGGTGTGAATTCGTTGGTAATAGGTTTTGATCATTTTGCTTTATTTGTATTCCTGCAGCCGCCTGAGAAGATGGTGCCTCGTACAATAGAGAACACTAGGGAAGCCGATGAGACTGTTTGTAAGCCCGATGATGAAGAGGTCTTCTTTCTCCTTAACCTTGCTTGTTACTACTCCCTTCTTCTCGCTGTTATCAACTAATTTCTGCATACTTTTCTAAATGCCTTTATCTGATTAAAACTAATAGGTTTTATTTTAAGCGGATTATATGACACTATAATCTACGTCTAGGTTTTTTATGTCCATGTACTTGGGATTAACGAAATTTCCTATGTTTATACTTGTACACTGAGAAATAGTGAATCATGTTATCTCCAACTATAGCGGTTTTCCTTGATCACATTGGGGGCAATGGCAGGAGGAATGGTGTTTGCTAGGAAATGGCATAACAGTGAAAGCTTGGGCTATTTTGTTTTTTCCCCCCAAATGATGATGGGTTAAGTTCGGTGACTCATTGTTTGATTTGGCTTTTCCTATGAATCAGACACTGGATGAGAGATGAGGAAAATAGAATTTGGCTGCTAACAGCAAATTTTTCTTTGCAAGGAAAAGAGCTAGAAGTCTTTTGGATTTTTATTGCCACTAATAGGAAATAAGTTTTATGTTTTTTCCATGCACATTTTGTTTTAGAATTCCGTTTTTCTTTTGCCGGCCTTGAGTATGGGCGTGGTATGTGTTTTAATTGATTGATAAGCAAGGAGGAATTGTTTCTAGCATTCAATTTATATGTAAATGCTTCCAAACTCGTATATCTTTATTTGATAACATTTGGTTTCCATATTCATATTCTCCATTTCTATTAGGAAAAAGCTACTTAATTGACTCATTTGTTATAATTGTTCATTTGTTTGCAGCTTTTTGCTGGAAATGACTGTGATGAATTCAGTGCAGTTTTAAAACGACAACAGACTCCCAAGATATTAATCACCACTTGCCGTTTCAATTCTACAGTATGTTTTGATTATGCCTTTGTTTATTATATTACTCGCAAGCTCAGCATTTGTACTCCTTCAATGTTTGTATGTTTTCCTGCCTAAACTTCTGGTAGCAGCATTTAACTATAGAAATTTTGTACCTGATATTTTGTGATATCATGTTCTTACTTTTAATTGGAATATGGTGATCTGCAGAGGGGCCCTGCTTTTATATCGGATTTACTTTCAGTCATACCTAATTCACATTACTACAAGAGAGGGACCTATGATTTAAAGAAGGTGCTTGTCTCTATTTTCCTTGTTAGTGAGAAACACAGAGCTTTATCTGTTTGAATGTTAATTAAAAATTTCAATTGCAGATTGTAGAATATGCGAAGAAGAAGGACTTCACTTCTGTTATAGTTGTTCATACGAATCGCCGGGAACCAGGTATTTGATGTCTTTTGCTGGAGGTCCTCTGTGGGCGTGTATTTTAAAGTGTATTAGGAATAATTTATCATCATTTGCACATTTATGCCTTTTGTTTTAGTTTCAAGGATTCGATGTCCTTGTAGTAATTCTTCATTTCTCTGAATTGTAGATGCTCTGTTAATCATTGGCTTACCTGATGGGCCTACTGCTCATTTCAAGCTCTCAAAGCTTGTTTTGCGCAAGGATATTAAGGTTTGTTATTTGCCGTTTGATTAGTAACCTGTGCAGCATTGTGTCTTTGGAATTCCAAATGATGCTATATATTTTACTTTGTAAGTTATGATGATAGAGAGGAGTAATAAGATTTGAAGGAAAGTACTTTGACTGCTTGGTCAAAGGATGCTCATAATGAACTTGGTTATTTATACATTTATTCTGTGACTTGTGTTGTCATTATTGGGTGAATTTGGCACTATTTGGGTAAGAGCTTACGATTTATTTTCCGCATCTGATAAAAAAAATTAAGTTGTTTATCTTTTGTACTAAGTGAAATTTTCCTACCCATATCTTTTACTTGCAGGGTCATGGAAATCCAACAAGTCACAAGCCTGAGCTAGTTTTAAATAACTTTACTACACGTCTAGGGCATCGAATTGGAAGGTTACCATTTTCTCTAATTCTGTGCTCCATTTGTTGAATATAGTGCTTGAATGACTCTGTTTCATTCAAACTGCATACACTATGCCTGATTTGAATTAAACTTAAATGCTAGCTTAGTTTTTTGTGAGGTTCATTATAGAGGAGGGAAGAATAACTAGTTGGCTGGCTTTCCTATTTTACTAATAATTACATTTTTACTTGGCTTTTGCTTCTTTTTATTTAAGTGGTGAATGGTGTGGACTGGGACCTTTCCTTCAACTCTTAATTCGTCAATTCTTTTCTTTGATAGGTTAATACAGTCACTTTTTCCCCAAGATCCAGAATTTAAAGGCAGACGAGTAGCCACTTTCCACAACCAGAGAGACTTCATATTCTTCCGGCATCATCGGTATGTATTCACAAGACTTAATCTATAATTTGATGTTTCTGCATTTTCTTCCTTTCAATATTGCTGCGTTGAGCACTGTTTTACTGATGTTCTGTTGGTTTCTGATCTGCACTCACAATTTTAACTTTTACCTATCCTCATATTGGTAGGGGTTGTTTCGATGTTATTTTGATTAGCATAATGCCACAAGAGCTTAGTTCTATTAATTTGAGCTCTTTATTGTGTTAACTATGTACTGTAGTTACCCAAAAAAAAAGTTGTGTTCTGCAGCTACATTTTTGAAACAAAAGAAGTCAAAAAGACTGACTCCAAAGGCAACAAGATCAAGGATTCCAAGGAGGAGAATGTTCCTCAAACAAAGACAATTGCCCGCCTTCAGGTTGGTTCCAGCTCTATTCTGTGGCTGGTTTTATACCTCAAACTAATTCATGGAAGTTGTTATACGAGGACCTTATGTGTTTTCATCCTGTGCTGTTAAATGCTTCTCATTGTTTTCACTCATTGTGAGGATGAAACATTAGTTATCATAGGCACTGTGGTTGACATTTCATCTAACTAATGTTTCAATCGCATATCATTAGGTCTCTAAACTTGGCAATAACTTGAATTGAAAACTGCAGGAATGTGGGCCTCGTTTCACGTTGAAGTTAATCAGCCTGCAGCATGGAACGTTTGACAGCAAGGGTGGAGAATATGAGTGGGTTCACAAGGTAATTTACTTGTTAGCCAAACTTACAGGGTTAATCATGTGGCATTATCTTTATTCTAACTCCATTTTTACTTCATTTTCTTTCTCTTTAGCCGGAAATGGACACAAGCCGAAGGAGGTTTTTCTTATAACTGGATGGATTTGAGCATGGCAATTCTGGCAAGGGGTGTCTTTTTGTTCAAGGAAGTTATTGGTGTTGCAGTCTTCAGGAACAAGGGGCTAATGCTAATCTTTGACTCATTTTTTTGCATGAGTTTTGTCAATGTGTCGTGGAGGAAGAGAAAATATGAATTAGCTGAGAAAAATTAATGCTAATTGTAATTGGTTACCTAATTATATGCTTTAAATTACACCCACATCTCTATCTCTTACGGTCTTTTGTTGTAAAATGGATTCTTCGCTGTAGTTGTTCATCTACTTTCAAAATTATGCACAAGGACAAAAAACAAAAAGCAGCGACGTGGCATCAGCACCAAATAACAATATAATCATCATCTTGATTGTTTCTGAATGCCAAGATTACAATTAGTACTGTTGGCCAAGTGTTGGTCGTGAGATGTTAAATTGTAAGGATATAATGTTATAATATTATTTATTTGAGTTAATGTGAATAAAAAAATATCTTAAAAGAAAACTGCAGCCCCGATAACACTTGATAACGTTTAAACATGTTCAAATCTGATCTAGAATTGGATCTAGTCTGTATATAATCATGGTTACCGACGGAGGATTGGGCCAGTGAGATGGATTTACATTTAATATTTAACAGTATTTTAATTAAAATTACATATAATAAATTATGAAGTTTAGTACAATTAATATTTAATTGAGTTTTTTAATTATCTAGTTAAGGGTTCGATTTATAATAGTATATATAAAGAATTTTATGATAAATACTAAAGTCCTTTTAAAAAGTTTATGGAGTGAGTAGATATCTTAAATTTATCTAAAAAAATATATATCCAATAAAACAATATTTATGCTTAGCAAAAGATATATATATATATATATATATATATATAATCATGGTTTTATTAAAGAAGAAATCTTTAAAGCAAGTGATACCCTTATCTTGCATAATTAAATAGCTATAATTAAACTGCATTGTGTAATCCTACACAACATTGTCCAATGGAATGGTAGCTATTAGTTCTAAAGCAGAAGGAATCAAAGGCGGAATAGTTAGGAGATATTCTTCAAGTAACGGCTAAGAAAGTGGCTGCGTTTTTTCTTTGGTGAACATTTAAGAAAGCTTGCTTGAAAGCTATATAATGACGGGCCCCACTTTAGGTATATATATATATATATATATATATATATGGGTATATTCAATTTGCTCAAACCAACAGAAGTAGAAGTTGGTCTAATGGCAGAAGTAAAAGCTACTTTTTTTTTATAATATAATAAATTTAAATTTAAATTCTAATTAAAAAAAATCATATCTAATGATTGAGAGTTACTCAAATAAAATTGTCTTTTGATAGAATAATATCTATACTTGAAAAAAAAGTTAAAAAATCTGATATTTTTTTTGGGCACATTTTTCCCTCTATTGATTACCTTTCTGTATTATTCTCTATTCTCTGACATCTGGGCAATATTTGATACTGATTTTTCATTTTCTTTCTAGATAACAATTCTCCACGTATCAAATACTATTATTACAGTACAGCATCCATCCCTCTCCTTCTCTCATCTCTGTAAGTCCTTCTTCTTCTTCTTCTTTTCAGATATTGTGAAGTTTTCATTTTTGGTGATTGGCTACGGATGGGTTGAATGGAGAAGCATGGGTTTTCAGGCAACTTCAATTTAAAAAAGGAACATGCAGATCTTTGATTTTAGGATTTTTGAAAAGTTTGCTATTTTTTAATTAAAGAAACAAAAGAAAGGGGGGGGGGGGAGAAAGAAAAGAGATCGACTCGTGGAAGAGAAAAGGCCAACGTGATCTTTGCCCATTGTTATGATTATTCATGATAAAGACGAAAAGGCACAGTGCCTGGATTTCTTTTGAAGTATCTAGAACAATTTCAATCCTCTGAGATAAGAAATGTGTGAACTTTGAAGCTTGAAGTAGCGTTTGTAAAACCAAAAAACGTGTGAAATACCCTCCTAATATCCTAAGTAGAGAAATAAGATAATTGTTGCATATGATAAGAAGATTAATTTAGTTAATTTTTTTTAGTAAATGTGTGGTAATTTCACAAAAAAAAAAAAAGAATTCTCTCTTTAATCATTACCTTATTAATCTAATTAATAGAGATAATTTTTAAAAAATTGTAATATCAATTATAAAATAAATTGAGATATTACATTTAAAATTAAAAAAATAACTTCAATATTTATGATAGAAAGAATATTTATTAAGTTAAGAAGAAATAGAGTAAAAAAATAGAAAATAAATAAAACTCAATTAAATATTTTAAAAAATTGCACTCTATTTTTTGCTTGCATTTTTATAATTATATCTGTCGGTGATTTTTTTGACCTTTTTTTGCCGAAAGAGATTACTAGGTGGGCCAAAATTAAAAAGAAAAAAAGGAGTAGAGATTGGATTTGAGGGAGAAGTCGGCAGGGAATCGTAGTGGATTGCATGTGGGATGATATCTGTGTTAAGGTACAAAAAGAAAAAGGTCGACACTCACTCACACATGACACGTAAGACGTACATCACATGACATGTTCATAGATATTTTTTAATATGAAAAAACATTTGGTGAGTTTAATAATGAAATGTTGGGTTAGTAGAAAAGATTGATTAAGTTGTTTAATTAGGTTTATACAATATAAAAAGGGCCACATCTTAACTTGCTTATTACATTAAGTAGAGTGTATTAGGATTACATATTATCATAACTCATGAATTAGGATGCAAATCTCTTATCATTAGTGAGCTTAAGATGTGATGTGAACCTAACAAGTTCACAAAATAATATTTACAAACGATTTATTAAAAAGACAACAAAAGAAGCTTTTGACAAAGGAGTCGATTCGAATTATAAGTAACTAAATCAAATGTGAACACGTGAAAACAGATTTAACTAACTAAACCAACAACTTGTAATGAATTGGCTTGCCTGTGAGATTCCATTTCGGCTATGTACTTTGCTTTCCATCCCAATCTGTCTTTTGACTTTCTCATTGAGTTTGGACCAATCCCAGTTCTTCATTTCGGCTATGTAAATGTCAGATTCTGTGTGTGACTCTGTTAATAAGTTGCTGGTATTCTTTTTTTTTTAACTTTTTTTCTTTTTTAACGTTGGAACCTTTCGGCCACTTTTGGCTACTTGCCTCCATGCCTTTCTTTTTCTATATAATTATTTAACTGAGATTAGAGGACGGATTTCCTATATTTAGTGACTTTGTATTTTAGTATTAAAAATCCTTTGCATTAAAGGTATGTTTGGATTAGTTTTTAAAAAATAGATTATAGGGAGAAGAGAGATGAGAGAAAATATAAAAAATTAGAGGTAAAATAGTAATTAGATAGTCCATAAACTCTTTTATTGTTCAAAAAATTATTTTTAATAATTTATTTAAAATTATAATTTTAACTAAAATTAATTTTAAATAAAAATAGCTATTTATTTTAAATTTTTTTAAATTGAAATTTTATCTAAAATTAATTTTTAGAAGTAGCTCTCACAGGAAAAAAAAATTCTAGTACTGCTTTCTCATGCAATTATGCAATCCGGTCATTCTAATCACCCTAACACCATCCCATTCAAGATTTTTATTTTAAAAAATATATATTTCTTCAATTTTAAATATAATTAAATCTTATATTTAGACCAGAAGCCGAGGCTCTTGCTTTCATCGGACGGAAGGTATTTTATTTGTATTATTTTAGGAAAAATAATAATTAAATAATTCATTTTTATAACGTAACAGCATTAATATCAACGTCATACATAGCATGTCTTCTTTCAACGAACTAGATGAGTTCCCTGCCTTGTGATGTTGTAAAGTTTGAGCTTTGAGCTAGTTACAAGTAACAATAGAATATATACATATTTATATTATAGAAATAGATAATAATTAAATAATATAATATAAAATATTTTATTTCCATTATTCTGTATAATATATATATATTTAAAAACTGTGTTTGACTACAATTCCCTTTCCTTGAAGATAAAATAAACACAACAGGTTCAAAAATATGAAATTGTTAATTATTAAACGCCAATTATGAGTGGTAGGTTCGTCATCTTCCTGTTCGTTCATAGCATAGGGAATTAATTTATTTTTATATAATTTCAAAAAAATTGAATTTTGTATTGATTATATATAATTTATTTTTGTCATACCTTTTCTACTTTATATTGATCGATTTAAGACTCATTTAACATGTTAAATAGCATAAAGATATTTCCTAATGATTAAAAAAAATTAATGATTAACTCTGTTAAAGATAATGAATAGTAGTAATATTTATAAAATGATAACAAATTTTAAAATCTGAATATTGGAAATGATGAGCTCAAATAATTAGTAACAAATTTTTGGCCGGCCATATACTTTGAAACTTAAAGCACAGATTAGTGTAAAATGATTAAAGTTTAGTCTTTTCAATATTGAATATAATAAATAAGAAAGGGATAGCCACCAGCCAACCTCTTCTTTCAGTCATGAATAAGCCTATTTTTAATAATTATTATAAATAATTATATATAATTCAACCAATACATCATTCCTACTCATATGATAAAAATTTAAATACGTTTAAATTTAAATCATATATATTATCTTAATAATTCAGATATTAGAGAGATTATGACAAATCTATCAACTAATAGATATAGATGTATATATTTTAATATTAAAGTATTCTCATATTTACTCTATTTAGGCTCTCCATAATTTATTTTTTTTTCCACTCGGGTCTTGAGTTTTTTTGGCTATTTCTCCAATGGGTATTTACTGTGCCATTCGAATTGGGTAACTTTCTCTCCACACTCTTTTTTTTTTTATGTTAATTTTAAAATACATGAAAAATCTATGGGAAATAAGAAACCGACGTTTTGAAAGGAAAACTTGTTGCAGATGTAGCGAGTTGTTTCTCCTTTTGTCTATGTAAGTCTAAATAAGTCCACATCTACAGCAATCCTAGTTAAATTAGTGTTTTTTTTTTGGTTCCTAAATTCATGGGAAAATAAATTTCTTACAATGCGGCTTGTGAGAATCATCATGAAAATAATAATACCACGTTCAGATTCCATTCACAAATCACAGCCTATGCTTCAGCTATACGCTGGAAAACCAGTGGCAGAGGGGCCCTCCTCCTCCCATTGTTTTATTTCTATTTACGCGACACCGCGAAATCCAGAACCCTTCTCTCTCACCCTATTTGTACCGCACAGCACAAACAAGAGCCTCGCGACAAGACTCACAACAAGCCAAGAGAAAACAGAAAAAAGAGAGGTTTTTTAGTCCATTTATTCCTTTAAGGCTGATAAAATCTGTGATTGATTTCAGATCCCATTATCAATCACGCAAATTTACGCTTCCAGGACATTCTTATTATCGATCAGTCTTTTTTCGTTTATTGACAGTGGCGAGATTTCTAAGAATGGTAGGTGGTTCTCTTTCTCTTTCTCTCTGCTGTGTTCTGGGTTAGATACGTTTAATTTTTTGAGATTTGTTTGAAGAGAAAGAATTTTTTTCAAAACAAATGGATGGGTTGATATGAGTGGGGATTGGAGTTCAGGTTGTAGCAGGGGGTTCCAAAGCTAAGTTCAATTGGAGAAGAGCGAAAGGCCCTGCTCATCTTGTGACTGCTGATGACAGTAATGGAGATCTTTCGAGAACTAGTAGTAACCGTTTCTCATCAATGGCGGATGTGGCGGAAAGAGACTCTTCGTGCGTGTCATGTACCACTTTCAATATTTTGGCTCCTATTTACAAGCGACTTGATCCTCAGGTATTGCTCTCTCTCTCTCTCGTTTGGATAGAAGTGATTCACTCAATCAAAAGGAATTACATGCTGGTCCAGGATATTGTTCTCTTTTCAAGGAATCTAAGTTCATATGGTTCTTGTTGTACTCAAACGGTGATGTATATTTGGGATTATTTGTTCTGGAGGATTTTACTGATTCTATTTTGTCTGATTCTCGTGGTTTTAAACAGAATCAGTGCCTTAGAGAAAGTGACTTTAGATCATTATGGTTGGCCAGGAACCAAATGATTCTGGACTGGTTGCTTTATGAATCATCTTCCATTATGTGCCTTCAGGTAGCAATTTCTCCCCTTTTTCTTTGGTACTAGGAGAGACTTATGTTCATTCTGAACACATTTTGAAATTATCTCTATTTTTCCTATCAGCTTACTTCACCATATACTTATGCGAAATTTATTATTTGCGAATAGGAATTCTGGGTTGGAAATGAAGAGCTTGTTCAGATGTATGAGGAGAGACTTGGGAATGCAGGGTACCTTCTTTTGAAGCTTGCTCGGACCAACAATCGTGGTGATGGTGAGTGGATTTTCCTCTCTTAATGTGAATTCTCAAGCATTGATCAGGCTCATGAATGATCTTACATTAATTTCTGGTTAGTTGTTGATCAACTTAAACTCAAAGCTGGGCGATCTACTGCTCAAGCAATCATCTGAGTTGTATGTTGAGTATTTTAGGCTGTCTGCTTATCATGATCTGGTAAATTTCTGGTTAATTCGGTTTGCTTAATGCCAACAATTTGTCCTTCCTTCATCCACTTTTTGGTGTTGGAACATTGTTGCTTTGTCATCACCTTGAAAACTTCTTTCCTTTCTTCCTCCACTGTTCTATCCTTGTAATTTTTAGGTTATACATTATACACTGATGAATATTGTTGCATGCTCAAATATAACCTAATCGTTTCTTTTAAACTTTCCGAAGCCTCATTTTTTATATGAAAAAGTTTGCTTTGGTTAAAAGAATTCCTGTGATTTTATTAATAATGATAAGTTTTGCAAACTGCAAAATAGCCCTTATCCTTTGACAAGGGCTATCTTCAAATTAATGACTCAAGACCTAGTTTCCTGTTTGTGGTTGGCACCATTCTATTGCTCCATGTGTTTCTTGGGAGCTTTTTTCTCATAATTTATAAATTTGTTCTTCTAATTCTTCAAACTCAAAATTCATAATTCTGTGATGCAGGTCTTCTGACCGCTATACGCAAGGATTATCTAAGAGTTGTGAATTATCGAGAGCTGCTTTTCAATGACTTTGGGGATCGTGTTGCTCAGTTAATACATGTTGAGTCGGTTGCCCCCTTTTCACAGAGCCAAAAGGGTGTTTTTCACCAAGAGTTTCTGATTGTCAATACACATTTGTTATTTCCTCATGATTCAAGTCTGTCTGTAGTGAGATTGCATCAGGTATTAACATGCTCTGCAATATAAACTTTCATTTTATTCATAAATTGGATTCACAGCATCATTCTTTTTATTCCTAAACCACACTTTTTTGTTTGTCTTTAGGTTTACCAAATATTGCAAAATGTTGAACAGTATCAGACAGAAAACAAGCTCAAACCCATGCCTATTATACTCTGCGGGTGAGTTAATTATTTGATTTTTCTTTCATGTTGCAAGATGAATCTCTATATTTAAGTATTGAATTGAATGTCTGATCTTCATTGTTTGTAGTGACTGGAATGGAAGCAAGCGCGGGCATGTTTACAAGTTCCTTAGGTCACAGGGATTTATCTCTTCCTATGACATTGCTCATCAATATACTGACAGTGATGCAGATGCCCACAAGGTTGATAACCTGCAATTACTGTTTTAATCCCTCACTTTCTAACAAACAATGCATAATATTAATAGATTTCTTTCTTTCTTTTCAATCCATCGATCCTGCAGTGGGTTAGCCACCGGAATCATCGGGGAAATATCTGTGGTGTTGACTTCATTTGGCTTTGCAATCCTTACAAAGCACGAAAACCCTTGAAGACAAGTTGGGCTGAAGCTTTATTTAGTATAATAAAGGTGACTACATACCATTGTCATATCTTCTAGTTGTATTTTAATATCCAATTAACTTGTTCAACTTGAAGACTAGATTGCAACTGAAGCTATATAGGAAGAATGTGTAGCAAGCTTTAAATAAGCTTCTTGTTAATAAATACTAGATACCATATCAGCTTTGTATCTAATACTTAGTTTTTTTTTCCCTTTTTATATTTTAGTACCAGTTAAGAAAAGCTTCATTGTCAGAAGATGATGCATTCGCCTTTCTGAAAGGTGACAACCGTGATGATTTTGTGACATTCTGTAGTTTCTCTGATGCACTTCGTCAGGTACTTTATAATCTGTTCATAAACGAACACGTAACATTCTTCAGGCAAAACAAAAATGTAATACTAATATTTCAATGTACACTACCAAACCTATTGCAGGTGAAGTTGATTGGTGTGCCCCATGGACTATGCTTCCAAGAGTTAGAGGATCTGTGGGCTGAAGCAGATGCCGATGGAGGCGGTGTCCTTGACTTTGAAAAATTCAAGGTAATACTGAATCTGATCTTCATGGTAGTGAAATTTGTCTGGTCAAAAGCTCAAGAGTTCTGAAACCCACTTGCTTGATTTGTTCTACAGAAGATTTGGAATTCTACATGGTCAGATAACATGTTGGGAAATCTGAATAATGGGTCTGTGGAGGATGGTGATACAGAGTCAGATGAGGAAGCCATTGGTTTCAAAGTGAAAAATGCAGTGCTGTTCCCTCACGAAGTGGAGAAAGGATTTTGGCCAGATGAATACTCTCTTTCTGATCATGCTTGTCTTACAGTCGGTTTTTTGCCGGCGAGAATGCGCTTGCCATAGGCCCTCCAGCAAATGCTTTTGTTGATGGAAGCAGATGTATAGTCAGTAACAAAACGCTCTCTATGCTGCCCTGCATGCATATTTGTGTGGAGTTAGGTTTGTGCAGAAGATGCACACACGCATATATATAAGTAGCCAATTTTGTCTTAGTTCTTGCCAACTTTTTCAGGCAATGGGAGAACTGTGTATAGACATTTTATCAGCAATAGAAAAAGCATTAACGAAGAGGAATTCTGTAGTTCCTTTGAATTCAATATGTTATTCAACATATACCTCATTACCATGTATTACTAGTTGATTTTTCCCCTTAAATATGGAACAAGTATTTGGCCAATATATCATAACATTGATGCATTTGGGGGTTGTTGATATGGATCATAAACTCTTAGCTTTACCTTTGTAGAGTTTTTAACCTTTCCAATGTTGGATTCAGGTTTCATACCTTGAAACTAAAATATATTTGTTTGTAGGTAAAAAGGCTCAGTTCCATTATTATTCGTTAGTATTAGCATTCTGTCTTAATGTATTATTATGAACGATATGAGCTAGCAAATGATTACATTGAAAAAGAATATTCTTGGTTGGGAGGATGCAAATAGAATATTCTAACACCATTAGTGGCATAATAAAATATTTAATCAAACTAGGTATGAAATATATCTATGAATATAAGATTTAATTGACCGTAGGTGAAGTATAAAGTAAAGATGTCAAATAAATAAATTAATTATAATAAATATAATATAATTTTTTTAAAATATTTATATATAATATTAGATTATATATCAGTTTATAAGTTAGGTAAATTGATTTAGAAAAATAATAAATATTATATATAAAATATATTAAAATTTTATATTAATAGCTAAATATAATACTCCAATTAGTTCCTATATCAAAAACTGATAACAATATATATATTCATAAAAAAATAATCTTTATATTAAGTTAAATTATTTATAAATTGTGATTTATTAAATAAATTTCAGGTTAGATACACGATCAAAAAGAGAAGCTAATCTGGTTTATATGAAATTCCTTCCCCTCACTAGGCGGAGTTGGGCTTAGTAGATGAGCCCTAACTCATAATGTAACTTTGCAAGAATGCCACATCGTTCTCATTGTACCAAAAAAAAAAAACACATCGTTCTCACGACGTATGTGCATTTTGATATTTACACAAAACGTTTGGGGTGAGAGAGGCTCGAACTCTCGACCTCAGGATCACTCAAATAAAGCTATGAGACCTACGCGCTAGCCAACTGCGCCATCACCCCGCTGTTGGCTTACTGATATGTTGCATTTAATCATATCCATGATAAATTAATTTAACCCCCATGTTTGAGGATGAAAAGAAAATGGGGAGAAAACCTGTTTGGATGAGGGAGGAAATGGGTGCTGGGGAAAATGTAATCCGTAATTTTTATATTTGAATTAGTCTAAAATTACGCAATACTTGCAACGCACACGATGGACTCTTCTTTCTCGGGCCGTTCTTCTAATCTTATGTGCCTCCATCATTACAGACAACTGGAACTATAAAATTTGGGTGGCTCTAGAATTTGATATATTCTACTCATCGACTAGGAATTCAGATTTTTTTTTTTTGTTTGGAAAAAAGGAACGCACATATGAATAAACTGGGGAAAGAAAGAGAAAATAGTTTCCCTGCATATATACATATACATATACATATACATATACATATAAATATATATATCTTCTCTACTGAGTTATAGGAGAATCATTAGAGGTTTGCAGGGCTAACAAGAATATAATGAGGGGAACAGCAGAATCGAGACCCAAATAGCAATTAACGAAGTGAAATAATAAAGACAGAGATGCTTAATAATAATAGAGGGGGGGTTCTGCTAAAAAAGAAGCTTCGTGCAGGCTACATAACATTCTCTAGTTCCTTTCGTATTTAGTAGTAACAAAACAGACAAAAAGGATCATTACTAATATATTAAATCGTGATACCTAGCTAGCTACATCCCTATATATAGCTGCCCTACCTCCCCAGCTACATAGTACTTTTGATGCCCTTCATGTTAGAAATTCAGAGTTCCCTAACTAGGTTTTTTGTCCTTCCTTCCACATGCCAAGGAATCCCTAGTCTTCAGATGGAGGCTCAAGCAAAGCTGCGTCTCACCTTATTATAGTGGACCAGGGCGAGAGGTTTACGTCTCTGCAGAGAAAAGCACATGTGAGTTAGGTTAGGGTTTTCTTGGGGACGAAGCTGACGGGAGAGACATGAGGCTTTTGTAGGGGATAATGGTCCTTGTTTGGCTGCATGCAGTAATGGTCCCTGCAGAAGAAGAAGAAGGAAAGGATAATAAATGAGTGTGTTGTGAATTCAATTACATATGTGGTTGCATCTGACAATCCCCTCAACCAAACTTGACAGAGTTTCAGTCTCTTTTGGGGATCGCTTCCCTTCTCTCCTTTGTGGTCCTTCAAATATATATATATATATATATATATATATATATATGACTTACCTTTTATTGTTATTATAATCTATTTCTCCTATTTTTTAATATAAAAACTAATTTATTTTTTTAGATAAATTAAATAAATTAGTTAATTATAATAAAATCTAATTTCTTAAAATAAATTTATATTATATACTTTATAATCTACTTAAATTAATTAACTAAATCTTATTAGTTATAATCAACCAATTTATTTAATTTATCTAAAAAATTCAATTTATTTTTATATTAAATAACAAAAAGAATACTATACTATGAAACATGCAAGATGGACCATAGTAAGGGAAGAGTCCAACCTCATGTAAAAACCCTAAAAATTCAATAACCGTGAAATATAAAATAGTAAAAATAGGTTGTGAAGATGGATGGTGTTGTTAAACGAAGGTTGGTGAAGAATACAAAATTCTCTAGTTCCTTTCGTATTTAGTACTGGTGAAGTAACAGGACGACAGCAGGAAAACGGACAAGAAGGATCATTAAATACTATATAGGAGTAAAATTAATGAGACATATGCGAGATACCTAGCTACCTACCTACCGACCTACATGTTTATATGTGTATATATACACACACACACACACACACTTTAGAAAATGCCTTCATGTTATGATTCATTCATTTTTTATTTTTTTTCGTCATAAGAATTCAAAGTTACCTATCCAGGTTTTGGCCTTACCCTTGCCAAGGTATACAGCCCTAGTAAGTTGAGTGAAGAAGATATAAGAGTATGCGTGGGAGTAGAATGGACCATTATTACATGTGAGAAGAGTTGGAATTATATGCAAAAGTTAGGTTAGGATTTTCTTAGGGACGAAGGAGACGTGAGCTTTGTATTTCTGTTCCTGTAGGGATGGTCCTTGTTTGGCCCCATGCTCTGATGGTCCTCCTCAACATGCCATCCACCATAAATGACCCTCCCTCTGTCTCTCTCTCTGTGAATGCAAATATATACGTGTGTGAATGGATCTGAGAGATGCATCATCCCTTAACCATACTTCAGAGTTTCGGCCACTTTTGGGGCTGCCTTCTCTTCTCTAGCTTAGGGCACCCCTCTCTCTCTCTCTCTCTGGTCCTGCATTCACACCAAATGATAGCAACTTTGTGAAGTTATATATGGAAGAAAAGGAGAAGAATAATGGTGAAAAAAGAAAGAAGAGATGGGAGTGGTCCAAAGAGACAGATATGGGGGAAAGGGTTTAAAAGATAGAAGTGGATAGGAAATGAGAGTGATTAGGATGGATCACTGAGGGGGCATAAGGCATGCGTCCATTGTTGAAGCAAAATAAAGTTGAAGCCATCACTTTTACGAGACCAACTAATTATCTATTTATTTATTTATGAATTGAATTCAAATATTATTCAGAGTCCATCACTTTCACCACTTAATTAGCCCTAACCCCTACTTTCTTAGGGTGGGGACTCCACCACCTTTCATCATTGTCCCTTTTCTCCCTTAACTAGCTAGCCTCTCTATTTACTCCCCTTTTACATTTATTTTAGGAGTATAATAAAAACTAAATAACTTGTACCTTATATATATATTATCTTATTTTTTCACATGAAGGTATAAGTTAATATTGGCTCATATATATATATATATACTTTATATGAAGTTTAAGATAAGATACATTATTTATAAGTAATATGCGATATTTTATATTAAATGTATACATATAAGATTATATTTATTAATACAATCTTTATTATTTATTCACTCTTCAAAATCAACTCCGAGTAACAGATGGGTTCTCTTCAGTTTTCTCTCTTTGCTCTTCTTCTTCTTTATTAGATGTTTATCATTTTCTTATTTTAGGGCGATTATATGAAATAATCATACTTCATTTTATTCTAATTAACTAAACATTGGTAATTAATGGAGTATGCCTTCGATCACTGACCTTCTCTACAAGGCTTATAAAAATTGAATGCTGCATGCCAAAAATAATTTTACACATGACCTCAAATAAACTGATCCAAAACAATTCGAACGAATTTAATTCTCTTTTTTTATTATTATTGGTTTACGTTATTAATCTTACTCTTTCATTACGTTAAGAGTGTTTAATCTCTAACCGCTATCCACATCTCGTCATATTCTTAATTATTATCTAAACTAGCCTCATGTGCCCATATGAATTATACTCTGAAGTCACTACTGTTATATATATATATATATATATCTCAATAATTAATTCATTTTAATTAGAGGTTAATCGTATAAGCTGTAAGAACAAGGTAAAATAAATAATTTAATTAATTAGCACAGTGCTTCACAAATAAACATGGTTATAACTCCAACTTAAGGAACAGTAACATAAAAAAGAAAAAAGCATCGGAATAAAATAAATTTACCATTCGAAAAAGCCAAGTTAATTAGATGTGGATGAATATTGAAAACAAGTCAAAATTTAAAGTCAAATGAAAAAAAAACAAGGAATATTGAGGATAAATATTGCCAAAGAATTCCGACATGTTCATGGCATTTGCAAGAGGGAAAATATCTCTCTCATCTTCGTACGTCTCTTCTCGGGGCTATCTATTGTTTTTTTTAATCGACTTATATTTGAGGGAGTGGGTTCTTCATGTGTTTTCGATAATAGTACCATACCATTTGACAAAATAGAAAAAAATTGAAGTCAAAAAGACCAGTTGAATTCAAAAATTAAGTAGCCTTATTTACGTACATGTACTTGTTTTCAATTCATTGTCTAACGTTAATCCCTTATTTGGAGGCAAAATGTAGTCAATATAAGAATTAAATCTTGAAAACTATAAACTATATTTTATATTAAAGGATAGAGAAAATATTAATTTTTGTCAGCTCTTCCGAATTGACATTTTTAAGAGTGCAACATAAGATATTTACCCTTCAAAACTTTACCATTAGGGGGAAATATTTATTTATTTTATGTTTGCTTGGCGCTGAAAAAATTAAGCTAGTTATATATTAATACGTGTTGCTGACAACACATAAATGCAAGCCAAAAAAATGAACTCCCATTAAGGAAGTGCATCGGGGTCCTTTTTTTTTTGCCAAAAATCGGGTTAGTATTAACTGAGGAGAAAATTTAAGTAACATTTTTGTCAATTTAAATTTCAATATCTCGTGTAACTAAGTTTTTATTTTTTGTTTTTTATTTTTCAATACAATGTCTGCCAGAATAATGAGCTTAATGCTGCTACATATATATATTAAGCAATTTTTATGAACATGAACTCTTACACTAATTCCGATGTATGGTTCAATAGTTCTATTTTTGCTATATAATTTATAATTCTGCAATCGATACGTGTTGAAACTGGACATGCATGTATGATATAACTGAACAAAATATTAATTATGCTCACATTCTCCTATGATGATAGACAATCTTATTCACTTTATATAAACATCATCATGAACATTAATCTCTCAGAATACATTGTCCATGACAGATTCGAATTCAGCTAAAACCCTATAACTCCTTCCACTGAAAACGTTTATTCTACGCCCTCAATGGTCAGAGTCGAGTGTTATTATATATATATATATATATATATATATATCTTAATTGCCTATAATTTTAGGATCCATGCAAGTCAACCTTGATTGAAAATAAACAACGTAATCTTAAGGCCAAAAAAGAAACATGGCATTACATTAACAGACGCAGTTCATTAGCGAATGCAGGAGTATCGAAAAAGAACTCCCATCACTAGGCGCATGCTCCATACATATATAGCTAATTAATGCAATATCTATTATATCCAATCCACCTCCATATAATTTAATCACATTAGCCTACTTCGCAGCTCTCATTAATTAATTAACGAGTCGAAATACCACTAAATATTTGGTTAATCACACACACACGCATTGATTTGCCATTACTATGTGGTATCAAATGATCAATGGTGATTCAATTAATCAAATATAAAAAACTCGTTTGGTTCAAGATATATAATCAGCCAGCAATAGCAGACTACACACAATATCTATTCTCTCTCTCTCTCTCACTCACACACACACACACCATCATCATCATAGCTTTAATTTGCTAACTTGATAACGACACTGACGTAGAGCATTATATGCATGTAAGAAGAAAGCAGGGATTTGAGCATATACTCTAGATGAACTCTAGTCATATGGTTTTATAGCTGGTCATTAAATTTGTGCCTTTGTCTTTATACATGAACAACCTCTAGTCATATCCATGAACAACCTCAATGATCATACAAAAATGCATGAGAATAAGCACAATAATAAAAAAAAGGTTATAATATAGGGATAGGATTTGCAATCAATCTTCTGATAAGAAGTCATTTTTCTTCTTCATTTTGTTATCTGCCTTGCTAACTAATCAAATGAAATAGTAATTTTTCCTCTTTCGAGTGAGACAGTAACAGTATATAGTTTAACAGAAAGAGAGCATCATATAGGTTTTGCTTACTGTAGCTTGTAGAACCTAGCTACAGTCTTCGGGGTTGCTTTTGTTTCCATCATCACAAGGTAAAACATAAATTTATGTTTAATCTCTCCTTTTTAGGCTATGAATAGTCCATTCGTTAGTATTACATGTGATTTTAACATTTTAATATTTTTACGGGAGAGGGATTTTGCTTTTTCAACCATATCTTACGCCAAATAACATTGAGTGAATAAATGAAATAATGATGCTGCTAATGAAAAAGGTGGATCATAAAAACTTGAAGCAAATGTATGAAGGTACTGTTGAAGGTACAGAGTAGAGACAACCCCTCTTTAGTCTTCACCAATCTCCATACTAAAAACCACCACACAATTTCAAACTACTCAATGGTTTACCTTAACGAATTAATAATAATCTCTCTTCTAACCTTAACGAATTAATAATAATCTCTCTTCTAACCTTAACGAATCATGCTACCTCAGTGCAATAAATGGTCTATGCACTCGATATCTAGGTAATCTAAAATGATAAATTTCAACAAGAATATGTGCGGCCGCGTGCGATATTAAGATATCTTTAAAGATATAGAAGAGAATAAATGAAAATTTCAATATAGATATCAAAAGAAAAAGAGAGAATACACTTAGAAATATAAGGATGAAAAGAAAGAGGGATTTATGGTTATCTATGTCGATCTAAACCAGAAAAGAAAATCTTACCTTCACTTTTTATCTGCTTAATATAATAAATCCCAATCACTTCAGACGATTATTTTATATGTGAAAATTTAAATTTTTCAAACCAGAAACGATATTTATAATTAAGATAGGGATAAAACAAAATATTAAGAAAATAGTATTTATGTTGAGGGGTGAGTCATAAATAATATAATAATGTTTTTACATATATAAAACAAATTTTTACTATTATTAATCCCCCTGGCACACATTTTATGTCCTATGGTTTTGAAATCGACATCAAGTCGTGACCCAAAAGATAATACCAATCACCAAAACACACAGATTAACCAACGAGTCATTTTAAATCCCTTACCAGAGCCAACAGATTTAGCTATGATTAATTATTGCAATTATACTGTGGCAAATCATAAAAACAACACATAACTAATCAATTATTTTCAACTTTAAACTGTAAAAAAACAGTGATGCAGACTACAACATGGCACGCAATAATATAGAATTACTAAAGTCAAAGGGTGTGATTTTTAACCACTGAGCATACACAGATGATCACTTATGATCGATGGATGGATCAGAGGGACAAAGCATTAAATTTACTGCAATGGAATCATAATAGTAAAGAATACTTACCAGTGGAAAAAGGTGACTTTTATTCGACCTAAAACACGTTCTTGTGCAGTAATAATCCAGACATGAAGGCGGCTGCAATAGGAGAGAAGACGAGAAAGTAATGTCAATGTTGGGGGTAGAAACTATGTACTCATCAATAAATGAAGCATAGGATATAGCAGTAACTACCTAGTTACAGTAGAAATTATTTAACTAAAAAGTAATAATCAAGTCGGTCGGACCAGTTTTGGCATGAGAGAAGCCAAAGAAAAGAAAAAATTTCACCTTTTTGACAGCTGTACAACTTTCTGTGCTTTATTTTCCTGCAAAGCTAAAAATGCCTTACCCAGCAGCAGAAGGAAGCAGAAGCGCGCAGCAGAAACAACACACATCAACCCAACAAGCTTAACAGAAACATTAGGGAAAAGAGGAAAAGTAACGAGCTTTTCTGCAATATCATTTAATGCTCCAAACGGAAAAAGAGATCGAGAGCCTGATCGAGAAAAATCTTTCAATATTATAACGGTATTATACACAATTGGAAGATTTAAACGTAGATCATATATATCCTTTTTCCGCTTCGAAGTTAAACAATCCAAAACCTCCAGCTAATAATAAATAATGCGCTAATATCCATGATACTCTAAGCACTAAAATATTAAACTATTGAGGGCAATAAAAAATTAGAATTTTATAACAGAAAATGCTGCCAAAGAGTGGTGTGGCCTCATCATCATTCTTTTATTGGTTGTTGTCTGTTTGATTTGATTCCCAATTCGATCATCACTGCCTGTAATGCAAAGAGGGATCCAAATCAAAAACCATCGTCGAAGTTTCCCCTTTCTGATGATGACTCTGAAATCTTGCTGATGATGATAACGGTGACGGTGACGACGAAGAAATTGGATGATGATCCTCATCATGGGGTACTCTCAGATACTGATGAAGAGGCGGTGGGATGATAGAAGACGAAGGTGAAATTGATGGATTAGCCATTACTGTCACATTACAACACCTCGATTCTTCCACTGGTGGTGATGAAGAAGAAGAAGACGATGAAGCACATTCCATGTTCACCCCAAATAGCCTAATTGTTTTACCAGCAGTAGTATTATTAGGAGCACTACTATTTTTACCATGGTAATAGTTTTGATGAGAATGATGATAATGATCAACTGGAACAGAATCTATAATCATTGGAACATTTCTTACTTCTTGTTGCCCTATCAAGTTCGAATACACCGGACCTGCAGATCTTGAATTCGTCGCATTATGATGATGATGATGATGGACTTGGTACTGCCATGGATGATGATGATGGTGTCGCTCTTGTTGCTGTTGATGATGATACAAGGGGAACATATTACTATGGTTCTGCTGTCGCGGTGGCAGTGCAGGAGAAGGAAGGGAGAACAATCGGCCGCCCCATCTGATAGAGTACTGAGAAAATTGAGTCGTCGCCTGATTGGGATGATGAAGAAAGAAAGGTGTAATCAAGTTGGGATCAGGGCCGGGTGGGCCGTGATGAGATCTTCGCCTCCAATCTATGTACAACCGGTGCTGATAGGACTCTCCGGCGCCGCGGTGGAAAGAGACAACGTCTCCGGCGTCGAGCTTCTTCTCCTTGACGAAGCGGCTCCAACCTTTGGTCATCACATAGCTCTGGCTACTATTCCAGTAAGAGTACCGGAACCGCCATAGCTTGCCGTTCCGGTCCTCGAAATTCAGGAGCAGCCCTTTCTCGTTGGAGGAGGAATCGAGAGGGAAGTACTTCTCTGCGTGTTGCTTTGGTATTACGAGGCGGTTGAGCTTGCCTACGTCACTGGGAGTGACGATTTTATCGAACATGTGCTCTTTCTCAATAGAAGCACCAACATCGTTACTGCTGCTTCCTCCTCCATGGAAATTGGCTCCTTGTTCCTCATCGTATTTGCCGGTTCCAATTCCTCCGAGCGACAAGTCCATGAGGTCCGACTTTCTGTGATTACGGGCGAAATTGGCGGTCGGTGCTGATGCTAACCCTAATCGAGGCGATGAATTGAGAGATTCGATGGCTGTAGCAGCATCTGGTGGAGAGTGATGACGATCATGAAGACCCAGCCATGAATTTTGATGAGGATCATGATGATTATGAAGAAGACGACGAGTACTGGTTGCGTAATTTGTTGAGAAAGAAAGGTAATTCTTACAGTGGCTACTTTCCCCTCTAACTATCTCTGCTCCTTCTTCGTCCTCTTCCTCGTCGTCTTCCTCTTTATCGTCAGAATGCATTTTGACATCTTGCATCAGCAATTCCATGAATATCGAGAGTCGTCACAACCACCTGGAATTAATTCTGCACCTCTGGATCTCGGGGAAAAAAACCAACGTGATGAAACAATAGGTACAAATATTTTTTTTTTAAAAGAAATGCAAAGAAAAGAATGAAGGAGACAAAAGAGAGGTTACCAAGGAAGAGAGGATCTGGGGAAGATATGAGGAGAGTAAAGAAATCACGAGTGGGTTGGTTGTCATTAGGGGTTAGCCTCAAACCCTAAAGAAGAAGAATGAGGGAAAAAGGGAAGGGGGATTCAAATTATTGTTGACCAACACAGCCATAGAAATGGAAGCTTGGGGGAGAGAGAGACAGAGAGGGAAGGATAGGAATAGGAATAGGAATAGGAATTAATGAAGAGAGCTAGGAGCTAAGCCAAAAAAGAGAGAAGTTAATTGCCCCTCTGTGTATCTCGCTCACGTACACATTACACAGGAAGGTTCTTTACAAGTCGGAAAACAAAAGGCCAAAAAAAAAAACATTAGAGTGGGGGGAGCAAAACCCAGTTTTATTCTGCTCAGGGAGAGAGCGGGAGGGAGAGAGGTGGGGCCCATATGCGCTGAATAATGAGGGTATTTAAGGGTCATGTGAGCAACTTGTCGTTTTCATAATATATATATATATATATATATATTTGAGGAGGATAATAATCTCAAGTCTGAAAATAAATATATATATATATATATGTATGTCTGTGCACGTGTCCAATTTGACGCCAAAATGTCAATTTTGTTCCCGTTTTCCTTATAATAGAGGGTATGTAATAATATTAATTTTGTGACAGTTATATATGTATGGAGAGATAAAATTGATGAATTGGCTTTTAGGAGTGATGCTGAGTGAATAGTGAGAGAAGTATAAAAATTAAGAATGTGTGTGTATGTATGTGTGTGTGTGTATATATATATAGGGGTAGCTAGGGGTGATGGGGCTTAGAGTGGGGCAGGAGGGATGAGAGTGAGAGGGTGCGAAGTAATTAATTTGTTTAGTTATGGGGTTATGGCCAAGGGTGGTCCCACCTCCAATCTGGAAATCGAGGAACGCAATGGAATGAGAACACACACGGCTCCTTCCACTTCAACCCTCTTCCCTTCCTATTCCCCATTCTCACTTTCCTTTCTTCCCTGTTGAAAAATGTATAATTTATTATTCTTTATATCTATAATATATTATCTATTTAATTATATTAAACAAATTAATTTAATTTATTAATATAATATTTTTTAAAAATATTCTAATAAATTTTCTTAATTTTCTCTCTCTCCCTCTCTTATATTTTATTATTATTGAGGAGTAGTGATAAGGATAATTTAATTTTTTTTATAAATATAAAAAATAAATCTTATATTTAATATCAATATTATCTTTTTAATTAAATTATATATTAAATACATAATAAATATTTTAATTTAATTAAGGACTACTTGTGTTAGAATAGATGTAAATATTTTTTATTTTATACGTATGTAAATATATGTTGTATATAAATAAAAGAAAGTTGTATCTAACTCCTTAAACAACTATGAGATAATTTTGGACAATAAATCTTGAAATGTGGGATTTTCCAAACAATTTTCCCTCGATTTAATGTTATAATATTTTAAACATCAACTATCTTGAAACAGTTATCAATTATCCATTAGATGGATATTTTAAAAAAAAGACAAATATTAATCATGCCTAAAAAAATTTTAATGGATAAAAATAAAGTAAAAAATAAGATTTATATTTAGGTACATAGAAAGCATACATTTTGTGACAACATGTATAATCTCCCTTATTCAACCCACAGAATTATGACAGAATAACTCGTTTTCTCATCTCTAACATAGTTAACTACTTAACTAATTAATTTTAATTTATTAACAAATATTTTTTTTAACTTGACATCTATTTAAGAGTATGAAAAACATATCAAACTTCAAGTCTCCTTCTCTTAATATTTAGAGTAATATTGTTAAAAAAGATAATTAATGCCATTATAGCAAGTAATTTATACATGATATATACCATCAATCTTTTAAAAAATAAAAAATAAAAACACCGGGCCCGGAGGGAGTATGTCTTAGCCTCTCAACAAATATATGCACTTTACCAAGAATGACGTTGTTTTTTGGAGGGGGGGGGGGGTGGGGGAAGTTGGATTATTGCAGTTGTGATGACATTTTAAAAAAGGTAAAGTTGCTGAAAATTTTGGAGGATTAATTAGCAATTTAAAATATTTAAAATATAATTAATATTTTAAATTAATTTTAAAAATGTAATTATTATCCTAAAATATTTAAGAATATAATTAATATTATAAATTAATTTTAAAAATATAAATAATATCTTAAAATATTTAAATTAGTATAATTTTATATAAATATAAATTTTTATCTAATCACGGAAGCTTAACCTACAGGGCCGAACTACATTCATCCACCTGTCCCATCAATTCAGATCATTGATCCTAAACTAAATATTGTCTCTAAATGACAACCAAAATTAAAATAATACATATATATATAGATACATATATATATTATTTCAGTAAATCCCATCCATCACTTCACAAAAGGCTCATGTAGGCTCCTGCATGAATAGGTTCGTTATCACAAAGTAAATTTTCCTAAGAAAATAAACAACCTGATTCAGACCACAAGTTTATTGTTTATTAAATTTTTCAAAACTTGAAATTGTTTTAATTTGACTCAGACTGCAAGTTTAATATTTGGTAATTCAGTTGCAAAGGAAATGATGTTTTGGTGCTTATTTATATTATTTTATTTTTATATATATAAAAAGAGTTTTATCTCAAATTATATATATAATAAATATTTTTGAGATGTCCAAATAAAAAGAACCCTTTTTCTTCCTTTCATTTATCCAATGTTTACTATATAAATTATCATGATTTACAGAAGCTGAGAATAATTGAAATAATGAAGAGATCATTTGCAATCATTTTTCAATCATAATCATCAAGAGCTAGAATAATTTTAAGTGGAAAATTCTGCCACAGAGAAATATCGCTGTAATTTTCACATCATTTTCCAAAGCCCTGGACTCAGATCGAATGGATTGCTCATTTCCCCCTCGTGTTAATTAAATTACAAGCAAACAGAAGAACATGGTCAAATTTATGAATCGTCCTTTTTTGTTGTCATATTAGAACAACTAAAATTATTTATCCCTTGCCCTGCGGCTCTTATTTTTAGAATATTTTCCCACTTCAAAATTGAAAAAAAAAACAGAGAGAGTAACAACTAAACGTATGTGTGATCTAATTTAATTAGAGCCATATGTACATTATTTAGCTCGAATAAAATTTGCATCATTTAAATACAGTTTTAACGGTCAAAATTTACAATTTTCAATTGATAATTTTTAGATAAAAATATCTTTTTCAAAAATTAAAAGATTATTTTTATTTATTATTTTTAGTATCTTAAATATAATTACTTCTAAATGAATAGTAAAAAAAGATGATCCCCGATGATTTGTTTTTTTTTTTTAAAAAAAGAAATTGCTGCAGTTCTAAGGAAAAAGTTTCAACGTTAGATTCGGTCCACGTAAAATATTAGGTAGACCTACAAATGGTGGCTTAATGATTTTTTTTTTTAATTTCAATATTTATATACATATTTCTTATGATTAAGAACAGGAAACGCTGGAGGTTTCACGAGATTCGTTTCGATTTTCGTTAGATAAATTATAAATATTTAATACATGGGAGGATTAATGAACCAGAAAGTTGAAAGATACATATATAAAGCAAGTTGAATAACTTATCAAGCTACTAGTTATTAAGCTTATTCCTGCACGTGGTTGACCTTCATGGTGCCAGATATATATATATATATATATATATATATATATATATATTCATGCATGGTGCCAGACAATGCCAACCTTTTACAGTAGAACATGTTTTTTTTAGTAAAGACGAGAGGAGTACTATTTACTTCACTGAATCTTAATATCTTATTATTAAATATGTAGTTTTAGAATTTGTTATTACATTTATGTCTTATTTAAGGATTAAATTTAAAATCTAATGAAGTCTTATACCGTTAGACTAATTATATGTTAGTATAGTAAAACATGTTTAAGTAGTCTTCAGGGAAGATTAGAGATAATTAAGGTCCCAAGAAGTTTAAAGTAATTAATTATTAATTGAGTTTATCTTTACAAGTTATTATTTTTTGAAAATATGAATATTAAATTAATAGTTAGGGTGAGTATTAATTTATTTAATTAATTAATTATATTATCTCTCACATGACATGTTATCTGAGCAGGTAAACTTGAAATACTTTTTCACTACTATCATTTAGCAAACTTTAGTCAAACATTGAATACATGAAAGTCGGTCGCTGCATTCATTATCTTCTACGGACCCCTTGAAGGGATCCAGTTTGAATATTCAAATATTTTCTGATAGAAAATAAAAATAATAATAATAACAATAATAAAAGATGATGGCGTATAAATCAAATTCATCTCGCTTTTTACCTAATCCGATCCATTAAGTATATGCACACACACCCCAAGAAGATCACGAAAGAAAAAAAGTATTCATTTCTGAAAAATAAAATAATATATAAACTACATTGTTAAACTTATAATACTTTGATTTCCAATCAAATAAGGCCGCTAAAACACTCTAATTCATCAATATTTTGAACTTTTTTTTTTTAATTTTGTTGTAAAACTTCTCTCTTAATTAGGCTGTTCAATTTTTTTTAATATTTCCAATCAAATAAGGCTGCTATAAAAAAGTGATTAATTATGTAAGCTCATGCTGGTTCTTCCTACCAAATATTCCACCCACCTAAAAAGCAAGTGACATGCTAAAGAAAAAATATTGGGCATCAAATTCAACGTTATTTTTTTTATCGAAGACATAAAATTGAATTAAGGTTTTTGTCAAATTAAGAAATAAAAATTAGACACAAATTTCTGATTATTATCAACCCACAGAATGTGTTCAATTTAATTTCTCTCCACTTTCTCTTTGCACAACGACAGTTTTAGGTCTATATTACACAAAATTAATTAATTAATTTTTTAATATTTTACAAAACTATCAAACATGAATATTCAAAATTAATATGGTACTATATACTTAAGATGCTGCAAAGCATATGATTACGAAGGACCTGCTCTGAAGAGTCGTTCAGTTATATATATGCTTGGAAAAGAGAAGGAGTTCGATAAAGCAAGTGCAAGAAGAAAGCTCTGCTAGCATCACTGTTTAATACAGTAATAGCTTTTGTATTTATTACGCAGAAAATCAGCTATGGTTTCATAAAACAAAACGATGCGTACGATGTGTGTGTGTGTGTGTGTGTGTGTGTGTGTGTGTGTGTGTGTGTGTGGAAGTAGCTAGTCCACCAAAAAGACACTAGAGCTAGGGTTTCTCTAGATTCACACGCTAAGAAAGCAAAGGTGTCTTTGGCTGCTTTGGAGAGTTGTATGTATGTATTAATACAACTCTGCATGGAAACATATAGCTAGCTATATTGATAGCTGGTTGTGATGTATATGAAAAGTAAGCATCAAGGTGGTCCATCAGTACACGTACTGTTATTTACACGTGTGCGTGTGAATATAATGTGCCCATCTCTTTGGGATTGGACATTAGAAGCCTAGACTATTCCAATCATATTTAGTTTTCAAATATTAAGAATTATATTAAATTAAAAAAATTATATTATAAATAATATCAGTATATTGATCAAGTATAAGAAATAAAATTAAAATATTATACATTATTTTATATTAAGACCCATAAATGTAAAGCATCCAAGGGAAAAGAAGGTCAAATGAATTGTATAAATAAATTATATCTGCTTTAATTATATTTATGTGATATATTAAAAAAAATGACAAGAGAAAGTAAATTGAAGGATGTACATCAATTCCCGATACCACAAAATATGCAGTATTACTATTAACTAAGGAGACCCTTGTATTGACCAGAGTGACAATGGAAGTTTGTCTTTTTTGAAAAGTTGGTAGTAATTTTCTGGTTTCATTCTACTTTCTCACAAAAAATACTTTCATTCTTAAAAATACTTTTTTTGTAAAATGGATTTGACTTCTCTTTATTCACTTATATTTCCTTTACACATATTAACCAGTATATCAATTTTTGAACGGCCTGAATTTAATATTTTTAAAATATAAAATTATAAAAATAAATAAATAAAATATAACCCCTAAGATTTGATTTGAACAAATTAGAACTATAGTAAAAAAAATAAAAAAATATATTTTATAAAACATTAAATTTATAGGCCATTCAAAATTTGATCAGTGTTAAAATTATAAAATATATGCAGTGAAGAGATAACGGAAAGGTAAATGGAGAAAACCCGGTTCCAAAAATAGCTTCTTTTTCATGAACACCGTTTTCTTAATGAAAACAATTTAATTAAGAATCTAATTTAAGGACAACGAATCATATATATATATATATATATATAAAATAAAACTCTTGGCTAATATAATATGTGTGTGGTTTATAAGATCTACAATAAATTATACTAGTACTATCCAGGAATCATGTACCATAATAGGTCTCATTTGTCAAATTTGAGAAAGTAGATGTGAAGATGTGATATTGGAGATGGGCATAATTAGAGTAATTAGATTATACGGTCGATAACTGTTGTCTACCTCAAGGACCACCTCGTCCTATGTACCCCTAACCTACTCGTCCCTCAACTTGATCACCCCCCTCCCCCACCCTCAACCCTCCCGGTTTATGTCATATCACTTATATTTTCTGATAACGGGGATAAAATTTCTCCAAAAGAATTTTAATACATGTTAGTCTTTCTTTTTTTTTCTTTTCATTTGTATTGTTTTGGGATCGATGAACTTTGTCTTTAAACTTGCCATAAGATCTTCCAAAGAGAGAGGTATACTGCTGGAGAACACATTTGTGTGGGCGTATTATCCCCACATGGCCCTCACTTGAACACTAATGCCTAGCTAGTAATTAGCTCTCTAGCTCAACCTATCTGTTACAATTAATTACTTGTTAATTGTTCCTTAACAACTAATTACTGTTTAATAATGCTTTGACAGACATAAGACAACTATAATTATCGTACACAACTAATCAGTTTGTCAAATTAATGTTACTTCCATTATTTCTGGCTCTCGTATATTCAGAAATCTCAAGATTCCTCCTTGCATATTCAGACTTCAAATTCCTCCTTGCACGTTTAAAACAAAATGATCTCAATTAATTAATTACTCTATAGCCTGTTGTTCTGAGTAATTTCACTCTCTAGTTCTCTCTCTACGCACATCCTAATGATAGAGAGACAAAAACACGTCTCTTGTTCCCAAGAACCTCTCCATACATAGAGCTGTATGTGTGTGCATATTATAATTTGCATATTGTTGAAAGTTAGCTTTTATCGCCTGAAATATTTTACGTGTGCTGCTAGCTACCAATTATACATCCATATCAATTGATACAAATTAAGAATTAAGGCTAATTTTTGTAGGGTCTTCATTGTAAGATAATTACAAGGATATGTGTGTGTGTGTGTGTGTGTGGTTATTTGAAATTGGCAACAGATGATGTGGCATGATAATAGCCATCGGATCAAAACATGCAGATGAGATTTCTTTGATTGAGTGGAATGAGATATATTAAAGGGAGAATTCTTGTGTAATCTTATATAAATAAATTAATTATTAAAAAATCCTATAAAAATAAGCAGTATTTTTTATACCATATCTTGTAAGTTGTTTATTTATTGTAAATTTTTTTAATAATAATTAAATTACTTAAGTGAAACCAAAATCTAATTAGAAAAGGGAGAGTTTTATTAGGATTTTGTTCTTTACAGGAAAAGAGCTCCTTTTGGGACTTAAAATTTGTGCAGCATCACAGGCCATGCGCTAAAGTAGTCTGCTAGTTAATAGGGTTCATATAGCTTAACTTTTGAACAAAGCTAAGCATGCATGTACATCTGCACTATATATATATATATATTCCCATACGCACTTTAATACGTAGCAGCTATACTATATATAGCTAGAGACACTTTTCTATATTACCTTCGTCAATATGCGTCATTAATAATGGCCATCTGTCAATATATATATAATAACTTTTCATTATATATTTATACACACACACATATAATGCAGCTAGCAGGCATGCCATTGGCAGCAACCCTGATTAATTAATTAACGTAATACTTAATTAATTATATTCTGTGACTGAAACTTTTTAGGAAGAATCTGTCTTCAAATTACCCCCACTAAAGCTTTAATTATTATACTTGCTGGGGAAAAAAATACTATTTTTGATCTTAATTATAAATATTATTTAATTTTTTTGATAAGTTTAGAAAATAAAATTAATTAATTAATTATAATTAATATAATAATTAATTAATTAATTTAGATTAAATTGAAGAATATATAATATGTATATTAAGAGTTATATTTGATCATAATTAATTAATTTATTTAGTTTTATAGATTTAATTAAAAAAATTAAATAATTTTTATAATTATAATTGGAGGAAGTAATAATTAATATTCTTGATGGATCGCATCTAGCTTACATTAAATAACACTTGCAAATTAAAATATTATTCAACTGTTGTGGTTTCGGATTCAGTATAGAATAGAGTCCATTTGGGTGAGAGGAGATATAGAGAGAGAGAGAGAGAGAGAGAGAACCGTAAGACAAATTAAGAACTTGAACGTACGAGAACAAAGAATAGAAAAAAAATCTAAAAGTGATAGATGTTGGTATCTGTTAAAGATTAGCTAGGGTTGGTATTATAATATCCTCATATACGCCATATTTAATATATACTATGATATAATTTTGAGATATACTTCAGTTCATAGTTTTGATTAATTAAAAATAAATATATTTTTTGTCAGAAAAAATAAATACCTTAACTATGTAGTCTTTAAGATAAATTATACATCGATCTATTATCAATTTCTAATTCTTCCAAAAATTAAGTTTCCTTAAATTAATTCTTGAAACATTTTTTCAACGTAATATTTATTCTATATATTTGCACAAAATCTTAGACAATACTATTATTGTTCATGACATATGGTATATTAGTAATATATAGAGAGGAGTACTACGACAGTATTCAAAAAGAAATTTGGCCATTAATCTTATCATTGAAATTACTGGGAGAAAGCTTGCCTAATGAATAGACAATGATATCGGATTTGAATTTAGTGGGGTGGGTCGGCGGTTTTATTAATATTTTTTTATCAAAAAAATAATAATTTACGGTCTAGCTAATTCAATCTGTCATCTTTTATATTGCACTACTGATTGACTCAAGTTTCAAAATCATATCATCTCACTTAGTATAATGATCGATAATCAATCAAAACAAAAAAAAATATATATCTGTAAAAGTATAAGAGTACATTGAAAAATCACGTACTACTCCTTACAGCAAGGAATATACCATAGAATAAATCATTTTATTGGCAAAATAGAAGACAGAGGAGAAAATAAATAATGGGGCGCACTCACACATAAATAAAAATAACAATAATTACAAATATTAAATTTATTATAAAATTTGAATCACTTTTAATATTATCATCTTTATTAATCAACCATACTAAACTTCAAGAGCATAGCAATTTCTACCCTCTTTCATTATGATTATTAAATATGAGCATATATAAAAAGAGATATTTAGTATTGCTCAGTGTTATTAAATAACTTATAAAAATAAATAATAATGTTTCTCTAATCCTATTTATAAATAATTTACAATATATTTAACATAGATTAAGGAAAACGTTAAATTTTATTAACCCTATTTTAAAATTTTATAATATTTTAACTTTATTTTTGTTTAATATACATTATATGCTATATGAATAAAATCAACACAAATATAAATAAATTGTAAAATTATACCATTCATATAAAAAATTTAATAAGATAATTTATAAATAGAAAACACAAATTCTTTCTCTCTATATAAGACAAGAAGAAGCATAGGAGGAGGTAGCGGGTATTGGGAGGGGACAAATGAAGGTGATATTATGATGATATGGAAGTGGGTGACCTATGAAATAAGGTATGCCAGAAAACAGCAAGGAGGGCATTAGAAAGAGTACGTGGGACCATTATGTATTACACAACGGAGACACCTCCTCAGCCTAATCAAATGCTCATAGCTGTTCAAAAGCAACTTTATTCACTCTCTGCTTTCATTCCTTTTCTTTTTCTACACATTCACTGTATATATAGGTACCTGTTGATCCATATGTTATTACTGCATCCACAGTAATGGGAATAGATAAATCGATTGATTATTCAATTATAATCATTTATTAAAGAAACCAGTTGTTGCTTTAACCTGCGCAGAAAATCAGCACACCTGTCATGCCTTTTACGTCGTTTCTGTGATAACAGATGTAAAAAATTTTGTACTAGTAAGGGTTAGAAGAGTGGGTTTGTATTCGTGGAGGTTATGTCACTTTCCGAGGCCTTGAATATGATTATTTATTAAAGGGGTGTGTGTGTGTGTGTATAGCCTCTTAATTATATCTTATCTCATTTGTGGCCCCTCCCTATAGCTTCCTCTCTCGTTCTTTCGTTCGTTCGTTCATTCATTCATTCATTCATGTTTTGCTTTCTCTTTTCTCTTTTTCTCTTCTCTCCCTCTCGTTTACTTTTCCTTCCTCACTACGTACTCCCAACACATGAGAATAATTATGATCATGTTGGCTGCCAAGCTGTAACATTATTAGCTTCTTTCCTTTTATTTATGTTATTATGCCATTTTCATTCGTTTCTCTCCTAGATTCTACTTTCTGTTTGCCCATTGCTACTCTTCCCCCAAATTGGCCTTTTTCATTATGTGAAAATTAGATAGATTTCGTTGGTACTTAGAACCATTAAATAATAAACTCTGTTAGATTTATCTGGATTGACCTAAAGTAATTAAATGCGTGTTTGGATTCGCATTCTGACACTTCAATATGGCTTTTCAATCATAATTTTACAGTTTAGAGTACAAGTATGTGAGAATATCAATTTTGTCTCGAACATGCTTATCAATTACAAATCCAAACAAGTAATAAACAATATAATTAAGAGTGTGCTTAGGTAGATATGAAAAAGTACTTTTGGTCTTTAAAACTACGGTTTTAAGAAAGAGATTCCAAACAGCTGATTTGTTTTTGCCAAGGTACTTCTATACTTAAAATAATGGTTTGGGAGTAGAAAACCATGGTTTTCTATAAGCCTACAATTTTTTAATTTTTAAAAGCTATTATCTTCTAAAATCATATTTTTTCCAAAACTATTCTCTAAAAAGTTAATTCAATAACATGTCCTAAATCATAGATGTGAAAAAAAAGTAAACCATTGTATCATATTAGTACAATAGGGAGATTGTCTTGGGAAAGGGTTGATGCTCAAATTTGTTGGATGCTGAGGAGAAGGCTGTTGCAAAAGAGGATTATAGGGCAAAGGATACAGTTTCTTGTTTCACAATGAGAGTTGTGAGTGGAGATATGGAGGCTCAAGGAATTAAAAGAAACTGGGGGAAATATTAGCATGTTGACCGCTTCATCAATCTTCAAAACGAGGGAACTTGCAAAAGGACTTATTATATATATATATATATATATATATATATATATATATGAGATCTGAAAATGGAAGTTTGGAGTCCTGGATTCCTGAGAGAATTGGGCTATGTTCCTATAACAATTGTTGAGATGGATGATGATTAATTATCATATAAATGCACGTTTTTGGTAGTGTTTGGCGATCACAATGATTCCAAGTGTATAATTAATTAGAAGGTTAATTTGTTTAAGCCCACATTTTAATAATATGAGAGGAATGAATATTCGCTTGGCTTAAGGAATGTGGCATTGTGCTGGTGTTAGGGCCAACAAAGCATGATTAAAAAGTTGATTTGTGAGAAAATTAATATGTAAGTATAAGATAAGTGTTGGAAAGTAGCACAAGTTATCAAGAAAGGAGATAGTTATGCGTATACTTAAATATAAGAATCCAATAACCCGGGTCACTTCTTTCATTCTTCACATAATGGTGGTCCAACCATTCTTGGCAATTTGGAAGATGATTAGGTAACCCATCAATTTTATTAATTAATGAAACTAGCACTTAATATATCAATATAAATTTTTTTTATCTGATACATATGTATGAACATATATGATATGATTTAGGAAGAAGTTTTAATTATTGTAAAAGCTCATAACAAGTGATCAAGATAGCAATAATAATATCCAGTGTAAAAAATAACAATAGATTATAGCATACTAGCATCTCAAAATTTCTTTTCAATAATTAAATTACTTATACAGGGACTTCATAGTAATTTTTTCAAGAATTTAATACTAAAATAATTTGTAGAGACTAAAGGATTAGTGAATCCAAATAAGGTGAAAAACGCTTTTGCATGAGGTTTGACTTTTTTTTCTGGTATAAAATTTTTGAAAAGAGGTTGGGCTCATCTACAATATAAGAGTAAGGTAAAATATTTCTTTCTCCTAAACGATAACAATGTCGGGTAGGGTGAACTATCAATTATCCTTAAGCGTAAACTTAGGCACCTAAGAGTTATGCTGCATTTTCAAACATCGAGATTGAGAGCCACAACAAAGTGGTACTTTTTAAGAACCGAACATATTTTAAATAGTCATGTGTTTTACTCTTTCGCTAACTGACCATAAGGACTATGGGTGCATGAGGTTTGACTTAACTAATCTTTACAATTTAGTTGGGCCCAGCCTCTTCGGAAAAGATCATTAGAGGCCCACATTAATTTTGACCATCAGGCCCATATGGTGTGGGCCGAGCCGGTAAGCCGTGAGTTTGTTTTCCAATATAAAACTCTTATTATTGGGATTACTTGTTATTTTAATTTTTAAACCCGTTGATTTTAAAATTACGAGATACCTCCATTCAATCTTTTATGGAAAGGGACACTACTTAATTTATAGGGAAAAATTGTCAAAGTATGGCGATTTGTGATTGCGAAGTCAGAGATATTTCTCTTCAGTCCTATGTTTATCTTGACATATATAGTATTTTATTAATTAAATAATGAACTAATTAATTATAAAGAATATTTATTTAAATTGAATATTTCATAAAAAAATAATGTTGTTTCAAAAATAAAAATTAACTACTGACGCGGAAATATTTATTAAATTTTATAACAAGTCATATAATTAATAAAATATTATCAATAATGTGATTTGTTATGAGACTTTACACAATAATAAAATACATTTAATTAAAAGTATATAAAACATGAAAAAAAGCAGATGATGCAAGTTACGTTTGGTGAAAACTACGTTGTTGGGCATTGCTATAAGTTGACCAAGAATGAAAGGTTATTGTCACATTGTCAACCAAATATTTTCACGCCTTTGTTCTTTCTTTCTTTTTTCTTTTAAATTCAAAGAGGAACCAAAAAAACAGAAAGAAGAAGAAGCTTTATTTTCGACTCTAAAGTTTTACATAAGAAATTTAAATATAGTACACAAAAATCTCACAAAATAATGTAAATAAGTTTGCATGTTTAATTATTAAAAATATTTATTCTATTTTTTTTAAAAAAATATCTTAACCCTTTTATCACTGGTCGTTTGAGTTTTGACTGACCAAATTGGTATATATCAGTCATCATTATGTTTTGTCATGAGTATTTTTGTAACTTGAGTAAATACCTTTAATTATGTTTTGTCATACAATTTTTCGCGTGGAGCGAATTTATAGTTGGCGGATTTCCCCCCCAATAAATACTGACTTTTTTTTTTTGCAAAATAAATACTGTTTTAATGGCTTTAGAATTGGTGCTGAAGGAGTGGGACCCGCATATCTGAAAAAGAGTTAATATATATACCGCACGGCAAAGCTGGCGGGCAATTAAAGCCTGAAAAGTGTAGGGGGATCTATCCACAGAATAATTTCAAAAGATCACGAATATTAACCAATTATTATTCTCCAACTAAACAAATGTCTAAATTCTAGGGTTCTGAATCCTTCTTCCTCTGACTTCTAACCACGAAGATCTGTCCGTACCTTAACGCCGTTACTTCACCGGCCCTTTCAGAGTTCTCACTCCGTACTGTACCCATATCTAACACTTGCCACGTGTCCATCACGACCTGTTCACCCTAGTTCCCATTCGTCAGCCATTACCCAATAGGGTGTTGACACGTAGATAGACTGAAACGTGGGGATACTTCGTGATTGGACACTCTGGGGCCCAGCCTTAGATCGCCCTTGCCCTTTTAAGCGATATTTATGGACTTTTTTGGATCGACCCGATCGAGATCCGAGTCTGGATCCGTGAGAACATCAATCTAAAGTTGGAGGCTTTAGGCCGGAAATCTAGTCCAGTTCCAAAACATTCAATCCACAGCCCATACCCCAAAAACCTTAAAGTTCAATTCTTTGCGGGGAAAAATTAATTATTAATTAACTCGCCGTCTTATTGTATTAGTGTACTTCGGTTTATATCTTGTGACGTGTTAGTCTTCTGTCTCTGTCGCTGCGGGTCTATATTCAACTGAAAGAAGTACCAGCGGCGAGAAGAGGAGGCAAAATTCAGAAATTGGTAATTGAAAGCTGAAATATAATGAGAGAGTAAGAGAGATAGCGAGACGGAGCGAAAGATTCTGGAACTGTGTGGTGTTAGTGTGTGGTCGCACGTGTAGTCCAGGAAAGTAAAAGGGAAAGAGAGCAGAATAGGCGTGGATAGACCGTGGAATTTAAAGAAGCGCACAGAGTTTGTGATTTTGGGTTAGGGGGCTTTGTCTTTCAGTCTTTTCTTGAGAGACTATTTCCCCCTTTCTGCCTATCACTCTTTTGCGTGCTTCGTACGGTCTATGTACCCTCCACTCTGCTTAAACTTTCTACTCTTTGATCCTTGCTTTAGCTCTCAGCCCAAAAGCTTGGTCCTTTCTGTTGGCAATCTTTTGTCTTTCTTTGTCCTTTTTTTCTTTTTCTTTTTCTGTTTTATTTACTTACCTTGTTTGTTGTTAGTCAATTCAATCGAGTAATTGAAAGAAATGGAGGATGGGGGTAATCGGGGTTCGGGGGCAATTGAGGATCACTCAGAAGTAACTCGCTCCTCTCCCTCCTACTGGCTGGACGCTTGCGAGGACATTTCCTGCGATCTCATTCACTTCGATGATGGGTCCATAGTCTCAGAACAGGTCGATAACAATCTGATACAGGATGGACTGGTTAAGGATTTCTTCGGTGGCATTGATAGCATTCTTGACAGTATTAAGAACGGTAGTGGCCTCCCAGTGGCCACCGAGTCTGGAAATGGAAACCAAGACTTTGCCTTGGCACTGCAAGCTGAAATCTCCAATCAGAAAGATAATACTGGGAAGAATGGGTTTGCTGGTGAAAAACATGGTCGTGCTGTTGAAGTGTGTGAGCGTTCAGAAGCTGAAAGTAATGGGTATAAAGTATCTAATGGCAATGAAGAAGGGAGAACTTTGGGTGATTCTAAGGAAAATGGAGGTGGTGATCGATCTAGGGAGCATCATGTGGATGTTGAAGAAAGATTTGGCAAGAGGGCTCGGCTTGGCAGTTATAAGAATGAGAGGCTTTATCCTGGCAGAGGGAATTATCACCCCAAGGATAGGGAGAGGTGTCCTAATAGAAAGAGGCCCGGGGAGTGGGATGAGGTTGATGGGAAGGAAAAAGATAGTGTGAGGAGAAGGGAAACTTTTAATGGTTGTGGTAGGAGAGATGTTAGAGACAGGGATTGGAGGGATAGAGAAAGGGGTTACTGGGAGAGGGACAAGTCAGGTTCCAATGACATGGTCTTTCGCACTGGCACTTGGGAAGCTGATCGATATCGAGAAGGTAAGGTTGCTAATGACACTAAACAAGAATGCAATGGAAAGATTGAGACTAAAACTGAGGAGCCAAAGGAGATAGTTCCTGAGGAAAAAGCTAGAAAGTACCAGTTAGATGTTCTTGAGCAGGCAAAGCAGAGAAATACTATAGCTTTTCTTGAAACTGGGGCAGGGAAGACCCTCATTGCTGTTCTTCTCATGAAAAGTATTCAGGAGTGTTTACAAAAGCAGAATAAAAAAATGCTTGCAGTCTTTTTAGTTCCCAAAGTACCGCTTGTTTATCAGGTAATATAAATTTGAGACAATAAAATTAAATTTTAAATTTATTCTGTCAAGAGACAAATATTGCTGTAGAAGTTGATTTACTTTTGGTGCTTGGTCTAATTTCAGCAAGCAGAAGTAATTCGAGAGCGAACTGGCTACCAAGTGGGTCACTACTGTGGAGAAATGGGGCAGGACTTCTGGGATGCTCGAAGGTGGCAACGTGAATTTGAAACAAAACAGGTATGTTTTGAAATTCTGTTGGAGCTATGCTAGCCTATGCCTTCTGGCACTTTGTATTTTCTTTTATTAATTAGGGTTTCAGTTTGTTCATCAGGGTATCTTTCTCCTGTACAGCATAGCATTCCACTCAAGCTTCAATTTTGCTAATTTTCTCATAGTTGTCTTTAATTATCTATTTATCTCTATATTTGCTAAATTTGTACTTAAAGCCTTTTTTCCTTGCTCAACTTCCAAGGTTTACCTTATTTTCATAGTATTTTATCTGGCAGATTTTTTTTCATTATTATTTGTGTTGCTTTGGCTCTGAATTTTATTAAGACGATTTGTTTTGTCACAAGATTAGCTGGCCATTTAGTTTTATCTTATTCCAATTTCTTGTGTTATTCCTTAGCATTGTGTGTTTATGATGCAATTACCCAGTTGGCTATTCTTGCTTCAGGTTCTAGTCATGACAGCTCAAATTCTTTTGAACATTCTGAGGCACAGCATAATAAAAATGGAAACAATCAATCTCCTGATTCTGGATGAGTGCCATCATGCTGTGAAGAAACACCCATATTCTCTGGTGATGTCTGAGTTCTATCATATGACACCCAAAAAGAAGAGACCATCTGTTTTTGGAATGACTGCTTCTCCTGTTAACTTGAAAGGTACTTTTAATATGGATTTTCAAGTTGTCATTATTTTTTTGAGGGATGAGTTTCTTTTTTAATTACTGCATCTTCTTATTTGTTGGTCCTATTTGGTCTTTTGCCTGTTCGAACTTGCAATCTTGCAGTTTAGTGCTTATCACACTAACCAGCAAGCTGCAAGTCTTCAAGGCTTACCTTCTTTTAGAGAACACAATACTTTACTCTGAATTCATAAGTCAACATTGCTCCTGATTATGGCATATTCAGGGGTATCAAGCCAAGTGGACTGTGCAATAAAAATTAGGAATCTTGAAAGTAAGCTAGATTCTGTAGTTTGTACAATTAAAGATCGAAAGGAGCTGGAGAAGCATGTACCAATGCCTTCTGAAGTTGTGGTGGAGTATGACAAAGCAGCCAGCTTGTGTTATCTTCATGAGCAGATAAAGGAAATGGAGGTTGAAGTTGAAGAAGCTGCAAAGTCAAGTTCAAGAAGAAGTAAATGGCAGTTCATGGGAGCTAGAGATGCAGGAGCTAAAGAAGAGCTCCGTCAAGTATATGGTGTTTCTGAAAGAACAGAGAGCGATGGAGCTGCAAACCTAATTCAGAAATTGAGAGCTATCAATTATGCACTTGGTGAGCTGGGTCAGTGGTGTGCTTACAAGGTGAGTTATGTTGTAAGGATAACGATTAGTCATTGATTTCCTGGATTTCTTTATAATTTATATTTCTTTTACAGGTTGCACATTCTTTTCTATCAGCTTTGCAAAATGATGAGAGGGCAAACTACCAACTTGATGTCAAGTTTCAGGAATCCTATCTGAATAAAGTTGTGTCTCTTCTACAATGTCAACTGTCAGAGGGTGCGGTGTCTGGCAAAAATGCTGGAGTTTCTGACTCAGAATGTGGTATGGTACAGGGTGGTTCTGAACCTAATGATGTTGAGGAAGGAGAGCTTCCACACAGTCATGGTGAGATTGACTGTTGAAATTTTGTAGTGCCTTAGGACCGCACTATTATGTGGCTATGGCTAATTGTTCAAATTTGTCAATTGTCCTGACAAGATGAAAGTTTTGAGAAGTTCTTCTCTTGTGACTTGAGTATGTAAATATTTTGATAAAAATGCTATTGGACTAATCTGTGAGAATGTTTGACATGATAAATTAATGTTTCACATAATAGATTATTATGATGGAGAGCCTGAGTCTTTTCTATGACATTTGTGCTTGAACATCGAGGGCATAGTGTTACTTATCAGTCTTGCTTTTCATTTAAGAATGTTAAAATGAATTATTATTATCTAATATCTCAAACGTGCTCTGTGATTGTTAATGTGACTACACAATAATGATTTTCTGCTTATTTATTCTCGACTTTTGTAGTACCTACCACCTATTTGAAAACCAATCTGTAAGATGGAATTTAGTTTTGTATTTTACTTAAGCTGGTATACTTGTAGTTGTCTCTGGAGGGGAGCATGTGGATGTCATTATTGGAGCTGCTGTGGCGGATGGCAAGGTGACCCCTAAAGTTCAGGCTCTGATCAAAATACTTCTCAAGTATCAGCATACAGAAGACTTTCGTGCAATCATCTTTGTTGAGCGTGTTGTGTCTGCTTTAGTTCTCCCCAAGGTTAAATAAAATGTATCCATCACTTTTATAGTTCATCTTGGTTTATTCAGTTACTTGATCAAGATCCCACTAATCCACTGTCTTTGAACCTTGCAGGTTTTCGCAGAGCTTCCATCTCTGAGTTTTGTTAAGTGTGCTAGCTTGATTGGCCACAACAATAGTCAGGAAATGAGGACCTCACAAATGCAGGATACAATTGCTAGATTCCGTGATGGACGAGTAAGATCTTTCTTTTAATGGCTGCATGTCTGCTCAATCTGTTCCTTATGAACGTTAAGATAATTTATTGTGTTCTTTTCATCTAATGCTGGCACCTATTTGTAGGTTACATTGTTAGTTGCCACTAGTGTTGCTGAAGAAGGACTTGATATACGTCAATGCAACGTTGTTATCCGCTTTGACCTTGCAAAGACTGTTTTGGCATACATTCAATCTAGAGGTCGTGCCAGAAAGCCTGGGTCTGATTATATCTTGATGGTTGAGAGGTATTATTTATGATTTGATTGACTCTTGGCATTTTCTCTTTTTCATGATATTGTTTTACTATGATTTTGGGTATTCTAATGAGCCTGATTAAACTGAAAATTCTGTTGGGAAATTCATTGTTTTTGGCTTCTGTTGGTTACTTTCCTCCCTCAAATTATTACTCTTGATGCTTGTCTCTATGTTGTTAAACCAACGAGCTACAAATGGAGTAGCATTTGCTTTTATTAATAAAATTGAAGGTTCGATTCTTTCCTGTAACCACTGTAGCTGGTAAGAAGTTACAGCCCTTCTTGGGCACTTTTTAAATAATTTTTTCTATCTGAGGAAAGAAACATCTTTTGCCTTTGCTTTTGTACAATTTGGTTAAACCGTCATGTGTTGTAGCAGTTTCCATCATGAATATACAATGAAAACCCTATACTGTTTTAGGAGTTTATGCCCCTCCTCCCTGCATTATTTTAAACCTTGATCATCTTTATGATGTCACAAACAACAATGGGTCCTGAGTTGCCTCCTCCCAACTGCTCTCAATCCTTTTTCTTCTTCTTTCCTGTACATAGGGGAAACTTGTCGCATGGAGCATTTCTCAAGAATGCCAGGGATAGTGAGGAGACTTTGCGGAGAGAAGCAATAGAGAGAACAGACCTAAGTCATCTTAAAGACTCTTCAAGGTTGATTTCAGTAGATACAAGACCAGGATCTGTTTACCAGGTGGAGTCAACTGGTGCAGTTGTGAGCTTAAATTCTGCCGCTGGTCTTATCCACTTCTACTGCTCTCAGCTACCTAGTGACAGGTGCTTCCTTTCTGCTTGATATTATTATTTGCATTACTAGATATTTTTGTACCTCTGAATGTTAATTTGTTTCTGGTGCACCTATCCAGATATTCAATTCTTCGTCCTGAGTTTATAATGGAGAAGCATGAAAAATCAGGAGGTCCCATTGAATATTCTTGCAAGCTTCAATTGCCGTGTAATGCGCCATTTGAAAATCTTGAGGGTCCCATATGCAGTTCAATTCGCCTTGCTCAACAGGTTTGACATCATTTGATCATAGTTGGAATGCATTTTAGCTATCTTTACACAAGAAGCATTGGTTATCACTCCCTTGTTTTGCAGGCTGTTTGTCTAGCCGCTTGCAAGAAGCTGCATGAGATGGGAGCGTTCACTGATATGCTATTGCCTGACAAAGGAAGTGGAGAAGAAAGAGAAAAGGATGAGCAAAATGATGAAGGAGATCCACTTCCAGGGACTGCTAGACATAGAGAGTTTTATCCTGAAGGTGTGGCAGAAGTACTAAAGGTTCGTTTGCCATACAAATCACTTAGTTTATCTGTTATTTTGTAAACCTGGATATAAGTTGGATGGTATCTGAGCATAAGTACCCCATGGAGTAGTTCACACTACTCAACAAGGAATTTAGGCATCTCATACTAATTTGGTCCCTTTCAGATGTCAAGGTCAGATTTTTACAGGGCGCCAACTTTCTTGGGAGGCTTGTGTATTATTGAGTATTATTGATAAGATTAATCATAGGACTTCTCCTAACAGCTCTATTACTTCAGATAAAGTGATTCTTGACATGATATTAGATCCTTCCTTAACTAAGCTGGGAGTTCAACACTTACCCTTCTCCGAACAACTTAAGCTTTTTAGATTGAATGGTCCTTGAGTTTATTGCTCTTATTCCTAAATTTATTCTTGCTTATCTCCTTCTGGATTTTCAGGGAGAATGGATCGTATCTGGAAAAGATGCTTGCAGCGATTCCAAAGTGCTTCATCTTTATATGTATGCTGTTATTAGTGAAAACATAGGCCATTCAACGGATCCATTCTTGACTCAAGTTTCAGATTTTGCAGTACTTTTTGGCAATGAGCTGGATGCAGAGGTAGTAATTCTCGTCTGCATTTAACAGTCCTGTCCATATATGAGTATTTTAAAATGCTTTTGCTCCCTTGTTTTTTGCAGGTATTATCGATGTCGATGGATCTATTTATCGCACGAACCATGACTACAAAGGCGTCCCTTGTCTTTAGAGGGTCAATAAATATTACTGAGAGTCAGGTGTATAGATTATCTATCGTGTATGTTTGTATTACATGTCTCCAACTGTTAGAATTATTGTTGCTGATGACGAATTGTTACCTTTTCTCTTTTACATGCAGTTGGCATCCTTAAAAAGCTTTCATGTAAGGTTAATGAGCATTGTCCTGGATGTGGATGTTGAACCTTCCACTACTCCTTGGGATTCTGCAAAAGCATATTTATTTGTTCCAATGGTTAGCGATAAGTCTGTAGATCCTTTGAAGCAAATTGACTGGAATCTGGTTGAGACAGTAATTGAAACAGATGCATGGAAAAATCCACTTCAGAAGGCTCGACCAGATGTTTATCTTGGCACAAATGAGAGAACTTTAGGTGGAGATAGAAGGGAATATGGATTTGGGAAGTTGCGTCATGGCATGGCTTTTGGGCAAAAACAACACCCAACCTATGGAATCAGAGGAGCTGTTGCACAGTTTGATATAGTGAAAGCCTCAGGATTGGTTCCTAATAGGCAAGCCGTACGGACGCAAAAATATAATAATACTGCTCAAGGGAAATTGATCATGGCAGATACCTGTACTAATGCAGAGGATCTGATAGGGAGGATAGTTACAGCTGCTCACTCGGGGAAGAGGTTTTATGTTGATTCAATACGCTATGATATGACTGCAGAGAACTCTTTTCCTAGGAAAGAAGGCTATCTTGGTCCTCTGGAGTACAGCTCATATGCTGACTACTACAAACAAAAGTATGATATGTATTCTCCTTTAGGTGGTATTATTTTCTTCTAGTTTTCTTCCTTGTTTAAAGGTTTTGTGCCAGACCTCCTACCGATTTTCTCCCCTCTTTTTTCTATCTTCAAATTGGTTGACCATAACTTGTCAGCCATGTTGGACCCGCTATATTGTGCATGAAGAACAGGGAGCACCTTTTTAATCAGGGAAGGAATACGCCCTTTTCACCTATGCAGTGAGGGTGTTGCTAATACTTTCTGGCATTAGGTGGCAATAGCTTATGAATCCTTCCGCATTAGAGGAGCTTTTTGTATGTTCTTGCGCAATGGAGGGGGCATATGGTAACTTATCCTATTTTTATTGCTATATGTAGGTATGGTGTCGATTTAATTTACAAGCAGCAACCTCTTATAAGAGGGCGGGGTGTATCATACTGCAAGAATCTTTTGTCCCCTCGATTTGAACACAGTGAAAGTATGCTCTCCTTATTCCGATACTGAGCTTATATTTTCCTGGCAAGTGTCTAAATCTTTATTACATCTTGCTTTTGTAGCAGATGAAGTCGAATCTGAAGAGGCTCATGACAAAACTTATTATGTCTTTCTTCCTCCTGAGCTATGCCTTGTGCACTCCCTGCCTGGATCTCTCATTCGTGGGGCCCAGCGGCTGCCTTCAATAATGAGGAGGGTTGAAAGTATGCTTCTGGCAATTCAACTTAAGAATATGATAAATTATCCAGTCCAGTCTAACAAGGTAATGATGTTTCTGCTCAATGTTGTCAATTTGTCGTGGTTCTAGTTTTTGCAATTAATCCATGCCTTCTCAATGCACAGATATTGGAGGCCTTGACTGCTGCCTCCTGCCAGGAGACATTCTGCTACGAAAGGGCAGAGCTTCTAGGAGATGCATATCTCAAATGGGTTGTTAGTAGATTTCTTTTCCTAAAATACCCACAAAAACATGAAGGTCAGCTTACTAGGATGAGGCAACAAATGGTCAGTAACATGATATTATATCAGTATGCATTGAGCAAAGGACTTCAATCATACATTCAAGCAGATCGCTTCGCTCCATCCAGATGGGCAGCTCCTGGGGTGCTGCCTGTATTTGATGAGGATACCAGGGATGTAGAGTCATCTTTATTTGATCAGGAGGGATTGATTCCAAAGACAGAGAAGATGGGTCACCTTTCTGATGTATTCGAGGATGATGAAATGGAAGATGGTGAGCTTGAAAGTGATTCAAGTTCTTATAGAGTCCTATCCAGCAAGACACTTGCAGATGTTGTAGAAGCTCTGATTGGTGTGTATTATGTTGAAGGTGGGAAGAATGCTGCGAATCATCTTATGAAATGGATTGGCATTCAGATAGAGTTTGATCCTGATGAGATGGAGTGTGCAAGGAAGCCAAATACTGTTCCTGAGAGCATACTTAGGAGCGTTGAATTTGATGCTTTGGAAGGCGTTTTGGATCTCAAGTTTAGAGACAAGGGGCTGCTTGTTGAAGCAATAACTCACGCATCAAGACCATCCTCTGGAGTATCCTGTTATCAGCGGTTAGAGTTTGTTGGTGATGCTGTCTTGGATCATCTCATTACTAGGCACTTGTTTTTCACTTACACAGATTTGCCGCCAGGACGTCTGACTGACCTTCGAGCTGCTGCTGTAAACAATGAAAACTTTGCACGTGTGGCTGTTAAACACAATCTTCATATCCATCTTCGACATGGTTCCAGTGCCCTAGAAAAACAGGTTTCATACTGACTTCCTGGTTCTAAGTCATTGTTCCTTATTGCCTGGAGGCTGTTGAGCATTTCTTGGGGGCCATTCTAATGTTGTGCTTTTGGTTTTATATGTCTACAGATTACAGAATTTGTAAAGGAGGTTCAAGAAGAATTGTCAAAGCCAGGTTTTAACTCCTTTGGCTTGGGAGACTGCAAAGCACCCAAAGTCCTTGGTGACATTGTTGAATCTATTGCTGGTGCCATTTTTCTTGACAGGGGTCGAGATACTTCCGCTGTTTGGAAGGTGAGCCCTGCACTTTGAAACCGCATCTCTCTTTCTATTCACCTTACTTAAACAGATAAAATGATTTTGGGTCTCGCAATTTTCTCAGGTTTTCCAGCCTCTTTTGCATCCTATCGTGACCCCTGAGACTCTGCCAATGCATCCTGTGCGGGAGCTACAAGAACGATGCCAGCAGAAGGCAGAGGGCTTAGAATATAGAGCCTGTCGAATTGGAAATTTGGCTACCGTAGAAGTATTCATCGACGGCGTGCAAGTTGGGGCTGCTCAAAATCCTCAAAAGAAAATGGCTCAGAAATTAGCTGCCAGAAATGCCCTTGCTGCATTGAAAGAGAAGGAGGTAGCCACCAAAACTAAGGAGAAGGATGATGAAAATGGTGAGAAGAAGAAGAATGGAAACCAGAAATTCACCAGACAAACATTAAACGACATCTGTTTGCGGAGAAATTGGCCTATGCCATTCTACCGGTACGAATCGACTTGCTTTCAATCTCATGCTGAAAAGTGTGATATTTTACTAACTATTGTAATGTGCTGCGCTAAAATCTCCAGGTGTGTGAATGAGGGTGGTCCAGCACATGCAAAGAGGTTTACATTTGCAGTTCGTGTCAATACTACTAATAGAGGATGGACAGATGAATTCATTGGAGAGCCAATGCCAAGCGTGAAAAAAGCCAAGGATTCTGCTGCTGTTCTTCTCTTAGAACTGCTAAATAAATTGTACTCATAAATGATAGGTTGATTGTCACTTGCAAATTACTTCCTAAACAAGTGTACCAGTTGAACTTGAGCTTGTAGGAATAACCAAAATATGTACTTGCTAACCGCTGTGTCAAAATATTTTCCATGAGAAATTTGCTGAGTTCATTTAAAAAAAAAAATTATGATTTGGCACGTATTTTTACATGCTTTTGCACAATTTGAGATGAGTTATACTATGAAATATTAATACCTTGTGAATAGTATAGCTTATTGTTCCGGTCAAAGTTAATTGACAGTGATATCAAGTAACTGATATCAGTCATTACCAACGTCAAATATATCAATTATTAACACATTTTAGGATTGCAAAACGTTATCCCAAAATATAATGTATGTAAACATGTAAACTGTTCGATCACGGCTTGAGTCTTTCAATCTATTCAACGGTTAATTCGGTTGCGGAATTTAAGCATACAAATATGCAAGTAATCAAAAATTGATAAAATACCAGACCATGCAATGAATAAAGAACACTCATGATAGGGTATTATATTTCAATCAACAGGAACTTTACATGATATATTTCCCCAAAAGGTGATGGTCTTCCTTAGCTTAACCAACCAAACTTGTATCATTCCAATAAAAATTACAAAGAAACAATTTCAACAAAACAAAATAACAGTCTCCCATACTATATGATATGCGGAGAATTTAATCTTAGGTAAAACTCAAGAACACTTCTAACTGTAGTATTACTATAAAGTCAAAAGTAAAATGTTATCAGTAACTGTGTCTTATGATAATTTATAGTTGATAGCATTATAGTCTATTGCCTCAAGGAGCGCAGAATATACTCTTCATAAAGATCCCTGCACCAAATCAAAGAGAAAAACTTACAGTAACGAAGCAAAATAGTGCCATTTTCATTTCATATATGCAACATTATCTCTCTCAGATAGTTTCTTCAGAAATCAAAATAGATGTTAAAAAAAAATCAGAAGAAAACAGTTTATCAAGATATACTAACATTGAGTACTGGATGGCTTCAACGGCAGTAGAAGGAGGCAAAAAGTCATTAACTGCTACCTCCTTATTCTCATTCTTCTTGTCTGATCAATTTGTCAAGGAACTTATATCAAGCTTATAGAATCATAGGCAACAAGTTCTTGAATTTAAGGTTTCAACAAAAGGTCTTCTGCAATGTTTTTTTTTTTTTTGTTTCAGTCTAATATCTTCGAGTAAGATTCTGATTCAATTCCATTAAAGTGGTACTATAAACATGCGACCTATCAGCTTGGTAGGGACACCATTTTTAAGGTTGTTTTAAGGATACAATCTTCAAAGAAGCGCCTTATTTCAGAGAGGCGATGAGGTGGAAGTTCTTTGAAGTCATTGTAGTGCTTATACTCTGGATCATCAGCACATACTGCAATAATCTTATCATCGGTCTCTCCCTGCATCAATATCATTACTTTATTTATTACAAGAATCGGTGGAAAAGAGAAAAGTTCATTTAAGTACTTGCTATGAACTTCTCCAATAAAGAAATGACACGTGGAGGAAATTTCACTAGAGATTTTATGACTAACACTTGAAAACTGCTTGTGGGTTTTGTTTAGGCTAAAAAGGGAAAAAATCAATACCTGGTCAATCATAGGCATCAGTCCAATGGCCCTGGCTCTCAGGAAACAACCAGGAAGAACCGGCTCCTATATACACATGGAATATCGAGTAAGCCAATTAGAATTTCCTTATTCATGTCAAGTTCAAACACAGGACCTTCGTTCATATGAAGTTGACAATAACACAAACTATGATAATTATCAGAAGTAATTTTGTATTTACCGATAACAAGGAGAGAATAGTGTGAAAAGAACAGGTTTTTGAAAAACAATAATTAGAAATAATGAATAAGAGCAAATGACTCTTATGGAAGACATTTGAATTTCAAATGGTATAGAAGTTACCTGCATAAGGATCAAGACATCAAGAGGGTCATTATCTTCACAAAGAGTACGAGGAATGAAGCCATAGTTGTGAGGATAAACAACTGATGAATACAGAATGCGATCGACCTAAGCAGTAAGAAGGAAATAGAACGTTAATAACTTCTATTATTTTCATTGTTTAGTCATGGTTATTGAATGAGGCAAAAATGGTTCAAACCTTGATCATCCCAGTCTTTTTGTCAAGTTCGTATTTGACCTTGCTTCCCTTAGTGATTTCCACAACCTGCAGGCAGAAACTAACCATTCAACAACATGCAGAAACACCAAAAACTTGAAGATTTCAAAAATGTGGAAAATGGCATTTAAAGGTCATTAGGAAGATTGAAAATATGACTTTAACGAATTCTTCAAGTAATCTGTTCAATGTTCAAATAGCTAAGTGCAGGCTTCAACTGCCGAAAGATTCAGCAATATATTTAATCTTACTCTATGAAGATGCAAGTTAGGATTGATTCTTTTCAGTTTGATTAAAAACTGCGGCCTAAAACTTGACAATGCCGCTAACCATGAATTTGGACTTTTTGCAGTTTATTCCTCAAGAAGATGAAGACTTACACAATTGAAAATGTTGGGAGCATCGGGTCCTGCAATAGACAATGAAAATAATTTGAACCATTAGGTTAAGTGTCAATAAACAAGACAACTATGGATGAGTAGAGCATGGGCAACATTAATTAGTACCAATTTCAAGATCATGCCAAGGGTGAGCAGCAACTGATCTTCTTGACAAAGATGAAAGAATCCTTTGATTCAAACGAGGACGGCTGTCGTTAGCTTCAGCATTATTCTGTTCTGGCTGACTCATCTTAGGACATGACACACAAGGAAAAGGAAATTTTAAGACTTTGTTTTCGATGCCAGTGAGAGAAAAATTGGTCTGAAACTACAAACAACGTTGTAAGTTTAAACAGAGAACAACCATTAAGCCTATAATCTACATTTTTGACGATTTATGAGTGATGTTCAACGTCCCGGCAAGATCCCACGCTTGAACAATTATCTTACCAACTGATTTAATCTTTTTATTAGTTCAAAAATATGCCTTTTGTTTCTTAACCTTGGTTACTAGTTTTGGCCAAATGAATTGTAGCTATGGAAGAAAAAGTATGAAAAGATGACAACTTGGGACATTTAACAAACACCCTTTGTGCAATAATTAAAGGGAAAGCCAGAAAGGATATGATTGAGGATTTGATGGAGAAGATTTGAAAGAAAAGGATATATGAGTACCTTGACAAAGAGTATGAAGGAAGGGAAAATGGTTTGAACAACGAACAGAGAGATTGAAGTGGTTATTATGGTTAGCAAATGGCATATTTATATCTCAAAGTGAAGAAATGGTCAATTCCATTTCTAATTGTGACAAAGGAGGGAACTAAGGTTGACCATTCCCATCTTTTGTTGACCTTCTAAAGTTGCTCATTTCCTTCCATTCGTTCGGGTAGGAGCAGCCCCCAAAATAAATGATCTTTTTGCTAATTTTAAATTATTTTTTTTAATTTGTTCTTCAATTTTAGTGTTAATTTTTTCAAATTGAAATGCTAAACACAAAATTTCTGTATTTTTTATCAATAAAATAAATAAAATTATTAGTTAAAATGAATTAAACTAGAGACAATAGTAAAGCTAAACGATTCTGTAGTAGGAGCTCCTCAGTGGAGCAACCACCATCAGGGATCTTGCATCCCAATGTTCTTTGGGATACAATTTAAATAAAATAAAAATTGTGATACAATTTAACAATTAAATTATGACAAGATAAAATTAAGGACTCGAAGTAAAAATTGAAATTAAATTAAAATTCAATAAAATTAAGAAATAAAAATTAAATTTGCAATAAAATGTTAAAACTAGAAAATTAAATAAAACTAAACCACATTATAAAATTAAAAGAAAGTTTAAAATGATTGAAATTTCTCATGTTCTTTAATCGAAGTGAATCCTTGTGAAAAATAAAAATATAATCTTAGTTTGAGTCCAAATCTTAAGCGCGACTTTTTTTTTTTTTTTTGGGTTTAAGTTTCAATTTGACTAAAATTGAAACTATGTCAAATCATTGAGAACTTGTGTTGACTTAGCAGGGGATAATTGACCAAAAAAGTATAATAAAAAGGATTATAAGGACAAAACGAAACAACTTCTAATCGCCGAAAGACTTGGTAATAAGGATACTATAAATAACTTTGCCTGTGAAAAATTATTAAAACATAAAAGATAAAACAATGAAAAATAAATTCAAATGACCCAAAACCCTGAAGCTCAATCTATATATAGACTTTGAAACTCAGAAATTACAAGAACTAATTAATATACCCATAAAAAGACTACTAATGATTTATATAGAAAGTGGTTTTCATACATGCGCATAATACATAATATACCTGATTCTATTTGCTGAGACATAAACCATATATACACTTTGCTCATAGAGCTAAGTGAATTACAATTCTAGAACCAGATTATTCAATCCATATTCCCCAAATGTACAATGGCTGGGAATCTCTCATCCACATTAAGCACTTACAATTGTGAGTGTTTCTTTTTTGGGTCCCTTTTCTGTTCCTGGGACTGACAAACTGAAACCGATCATTGATATCATCATCATCTGAAGAAGAAGTTCAAGGTCGTACACGCATAGAATCAGGAGACATTGATATCATCTGAAGAAGGCTAGAATTTGAGAATGTCACTTCCAAAACAGGTCCTTTTGTGATTCCTCCATCAGCAACACTCTCTTTTGTTATGTGTGTCAACTCTCTTGCAACATCAATCATCCCCATCTTTCCATCTGCACCAAACAACATACATCTTGTTGCAAGGTCCGCTATTATCTGTATCTGTTCTTGGCAAGTACGAGGTTGCTCGTGGTAGTAGAGTAAGGGATCCATGATTTCTTCGAGCTTCCCTGTCCTAATCTTTTGAAGTGCTTGAGATGGGGAGTTGTTCAAGTGATTATTATTAGAGCCTGAAATGATCTCAAGAAGCAGCACTCCCATGTCATAAACGTCATTCTTGCAGAAATGCAAGCCTTGATCAATGTTGTTGTTATTGTCATAGTGATAGTTGAATTTGGTATTCACTAGCCTGAATCCTGCAATCTTGACAGAAAAATCATTATCTAGGAATATGCAACCAGGTTTAAGGTTTTGGTGGAATATTGGAGGAGAAATATCATATTGTAAGAAAGCAAGAACACTAGCTGTTTCTGCAGCAATAGTCAATCTCTTGTTCCATTCCAAACAAAGTTTGTGTCCCTTTCTTTGATGTAAATGATCCTCCAAGGTATCATTTGCAGGATATTCATAGACAACTAAAGAAGGGTAGCTGGAATCTATACAGCAACCGAGAAGGCGGGCCAAATTCTTATGTGAAATAGCAGATAGAACCTCAATTTGTGCTAGGACTTCAATAAGGTCTTTCTCAGTATCATATTGCAACTTGTGGATAGCTGCATGTGATCCATCCCCAAGAACTCCGGCGAAAATCGTACCATTGTTGTTGCTGTGCATGAGTTTCTGATCCTCGGCGAAACCTTTCGTGGCTTCACCGAGTTCGTGGAGGCTGAACAATTGAGTTCTACAAGCCTTTTGAAAGGAGGTGTTGTGATAGTGAGCCTGGTCATTGTCAAATGTGCCTGGTTTTTGTGCTCTTTTAAGTACATAAAATAGTGCTAGCATGGAGGCAACAATAAGAACTGGACCAAGGATTCCTGCATTTGAAGAATACCATGACAGTGAATCATGAAAAGTGACAGTACATTTGAACAGACACTGATCCTAAATCCTAATTGCCTTTTTATTAGGGAAAATCATTACGTGATCCCAAAAAATCTTAATAATGAGTTAACAATATGGACCTATTGTTATTTCCTATACCTGAACGTATTATTATATGTTGTTCACTTGTTGTAGGACTTTTTTATGATTATATTTTTTCTTTAAAACCTTATAAAGATTTACTATTTTTATCATGGAAAAATAAGTATAACATTGCTTAATTACCAGCCATGATGACAAATTTTCTTTGATCTTTCCTTCTGATGTGGCAATCACTGCCATATGCTTCATGTCCATCCTTGACACAGGCTGCATTAGTGGACGCATCAAAGAGGAAGCCAATGTCAAATCTGAATAGAGTAAGTTCTAAAAGATCATGAAACTTCAAAGAACTTTGTCCAGAAACTACACATTCATACAAATTTGGCGCAGAAATCATTAATCTTTTTATACTCACTCTATCTCATAGATAACCTAGGTTGAGTTAACTTTCTCATATGTATACTATCAGGTCTTATGGAAGAAAATAGGCTCCTTTCAATAGGTTCAGCCCTGAGCTGAGGTTTCAACAATGTTCAATAGTTACTTAATTTACGGTTACATAGAGAACAACAGCAAAGATAAAACTGAAAGAATTGTAATATCATTTCTAGCTCCATAACTATTAAAGGATATCACAACTTTCTAAGTAAAGAGGAAAAAGAGAAGCATATTCCACAAAGAGATTTATAAGTACCTCTATAAGCGCTCATTAGATACATCAGAACAAGATAATCATAAAATATAGTATCAACAAAGCAAGATCTCAATAATGCAATTTTCGGAGATGAAGAAATAAAACTACTACTCACCCTGCAAGCATCCAGTTCCATTAGCAAATCCATCACCAACATATCCATTTTGACACATACACCTTGCTCCACCTTCAACGGATGTAGCATTGACCATTTCTGCATTACTTGAGCAAACTTCCACGGATGAGTTCTTAGGAATAGCCCATTCCAATTTTACCCCTCGCTTTCCAGAATTTGACCCTCTCAGAACAGCCCAACTAGCAAATCCCCTGCATCCATACTCAGAGAACACTGAAAACCCTTCTCCTACATGCCATATACTATGGTCTGAAAGTGGATAGCAGCACCCAAGTGAACCACCTCCACCATCATCGTTTCCATCACAACCAAGCAAGTCAACTGTTTCACAATCTGCTTTGCACAGAGAAGAATCCTCACAGTCATAGAGACCAATGACATTATCCACTGAGACTCCAAAGTGTTCGTTTCTCACTAAACTTTTACCAAACGAGTTCAGGTCATTGTACTGACGACATGATAATGTGCCTGGGAAGTCCACTAGGACACCATCAGGGAAGAATTCAATCACTGGATAGTTTTCTGAGCCGATTCTGAGCAGAAGCGAAGAGGAATGCGAGCAAGAGAGATTGAAAGCAAGAGAAATTGACACACAAGACGAGTTCAAGTAGAATGGAAAAGGAACATGGTGTTTCCCACATGTTTCGTTGCAGGAATTGGGAAGTAAATTAGTGGATGATGGTTCTAGTACCTTTTCTTGGTTCTCAAAGGAACCACAAGAAAAAGGCAAGAACACAAGGAGTACTCCACAAAGAACAGAAACTAGCATTGAAAGAGCTTTCGAAGAAGAAGAAGAACTAGTGAGTGATGAAGTTGTTCAGCAGCAAATTAAGCAAAATGCTTTCATGAGCCTCCCTTTTATTGCTCAAATACCAAAGGGGGTCTTAAAAAAAATGAGAACTTGACAAAAACCCAAATGAGAGAATACTAATAGCATGTCTCAGATAATCAAGGCATTGATTTTTCAAACTCAGTGGATATATACTTAAAGAAAGTATTAGCAAACAGTAACATGAATGAATGGTAGTATAAATAACAGAATACGGATACTAAATAAAAGTTGAGAGAGATAATGAACGGAAGAAAGGGAAGGGCATTGAAATTGAGGAAGAAGAAAGGGACAGGTGGCGAGATCAGGGAGGTACTGGGTAATGAAGAAGACATGGAAGTTGGAGAAGGAGAAGACGATTGGTCTGAGGAATGGGCTACAACTCGTATCAAAAGGAAATGAATATGGAAAAGCGTGAGCGTGGGTCGAAACTTTGTGAGAATTTCGATCAAAAGTTGAAATCCACAGTGTGGGGGTTGAATTACGTAGAGATTGTAGTATTATAGTAATAATAAACTTGCATGGGTTTCTAGATTTCGAGGAATATTAAAAGATTTATCCGAGAAATATTTAGTTTGAGAATCACGGAATGTCAGATCTGTCCAACAACGTAAGGGAGATGCGTACCTTGCAAAAAGAAAAAAGCTAATGATACACACGCACACACACACACACACAGAGAAAACGATGCCGCGACTTACAAAGCCTCAATATGCGCTAACCTAATTCACTTCTTCTACGTTTCTTCGTTAATATACTTAAAAAAAAAAATGCGCTAAACTCAATTTGTATAAATATACTTATCATTAAATATCTCTTTTTTCCTTCTATCTCTTGCATGAATGCTTTAAAAAAAAGCTCAAACTGATTGAGAGTTTAAGACTAGAGGAACAATAAAACTTATCTATAAATAAATCTCTTAAAGATTTGTGAGTTTTGTGTAACATGAAAAATTCCATAAGGTATTTATATCCATAATATGATCATAGTATTGAATAGCTGTGTGCCTATGAGAAGATGATCCAATTAATAATAATTTTAACATGGCAAGTAAGCATACATTCTTACATGATTAATCCATTTAAATTAGAATTATGCATATGAATATATTCAACCAATAATCAAATCTTGTAAATTTCTACAACCAACATAAAGAGTCTATTCTATCGAAAAACCTTCAAATTATAGTTTAATAAACACTCTTATGTTAAATTTTTCTTTTCTTTTTTCTTTTTAGTCGGAGCTAAACTCTTCTTATTTACTTATCTAAAATTATTTTTAAAAAGTTAACTTAAACCGCTCAAATTACTTATCTACTTGGGTTATTTCTTGTAATAATTGGCATAGATTACAATAACCTACATTGATTTTACATTCAACGAAGCTTATAAGCTTATATATTTATGGTATGTTTAGTAATATAGGAGAGTTTCTGATAGAAGTAGAAATAAAAATAGAAATAGAAGTGAAAGTGAAAATAAAATTATACTAGAAATATATTTTAAAAGTTTGTTTGGTATGATAGAAATAAGTATAGAATTTATGTATATTTTTTTCATATCTTAGGATAAAATGGTCTAAAATATTTTTTTTATAATTTGAGAAGGGTTAAAGTTATTTAGGAATTTTATATTATATTAATTATTTTTTTAATATAATTATTGTTAAAAATGAGAGAAGGAGTGTTTGTATTAAAACGAAGTTGTATAGACGAAGGGATTGTTGTCTTTGGAGAGCGTAGTAGCTGCGTGTTAGCTTTGAAACTTGAGTTTCCGTCACTCAAGGCACGTGAAAAGGTTAAATTGCAGGTTCAATGTCCAAAATTTGTCTTTTTTAAATTCCCAATTTTCAAAGTCATTTTTTTAATTATTTCCATTTACACAATTAAGGGATGCAATTAATATTAGTTTTAGAGTATATATGAGGAGGATATATTTTATATATTATTCGGGGCCAAGGAATATTCTCTTGTCGAGTTATATTTCTGCCTATCTGGTTGGTCACAACGTATTCAATCTTTTAGTTTTTATAAAAATATTGAGCTCAAATTGATATTATTGCATAATAATAGCAATATTTTGATACCTTACAAGTTTTTATTCTTTTATATTTTTAATTTTACAAGTAGAATTTAAATAGAAATTCGTGTCCAAATACACATATAGTGCTATAGAAAATAAATAAATAAATAATAATCATATTATTTATTTTAAGACATGTTAATCTACTTGGAGCTGGTCATCCCGTTTATTTATTTTTTTTCTTGTTGATTTCTTTTCAATATAATTTTCTCAGCGTGTTAATATATCTATGGACTTGATTTAAATCCATCACAAAGACTAAATCATCCCATCTGTAACTTATCAAACAAACTATGGCTTAATTAATATTTATGATTTTTAAGTCAAATTTAAAGAAAAACAAATGTATGTGTGTGTGTCTATATATTAAGATCTTAATCATAATAATCATCAAAATTAAAATAATTTTTATATATTAAAATCAAAATTAAAAAAAATAAAAAAAAAATGTACAAAAGAGTAATTATATATTACAAGTTGCTTGGGAGTGCTATGTGATTTAAACACTTTAATTAAAAATAATAGAAATAAAATATTATAATACCGTGAAGATGATTAGTTTTTTAATTGTTGTGGGAAACTTGTTGACCATGACAAATCGTTGAGTGCAACTGAAAAAGGGTAAAATGAAGGTATTATTAGGGTTTCATTAGATGCGTTAGGTGAGAGACAGTTGAGAGGATGTGAGGATGTGATTAATTGACAAATTAACCAAAAAAAGCTAAATCCAGAAAAGGATTCTAAACTTTAAAATCCTCATTGCATCAATTAAGACATTATACCTCAAGGATTCTCCACGTAATCATGATGCTCCGGAAAAATTTAGGTGGCTGAAATTTTCAGACACAAGCCAACCCTATGTCATATAAATATATATATATATATATATCATATATAATTCAAAGAAATTCATATACCTTTAATTTATTGAAGAACATGAATTTCTTTGAATTATATATGATATATTTGTATGTATTTATTCCCTAATTTTATATACGATGGGCCATTTTCAATTGAAAACCAGCCGATTTGACCCAAATACAAGTTAGATGAAACTTATGTATGCATTTGGTGGGAAGGAAAAATAATAATTCTTTATGAAAAAAAAATTATAAGAAGTAAACGCATCCTAACTTAAAAAGGGATTGTAAATAAGAGATAAATAAGTTGAGAAAAACTATGAAATCAATTAGAATAATGTAAATAAGAGATATAAAATAAAAAATATCTTATATTTAGGATCAAATTATATCTATAAATTAGATCATATTATTAAAATGATAATTCAAATTTTTAATTAGGTGCAGTATTACCTTTACCTCATAATGTTTCCTTGATCACCAACACCCTAATTATATGCAAGAAAGCTACGCGTTGATCCACTGTTTAACCCGTGATTTATATCTTTCTCATCATTGAAACCTTTCTTAAAAAAGGCAATTAAGTTTATCCTAAATTGTTTATATGCTTGAGTACGCAGAAATTGATCTTTGATTTTTGTTTTTTTAGAAAAAAGAAAGCAATACAAATATATACTCGTACTAAACTATTTAAGAAGAAAGATTTTTCTTTTGCCAATTTCTATCAATATTTGTTTTTTTGGTTTTAAAATAATAACTGCTAATTATATCTTAACCTCAAATCTTTTTTTTTATCCACCCCAATTACTAGAATTTTATCCCACTACTCTTAACCTTAACCTCAAATCTTGCTTTGCCTTGTAAAACAATAAACTAAGTTTGAGGCAGAAGTAGCCCACCTTCTATTAAGCCCACCATCTGTGGTAACTCCAAACAATAATTTAAAATAATTTAGAATATATTTGATCCTTAGTTAGTATTACTTTATTATAGTTCCAATCACAATATTTATAGAGACATTTTAACTCTTAGATACCTAGATTTACGTATGAGAATAATAGACAGTTCGATCTGCTTGACATTGATATCGCCTAGAAGGAAGGGAGATTTTACCCTACCCTTAGATCATGAATAAGCCCAATTCCTTTCTAAAAAATGTTGTAAAAAAAACACTCCAAACATATAAAGTAGTCAAGATTAAGAATAAAATCCAACCATTTTTATAAAACAAAAAACAAAAAAAAAAAGATCAACCATGTTTGGTTGAGCGATAAGAGCTTTTATAGCTTGTACCAACATGAATTGGAACATAACTTCAGTTCTCTGGTATGAAATTTGCCAAGATAGAAATCATGTTGGCACACGGAAAAGTGTTTTTCTTAAAAAGGAATTGAAAAATGGAGAAAGGAAATGAGAGAAATGAAATTCTCATTTCTTGTTTCTCCATTGCTCTAGAGTTTTCTTATCCTTACTGCCATTATAGCTTCTAGTTATTAACATCAAATAAATCCAAGTAAAATATCTAGTATGAAGGAGAAGAATCTAGAAAGGGTGGGTGTCATCTAAACACTTCTCAACATATGAAGAAAAAACCATTATTCTGGTTCAGGTGTAAAATAAAATAAAGAATTATATCAAATGATAATTACATTAAAAAAAAAAATAAGCCCATTAGAATGAGAATCATACCTATAACACATTCATGCAAACTGTAAAGCACTTCGTCACATCAAAAATATTATTTCTCGGCTGCAACGATCAACATCCAAGCAGCAAGCAATGCCTTAGAGGATTTCCCTGACCTGGGAAGAGATTGTTCTGAAGTAAACCATTTCACAGATGTCAAGCAATAACATGTAGTAGCTGAATGATGACTCATAAATTACTTAAGGGTGGAGTGTCAATGTATCTTATCTAAAAGCTATTTAGCGGAGTTCTTGACTGCAGTAACATCAGTTCAAGATAGCAAAATAAGCGTATGTAGAATTAATATAGTACACACATCTACACGACGAGTTTCGTGAGCTGCATAATGGTAATAAACAATAAGGATATACACATGGGGGAGATAGAAATAGCAAGGAAAGCCGGGGTTTCCTCCATGTGCTTCCATGCAATATCACGTGTCAAGTTGAAGCCTTCGCTTCCAAGCGTATTTTCTTGGCACCTTTCTCTTCATCTTGGTTGCCGGTTCCAACGCTGTTTTCCTTGGCTTCCATTGAACATCTCTTGTAAGGTTTAAACCCTGTTCGACTAGTCTTCAGCTTTCCTTGTCCAAGCCCTATGGTTAGCAGTACCTCTTCCTCATCATGTTTTTGGACCAATGACAGGTTTTTCTCCGCTCCTCTACAGTCAGAACTGAATATCTTGATGTTGTATAGTTTATCATCCATATTATGCTTGTTATCCTCCATGCTGTCCATCTGATGATCCTGATTTGTCAAGTCATGTGGAGGAGAAAAGCTCTGTGGCAACACCTCCCTGGAGAAGAGAGCCTGAAAGGCCAGCCTCCCCTGATAATGAGAGTGATATGAGAATGGAAAGTGGCAAATGAATTTATTACATTAAAACTTCATGGGGGTAAGAAATCATAGTACCTCTTCAGAGACCTCCTTCCAAGAATCAGGAAGGCTGCCAGCACTTCTAGCACGACGATATCTGGAGTCAATAGCTAAACAGTTTGCATCAGGTTCTTTGATTTCCTCTTTCTCTTTCTCATTCTTCTCTAATGCATCTGTCTCTACCTCGCTGCTAGAGGTGGTATTGGAACCGCATGAGGAACGGTCAACCAGTTTTCTGCCTTTCATTTTGTTAGAGTCAAGGTGCTCAGTATTTGCTTTGTTCTTCTCATGATCAGTAGCCTTTGAGGAAGTATCCATCTTAGCTTCTCCACTTTCCTCTGGCTCTGATGAAGAATTAGCTGGTGACTTAGAAGCTGAATGTTGAGCTTGCAGAGCATCTGTGCATTCTGGATCCTGCTCTTGCAGAGGAGTCTGGAGAGTAGTTTCACCACCTTGCTCTGTTTTGGCTGCTGGTATTTCACCATTATCCATTGATGGAACTGCTGCGGCTGATGCAGGAGGGCAAGGAATAGCAGAATGGAAGGGGGCACACAAAGGAAGAAATCCATGGGCTGCCCACCATGCAGTTGCAGCAGCCACGGTAGCAGCTGCAATAGCTGCCATACTTGGAGGAGAGCCAATTTGCCTAGATGGAAAGGCTCCTTGCAAGCATGCTGGAGAATCTGCAGAAGTTTCTATATTTGCATAGGGCCAAAATGTAGCAGCAAAACTTGCTGCAGCATGTGCTGCAGGGTTTTGAAGCAGGGTGGAGACAATTAGACTTGAAAATGTGGAGGACATTTGAAGAAGTGATTGGTAGTGATCTTGATTCTGGTGAATTTGTGGGAATGGAGGAGGATATGCGGGAAATGATTGATAAATTGAAGATTGTGCTGAGTTATTTTGACTTTCACTTGCATTTGATACAGATGCATTTGTGAAAATATTAGGTTGCCCGTTAACCCCACCCATTGGATGAAATATAGATTCTGGAAACAACATATCCTGGGGTGGATTTTGAGTACCTGTTCCAAGTTTCCCATCAAGAACGTGCACAGGGACATGTCTTGGGTAGTTCTGATTTCCTTGCCTCCCTTTTATTGTCAATGCAAAATTAGGACCATCTGTTTTCTTACTCTGAACCAATTTTGCATGTGAAGCATCAGAATCCTCCATCTTAGAAGCTTTACTTGTGCCATTACTCTGTTCTGTGTGTTTCCTTTCAGCACATGTCTCCAACTTCTGATTTTCTTTTAGTTCAGCAGTGACAAAAGACTCATCCGTTTCATCCCGACTTATCAATTCTTTTGCCAAAGGCATGAACTCCCTTAAGGCGCATGGATTTTTCAGTAGCACTGACATTGAACTCGTGTCTGCTGATGTAACAAAGGAACAGGGCGCATCCTGGAAAATGGCAATACTTTAGAGCAGTTTTCGCCCCTATTTTCTTTTTCAGTGGTTTGACTTACACATCTATAGTAGGTTTCTACTAAAACAGGAATGATCAGTTATTGTGCTGCAAGGTTAAATCATAAGAAGTTCTGAAAGATGAAAAAGAAATATTAACCTCTGGATGTGGTTCCTTCTCCAAGTCCAGTGATTGTTTACAATGTGAAGATGAAACTGACACAAGAAGTTTTCCATCCTTTTGTCCACCATGTGATGTTTGGGCACCAGCACTAGTCTTCCGAGGATAAGGATTGCTTGGTTTTCTTTTGGGTCGTGGAGGAGGTATGTCTATGTCGATAGATTGTCCAATTGGAACACCTTTTACAAGGGCCTCTTTCTCCAACTGGAAGTGAAAATAAATAAACAGTATTCTTAGTAAATGAAATTTCAAAAGCACTAATTGGATCATTTGCATTTTTTGAATTATAAATACTCAGACTAACACCGACATTTCAATGCATTCTTTAGCTTTAATGAACGATAAACTAGGTATATGGTTTCCAATTAAAACCTACCTTGCATGAAAGTTAAAAGAAAGAAAACATGGGTTTCCAATAAAAAAACTACCTTGCATGAAAGTCAAAAGAAAGAAAACATTTTGAAACCTTCTCCACTCAAGTTTGGAAAAAATCACCTGATTTAAGTCAAGGATTATCCATATGGAGTTGGAGGTCTGAAAACTGAGTTGTTTAATGAAAAAAGCTGTACAACAAAGTTGTTGTAGACTACAATGAGCAGGAAGCTATTGCCGTCAAGTTATTAAAGCCAGAAGCTACATTGAATAGTCACTATAAAACAGAAGAGGTCAAAGAACAGTCCCCAGAACTTCATCTTTCAGAACCACATGATCGAATGTGGTCTGCAGAAACTGCGTGCCACTGTTGAGACAGTATAGACATTGCTAAGAGATTTGACAGGGATCTAACTTATACACAAGTTTGTACATTTTAGAAAGTAACATAAATATCTACTGAATCTTGACTTTTTCACAGAAACAATTATTGCAAGTTCAAGAATTTACTCAGTTCTATGATCAGGAAAAAAACTTATCGCCATCCTTATTCTCTTAAATTACTTTTTATACCAAGTTGTTAGGAATTTATGTTTTCTTTGTACGTTAAGCCAAAAAGCTCTTCATGCAAAGAAACATGTCAACGATATATATAAATATATGAATAAAACCATTCCTAGACCTTCTGAATCTTGAACCTGTCAGTTGTAAAATATATCTGATAACATCTCATAGCCCAAGATGTATTGCCATAGAAATACTAGCCCCTTTTGATGTTCCTTATAGCGTTTCAATCTAATGCATCCTTCTCTCACATGCAAACTGTAAGACCAATATAGAAAAGAACTACCTAAAAGACTGGTCTGGCGAGCCCTGCGGTCAACTACTTTTATTTACAAGTCCTATCATCTTCAATCAGCCATTTCTCTCTTACGTAACCCAATACTGCATACTTTCTTTGGGTCAAGGTCTGATTCTATGTTGCAGAATGAATGAACCATCAGCAAGTTCCTCCCTTCTAAACTTCATTGCATCCCTGATTCAATCAATTCATAGATTCTGTATTTCTACCATGGATTATTACCTCAATTTTATTTAATCAATGCAATAAAAAATTTAATAAAGATTCCTCTTTTGTGGATGGATTTCGCAGATTCTGGACTTGAAAAGACTAACTGGCCTCTTCTTTTAGCAGCATAACCTCTGGTTTGAATGTTTTTCATGCATCACAAGTATACACATCAGAATCATAACATTTATCAGGCTGAGATCACCTATAAAAAATTCTATTAGGTTATTTGCATATTAATTCCATTTGACCTCATGCAAGATCAAAACATGAAGAGTCGCATTAAGAGTTGCCATGGTGCATCATAAGAGTACATACAGGCCTCTATACTCAACAATATTATGGTAAAAGTGGCTTTAAAAAATTTTGCCTACTTATTGCGGCTTTGGCATATACTAATACTCTACAGATCCTAGATGGCATGTACACTAGCATCATCAAACAAAAAAGGGGGACTGGTTGAGCAAGCAATCAAATAGACTGCTTGGCCAAACCAGCCCCCCTTGATTAAAGTGGGAAAAGCATTTTCTAAGGTATGAAAGCATTTGGCCGCATATTGACAGGCATTAACTGATAATAAACCTTTTAACTTAGAGCTCCTTAATCCTGATAGAGAGAATCTACATTCTTCTTCCATAAATAAATTTCAGTATCTTTCAATATGGAGAATGAAAGGAAACACTAGTTTATTTGATCCCAAATTCTTAATAACAGAAGCCTTCTAGGCGCTCATATTTCAGCAAAACTGGAATCACTTCCTTGAATGCTTTCATGTCTTTCTGTATGCTTCAATGCTGCCAAAGCAACAAGCCTAGTTGTTATACTTATTAATTTAGTATTATGATTAATCTTACTATTTTAATATCAACTAAGGTTACTTGCAGAAAGGGGATGGGATTATGAACTCAGGGCCTAATCTAAGAGGAGATGATGGTTAACAGAATGAATGAAATTCTTTGTTTGCAATTTTTGCTTCTTTTAAATCAACATTTGGTTCTAAACATCTTATCACAATTGTGAATTCAACTGAAGCAATCGACGCTCAGTTTTTTCAAAATTGAATGCTTACAAGTGCTCCAATTCGGGCACTTATATCCTTTTGTTTGATTCATTTACTCATCAGAATCCTTCTCATGATCAAGCAGAAAAGTAACTAGAGCCCTGACATACACATGCATGTTTGGATTGGTGTTTTGAATTTCAATCATGATTTTACAGTTTATGAAGTATGTGTGAGGAGTTTTGTCTCAAACAAGCACTAGATGAGTCAGTACTATCGATACAATTTCATTTCTCTTCATTTGACAGGTTTATCTTCCATTAGCAGTCATTTTGGTTCTGAACCGTGATCAAATCACAGCTAGTGAACAATCCTCTAAACCCTCAATTAGACTTCAAATTATTATATTCAACTTAATACTGCTGCCTACCATGCCAGCATCCAAGTGCCCAAACGCCAATTATCCTTTTGGGTTCCAAAGATTATCTTTCATGACCACAAGTCAATATTCAAACCATATGACTTGGAACCTCAAACCCTTGGAAGATATCCAAAATCACTTCTATTTCAAATTCCAATAATCATTTATTAATTTGGAAGCCCACCATATTTCTCACTAATCTAACTGTCACTCTCCTGATGTGTTATTTGATATCAAAATAGGGAAATTACTTCAACTTCACTTGAAGTATAGTAAAATTACAGAAATCTCTCATGACATCGCAATGTTGTTGAGTCTTGTTAAAGAGCTACAACAACTTTGCTTCAGGAGCTCTAGTTTGAAACATTTTATAAGAAAAGAAAAATTTAGATGTTTAAACAGATTAGCTATTTTTTTATTTTTATTATTTTACTATGCTTCAGGGAGTGTCAAGGTATGTTTTCAGGGGGAATAAATTGACAGTAAAATTAACAGCATTATAATGGAAGGGAAGCTTCTACACTGTGACAACCTCCTCAAGGGATGTCATTGTAATTTAAATCCACCTCAAGGGAAGACTATAATAATTTTCTCATTTAAATTACTGCTAACATGTATCATGTGTCATGGCAACAAATTCTCTCAAATTGGGTGACTTGAATCATCTTTAACTACCATTGCATAATATAGCAACCTCATTACATATTTGCCTTAATTACCTTCTTGCTCTCAACCAGCACAGCTGCAGTAGAAGTCTTTAAGTATTTTTCCAATAATCTCATATGACAACTGAACGAAATACATACAAGAGAAATGTTACTTGCACTACCTTCTCTCAAACATGTACCACAACTTCCCGAGTAAGTCTATTTCGCTAGTTTTCCTAAGAAGATGGAAAGTTGATATTTTAAAATCCCACATTACATTTCCTCCATGTTAACTAGCAATCTTTCTAGAAACTACAAAAGTTGATAAAAATTGATCCTAAAGTTTCAGAGCTTAATTTGCTCAAGGTAATATGCATCTCCATGAATAAACAATATATAAGAATAAATCTGAGTAACCGACCGTTTTAAATCACATATACTGAATTATTACAATAAATCCCATAGTTGCCAAAAACTCGCAGACAAACCTATCCATGCTTCTATCACTTATTTGAACGACAAAAGATTTCAAAATCACCTTGGACATGTGCTTAAACCAAAACCCTACAGTCCTCCTTATACCAAAAATATATCACCGGACAAAATGTAGTTTGATGTTTTCAAAGCTAGCAAAAAATCTCATTTAATTACTTAACCTATATAAAACTAAAGATATTAGCATCTATAAACCGGATCCTAGTGTAAAAGACTTATCTTCACAAGAGAAGGACTCGTTTTTAATTAATATATAGTACCATCATATGATTCTTCATTAAGGATATGCTGATGATATGTATAGATTGGCAGCTTTGATTATAAATCATGCCAATGGTATGTTGTTTATCTGAATCATAATAGCAATGATGTAAAATAGGACGGGAGAAAACAAGGGAAAATGAATATTCTCCAAATTATTATTAAGATATATTCGTATGCAAAGATAGAAAACCCTCTGACAGATACTAAGCCTTTTATAGGTGACTAAAACAACCCTTATCCCATTAGCACGAGCAGTCCAATTTTAGGAATCAAGAAATCATACTTCAAATAGGAAAAAGAGAATCCTAATTCAACTATTTATAAATTTTTTCTAGACCCAAACGCCTAAACCCTAATTTGCTCCCAGACAACTCGTAAATAAAATCCAACATCCAGAATTACAAATACACCAGTGCATAATACAATAGTTACCAAAAAAAGTTATTCGTTTGTCTTAATCTTTAATCAACTAACACCAAAATATAAAATAAAATAATTATTCACATGTTTCGACATAAATTTGATCAATTTTAAAATTTTAATAATGTCATAACAAACCACTATTGCAATCACTCAACATCTATTTCTCCAGTTCTTTCTGTTTTCATAGTCACATTTATCAAGATCAACAAATATAAGTAGTACGTTCTCAGTCTGTTGCTTTAAGTATCATCATCTAACAACCTAGATAACCTCTTTAATAAGTTTTGATGATTTTCTCAAAAGAAGATTCAAGGTTTTACTTTAGAAGTGTCATTGTTTCCACTGGAATTGCATTTCAGCAATACAGATATGCATTTTGTTAGAATTATTTATATCTGAATTTTGAGATTTCATTGTAGTTTCAAGTCTACCACCAATCCAGATACGTTTTAGTTTTGGTGCAGCCCAATGGACACTTCCACTGGATAAAATGGAACAAACATTATATGCCAATGAAGAGTACAGCAGATGAGAAGAAAGCATAAGATCAGTAAAGGAACAAAAACTTTCAACATATTAGCCAAGATGAGAAGGTACGCGTTGACCTTTGAAAAGAACTTCTGTGCATGGCTCCTGATTTGCACAGCGGTCTTTGTTCCTATATGTTCTGCACGGCAAGAAGTATAACACCAAAAAGGGAGGAAGGGATGAAGACAATTTAAATTAAGGGTTAATATAGACAGATATAAGTTCCTGACAGAAGATTTCAAAGGAACAAATCAGTATAACATACAACTCGACAATTCTAATCAAATTTCTCCATATGAAGAAACAAAAAAAGGATAAATATGCACACTGTTACCTTCTATGCGCTGCCATGCTCTTCCATGGAGCTTTAGAGCTTCGACGAACTTATTATGCTCCTCCTCTGTCCATCGTTCTCTTTGCTTTGTGATTGTATATGGTTTTCTTGTCTGCAAATGCTATCAATCTACTTAGACAGTATCAAAAAGTTCTAATCCCCTACAGCAAATTATTGCAGCTTCCGAATATACTAAACTCGCTCCATCTCTAAGAATTGTCAAGAACCATTGATCCCAATTAATGTGTATTTCTAAATAACCTTACCTTGACAACCACTTCTTCTCCAGAAGCGTATGCGTCCATTACAGGACTTGTGCAGCTGACGCTGTTTCAGATCTTCCCGGACGAGCAGTGAATAAAAGGAACACCTCCTTTCTTCTTTTGTGACATGGAACACAGTAAATAGTAAAGCCGTGGTGAATGTAATAAGAAGCTGATAAGACGATGCTACTGCAAAACAAACAAAGGAAGAAGAATGGGTAGAGATCCGTCTCTGTTTCGTATCAGAAGCAATAAGCATTCCAGTTCATATGCACCCAGGAAAAAAGATACATATTATGTAAATAATCAGAAAATATTTAAAATTTTAAGAATCCACCGCAACAAGAAGACGCTTGTCCGAAAGAATAAAAGAAAGTTCCTTAATCAGAATCCTCACCAAAACGAACTCGAGAGCGCCAAAACCTTTAAAAGCCGGAAAAAAAGAGAGGTAAAACATAATTAGTATCCAACAACTATCTTTGTCCTCACTTCATAATACTGTCACCGTAAATTACTCATGCAGTAATACGGTGACTAGAATACTGGCCCTCATGTTTGGTTGCCGAGAAAATGTAATCACAAAGCAACTCAAAATAAATCAGTAAAATTTGAATACAACTCTACTCATCCGGAAGAACCCTTCTCCTCAGTTGAATTGAGTAAATGATGTATTTCCTTTCTAAATCCAGATTATAGTGAATGATAAATGGTTATGTAGTTTCTTTCTCGGGAACCAAAAGGGAGGTAAAAAGGCCAAATGAAGGAGGACAAAGAGAGAAAATAAGAGAAAGAGGAAAGTTACCTTTAAAGAAAGCCATGGTGATTAAGAGCACTAGGAATCGGGTGATGAGTACGATCATACATATGAATTCACCCGGACACTAGCCGGAGAATCATTTCAGGCGAAGACGAATCAGAATCTGAGGGCGACTTCAGATCGGAGGAAAATAGCAGGAGCAGAATCAGAAGAAGCTGAAGAAGAGTTGTGAGTGAACGAGCAAAACCAAACCACAAACCAGAAACAAAGCCCAACCGAACAGGGAAACAAGCAGCTTCTGAGAGTGCGGAGAAATCTCAGCCACTATAATTTCTTGTAGATTTTTTTTTATTTTTTGTTGGCATAAATATTAGGGGCTGTTCTTCGTTGAGGCTACCAAGGCTACTAAGATTGTGCCAGGTGGCGATAATTTAGTGGCTAGTGAAGGTAACGCCTACCTATGCACTTTTCCCTCATTTTTGTCATGCACTTTCTTTTTTTTATAATGTAATAATTATTTTTAATTTATTTTCTCTTCAAATCTCGTCCACACACTGGAAGAACGAGGGTTAGAGCCCGTAAAAGCGTCGCCAGCTGTGAGGGAAGTGGGGCCCCTGAGTACGTGGCGAAACGGCACCGCCTGTAACCTGTCATTTAGCGTCCGTATCCTGGGAGTTAGTAGTCTAAGATTTAGCCACCGAGGCAAAGGCCACTTGGGAGACCGGCACGTTGCGTTATGTTTGAAGGTAATTGGGGCCCGCACAGCTTTTTATTGCGTATTCCTGTTGTGCCATCTGATTTATATTTTTTTAATTACAGCAAATTACTAAAAAAAACAATAAATACATAGAATTAATATTAAACAGACCAGATAATATTAGAATATAATCTAACACTAGATATCCTATAGATATAACATAATAATAATAATAATAATTCATTTGAAATTTTAAGACTTAACTGGAGCCGACTCGACATAGAAAAAAATATTGTTTTAAGTAATTCTATTGAAACTTATCAGCCATAAGCATTTTTAAATCACCTGCTTAGTGGACTAAAGAAGTTCGAGATCTCTTAATATATGATTCAACCTTCACTTTTGACCATGGATTTAAAAAGATAACTCATTGTGTAGACTTGTTATAGACATAACCACGAAGTAGTTACTCTATATACCCCGCTTAAGGGGCCCGAAAACTTGGTTTTAGATTATTTTTGTTATGAGTTACATGACTTAGCTAGTCTCATATCTGCATGTGTTTCATTAGCTTTTGTATTTTCAAAAAATTAATAAGTTATTTTAATTATATTATTCATTATTAAAAATAAAATATGTATATTTGACAATATCTAATTTTTATTTATATATTTAATATTTAATATAATAGTTAGTTAATTTTTTTATATAGATTAATAAAGTTAAATAAATTAATTAATTATGATCAAATATAACTTTTTAATAGGAATTTATATTAGATATTTTTTAATCTATCTAAATTAGTTAATTAACTTTTAAATTAGTTACAATTAATTAATTTTTTTAATTTTTTTAATTTATTCAAAAAAACTAAATAACTCTTATATAATTAAGATTAGGAGGGCTTAAGCAGTATAGTTTGGCTGGATACTTGGGTATGTGTGTAAATTGTTGTGCGTGGAAGACTTGAGGAGAAGATGAATGTTTGTTAGACTACTACGGCCCTTTTAGTATATTTTTTAGAGAAAAATGGATAAAAAATAAATTATAGATAATAGCTTTATAAAAAAATTAAATATTTAGATAGTTATTAATATAATAATTTTTTTATAGATAAATTATTAAAAAATGATACAGAAAAAAATAAAGATAAAATAGTTATTATATATTTTAAAATTTTGGAGAATAACTTTTAGAAAAAAAGTGATTCTAAAAAAATAAATGTTTGGATAATTATTACTATAATAACTTTTTTAATAAGTATATTATCAGAAAAAATATGAGTAAAATAATAAAGAAAAAACATATTAACAAAATGATTATTACATACTTCAAAAGTATTTTTTTTATTCAAAAATTAGTCCAATAAATTTATTTAAAATTATGACTTTGGACCCCAAAACTATAGCTTAATTTAGATATATTTCTAGGCATCATTTGATAACTATTTGTTTAATTTTTATCTAAACTAAAATATTTTTAAAAAAAATAAAAATACTTTTAAAGTTATAATTTATATTCCAACCAAACAGCCACAATTACCAGGAGGGGGATTTATTTTGGGGTAGTACTTGGTACCGTTTTAAGGTTTGGATTGGGTCGCGTTCAAGTAATTGTTAGGCCCAATTCCTGGAATACCCCGCTTTGATTACCTGCTTCCCAGTTCCAGCATCACCTATTGAGGGCACTTTGTTGTACAGTGCATTTGATGATGTATGGATGCTACTTGTGCTAGAAAGATAAGAGCGTAGTCAGATTCCATGAAATCAATTTGCAACATATCGAAATTGCATGATAGATACCATCTGTAAAACTCATTTTAACATCGTGATTTTTTTGTTAGAATTATTATGAAGTCTTAAAAAAGAAATTTTATAAAAAAATATTTTAATAACAAATAAATATTATAAATTTATCATTATTTTTTATACTAAAATTTATTATAGTTAGCCCACCAATTATTATTAAAATTTTTAGATAATTAAATTATTTTTTTATATTTTTATAGTAATTATGCCCCTTTTCTCCTCCTTTATATTACAAGTTGATCTTTTTCATTCTTGCTAGATTATTGATAATCAAATATTACTCCAAGTTGTAATATTCACAATGTCGAATTGTAACGAATGAAACGGTAAATGGTACTTTTTCACATATTTGGGTTTTTATGAGATTTTTTTACAAAATAAATAAATTTAGGGTATTTCTTTCAAATTCTCCCCATATAGGATTTTTTTTGTACAAAAAAATTTAGATGAGTTCGGTATCGATTATCTACCAAAACAAAAGCATAACCTCAAGATTTAGAGAGTGTTTACAAGCGATTTACGAGATCGTCCATTAAAAGAACATTCACAATAGCAACAGAAATTAAATTCACATCTTTATAAAATATAAATTTATTTTTTTATTATTTATATTAACTCTCAATAGCGGCATATGGGTTTGTTAATCCCTCTCCCTGTCCTCTTTTTTTTTTGTCAATTATGTTATTCTGTCGGTCATGACAGACTACAGCCTATGGGCTTGTATTGTTCAATCTTCAGAAAATGCTCTCATATTGATAATAGACGGTTTGATCTATCCGATATTAGTATCATCTAAAAGGAAAGTAGACTTCACTTTGCTTTTAAATCGTGGATGGGCCCAACCCCTTTCCAAAAATTCTTTAACCAAAAAAAAATATTATATTCAAATCAACGGGGAGTTAGTCTGAGTGGTAAGTGACTTAGTATCGATTAAGTGAGATTTTGAATTTAAGTCTTAACATATGTAGAAAATTTCCGTTGGAAGACTCACCCACCATATGCAAGCGCGCGACGCGGGTAAAATCCAGATGTAGTCGGGATAAAACTCCAGTGAATCGGATAGATAATAAAAAAAATATCAAATTATTAATCTTCATAAAAAAATTATTAATCTTCAATTTAAATTATGTTTATTTCATGAGATTAAAAAAAATAACAATCTATAAAATATATTTTTATATTTTTTATTTAATTTTATTGTGTACCAGACCACTTTTAAATAAATCAAGATTGTAAGTCTTTATATTCTTCTTCATCGTTAAAAAAAATATTGTATTTGAAAATTGCATACAGGAAAGGAAATTTGAGTATTTTTGAATAAATAATACACCTAAGCTTCCAGAAATTCCAGAAATTGAAAAGATATAAATTTTTAAAGGTAGGGCAAAAAATTAGAAAAATTCTATTTGCTTTTTTGGACAAAGAATTTCCATTAAAAAATTTATTAGTGATAAGAATTTAAATAAGTGTAGGGGTACCTTCAGTCTATGAATTTTTTTCTAATACCAGTGTTTTGTATATATAAAAAATTATTAGATTTTTATAACTAATAAAATTTTTAATAGAAGACTTTTTCCCTATTTTTCCATACAAAAATTAACATAAATCTATGTGTTCTGTTTTTTATTTATTCCATATATTATAATTAGAACTAAAACAAATTTCTCTACAAAAATTAACTCTTATTTTTAAAGCAGGAGAGAATAATAATTAAGAAAATAGTTTCTGTCAAGTAGTGCTGAGGAGCGACCGTGATAATGACCGATATCGAAGCCAGATAATTATTTGGTTTAACACGTGAATAATGAGGCCATAAATTAAAATATAACTCCTGATTATTCATCCATAATACCAGCAATCCTAATATTAGGTGCATCACAGCGAGAAATTAAACGGTGCGTTTATATCTACCAGTTTTCTACTTGTATTAATACTCCTATGCGACTCCAGCACTAAAGCTTCTTTAATTTATGTGTGCTCACAGTCACAGAAAACGAGTTTAGATTTTGATCTGTCTCTCTCTCTCTGTTTTTTCTTGGCCGGCGAGCTTTTGATCTCTTTTGGACCACAAGGTCAATTAATGCCAGCCAGATGCACGTTTCTTCATTATTAGCATTATCAATGGTAAAACAAATGCTTTTAATTTAATTCTTTTAATTTTTTTTACCATAACTAACATTTCTTATATCTATAGAGTTAGAACTCATATAACTTCATGGATAAAAAAATATTTAAAGAATGAGCTTGGTATCATTGGATTACAAAAACCTTTTTAATGCATAACTATTTTAAGACTAATGATATTACTAATCATTAAAATAACAAAAATAAATTTTATTTTGTTATATAAAATTAACTATATTGATGACACAATATTATTATATTCTATAAAAAAATTAAGTTATTCAATAAAGTTTGATAAGGAGGTTATGCTTAATAACCTCTTCAAATATTCTCTTTAATCTTCTCATACCTCTATTATACTATAAATTGTTTGATATACCTTCCTCCTCAGCAGCGTATTCAATAACTTTATTTAAATATACCCAAATCACCTTAAATGATTATTTACTAGTTTATTCTAAATAGATATTACTCTAACTCTTCCCCGTATATATTTATTATAGATTATTTTCTTATATGCCAATATATTTATTTCAATATCCTCATCTCAATTACTCAAACTTTATACTTTTATTATTTCTTTATAGCTAAATATATAACGGTAAAATAAAACTTTTTTTACCTTATTAGATACATTCCAATCACAAATAATTCTAGCAACATTTCTACATTTAAACTACTTTGGTAGAATTTTATTATTAACATCTATATTAGTTTCATCATTTTTTGTATAATTGATTACAAATGTCTAAACATTTTTACATGTGAAATGATTTGATCAATATCCCATTTTGACCTCTAAACTATTTATAGTTTGTCTCTTATTAAAATTATAATACATATATTTAGTTTTATTTATGTTTAAGTAAAAGCTATTTGACTTTAAAGTATTTTTCTATAATTTAAATTTAGAGTTAATATCTTTAATTGACTCTATAATAAGAATTATATTATCAGTAAAAATATATCCTTAAAGATATATTGTTAGTCATTACAGTTGGATCAAATCTTAGTTTTAAATTGTGGAGTCAATGCTATTAATTTGTTAAAACCAATATTTGTTAAAATATATGAATGAAAACTAAAATTTGTTAAAATAGAAGGCTTTTGGTTTAAACCTTTAAAAGTACTAAAATTTGTTAAAATAGAAGACTTTTGGTTTAAACCTTTAAAAGTTTTAAAGGGATAAGTGAGCTTGAGTTTGACATTGAGGCATGTACTCTTAGTATTGAATCACAGTTCATTATTTTTTCAAATTTATGATAATAGTCGGAAATATATGAATCAAACCTGTATTTATAAATCATAATCATAAATCATTTTAATTTTTTTAAAAAAATTGAGTCATATGATAATATTTAATTGATAATTTTATTAATTAATTATATAATATTTTAAATTTATAACTATAATAATTTTTAATCAATATAATTAATTAATTATAACATATTTTCTTCTGCTTCTCATATAAAGGAGGGGAGAAATTTCTAACGTATGATAATAGTCCGAAACATATATAGAAATATAGGAATCTTTTCTTTTCATTTTTTTGGTATTTTTATTGTGTTGTTTTCCATCTTTTCCTACCCTGCCAAACTTAAAATCAAATCAATCCCTTCTAAGTCAACACGCCTTGTTCCAGGTACATAATTTCCTCACACTTTCTCAAATTCTTCCCGTAGAAGAACTTTTTATTAAAGCGAAAGTGAAAATAAAAATTAGAAAGAACATAAATTAGGTTAAAAATAGGTTTTAAATTTTTTTATAGGATAAAAATAAGTATAGATCTGATATATTTTTTTATAATTTAAAATAAAATAGTCTAAAATATTTTTTTATAATTTGAGAATGGTTAAAATTATCTAGAAATTTTATAACTTACGATAAAATAGTATAAAATATTTTACTTATACATTCATCCTCTCATTTCTAAATTTTTTTATAAAAATAAAATAACTTAAAATATTAAAATTAAAAATAAAAATAATTTCTATTATATTAAATAAAGGGAATTTTTTTACTTTTATTTCCACTTACCTTATACTAAACATGCCATTAACCTCTTCAATTTTTTTTTTTTATAATTTGGATCTAGGATGTTATATAGGAATAAATTACAAATCAAACTAAAATTTCACTATATGACATCATGATGCTTTCATGGTTAATTATTAAAATATCTCTCACTAATTAAAAAAATTCCATTTCTAGCACATCGCCTAAGTAGAGTTATCATTTAAGCAATGTTTATATATATTTGTCAATTTACTAAAAGGAGTTTGTCAATAAAATTCTAATATATGCCTTTGTAGACTAATTAAAGAAAGATACCCACACCTAACTCAAAAATTATAAACTACTATTATTAGCCATATTTTACATAAAAGGAAAACTTCTGTAAAGAGCATTACGTATTTATGCGAATTATAGTGGTCACCATTATAGGGGAAAAAACCAAAAAAGATTGGGGCATCAATGGGGATGAAAACGAAGTTGACCTTTCAAAATGGAACAACTGAAACGTCAAGAAAAGTCGAAATAAAGAAAATTCCAATGGCATGAATGCAAATTCCATTAATGTGGACCCAAACATAACAATAAAGCCATACTTATTTTAGTCAAAGAAGTTCGGGCAGCCATGTTTCACTTTATTCCGCGACTACTCACTAATTGTCCCTTTTCAACTTCATCACCACCAATCCTTTTGCTTTTAATATATATATACTTCTACATTATTCATTATTATTCATTAATTTCTCCTAACTATTCTTTTTTTCCCCAGTGTCCCCATTCATCAAAACCTTAATCTTGTAAATAAAACCATCGTCAAGGTTGGAGGTGCATAAAAAAAAGAACCATTTTTTAAAGATTTTAAGGATAGGAAAATTGATGAAATGTCTTAATTTAAAAAAAATAGTTAAAAGAATTTGATATATTTTTATACACAAAAAATATCGATACTCTTGATAATTTATATAAGAGTACGGGTTGATCAATAAAACTTTCAAAAAAGAAATACTTTTCACAAGTTTTACCTCCAAAAATTCACTTTTAAGCATGTTTGCTAATATTATATATATAATCTTTGAAAATATTTTTAAATAGTGTAGGTTGTGGATGAACTGAATTTAAAAATTGAGTTAAATTATTTATTATTCATGAATAATGGAGTTTATTATAATTTTTATAGTATAAATAGATATGAAAAAGATAATAAAAAAAAAGATCATTTAAAATTCAAAAAAATAAAAAGGGTTTTTAAATTTTAAAAAAGATAGATTGAGCATCTTGTATAATTTATCCTTTATAAATTTGGGATAAAAGACGAAATTGTCATTTGGTTATTTATTACTCTTACAATATGTTTACAGCTTGGGCAATATTTTAACAATTTTTCCTAAGATATTTACAATTTTATAAATATCTTAGGGAAAGTTGTCAAAACAATTACTCACATTATAAATCCTATTGTATGAGTTACAAACCTGAAAATAGTTACTTGAAATTACATTGTTATATAGAATTATAAATGTCTTAGGAAAAGTTATCAAAATTATTGTTCATATTGTAAATTTTATCGTAGGAGTTATAAACCCAAAAGTTATTACTTGTAAATATGTTGTTTTAGAGAATTGTTAATGTCATAGAGAAAGTTGTCAAAACTATTGCAGAAGTTACAAACCTAAAAGCTATTACATGTAACTATTATTGCAATAGGATTTACGATTTGAACAATGATTTTGACAATTTAAGTTTACTACTCTTAGTACCAACTGAGTTGCAAGTAATTGATTTGGCCATTTATAATTCTTACAATAGAATTTACGACTTGAGCAAAGATTTTAACAACTTGAACAATGAAATTTATTACTCATATTCACCCTAAACCGTCATCATTTATCTATTTCCTCCACCCCTCTCTCCCATCAATGATGAGCACAGAAGTAGCAGGAAGAAGTGTCGATAGAGTAGGACAACGACAACAGCAAGGCATAGAGGTAAACAAAGATAGTAACAGTGCAACAAGCCAAATTGGGTGATGAGTTGGAGCGGCGACATCGATGACAAACTAGGAGCCTCGATTTACGACTACAACTTCAATGGTGAATAAAGTTCTCGAGTGGGACTTTGACGATGAACTAAGAGCCTCGTTCTGTAGCTTTGACAACGAGTTAGAGTGGTACTTCGAAGATGAAACTAAATAGGAATACTAAATAATTAAAGAATAATTTTATCTTTTATCCTAAATTTATAAAGGACATATTGAGGAGGAATTTCAATCTATCATTTTAAAATTCAAAAATTCTTTTTATCCTTTTAAATTTTTAAAAAAATTATTATCTTTTTTCTCTGAATGGATTTAAAAATTGAGAGCAATTCATTATCATATTTCAACAACATGCAAAATAAGAAGTGATTATGATTATGAAGAAATTAACACTGCACAATAAAAACTCAACACAAGTTGAGAAAAGAGATTAAGGAGCACGGCTAGCGGGTGACCATGAAATAACAGCGAGAGAAGGCGACATCCACATTCCCTCCCGTCACACAAAAATACTTAAAGTCAAAAATTCTTTTATTACTTTCTAATTTATTTTTTATTAATCAACAAAACATCTCTATAAAAGCATTCCCTCATCATCCCCATCTTCTTCATCCACCCAAACCATACTCTGTAATCTCTCTTCCTCTTTTCTTTCCCAATGGCTCCTTCCTTGAAGTCCCACTCAGTCCTCGCCAACGGCGAATCAAACCACCACAGGCAATCACTTTCAGGGAACACACAAGAAGACGAAGAGAGCTTCATCTCCGCCATGCAACTCGCGTCCTCCTCTGTTCTCTCCATGTCTCTGCAAGCCGCCTTGGAACTCGGCATCTTTGACGCCATCGCCGGAGCCGGCGAGGACGTAAAGCTCTCTGCAAAGGGTATCGCTGCCTTGGTATCCTGCACCAACCCAGAAGCTCCGACGATGCTTGATCGTCTCCTTAGTCTACTGGCCAGCCACTCTGTTCTTCACTGCTCCGTCGTTGACGATCAACAAGGAACAAAACAGAGGATTTACAGCCTCTCCCCTGTTTCTAAGCACTTCGTCTCAGATTCTAATGGCATTTCTGTGGGAAATCTCCTGTCCCTGATCCAAGACAGAGTTTTCATGGAAAGCTGGTAACTAATAAAGTTTTGTTTAAATCGTTAATTTTTTCTACCTAGCATCTCTAAATAACCATAAAACTTCCTGCCTAATTAACCAAACTCGTCTGACGACGACAGGAGGGAGTTGAAGGGAGCGATAAAGGAAGGAGGGATAGCATTTAACAGAGTACATGGGATGCATGCGTTTGAGTATCCAAGTAAGGATGCGAGGTTCAACGATGTTTTCAACAAGGCAATGCATGATTCGACGATTCTGATAACGAGCAACATTCTTAAAGTCTACAATGGATTTGAGGCACTCGACAGAGTCGTAGATGTTGGTGGCGGTCTTGGGATTAACCTTGACTTGGTCACTTCCAAGTACCCTCATATACAGGGCATCAATTTTGATCTGCCTCATGTCCTCCAAAATGCCCCTCCCTACCCTCGTATGTTTTAATTTTAATTTACCATTGATTTCCAAAAAGAAAAGAAAACGAAGTTGCACATATATATGTAGAAAGATTTTGATTAATTTAATAATTGTTGTGTTGCAGGGGTACAACATGTGGGAGGAGATATGTTTGAGAGTGTTCCTCAAGGACAGGCCATTTTTATGAAGGTGAGTTTGAGCTTTTCTCAAGGAACCATGTCCCTTTCTAAATTAATTGTATTCTTATTTTCAGGTAAGTTTAGAAAGTTAATAATCAAGCCATAGCTTCATCTCACCTACTAACTGCATGTGGATTTAAATATTTTTTAGACCTTTTTAAGGAAATTTAAAACTAAATAACAGCAATGAGTTTTCATATGTGCCCCCTTATTATATCTGGCGTTATTGACTTAAAAGAAAAAAAAAACAATAAATCAAGTTATAATGTACTTTTTATCCATTTTTTTCATATAATGAATGGATTTTTTTTATTTAATTTCAAATATTTGATTTAGAATGCAATCCAATTTTTGCTTACTATAATAATGAAAAAGGCAGCACAAAATTACTAGAATCTATTCAATCCAAATTATTCACTGTATATATTCTACCAACCAACAAATTATGCCATAAATCTGATTTGATTGCACTACTTGCTTAAAAATGAAGTCAAGTTTGATTCTTAAATCCGAAGCGTCAATTTAACGTGGATGGTGAGATGGATGCAACAACTAACACTGATAATTAGTGAGAATGATCAAATGGGCCCACCTCTGATAATAGGGGCCCCACAAAGAATGTATTCGTGCTTCTGGGAATGAAATAATTGATAAGTTGAAGACTAAAAAAGTAGAAATAATTGATAAGTTGACAAAAAGTCAAAAACATGAATTGCATTTGTAGTGGATACTGCATGATTGGAGCGATGAACACTGCGTGAAGCTGCTGAAGAATTGCCACAAGGCGATTCCAGAAGATGGAAAATTGATTATAGTGGACATGATTCTACCAGATGAGCCAAACACGAGTTGTGCTCTCAAAAGTGCTCTTCAAGGAGATGTCCTAATGATGGCCCAGAATCCTGGAGGCAAGGAACGAACCCAGGAGGAGTTCCTGGATCTGGCCACTAGCTCCGGGTTCAGCGGGATCCGATTCGTCTGTCGGGTTTGCGGATATTGGGTCATGGAGTTCTACAAGTAAATAACATGCATGTCGCTCTATAAGAGTGACCATCAGATTCATTCCAATGAGTCTCACGTCTCTTTTAAATCTTTCTTTGCTTCTTTTTCTTGTAACTGAACGCTGTGTTTCATGAATTATATCCTTTCTTACTCCAATAAGTTGATAAACTTAGTGTCTTCAATTTGAATTCGTCTCCCCCATCTCCTAGGAATTCCTTAGTCAATTTGTATTTTTTTTAAATAATTAAATTAATTATTTATAATAAATAATATATTATTTTTTTAAATATCTTTTTAACATATATAATCAATAGAGATAAATTAAGAAAAATTTATAAATTTAAAAGACAAAATATATATTAATATATTACATTTATAATTAAATTTAAACAACAAACCTCTCAATTAGTTTATAAATATAAAATCACAAGGAGCATTTAGCTATATATCAATATATTATTTGACATCTGTTGCATAAAATTATATATATTTAGCGAATTATATTAATTAATATGGGAATAAAATGTAAAATACATACACACACAAAAAGTTGCAGTTATTTTTATTATACAAATTACATTACGGAAACCAATTAACTTGGATAGAATATACATTGACTTACACGTCAACTAGCTGCTCCTCCCAATTATTTCATTATATGTATCTTTTATCTTTTGTAGCAAAGCTTCCCTGCAATTCCACCCAATAGGTTTAATTAATCAGTGACTACACAATTAATATAATAATATTCAAATATATATGGTAAATGTGTTTAGAGAATTGACATGATAATCAAAATTCAATGTGCATTGTATCGAACAAGATTGTAATTAATTATATTATTATTCAAGATAAATAGGGATTACCTGTCTGGCTTGTAAATTAGGTTCTTATATGCAAACCACTGTAAACAAACAGAAGATAAATGAAGTTAGATTTCATAAGATAAAGATAACAATAACTGGGGGGGTGGGGGTGGGGGTGGGGGTGGGGGTGGGGGGGGGGGGGGGGAAGAAAGGTGAGGCTCATTTTTATTTATTTTGAGTTCTAGTTTTATTTTTATTTTGTTGCCCACCCGGTTCAATAAAGCTTTGTCTTTGTTCCGACTACATCCAAATTCTACCCGCGTCGCGTATCTAGTTATGGTAGGTGAGTTTACCAATGGAGATTTTCTGTATACACCAAGGATCGAACTCGAGACCTTACTTAAACGATATTAAACTGATTACTACTCGGACCAATCCCCTATTGATTGGTTTTATTTTTTTAATTTAGTTTAATTTCAATTTAGCCTCTAAATTTGTACATTAGGTTTCATTTGTATATATCTTTACATTTCATTTATCTCTAATTTTATCTCAAGTTTTATTTTGATACCTAAATTCCATTTTGTTTTATATTGACCTTAATAATTTTTTTTTAAAAAAACTACTCATTAAATATTTTTTTCTCCTCTCATTGTTTTTATTATTTTCATTTGCATACAAGTACCTGAAATTATATATATACAATTTCTGCTTAGAAACCCCCTAAACCATAATAGTTTCAGAAGCACTTCTATACTAAATTCCTCTTATTTATTTTCTTAAAATTACTTGTCCAAAGTTTATCCAAACACTGTAACCAGAAGCAAAAAAGAGAATTGAAGTTACCCCACTGTAGCCAATGCCAACGATCTCAAGAACCCCAGGAATCAGAGGAAGCCTATCAATTGCCTGAAATTATATATATCCAATTTATACTTTCATTATATGCTTAATTACTAATTAATCACTCCAACTTAGAATTTGTATAGTTACTAATCACATTTAAGTGATATAATTTAGTTGATGAAATAAAATAATATTGAGAGAACGTACCGAGATGACTCCAGTTGAGCCCCACAATGCAACCACACCAGCCACAGCCACCGTACTCACTGCATACTTATCTTCAATCTTGTCCCACTATATATATATATATATTCATCCCATTCATCAACTAAGATTTATTACATTATATTATAAGCAAAATCCATGATACTTACAGTTTCTTGAACAGTCTTGAGAAGTTCTGGCGGCTCAGTCGTCGCGGCCACCACCACATCTGTTGAAGCCTCTCCGGTCGCCATCGCCATAACATTCCGAGCAAGTTTCCGACCTGAAATCATCATCAATGGTCACCAACACTATATACGTGTGTGTGACAGATCAAAATCTTTAGATATCAGTATCATGTGAATTAAGACATACAGTAAGCAGTGGCCTTCCGTGGAGGGTTCTGAGCGGGAAGGGAGGTGGTGGGAGGAGGAAGAGTGGGGAGGCTGACGCATTGTGGAGAAGAAGCTACTGAATGTCTGGTGGTAGCTCTGCGATCAACAATGGCGGAGGAGGAAGATGATAAAGTGAGAGTGGAAGATGAGGTTGAAGCCATTATGATTTGACAGTGCCGTACTAGGACTTTCTCTTGACTATTTATTGCAGCTTCTTAGTTTTGGATTTTCTTCCATTATATTGGTGATATAGATCATGTGTTTCTTAATTTTTCAGGTATTATTATTATTAGGTTGAAGTGTGTGTGTAAATGGGATAATTTGGAAAGTGGAATGTGGATAGCAGAACCACTCGTTTCTTCCATATGGATATATACTGAGCTGACAAAGCTCCGTGATAGGGCATATACGGTATCTTCTTGGATAAAATGTGCCACGTCGGACTTTCAACACCACATAAACTATATGTTCATTTCATGGGATTACATGAATCTATGAATATGGTTCAACAGAAGAAGTTATTAATAGAGCACATCAACATTATATAATCCATATGTGACCAATCTCACCTAATAAGATAAACTTCGTTGGTATAACTTAATCTGTGCATGCCCATAACTTTTCTGAACATGGTCTTGGAATTCGGAGTGGTGTGAGGTAATTAAGGGTGGCATTAAGGACACAATTTAATTTTATACGTAAAATAAAGAGATAAACTATAATTTCGTAAATCAACACATGTATTGTATGTTTATATTTAAAAAATTTAAATATTAATTCTTTTTGTGTTTTGCTAAACCCAAGTATACTCCTATTTGATACAATTTTATTTGAGACAACATCCAACATCAAATATAGATGTATCTCTTATATAAAGGATTAATCAGTTTTACTATGGCTAATATAGTAACTAATAACTATTTTTTTTTTTAAAAAAAGGGATTAAATTTATTTACTATTTAAATAAATTTATTCATCCGTTATTGACTAACATGGCATGATTAGTTTTGGCCCAAAAGGAATAGAGTTAATTTTTTTTAATCTCAAAAAATAATGATAAATAAATAAGTTACCATAAAATATATTTTTGAAATGAAATTTGTTGACATTGTTATATATTTGTTTATGATCTTCTCAACAAACAGAATGTAACTGTTTATGTAGCAGTACGTTTTGGTAATATTGCAACTAGAAAATGACAGAAAAATCAAAATATCTCATAACTGAACTCTAAACAACAAATTTGAAGTTATAACGATTTGGTCAAAACCAAAAAGAGGGAGCCGTATGATGTGGCGAATCCATGTCATGAAGATGCCACCAGTAGGAAGAGCGTTTGGGCTTTCCCCAAACAAAAATCCCATAGCAAATGGGCTTTTCTTTCAAAGAAACATCTAGATACCCAATGAAGCTTAATTTAATTGATAATAATAACATTTATTTAAAAAGTGCCAATACTGAAGCATGTAGCTCTGTATACAAATATATATAAAAATGGAGAGGTTCTAAATATATCAGAGTATTTATGTGGTTAACTTTTAATAATTATTTACTAACAAACAATTAGAAGAGTAGGTGGTCATCAACTGATACAATCTGCCAGTACTGTAATGAGGAATAAAGGATATTTTACATATCATCTGTGATTATTATTATACTAAAAAATTTTGGGCTAAATTAACTCACCTTAGTAAGTGGTCCTCCTTCTTTAAAGCAACACTGTGAGATTGGATTGTAATGAATCTCAAAAGGGAGATATGTATTTATGGAAGTATTAATTGGAGTTTAATATGGGGGTTTCAATATGGAGTTTATAAAAATGGTGGAATCAATTCATTTTGACAATGACTTCTTGAAACCAATAGATCCCTTCTTGATTATTATGCGAAATTGGAAAAACTTGGTGCAGATTCAGGATGATTCATAAAAAAATAAGGTGACTTCAGTTGCTCCTTATTGGCAACTTCTCCCAATAGATTGAATTAAACTGAATGTGGATAGAGTACTTACAGTTGCTCATAGTAGGGCGAGATGTGGTGGAGTTATTAAAAATTATTTAAGTTAGATTGTGGGATTTAAGAGGGTATTGGGTTTATATACTATGATTGAAGCAGAGTAGTGAGTAATATACAAAAGATTAAAACTAGCTTGAGATTTGGGATTTAAGAATATTATTCTTGAATATGATATTAAGAATGTTGTCAACATGTTAATGAGTTTAAATTTTAATAGGTGCAGCTTATTAATATTACAAATACAGAAGATTATGAATCTAGATTGAAAGCTCAAAATCCCAAGACCAGAACCATCTGACAGATGCTTTGGCTAAAGAATAATTGACTAATTCAATAGTATTACATTCGTGCCCTTCTCATTTGAAGGAAATAGTGATCAAGAAGTGTTTGAGAATTAATTCCTACATTGTTTAATTTTTTTTTATTTTGGGCTTATTAGCCCTCTTCTTTACCAAAAACAAATGTCAATAAGAGTTAGAACGAATGGCAAAAAATAAAGTTATATCTTACAAAAATACGAATTCGATTCTTGCTATTATTGTGAGAGTTTCTTTAATAAGTAATATTATAAGTTCTCTGTAAATATTTTATAAGTCTTAAATTTGTGTTCTATCCTTGGTAAGGGTTCAATGTAGTACTCCCCTAAATTTTTATATACTAAAACCAAATTTATATAAAAGGTCACAACTCTTGAATCTTGATATTGAACCCCCCCCCCCCCAAAATGCTTGACCAGCGAACCTCTAAAATTTATCTCAACTAACTTTTTTATACAAAAGCTAAATGTCCCCTAATTTCAATACTAAGGACGAAAAAGATAACAAAATAATTAGTTAAATTAATTATTTATAATGATTGTGTGTTAATTTTTTTAAAATACCTATTTTAATAATGTGCATTTGAATTACTCTAGATAGAAACTATTTCAACATGTGTAATCATATAATAATATTTTAGGATAATATTATAATTTTAGGAGATAAAATAAATTATGATAATATATTGAGTAATAAAATAGATTTTTTATCTAAGTTTTATATTTAGGACAAGAGAAAATATATTTTAAGGTTCTTCAAAATATGGCACATGAGTTCAAGAATTTTTAAAGCTCTCCTATTGTTCAAGAAAAACAAAATCCAGTAAAAGAAAGTTAGGAATTAGAATACCGATTCATTATACTTTTATTCGTGAAGGACGGAGGGAAGTGGGTGAATCCGCTAGGATTCATTTGGTACGTTGGAATTGATTTTGATGGAAATAGATATAGAAATAAAAATGAATATAGGGTTTAAAAGTGTGATTTAATATTTATATTTTAAGATATGAAATTACTTATATGCCTTCATCCAAAAAGACCCTAGCACCCAAAATATCCAATCCCCACCACCCACCATCGTTATCGCCATTAAAGCTCCAAATCTATCCTTCCTCTCCGACCAGACCTCGTCGTCCTACCCTCTTCTTCATCCCATTCAAACAAGTCGTAGATCTCACCAGTTCGCTGTCAACCATACCAAAACAAGTCAACATCTCGAAGGCAAGATGAAGACTTGCTGTCTCTCCTCGAGCAGGTTTGCAACTAGACGGCGGTGAAGATCTTTGCTTCAGAGGCGAAAAGGTTGACGTAGCGGTGGTTTTAGCTTCTTCCTTGCAGCTTAACTTCACCAGAATCTTCTTTGGTGAACCACCTTCTTCATCGCCATGATTCAAACTCCAGAAATGTCGTTCACAAATCGTAGTGAGAGAAGAGGCCATATTTGACGATGGGGGTTAAAGAAGGTCGCCGTCGGAGGTTGCCAGAGGTCACCGTCGTGGGTCTGGCCAGTGATGATCCAGTGGAGTTTTGTCGAATGAGATGAAAAAAATGAAGAGGCAAAATCATCATTTCATGGAACTTTTTAAATTTCCATGGGTTTTTGTGATGGAAGCCAATTCCATGCTGTCTTAAGTGAACCAAACAAACTTAGCGATGGAAATCAATTCTATTTATATTTAAAATTAGATTAAAGAAGGATCTGGAAATTTATTTTGAAAAAAAAAAAACTAAGAAAGCAAGTACAATAGTATTTTATATATAGGTTAAAGGGTATTTTTATTCTAAAAATATATCACGAGTAATTAATATATCCTAAAATATTTTTAGACAATGTCTCTCTTAAAATTGAAAAACGTAACATTTTTATTTTAAATATTATTTAAAATTAAATTTACCTGTGAATCTTAGGGCTGTGCACAATGCCCATGGCCCGCTATGTCCTGCCCAACCCACAAGAAAAATGCCCTTCCCAGCCCGATTTTTACCGGGCAGGGCTGAGCATCGGGCTGCAAAATACAGCCCATGCATTTTTCGGGCTGGGCACCGGGCATAGGGGCTGCCCTGCCCATGAGCACCCCTTCTTTTATCTTTTTTAATTTTTTCTCTATCTTAAAAGGGAGAATATGATAGCTACTGGTGACTATAAGGTAATTTTAGAAATATAAGTAGGTAAGTTGTATCTTTTAATATTTATAACTATACTAATTTTTTTTAACTTTGTTAATTATCATATGATTACATTATAAATTATAATTATTTATTTTATTTTTTTAGATGCTTTATCTTTATCAATATTAGGGAGATTGATACAAAGTTATAATTACAAACTATTTAGATTTCAACGCTTATTTTTTATATGCAATGGATCTCAAGATTTTAATTATTATCTTTGTTCTCTTATTCTTAGTGAATTATAGATATTATTTAACTCTTAAAGACACATGAATATAGTATTATTTTAGAAATTCATAATTACAAATTTTTTCACAATATGAGCATGACATCACAATTTGGGCATGCCTAACCCGCCCATACCCTGTCCAAAATTGTTCGGGCTTTTATCGGGAAGGACCGGACATCGAGTTATAAAATATAACCCATACATTTTTTGGGCAGGGCACCCGGCAGAGCCCTACCCATACACACCACTAATGAATCTATCAATATAATTGATCAATATACTGACATACCCTGGTATGGCAGGTATTATAGAGCAAGTGGATAAATCGTTCGTTGTCTAAATCTCTTCCTCTTTGTTTCTGTAACCCCCTTTAAGACACCCTTTAGAATATTCCCCCCATGATTCGCTGAATCGTTTTGATTTGACCTGAAATTATATATCTGAATCTGGTTTCAGAAACCTGCTATCTGAAGTCTGAATCCTATATATCAATGTCCATGTAATTTAATATTATCGTTTGCATGAACTTCGTCAATCAAGGGAAAAAGCTTTTCTTGGCATTATCCCCCTTCCCGACCGGCCAATTTTAAAATAATGACTATTTTAGATTTTTCTTTTATATGAAAAATCATTCCTACTTAATTTTTCATAATTCCATCCAAAATTAATCAATATTGATTTAATATATACAATAAAAATTATATATTTCTTCCATCCCTATTCACATGTCCTGATTTACATTTTAATTTTGTCTCAAAATATGTCTTGTTTCAAATCTCAATGGATAATTATTACTTTCTTTAATAACACTATTGTTGGAGATAATTAAAATTTAAAATAGTGTGATATTAAATAAATGATAAAACTGGAAAATTGTATTGCATAGTATATATATTGTTTTATTTTCTTATATGTTATTTCTATAAGATTATTAAATAAACGGAGACAGATGAAGTAGTAGTCAAAATTTGTGATTAGCATGTCTTGTATTGTATTTCATTGATATAAATACATAGGATCCATTTAATTAAGATGTACACAAGTGTTTTATTCAAATCTAATTAAATTTTTAAATAATAGATATTATTTAGTACTTTTTATAACTTACATTGCTATTTGTAGTCCCACATAAATTGTAAAATAGTAGTAAAAGGGAATGCAATGAGATTTATGAGTGCACGAACTCCCAATCTGCAATGATCTCATTCTGACATTATTTGGTCAAATCCCTTCTTTTGCTGACTCCATCTTCTGCCACAAGTTCTACACTTTCTTTTCTTTTTACAATTTATTCGGTTTTTAATAGTAATACTCTCACTTATCCCAATTATAAAAATTAAATGTGGATTGAGTTTGATATTAAATATAAATTTTTTAATATATTTTATTTCTTTAAATTATAATTTTACTCTCAAAATATCTCTATATAATTGTACATATTAAAATAATTTTTATTTAATATAATTTAAATATATATGATTAAAAGAATATATTTTAAGAAAATCAATATACAATTATTATAAATAATTAATATAATTATTTTTTAATATATTTATATTAATTAAAAATATTTTATAAGTAAGACTGGATGTAGTATTAGTTTCACCCCCAATTAATTAACAATGCATATATGCTTTATTTTGATTTAATATTAGTTTGCTCGCTTGCTATCCAGCTAAATAAGTCTTGCATGTACAGATTAAAGTGAAGAAGTAGGTAGGGACAATGGTGTTAGGTGTTGATGCCAACCAACACCAATGACTTTTAAAAAACAAACTGCTGTTTTCTTTTTTGTCCAGAACCAATCACTTAAAAAATGGTTTAATAGACTGTTTGTTACTAATAGTCTGCCCTTTATTTTAATCCATATTTAGTTTTTGAAGTTATTTTTTATTTAAAATATTAGTTCTTATATTTTAATAAATATATATATATATAGACCATTTTGCTCATTAAAATACTAAAACTTATATTGTGAAACTATAAAGATTAAAATTAAAATAAAAGTAAATTATAAAAATTAAATATTATATTAACTTAAAAATAAATTGAAAGCTTAAAGAGATTATCATATTGGACTTTTTATTCTCCAGGAAACGAAAGAGAGAGGAGAGAAGGGAGGATTCAGTGAATCTCTGGCATTGATATGCAAAGCTCATCAAACCTGAGGCTCAGAGCCAAATAAACACTCGTCAATGCTTTTGACCCTCTTTTTGTTCTTCTTCTTTCTTAAAATAATCATCAAAGTACGCGAACGAGTCAATATAATTAAGCCACAGAGTCACGCATACTGTACACGAGTTCGTACATGCAGTAAAAGATATATATATATATAATAAAGGGGAAAATTATTATAAAATTTAAAAGAAGGGATTTAATTAAACAAATTTCTAATAACATATGAGAAGTATAAATATGTTATTATTTTTATGTATTGAAACTTGTTATTATATATTTTTTAATTATTATTAAATTTTTTTGATAATTAAATTATTTTTTAATCAGGATTTTATAATAATTTTTATGTAATAAATGCATGTATTGAAGTTATAAAGAAGTGACAGCGAGAGGGAGGGTTTGTCTGACTTTGGAATTTGAAGCAGCAAGGGTACAACGTAGTGTGTTTAATTGCCCCATGAGACTTAGCTTTGGAACTAGGAAGGAACAAACTTTGTTTATATGTCTGTCCCAGTACGCTGTCGTTGAATTTCAAATAGAATGACAAAAACATGCGATACATGTCTCTTCGCCCTTGTTTCTAGTATTCCATGGTAGTACTATTCTATCACTCATCCCTCTCTATGCACCACAAATCACCTCCTTCCCTTTATCTGTATATATATATATATGTATGTATATCACAAAACATCATACGTGACTCCCAAATTTAACATATGAGTGCGTGCATATCTATAGAGAGAGAATACCCACATCTTATATATATATATATATACACAATAATAACAAACATTATCCTATTAAATGAAGTCAGCTACATGGATCATACGACGCTATTGTACTTTATCGAAAACTAAATTTTTAGATAGGTTGTGTTAGATCCCGACAGCCAACATAAAACTTATCGAATCTTATGAATATGGACATACGAATAAATCTTATATATATATTCATAAAAATCATTTTTCCTTTGAAAACCAAAAACAAATATATACACAAGATACAGAAGAATATATACCAATGCTAGAGTGATGCTGTACATGTAGAATGTTCGACTTAAGCAGGTCAACCAGAGAACAGGTTCCTTGATCAATCGATGATTTTAAGCGGTTTAATTGAGTTGAGCTTATTCTTCTCTCCCTTTATTGAACATGAAATTATGTAGTTACAGAAAAAAAAAAAACATAAGAAGTCAGTCAAATTTATACTTTATTATATTATCTGTGGTTTATATATAGATGTTTTATTTATTTATAAATTTCTGTATATTTTTATTAAATTATATTATTTTAATTATAATTAAGTTAATTTTGATTCGACCACGACTAAACCATGGTTTACATTAGTTTAATAGCTAATCCGATTTTAATACCTTGTTTAAAATGCCTTCTTAGGGTAGGATTGACTTTTCAGATATCTGGCCTGCAATATATTTGTTTTACTACATCGCCTGTTTGGACGTGGAAGCAAACGTCAAAAGAAAAAAACTCTTTACATTAAATTTTTTTACAGAGTAGTTTATTATGCATATTAATCAGTAATAGGTAGGTGTTTTAAGGATTGGTAATAGTTCTTGAGGGAACTTGAAACTATGCATGGACATTATAGAATTGGAAGCATGCGTCGTCCCTGTAAAGTAAAAAGACTTTGCAATCTCAGACTCGAGTTTGTAATAGAAATCACAAAATTCATATTTTAATTCTCTCTGCATATGCAGAAAATACGCACAGAGTAAAAGGAACGTAGTCTCCTAGCCTTCCTTTGCAGTAAAGTCATCGCCAGAAGAATATGGCATGTCCGAGAAGCTCTAAAACTACAATTTTAAAAATGTTTTTAATTAAAATCTTAGTTTAAATTTTTTTAAAAACAAACATATATATTTATTTATAAGTAATTTTAGATTAAATTATGATTTAAAATTAAAATTTTAGATAAACTATTGAGACTAATTTCTATAATAGTAAAACAATTTATAGACTATCCAATTATTATTTTACCCTTATTTTTTCTTACATCATTTCTCTTATATCCTCTCTATACTCTCTTCTATACAATTTCTCCTCTTTCTATTTTACCCTATATTTTTTTCTTATCTCTCTTTTATACCATCTCCCCTCTCTTTTCTCTACATTCTCTCGTATCTCTTCTCTACTATCTCTCTCCTCTCTCCTCGCTTATCTCTTTTCTCTCATATCTCTTCTCTCTCCTCTCTGCAATCTCTCATCTCCACATTCTCTCATCTCTGTCTTCTCCACTATCTCTCCTCTCTCTTCTCAACTCTCTCTCATCTATACTATTTATAATAAAATCATACCCTTTATGATAATTTTTTAATTATAAAAGTTCTTATAGTAATAACTATCTAAATACTCATTTATTCAGAATTAGTTTTTTCTATAAATTTGTCTTCAAAAACCCCTTTTTTCTAAAAGTTGTCTAATTTTTTTTATAAACTATTTTTTAAAATCCTATCCAAACACACACTATACCTCTATATGTGTGTATAGGACACCTTTTTTTTTTTTATCTAGAGTATGTTTAAGTGGAAATATTAATCTAGAGTGTGTTTAAGTTCTTTATTCTTATTCTTATATATAATATAATACATGAACTTGCGTACTACATCCAATATATATAACTGTAAGAACACAAGAGAACCCGAATAAAGGAATTTAAAAATACCACATGTTTCAAGATGTGTTCTCCTATAAGTCTCACCAAAGTAAATGAGCCTTGTCGTGGATTGGGAATTTATTTATGATGGTGAAAATTAATTAAAATTTCTAAAATTCTACCTTTTTGTTTATATAGAGTATCTATAATTGGATTCCATCACAATGGGGAAGGCAGAGCTGCTGGGGAAATGTGTTGGTGTGATGTACACACCAAATTCTGCGAAACATAAGGAAGGATATTAATTAAAATTATATGATCAGTATAATCAAATATAAATTTTAAACATTTAAATAAACTGGGCTATTTATAAAAATGCTGAATTATTTATTTAGTTTTTGTTATTGTTATGAGGACTCCTTTAATAAACGATCTCATAAATATTCTATAAGTACTCTCTAAATCTAATGTTATATTATAACTTTAGTAGAAGACCGATGTCAAATTTATCTAAATTTTTTTATATTAAAGAATAAATATTTTATTGTGTAAATATTATTTAAGTTTTCTATGACTGAATGCAAGCACAAAATGTATCCTAAATTAAAAAAAAAAAGTTAGTATCGAAATATAAATATACGAATTATTATCAATATAAAAGAGACAAATGCATAATGTGATTTTTGGGTGGCTTGGGCCGGGGATGTCCCTTGCCCCCTTTTTTTAATTTTTAATTTTATTTGTCTCTTTATATTTGTCATCACTATTTTGACTTTCATATCATGTGTCTTTTTTGTCCCTGCCTCTACAACATGTCAGTATTTGTTTCCAATTCGTACAATTACTTTTAGATAGGATAACATAAAAGACACAAAAAAATATAATTATATATGTCGTACATACCTCATTTTTTACTCATCTATTAACAAAAATTTAACCTTTAAATTATTATTCTTATTTTCAAATAAATTATATCAAAATTATATATATATTTTGTATTTTTTTGACAAAATTGCTCCCTTTTATCTTATTCATTTTCTATTTTTACACATTATCTTCTTTTATATTATTTTTTAGACTTATTTATATGTAAATCTTTTACTTAGCAATTATGATAATTTTTTCATCATGTGAACAACTTGTAAATGAATGAATGCCTTAATTAGTGAGTTGGATTGGATGGGAAAGAGTGCAAATTATGAAAATTCTTAAATTAGTTGAAATGCAAATAATTATTGAACGGAATGATTGATTAAGCAAAGAAGATAATGGAAGGAAGGCCAAAAGGGGAGAAGCAGAAAGTGATGAAGCATGTTATATGGGAAATGTAGCCACAAATAATATGAATATCATATAAAAGTCATCGCCAAAAAATAAAAATAAAAAAATCACACAAAAGTCAAATATGAAAGGGAGCATCATCATTCCTCCTCCATCTTTCTAATCATCACTATCCCCTCTGTTTTTTAACCCCACTTCTTCTTTTCTTAGCCATCCAAGGTGGTCCCCATTTCCCCATTTTATTCATTTACAAATATATATTCATCCCAATTTTTAATTTACCTACAAGCCAAAATGAGAATCCTATATTTGATTTTTTTAAAATATTAAATTGATTTTCATGATAGTGTGTCTTTGGTAAATATACAAACTATTATTTTAAAAGTAATTTTAAGTAAAAGTTTGATTAAATTTTTTTAAAAATAATTAGTAATATTTCTCTAAAAAGATTTTTAGATTAAACTATAATTTAAAATTAAAATTTTATATAAATTATTGAGACTAACTTATAAACAGTAAAAGAATTTATAAATTAATAAATTATTATTTTACTCATATTTCTTATATTTAATAAAATTATATATTTTGTGGTAATTTTTCAATTACAAAAGTCATTCTGATATAACTATCCAAACGCTCATTTATTCAAAACCACTTTTTCCTATAATCTTTTCTCCAAAAGTTTTTTTCTAAAAGTTGTCTAAAAGACTATTTTTTTTTATAAATTTTTTTAAATTCTTATATAAACAGGTCCATAGAGTGTATCTATAAAAATATATACATAACATTTATTTAATTTTATATTAATTACTTTATATATAGCGGATTTGGATATCTTCACTTCCTAAATCAAAATTTGAGGGGTTCAGTTTTAAATATTTTTATAAAATTATTAAAAGAAAATAAATTCAATCTACTAAATTTTGGTTTAGACGATTTAAAATACAATAAACAAATATTTAAAATTTATTTTGTAAAACATTAAATAGACCACTCAATTTTTAATCTAACTATGGAGAGAGTGAAGTGGAGGGAAAAAAGTGAAGAGAATCCAATATATAGCAGTATTTCTTCATAAAATTATTTTTATAATGTAAAACATTTAAATGATGAAAATATGTAATTCAAAATTAAACTAAGTATATTTACTTTATGATGGTTAAAATATCAGATTTAATTTTTCTGTAAAAATATCAGAATACAATAAAGAAATCATTTGTTTAATATATAAAATTTAAAATGTTGAACAAATAATAACTAAAAAATTAATTTGAACCATATGAATTAAATATCTCCAATCTAACAACCATAGCTAGCAACAGATTCAAAGTTGGAACCTTATAAACGAAGGGCAAAGAGAAAGAGTCATCTAATTAAACCAGTATCATCCAATTTTGGGAAATTAAAGCAGCAGAATAAGTTAATACTACTAGTAGAAATTGATATATATATATATATAGAGAGAGAGAGAGAGATGAGACATAAGGAGTTTGATTAAATTAAGGAGACGATACTATTTAAGGAGCAGACCAAGGATTATGGGATGGCTTCTCTATCCGTGTTGTGTACTATATCTCTCTCTCACACATTATGGAGAATTGGAGATGCATACATACATACATACAATTAATTCACATAGGCTTCATATGCAGACAAAATAGCAGTGCCCTCTGCTCCCCGTTTCTCTGCCTTCTTCTGTTCGCCGCTTCCATTGATGAACCTAAACATCTCTTGAACTGCTCCTGCAATTTCACTTGCTGTCACTACTTCACACTCTTCTTCTATCTGCATTCATCAAATACCAAATCCTTTTTCATCACTACACTTTCTGCTTTACTCATATTATGCTTCAATCCCCTTTCATCGTATCTTTCAATTATTTCTTTCTTGGTCTTCTTCATGGAGGGGAAGGAAGAAAAAAACCTATAAGTTAATAAAAAAAAAAGATGCGTTTTATACTAAAAACAGACTGCTTAAACTTATTTATTTTTTTAATCAAAGTTTTGCGTAAAAACAAAATGTAATAAAGTAAAGTTACAGAAAGATTTATTGTGAAGAAAAGATATTCACAAATATATCAAATTAAAAATAGAAGGAAAATGGTTTTCCATTCAAATTTGAAGGCCACTGATTGATTCTAACGTAAAAGGTGGTTGGTTCTATTAAAAAAGGGGAAATTTTTGTAATGAAAAGATGTTGGAAGAAGTGAAGCCAGGTTTTGGCTTAGAAGTCAGAAGCACAGAAAAGTACAGATTCCACAGTAATGAGTTGACCCCATTTTAAAACCAAAACACTTGGAAAAAGATCAAAAGAAAAGACAGAGTACTACCTTGAGATTGAAACAATAGAGAACAGAGTTTTGTGAAGAAGTTATGTTTAGGTGCAGAATTGTTAACCTAAGATCCTGAATTTCCATTATGGCCTTCACTAACTGCCCTGTTCTTCTCTTGCACCGAACTTTCAGGTTCACATGGTTTTGAATCACAGTTACTTCTGTTTCTGCAAATTCTGACTTGTTCTCTGCTTTAAATTCTTCTCCACGCGACGACGTCGTTCCATAGCTGAATCCAATCTCATCGTTCCTTCTCATTCTTCTCTGTGCCTCCAGGGATTGAAGAAGTTGCTCTAATTCCTTTACAAAATCTATTGCACCTCCAACTATGGACGCTTGGTCCCCCTTAAAAAAAGACATTTTTATTTTTGAAAAACATGAAGAACAGAATTTGAAGAATAGGGTTTGAATGTGCTGAGGTGGTCTTTCGTTTATGAGACAAAAAGATTAGATTTTTACGATGAGAAAAGCTAAACGAGGGGAATTGAAGAAATGTTTTTTTTTTGGTTTGGTTTATGAAAAAGTTGATTACCTTTTGAATATAGGAAGGGGGCATGAGTGATTTGAGAACACTAAGGTGGTCGTTCATTTGTCGGCGGCGGTTGCGTTCGACGGCAATGTGGGTCAGGCGTTGATTCTCCACGTCTTCCTTGCTCTTAATTGGTCTCGTCCTCTTCCTCTTTCTCCTATAGTTCTCAGATTTCGCCGGCGACTGCGACGATGGCATCTCCGCCGTCTCGTGGGTGACACAGCTCTCTCGCTCCAGCGGCGCGTGAACTTGGCTCTCTGTTATCATTCTAGATAAGCACGTTTTTTCCCTCTCTTCTCCGCATGGTTTCTTCTGGTTCATAAGTGTCTGAAACTGGAAGTTGGAATCTTTGAAGGGGAAAAATTGTGGGGTTTGAGATTCCACACTCTGAAGCATCTCAAGAAATGGCATTTTATCCTCCAAACTTGATACTGATATCAAAAGTTCTTCTTCATCTTCGTTCTCGATCAGACCTTGCTCGAAGCAGTTCACTCCCAAATGCTCACCAAAGAACTGCAACAAGAAGATAAAACTTTTTGAGGAAAACTAAATGCAAAACTTCAAATAAGCAAAGAGTATAAAAGAAGTAAGAAAAGAGGAACAAGTAATAGAATGTGAAAAGAGAGAGAGCAGTACAGAAAGCGGACGCATATATATTGGCAGGAAAATAACACACACACACACACTAATAAATGCAAAGCGTTTTATGGAGTAAATGCCTTGCTGTTTCATGATTCTAGAAATGGGTTATCCAGAAAAAGGAAAAAATGATGAAGTATATGAAAACCAAAGCAAAGGAGAAATTTAAGTAAACAACAACGAACATACACCGGAATTGATGGGTCCTTGAAGCCTCTCCATCAGAGCTGAACTTCAAATTCTTCCGTAGGGAGTAGTTGGTGCTATATGTGAGAGTGATGATACTAACAAAACAATAGAGATAATAATAAACGTAATCTCCAAGAAGCACAACAAGGACACCCCATAATAATAATATCTACATATATCCCTTTCCTTTCTGATACATGCTCTTCTTCTGCAGAATATAACACACCCTAATAAATGCTGTGTGCCTCGAGGTTAAAACATGAAATGGTGGGGGGAATTCAGAGAGGAGAGGGATTGTGGTAAGAAACGAAAGGTGGAAATTTAGAAGAGATATGGCAGACGATGATGCATATGAAACTGTGAGAGTTGGTGAGAGAGAGGGGGGGGGGGTTGTGTGTGTTGTGTGTCTGGTTTCAAAGGTCCCAAGCATTATTGGCGGTGGCAATTTTGTCGGGCAGCGAGGACAGACAGTTGTGGGACTCTCTGTTTCTCTCTCCTCCCTCTCTCTTTCTGTTTCAGTTTCCTTCTTTTGCTTATTTGTATATGTAAGAGTACGGAAAAGAAAAGGAAGGAAAGGGGAAAAGGAAAGACCTTGTGTGGATCGTGTCTCCCCCCCCCCCTTCGTCCGATGGTGGGTCATTTCTCAATTTCCACAAAATGTCCCATTCTCTGGGATAAATTACGCATATTTACCTCTAGGTTATTGTTTATTTACCTTTTGACCCATCACCTGTCAATTTACGCTGCACATGGAGTTTCAAGTACAGACTGGGTTGAGTTCGGAGTCCAGAGAGATTCTTTGCCCTTAGTCACAGAAAAACGTATTCGGTTACACATTAAGTATAACTAAGAGAATGCAACCAACAAACCAAGTTCAGCCGGTAAAATGTTGACTTCAACTAGATTAGCGACTGATTTTGTTTTTAATTAGATTAGTCTTTAATATAAATGATTAAATATCATATTTTTTTAAAAAAATCAACATACTTTTTATTATAAATAATTAATTATTTTTTTAAAATTTATATAAATTAGTTATCTTCTTGTTATATTTATATATATACGAGTCTAGCATAGTTACATAAATGAAGCAAGCTTAAGGATTAGTCGTGGAAACGAAACATGCGCTGAATTTGACCTATGAATAGGGGGTATAATGTAGGGGAGGAGGGGACCAATGAAGAGGAAACGACGCAGTGGAGTCATTTAATGGTGTGTTTGAATTAGTTTTTGGAGAATAGATTTTAGAAAAAATAGATTCTGGAGAATAGATTTTGGGAAGAATAGATTCTGGGAAAAAGTGATTTTAAAAATTGGAGATGTTTGGATGATTAGTAGCAAAATCACTTTTCCATATACAATTTACTAAAAATAATATAAACTAATATGATAATTATATAAAAAATAAATTTAATTTTAAATTTTTTATTTAAGTGATTAAAAAATAATACATATATATTTTTATTTGAATAAGATAAATTTTTATAATATTCGTTTGAATTTTATTTTTTCTCTCACTTAAATATTATTTTTAATTTAATTTATGTAGATAATTTAAAATATATATATAGAAATTGGGCAACGTAAACACACCCGCAGGGAAAACATAAACTAATATGATAATTATATAAAGAATAAATTTGATTTTAAATTTTTTTATTTAAGTGATTACAAAATAATATATATATGTATTTGAGTAAAATAAAAAATTACAATATTCACTTAAATTTTAATTTTTTTTTCTACTGAAAATTTTATTAAGATTAACTATATATATTAGAAGATGGTAATTTTTATTAATAAATTTATCTTTTTTTTTTAAATTTTAAAATTAGATTTCTCAAATGGGTTTATGTAAACCCTCCAGTGGGTTTATACAAAAAAACTGCTCTGACATGAATTCTTTCAAAATCATAGTTTGAAGACTCAAACCATGGTTTGCGTACACAATCGATTTTAAAAAAAAAAATAGTATTTAGCCTTTATTTTCTCAAACTATAGTTTTCCTCATAATCTATTCCTATAATCGGTTGCCAAACACACACTAAAAGCGAGGGGCATAGCAGCCCTTGGGGAATCAACCTTGCGGCTATGTCTTCCTCACACATTCCATCAACCTCCTTTTTCATTACAGTTAAGATATGTTTGGGACAATGAAGGTGGAAGTAAGAAAATAGGAGTAAAAGAAGTTTTTTACAATAAAAGTTATTTCTATTTTTAATATTTTAATAATTTTACTTTTATAAAAAATTAAAAAATAAAATGATAAAAATATAAGTAAAATATTTTAGATACTTTTACCTTAATTTATAAAATTTTTAGATAATTTTAACTTTTCTTAAATTATAAAAAATATTTTAGATTATTTTAATTAAAATTATAAAAAAAATATACATAAATTCTATTCTTCTTTCTATCTTACTAAATAAATTTTTAAAATTTATTTTTAATTTAATTTTAATTTTATTTCTATTTTTAATTTTACTTTCATGAAAACTTTTCCATTATATCAAACGTTCCCTTAAAGCTTTCAACTGACCCACCCAAAAAATAACCCGCCCAAACATCATATTTATCTTTTACCATTATATAGTTGATTCGTTTGGGTTGACGAAATATTTGTGTGAAAATCATGATAGAAACAATAAGGAGGAGGAGATAACATTTGATGAGATTATAACAGGAGGATTACTGAAGGAATTAAATTACAAAAAAATTCTAATAATAAGTAAATAATATAAATTTATTATTATCTTTTTATATTAAAATTTATTATTACATACTCTTTAATTATTATTAAACTTTTAAGTACCTTACAGTCATTCCCTATTATAATATATACATTTGTATTTAATTGGGTGATAATATCTTGATAGAAAATAATAAAATAAGCTTTATTCATTTTATATTATTATTTTTTTGTAAATATATTTATAAAAATATAATTAAATTACTAATTTTACTAATTCCATTTATTTATAAACATTCTTTGTCAACAACTTTTTACATGAATAAAGTGCAAGAGACACATTTTTGTATGGCTTCTCCATGAATCCTAACATTCTTTCACTTGGTGAAATGAATGAAACAGTTCTTGTGTATTGAGTTAGATTTTGACATTCAGTTATACTAAGTGCGGGAACCCAAATTCAGCACCAAGAAGAAACTCACGCACAAGAATGAATCACTTGGAACAGCATTGGAGATAAAGCAACCATAACTTGGAAGTTGGAAACACCAAACACATTGTTTTCTACTCCACTAATCTTATCTTCCTTTCTTTCAACTTAATGAACTATAAATCATTAAAGTAATCACATCCTAAACTAAACGTCAGCTAGGAAAGCCTGAAATTCAGTATAAATAATCTTCCTAAGGAATTACCATTCACCTCTCAATCTTATCCTCAACTTATGAGTAATGCCAGCCCCATTAACCCGTAAGCAAACTTCAGTTGGCGCTATCAAGAAAATAACATTCCCACGTGCTTGTTAGTGACTCATTGACTAACAGTTTCCATGTTGGGTGGAAGGGTCCCATTTTTTGCCCTCCAACAGGGCAAAAACCTTAGTTTTGTGTACGTGAAAACCATATCAAGATAGACATATATATTAATTGAAGCAACTACAGTTTCAGAGCAGCGTAAAATACCAGAAAATTAAACTAAACAGTAAAGAATGCAGTCACAGGTCTACCAAACAGACTAACCTAACCATGCTCAACCCTCATTGACACTTGAAGAAATAGCTCACGAGGTGATATATATAATAGTATAATACAAAATCAAATGTGCAAATATTAATTAGTTGCTATTTGTCTCTTTAAATTCCTAGAAAATTGCACATGCTGCATTATTCAGGTCAAGGAAGTTGGATTCTAGATTGAGGCCAACCAACCCCGAGACAGAAGAACTAGCGCTCTATCTGAATGGTGACGTGACTTATGTTGTAGACCCTTTTGATATAATCTACAACCTTGTCCAACATTATATCTGCATCAGCTTCTGGTTTAATTTTCACATGACAAGCTAGTAAAACCTTACCGACTGTAATGGCCCATATATGCAACTCATGAACAGCCTCAACTTCATCCATGTCCAGCAGCCCCTGTTCAAGTTTTGTTGCATCTATCTCTCTTGGCGTGCTCTCCATCAGCACTTCAAGTATGCTTCGAAGCATATTGATCGTCGTCGCCAAAACAATCACCGAGAACACTAGTGTGCAAATCAAGTCAACTACTTTCCACTCGGGTTTGTACCAAACAATTGCTCCTCCGATCATTACCCCAACACTTTGGATAGAGTCCCCAAGTACATGGAGATAAGCCCCTTGCACATTAATATTCCGTTCTTTGACTTCTTTCTTCTCCTCTGCAGGTCCGCCTTTTGATCCATTGAGAAATGGTTCGCTTACATTGTCATGACTATGGTGATGATGATGGGGCCTATCTCTCAAATGTTCTTCACCATGATGATGATGGTGATGGGTAGAAACTACAGATCCATGGTCATGACCATGATCATGTCCATGTACGTGTCCGTGTCCATGATCATGACCCAATAAGAGAGCCATGATAATGTTAACCAGTAGACCAAATGCAGAAACCAAAAGCATCAACAGGCCATTAACCTCATTAATACCAGAAATGAGTCTTTGAATGGCTTCAAAGACTAGAATCCCTGTGAGTAACCATATTAGTTGGATAGAAAGCAAGGCTCCGAGAATCTCTATCCTGTAAAATCCATATGACTGACGAGGGGTGGCTTCCCATCCAGCAGCCCACAAAGCGAATAATGAGATGGCAAAGGATGCAACATCTGAAAGCAAGTGTGCAGCATCGGTCAATATTGCAAGCTATTAGCTTTGGTTCCCCCCACAACTTCAATGCTCATGAAAACAACACAAAGAATCACTGCCGTCAGAAGCTTTCGCATCGAAGTCGATCGTTCTTTGGAATCCCTGTTGATGGATCCAGCGTCTGAGAACCCACATGGCGCTTCCCCACAAACCTTGCTTCCTCCAAGAGCGCTTCCACCATCAGAGGCGTGTCCACGAACATCAATAACTTGTGCATCCCGGGAGTTCAGTGCTTCCATCTGGAATACAATTCTACTTAAAATGTTATTTTCTGCAAATTGGTGAGGGAAAAACAACCACAAAACGTAACAGCAAATCCACACACCCCTTGTCAATCATTAAACAAGAAACAGGATTGTATTATATCATCAACTAATGTGGAGGGAAACATAATGAGCAGAAAATCAGTAATATCTTGAGTTCAAAGTATATATTTAGATTAATATTATGCAAAGGGACCAAAGTTGATTCATTCTGCGTCAATTTCTCACTGAAATTACCAAGAAATGAAAAACATCCAAACTCTTTTCTATAGTTCCTGTCACATCACAACTTCAAAACAATACCACTGCAAATAGCAGCCAACAAGGGCCAATCAATCGAGGGTGTAATTTGAACTACCTACCCAGTCAAACCACAATCCTATGGCACGTTAATAATACCAAATAAACATGTAGCCAGAGGAAAAACAGATGGACCGATAAGTGGCATAACCAATAAGAGTTGAAGAAGATCAAAGGAAGTGGCATGATCAAATCAGAAAAGAACCAGGGCAACGAAGCAGTCAGTATTATGTAATCAATAGCACAAGCTCATTGAACTTGGTCTCTGAGTTGTAAATAGATACATGTCCTATTTGAAATTACATAATTTCTCATAGAAAGAGTATAAGGGCATTGATCTATCGTGATTAATAGTTACGGTAAAGATAATGTCTTGTCTGCTGGTATAAATTCAAAACAAAAATTTATCCATGGAAGGGTTAAAAAAAAAACATAAAAAGCGATCCAGCGTACATTCGTCAGAGCTTCATGGCATTTGGGCAAAACAGAAGGGAGGCATATGACAAACAATGAACCTGAGAATTCGACAAAATGTGGACAGAATAAAGAATCTCACATATTGCAACCGCCGGCCACTGGGCTTCAAGTTTGGGATCAATAGTTGGTTCAGAAACTTAGAAACAGAGGCAAAACGAAAAACAGAACAGAATATTCACCATCCCGAAATGATTCAATAAAATCCACATACGCATATACGGCATAAATATTTCTTCTTAGAAACAAAACGGACAAGGTAGAAGTCGAATTTGAAAACTGAAAAGGATGGGATAATGGATAGAGATTTCGGCATTGTTCGGTTCAGTTGATGGCGAGGCTAGATTAAATTAATTTAAAAGAGAATAGAAAGAGAGAAGAGAAATTAATTAATAATATTTTTTATTTAGTTCAGAGGAAAGGGAAGGGAGGAGAATTAATTAAAAGTTGATAAATATACCCTTATCTCTTTATTTAAATTTATTTATTCTTTATTTATAATATTCATATTAAAATTATTATTTTTTTAATTTATAAATTTTAAATTTTTTTATTTTATTTATATATATAATAAAATTAAAAATTAATAAATTAATAAATATGAAAAAATTTAATATTATTTCTTATTAATTTTATAATTATTATATATTTTAATATAATATATAAATAATTTATTATGTTTATTAAATTTTAGCAATTAAAAAAAATTAAATATGAGAAAAATAAAAATAAAAATGGCTTGAAGGGCAATTTAGTAAAAAATAAATAAAATTTTCTCTCCTCTTCAAAAATTCTCTATTTGAGAGAAGGGAGGAGAACAGAGCATATAAAGATAAAAAAAAAATTATTCTATTTTTTCCAACTAAATATGAAAAGAACAATAAGTGCTGCAGATTCACCGAAGATAAATTGCACACTGTGGGAGAAAAGATTATATTACATATTTGAATCTAGTCTGTTGCCCCAAATAATTTAACGATCAGGACCATTACGTCCCTTTCCACAATTTTTATAAAAAGAAAACAGAGTGTTAAATACGAACACAAAGGAGTGGGATTCATTCATTCATTCATCTGATAATGTGAGGCATATGATGATTGGTATATGGGTTGCTGACAAGCTTGAGCCATAAGATGTAACTTGTTAAAGTGTTACAGCTTCCTTATTGCCAAGATCATTGTAACACCACATGCATGTCTCCCCTCAGAAAAGAGGTCATTTGTTCTATCCATGCCTTTAGACGACGAAAGTGAGGTTGGGGGAGGGGTGGCTTTTATAAAATTGTCTTAATAATAATAATAAAAAGCCTCCCCACATTCCAATCCCCAATCCCCAATCCCCAATCCCCAATCCCCAATCACCAATCACCAATCACCAATAACATCATCTTTCCTCTTACGTCTCGAATCCGATCCTTATCCACTACCTCCACCCACCTTTGACTCTCTCTCTCTCTCTCATTCTTTGGCATGATTTATGTCTCCGGCTTGTCCCTATATTACTCCTCTTTTTGTTGTTCTCATTTTTAATTTGATAAAATATAAGAATCAAATAATTGTTTCATTGCCACAGTGTATCTCAAGAATGGGAGGTCCCGTAATAAGTACTTTTTTTATATAAATTTTTTTAAAAAAATATTGAATTTACTTATAATTTAAGAGTAGGATGAAATCCTATTTTTTTTAAGTGATACAAATATTAGGTAAGGTAAACTGTCTATTATCTTTAAACATAAACTTAAATACTATCTTCTCAAATATTATAATTATAATCACAATAAAATAATACTCCGTATAAATTAACCTATTTACTACAATAAAATATTTAAATAGTATAATATAATCATTTATATAATAAATTGTGGGCCCAATACCCCATTCACTTGAGCCTCTTTCTTCACATAAAGCCTGCATTACTTAAATCGTAGGAATAATTAAGCCAACCGCGCACACAAAATAATAAAATATGAATAACGTAAAAATCATGTCCAACTTTTGTTCATGTTTTTCCTTTTTCCTTTAATAGTGATAATCGATCTTTGGTAAAGGAAAGCTCAAAGATAATGTAATTTCTTTTGGAGAGAGTGAGTTGGGTCAAAAAATATTCTTCTTGTCTTGTGACAGCGCTTTCTCCTTTATTAGAATGGACGGACGATAAAGAAGACCCGATGGGCTTTTCTCGTCCTACATGAATATTTGTGCCACGTCCATCTTTCTCCCTCTTCTGTTGCCCTGCTAAGATAAATAAGATAATTTATAAATAATTTTATAGATATTTAGAGATATACTACAACCTTAATGAATCTCGATCTAACTCGTCCAAATTTTTCTTTTAAAAAAGATAAATGGGTTCATTTTGCTTTGTACGTCTTCACTTCAAATCCCCAACTCAGATTTTTAGCTGACGGAAGATCGGGGGCAGGGATTTAACTCAAGTTTTCAACAAACCTTAAATATTCTCCGCGTAAACGTTAAGCGCCCAACTTAACACACATAATTATTATGGATCAACACACGTACGGCCTTCAAAGTACATCATATGATGACCGAACTTAATCGAGATACGTTCATATAATTAAAAATAAAAACAGGGAGAAATAAACGAGGTTCCGAAATTGAAATGTTGAGAAGTTTATTACACTTATTAGAGACATGAATCAATATAAGTTCCAGAGAGTTCAGATATCTACAAAGCAAGGTGGACCCGCCAGCAATGGAACTTGACCCACAAATCCCTTCTTCAGCCCCATCAAAATGTCACACTTCACGTACATTCCATAGTGCCCTGTTCTTATGGCTCCCGCCTTCCACCTCACCCTCCCCTGCACCACCACCCTCACTCCCACCATCCCGTAACTCTCGTCCACCGCCAATCCGTTACACACCTCCGCCGACACTGGCACCGGCGACCCTCCGATCATCGGCGACACTGACACCTCGCTGCGATGCTCCTGGTACAGCGGCGGCAGCATGATCGGCGCCGTGATCGCCTGGTTCCTGTACGATACGAACGCCGAGAGCCTGTCGTAGTGGATCGAGACGCGCCGGTTAGGGTTTCTGATGTGGATGGTGAATTGAAGTGTGGCAGTGAGGAACGGCGGCGCTGTGGCGTTGAGGCCGTAGACTGCGGCGCCGATGACAGTGAATCTGGGCTTGTGGGGACGGTAGACGAACCAGAGGACGAGGAGGGTGATTCCTACTAGGAGGAGGAAGATTGTGATGCAGGAGCAGATAGCGCGTTTGGGCGCGTGAGGGCCATGATCTTTGGCCATGCAGTATTTCACGTTGGGGAGGGGGTGACGATTGTTTTGGAGTGGGCTTGGAGACGATTCTGATGGTGGAGGAGGGTTCTGTCCTGCCATGGGAGAAGCTGGTTGTGTAGTTAAAGGAGCTTTGGGGGGCTATGAGCTAGGGAGGAAGAAGGGAAGTGGAGCTATGTGAAAGTGAGAGAGGAATGGTTAGGACTATAAAAACTAAAGGATCGGCAGAAAAGAGATAAAGTGAAATGCCGAAAAGGATTCGATGGGTCACTTGTGGAGCTAAAGGAGAGGTCAGTTTTCTCATTAATTTCAAGAGCTAAAGAAAAGATTACTAATCTAACCTATGTTCTCTTAATGGATTAATCTTTTTAAGCCGTGTGTGTGTGTGTGTGTGTTTTCTTTTTGGGTTCTTTAATTTCTCTGTTTGAGTGCCTCACTTTGCTTTTTGTTTCCATGGAAAACTCCCTTTCTCGCTTGCTTTTGCCAGGAATAATGCTTTAGTTCCTTAATTTCGCACTTTGAGATAAGATATTATGGCGGCAATCTTCAGGTTGATGATGAAGTTTTTGGTGCAAGATACACTCAACAAAAAACGTCAAGAGTGAAAAAGGTAAGGTGAGGGAATAAGATTCCAGAAGGGCAGCGTCCGTTAGGTAAGGGAGTGGAGTGGAGTCCCAAGCTTTGCAGAGGTAATAGTGTTGGAATGAAATCACTAGGGACCTGAGAACTGAGATCCAAGAGGACAATCCAATGCGGCCGTTTCTGCATGCGAATCAGCTGACTTACGCTGATGCGTTTTCGCTTCACTCTTACATATGCTTCCTCCTTCCTTCCTCATAACATGTTGTGTCCAACACCTCTTTTGTACACGACACCTACTGTTTATATTATCTACAAACCCATTCCCATTTCTCAAAGCAACATAAGCAAATATGCATTTTATATATACACATACCTCTTTATCATTGGATAAATAATGTTGTCCTGTCAATAAAGGAACTTTTTTTGTTTAGGCAGTATCTTTAACTAATACTTAAAAGATTAGTCTTCATAAAATATAAAAGACTATTAAAGTAAATTTTATTTCTACCAATAAAATCTTTTTGCATGTATATATTTTAATTTAAATCTATAATATTATATTTAAAAGATCTAATTATCTATTAACTTTTTTTTAGTATAAAAACTTTTAAAAAGTAGTTAAACTCACTCACAATCTAAGGGTATAACGAAATCTCCTTTTCTCTTAGGTAATACCGATGTCAAGTAAGACGAGACGTCATTTAGTCTCAGACGTTAACCTAGGTATCTAGGAGTTATAATACCTCCTCAAGTGTCATGACTGAAACTATAACAAAGTAATATTTTCCAGAGATCGAACGCATTTTAAATTGACATATATTTTACCCTTTCTCCAGTTAAACCTACAGACAACCGGTTACTATCTATTTTTTTTTTTGGTACAAAAATTTTTAGAAGGGGTTCGGCTTACTTACAATTTAAGGGAAGGGTAAAGTATTTTTCTCTCCTAAGTAATACCAATATTGGGAAGGGCAAACAATCTATTACCCTCATACGTAAATCTATGCACTCAAGAGTTAAAATATCCTCCCAATACTATAACTGAAATTATAATAAAATAATATTCCTTAAAACTTGAATAAGTAAATCACTATCTACTAATCATATTAAACATGACTTTGTTTTTTTTTGTTGCCCACCCGGTTCACCAGAGCTTTGCCCCGACTACATCTGGATCCGACCCGCATCGCGCACCTGGCTATGGTGGGTGAGTCTCCCAACGGGGATTTTCTGCATACGTCAAGGCTCAAACTCGAGACCTTGCTTAAACGATACCGAGCCGCTTACTATTCGGATTAACCTCCGTTGGTAACATGACTTTGTTAGTATCGAATGAGTTGATTAGGCCATTGAGCCAAGGAAAAAAGGGCTGATCCACCCAAAAAAGTGACTAACAGGGGAAGTCTAAAACCATCCACTTTAGTCCACATAAACGACTCAACGTTATTTTGGGTTTGTAAGAAAAAAAAATGTTACTTTGGGTTGATCCACGTCACCTATCTATTCTGGCCGCCAGTTACTCGGTTTTAGAGGTGGCAATGTGGGCTAACCCGCCGGATACGGATTGGCCCGCCGCGGGTTGACCTGAAAGCAGGCCAAAATTAACCGGCCCACTTTCAGGCAAGTTGGTGAAACACCAACCCGAGCCTGCCATGGCGGGTTGGCGGGTTAACCCGCCTACCCGTCAGTTTTTTTTAATTATTTATTTTTTTTAAAAAAAATATTTTCATATATATATATTTTTTAAATAATTTATATGTATCAATATTAATTGAAAGTATGATCTAAAATTGTCAAAATATTTATTTTTTTAACTTTATCACTATCCATATATAAATCTGTCACAAGTAAAATAATACTAAAATAAAATATATATTTAAAGAAATGACTTGATAAGATAAAGTTAGCATAAATTAAGTATAATATAAACTTTAATTTGGTTAAAACTCTAAAATTAATAAAATGTAATATAAATAATATTTTTTTTTTTTTAAAAAAAAAAAGCGGGCTAAGCGGGCTAACCCGCCAACCCGACGGGTTAGCCCGCCGCGGGTTTGGGTTTGGCGGGTGCAGGTCAAAAAGACCCACACTAAAATAGGTTGCCAATTTGGCAACCTAACCCGCCATAAAATGGCGGGTTAGCGGGTTAGGCCCACCTCTACTCGGTTTACATAAGTTGGCTAGCAAACAGCGTGTATAATTTTACAACCATATAGAATCCTCTTAACACAATATCAATAAAAATAAAACATAATTTATTAATATAAAAATTAATTAACTAATTTATATAAATTAAAAAATAAAATAAAAAATTAATTATAAAAAATAATATGTATATAAAATATTATATATCATAATAAATTATATATCAATGTTTAAATTTAGATAAATTAATCTGAAAAAAATAATAAAGAAAAAAAATTAGGTTGAAATATTACATCTATTACTATATCTAAAATTTCAATCTGATCAAAATCTCCCTTCTTTATCATCATCTTAAGGCAAAGACTCTTTAATCCTCGAGAGTATTCTGTCTCGAGCAATCATTTTTAAAAGCAAGAACGTTTCGTCAAATTTCTAGAGCTGCTTTGAGGATATACAAACACTGTCTACTTATTATTACAGAAACTCACTTCCTACCGTCCTACAGAATCACAGCCCTGTAAACATATATAAGTATTCATCAAAGGCAAACCATATACAGCAGAGAAAAGCAAAACTTCACCCGCACCCCCGTACTAAACAAATAATACGATCGTAAATTTCTAATTTTGTCTACACAACGAAAAGGAAATACAGGGAAAATATTATAACTACTAAAACACTATGAATGCCTAAACGTTGTACCTTTTTAGCCTTTTAATTATCATCCTACCACAAACGCAACCGCCTACACTACAGCTTCTTCTTCCAAATGCAGATTAATGTTAAAGAGTCAGACTATAAGGCCATAAAAGCTGGTAACTTCAAAAATAAATCAGGAACCACCACCAGAATCAACAGGTGGACAATCATTTTGCACTTGACGCACAAACTGCCCTTTTATCCGAGGACGCTGCTCAGCCAGTCTTTTCCGGCTTTGATACCTGACCTGTAAGAACTTTGAGCATTCAGTATCTGAAAGGATCTCGAGAGAGAACGTCGACTACACGTCAGTCTTAGCTACTCTATCAAGAATGTTGTCTTATTCAAAATCATGACATTTATTTAGAAATATGCAAACTAGTTGAAACTGCTAACTGTACGAGTCATAGCACCTTTTTATCATAGCATCTGTCTTTCCTCTTCAGTCTAAACTTTGTTAGAGCAGCTTCCCTTTGGCTCGGATGCAGAGAATCCGCCCCTCTGTATTTGTCATAATCTTGGTAACTGTTGCTGCTAAAGCTTTCAGGGGTTTTCTCAATTACCACAGCCGAAGTATGATCTACATCTCTAATACGGCCTATACTTCCATGTGAACCATCATTAATGTGGTTCGGAGTGTCAGGGCATAAACTAATACTGGTATTCTGGTAAGCACCTCGATAATCATGCATTGCAGGATCCAAGTAGCTTTTATCACGCCGTGTCTTTTTATCAAGAGGAGCACAACTGGCATCAGACCATTGATAATATTGTTCTGAGTTGTGACTTTCAGCATTTAACAGGAATGAAGTGGTTGGGGGAGAGGGAGAATTCTCTCTCCCGCCGACTGATTTGGGACTCCACATGGCATGAGCACTGGATTGTGTGAAGAATATAGAAGGCACAACCTTCACATTTCCACTAAACATATGATCAGAAGTAACACCAGTAGCAGGAGAGGATCCAGGATGAACGTTTGGCATTTGTACCCCAGCTTGTCCAGACTGGTGAAGAACCAGTGGGGTTGTATTCTCCTGAGTATGATTTGTTCTACCACACTGATAAGAACTATCAATTCCAGATATTTCATTAGAATTCTGGGAATTCATCTCAGTGCTATATGCTTTGGCAGAACTCATCGCTAATGATGGAAAAAGGGGCTGTGGCAACTTATTGCCACTATACCTGCAGATAGGATTGACATGTGTATCATCAGAATATTGCAACAGTTTACTGAATAATTTTCATGACTCAATAAGGCTGCTACTTTTGTTTTAAATGAAGGATAATAAATTCTCATCTCGCAGGCATAAAAATCTAGGAGAACAATGGTTAAGCAGAACTGTAAAGAAATGATACTTGTATACAAGCACTAATTCGCTCTACAGATTTTAGAACTTTGTACAAAACTATTCTGGTTTATCATTAGCAAAATATCTCACAATCTTCCTCCAATTGCTCAAGAAACTTCAATAAATATGCTGTCTCTTTAGAAGCAAAGCTATATTACCAAATTAGCGTCACTCTAGGTTGGTTCCAACAAGAGTATGTTAAAGTCCAACACGTAGAACAGGGACAATGGGTGTGTGGCAAAGGAATACTAAATAAACTATGAAAGAGAGAAAAAATATTGAACGAAAACTTTACTCTTTCAGTTGAAATTTGTTTCACAAAGATAACATTGTGCAGCGTTTATGTTCTGTTATTTGACATCAGTCTAGAAATTAAGATAATCGCAAGAAAACAGAAAACTTACCAAGAAAAGGCAGACGCATTTGAATGTTTCAGTGTTTGCCTTTCCTCAGGTTCTTGTTTACATGAGCTACCAGAAAAATTTCTCAAGGAAAGTTCCAACTGCGGATCAAAATCAAACTTGTCTCTCCCATCATCAGCAAGACTATAATTCTCATCAGCGTTCCTTGGAATATTCTCAAATGTAGCAATCAAGTCAATAGCTCCTCTAGAAGGTTCTACCAATTCATCCTTGCAGCCATCAATCTCTGTACCAACACTAGCATTGTCTCTACTTAACTCTGCTCTTAAAGATTGATCCTGATTTTCTGTTTCAGCACAACTGCCTTGCTCTAACCTTAAATTTGTCAAGTTAATAATGCTGTTGCACCTAGAAGCCTCTGATGAATAAATAATCGACCTCTCTGCAATGAGTACTTCGTAGTTTGTAAGATAGCGTATCTTTTCATAATAAACAAAATAAGGAAAAGACTTAGCCAATCGTAGATAGAAGGCAAGCAAGTTACATACTAGTAGTTCCATTATTATGTTTGGCGGAGTCCCCTTCAAGTTTTGCAGACTCTTCATACTTCACTGTGTCAATGTTGCTCAAATTTGAAGAACTCCTGGGCTGGGACGTATCCTGCATATTTTGCACGTATGCACTCTCAACTTCCAAAATAGGCGATGTACAAGTGCTCTGCACAAGATTTGGCAAAACATGCGCTCTTTATGTGAAATTTCATGAAGCCAGTTTACTGTGGAAAGGACATTCTCCTCATGCTATAAGGGCTCCACATATATTTTGTATCAGAGATCCTATGCAGTACATTTTTACATGATATTTAAGCAACGTATAAAAAGAGAAGGGAGAAAATAGGATTTTAAGCAAAGTATTGAAAGAGAAGGGAGAAGATAGAATTTTAGGAGACTTTACATCAATTTAAAGCCTACGCTGTTTCACACTCTCCATATTGAAACGAGATATTGACATGCAACAAGGTATTTAGCAAAATTCGAGTAGAAGGGTGCCTTACTTGGGCTACACTCCTTATCTCGCAGCATTCATTATTTTTCTGTGTGGAGGCCACAGAACCAGTTGAATGATTGCTGGCAGCATTGTCTTCTGAAGTAGCTTCAAGTTTTTTCTGTGGAAATGTTAGATCATGAGTATGCCTTCCTGATCTACAAATAATATTCAGCAAGAAGAGAACAATGATAAAGAAAAAAAGAGGATATAAAAAATTGATACAAACAAGAGAATGAAAGTATTAAAAAAATATTGGTACAAAAAGGTTGAAGAAAGAAACATACAGGATGCCTTCTCCACACATGTTGCCACAAGGTTGATAGTACATTCCTCCGAACAGGTTTTATAAGAAAGTCAGATGCACCTTTTAATATGCATTTCATTGCCATGCAAATAGAATCATGAGAAGACATCACTACACAACCATCAGATTACAAGAGTCCATTAGTCATATCTAAGTAGGTAATATAATTGATTAAGATAACATAAAACTTTAGTCAACATACTTATGACGGGAATGTTTTTACAAATTTCATGCTCCTTGATTAAAGTAAGAAGCGCAAATCCAGATATTGACGGCAGCTCCACTTCAGTTAATATGAGATCAATATCAGGAGCTTTCTTCTTCAATGTTTCCCACGCCTTTAATCCATCAGAAACCGCAGCAACTGCATGGATAAGATTATCTTAAACATGAAGCATAAAAGTATCGCAGCCCTGCTTGAAGGTATAACCTAAATTTTTTAGAGTAAGCCTTGTGAGACAACCGTCATATAAAACTAAGAAAGAAGCAACAAATACAAATCTGTCACGCAAAAAGGGAGAATTCAATGTTTATAATTTGAGAAGTGGGAGAAACCAAAGTGATATCAAAAGGAAACTCAGTTGCAGCCCAAAACACCAACAAAGATATCAGAATTCTTTTTTTTTTTTTTTAAGCTGAGGCGGATTTAAAAGCTTGGAACGATCAAGATTACTTACTGTATCAGCACAGTATTTAAAGAACAAATATTGACCAACCAAGCCACACACGTCCGAGCAACAACCAAATAAAGAATCCCTCTTCCAACCTAAGTGAGTAAAATCTCAATCAATTGTTACTTATAAGCATATAAGCAACGCATTGAACTGATACAATGCCAAATTTTATCATCCACCCATGTAAGCATACATCTTCGTGATCTCAAAATATACAATGCCATAAATAATATCTAGAACCAAGAAAAAAAGGAAAAGCCATACATAGTAGTGAAGTTAACGAAGAAATTTTTTTCTCCTTAAAACAAGAATACCTCTGTAACTACATTTGCGGAGAAGGGCTGTGATAATCTGGCGAGTAGAATCATCAGCTTCCACCAGCAGAACTCTGAGCACCATCTGAGGAAGAAGCTTGTCCCACTTATCCATTTCTGTGGAGCTCTCATCCTTCAGCTGGTTCATCATGTTCATGTCTTCTTCTACCTCCAACCTCACCTCCATCCCCTTTCTACCGCTAGCCAGAACCGCTTCACGCATATTCTCCAGGAGCATACTACAAAACCAGAAAGACCAAGCACAGTATAGCAGCCAAAAAGGCAAACTGAAACCCTAACTTTCAACAATCATCATTCAGAGAAGATGAGGGAACAAGAAGGCTGTCTGCAGATCAAAATGGAAGTTGTACCTTATCCTTGTCCAATAAAAACAAGTATCGGAAAAGTAACGGCAAAGTCTGCTACAAATGAGTGGAACTAAAACGAGAGAGAATCTAAAATCGCCTTCAATGCTTCGATTAAACCAACTTTAGCTTACAACCGCGGAAAACGAACAGAGATATCTTCCACAGAAAACTCTCTCAGTATAGTTTTGGTGGCAGGATGGAAAAGAAAATGAGTTATAACATGAATGGCAACTACCAGAATTGGATCCTCGAACAAAGAATTACTCTGAAGTAGAATACTTGCGTTATATATATATTGAAAAAGAATCTTGTGTCACAAAACAGAGCTAATATGATTTTTCCATGGAAAATTGAATATGGATGACACTATTTCTAAATAATTTTATTCAATCTCAAGTGATTGCTCTCTTATGCCTACATGTTACAATAATAAATAATATGCAGCTTTAAATAATAAAAAATATTATAACACAAATTAATTTCTTAATCTCTTTTGAATTAAATAAATAGGGAATATAATGCTTTGGCAATTTTTTGGGTGGATGATTTACATACCACTAAAATCTGAGGTGGATCAAAAGGTCGGCTGAGATTGGGCCACCCTGCAGAGAGGATGACGTGGCGGAATTTGGGCCATCGTTTAAAATTTGTATGGTGATCGTCCACGTGGTGGCTCCTCTTGTAAAGGGAGAAGGTGCTCCTCTCGAAGATGAAAGTGGATATTTTGTTTTGTTGGGATTGCCACGTTCGTAGTGGGGCCACCGCTCTTTAGAGCTTGAGGTGGGGAGAATGACACGTGTCTCCTTTTAAGGGAACATTTCAGTTTCTGTGGCCCTAAACTCAGCTGCGCCAACTTCATCTTGTTTTGGTTTTAGGCAAAGTCAAAAGATTATATAGTTGAGTATGTCAATCCAATGTGTGGATAAAAATTTAGAAAAATTAAATAATTTTAAAAAAAAAAATTTTAAAAAAAATTATAAAAAAATAATAATAAATATATGAGTATTTAGATAATTATTATTAATAAATTATAATTAAATAAGTATTAGAAATAATATAATTTTATTAAAAATATTATACATGAGATATGATAGAGGGTGAATAACAGAAGAAGAAGAAAAAAGAGAAGAGGGAGTAAAAAAGATGGAGAAAAGAGAATAAAATAGTGAAGAAATATGGTAGAAAAAAGAGATGAGTAATGAGATAGGAGATAATGTATCAAAATAAATAAAGATAAAATAGTAATTAAATAATTTATAATTTTTTTACTATTTCAAAAATTTATTTTAATAGCTTATAAAAAAAATAATTTTAAATTATAATTTAATCTAAAAATTATTTAAAAAAATATAATTATTTATTTTAAATTTTTTTTAAATTAATATTTAAATCAAAAATCTTTTTAAAACTCTAATTCTCTTTCTTTTCAAACTCACCCTACAAACAAAAATGATTTAACGTGGATGTTAGGAATTGGAAGGAAGGGAAAGAAAGTATTAGAATCATAAATTTTAAACCAAAAATATTTTAAACGTAGGTATACTTTCCCTTCTTTTGATATTATATTCTTTTCCCTTTTCACTGAATCTTTATCTTTGTTCTATTAATATTAGCTTATGGACATGAATCAATGTTTCTAATAAAATTACTGACGGACAAAGCTATAGGATTTAATTAAAAAAATATAGATATTAAATTAAAAAATTGAAAAAAAAATACAAGTACATGCATATCAATTTTTCCAATTTTAAATCTAGAAAATAAATGGCTAAAACAACAAGTATAGTCATTAATTGTCAAAAATGAAATTTTGTGTTGCAAACGATGGTACGGGTTATCAAACTTACGAATTTAAATAAACTCGTAATATGGATATAAAATCAGATAATAAACTCGTAAGAGTTTACTTTTATTAATAAATAAATATTAAAAGTATATAATTAAATGACTAAAATATAAAAAATATCAATAATCTAATTTAAATATATTTTAAATTTAAGTAATTAAAATCAAATCAATTAATATTTATAGTTTATCGTATTCAATAAAAAATTTCTATAAATTTCTTATACAAAGTTATTAAATATAATTAAATTTAAAATGTAAAGAGAGTTTAAAAGTGAGTTGATACGAATTTATAAATTATAAATATAAGAATTATAAAATTTATGAGTGAACTTATGTTTAATTGAATTTGCTGTTTGTATGAGTTTAAATTTGAGTTGATATATTTTTATAAATTATAAACATAAGAATAATAAATTTAAAGGGTTTATCATTATGCAAGGGCCATCCTATCTTACTTTCAGATATTAAGATATGTTCAGAGGTGTGGATGATTATTATAAGACTCCTAATATGTCATCATCAGATTTCCTTTCCTGAAAACTCGCACTTTTCCATACCAAAAAATATAGGGAATTTATATTCTATTGTCATAATATGTTACACATTGGCTAACAGTCGACTCACAAGTTTTTAATAAGAGGACTGACTGGAGGTGGCTGAGTGGGGATTAATTACATGGAGCGAGAAGAATTTGTAGCAGTAGAGATATCTTTATACATTTTTAATAATCTCCATCATCACCTTTTTGCTTTAATATAATTTTTTTTAAAAAAAAGATTAAATTTACCTATGATATAAGAGTAGGATAAAATTTTTCTTCTTCTTAAATGATACCAATATAAGGTATGACAAATTTTGTATTACTTTCATGCGTAAATCTGAACACTTAAGAGTTATGATATCTATTTAAATATTATAATTAAAATTATAATAAAATCATATTTTTTATAAATTAAATATATTTTAAATAATTATATATTTCATATTTTTTTAACTGAATTCTACTTTAGGTTCCATCGTCACTTTTAAAATGCGTAGATTTCGATCTGTCTCGCTCTCTGTTTTTTTTTTTTGCCATCATGTAGATTTTTTAATTACGATAGATGGATGAAGCCTTTTTGCCAATTCCAACCAAACGAGGCCTAAGATCCGAAAGGTAGAATTTTTTTATAAAAGAAAATAATAAAATCTAATAATATATTAATATATGCTATAATAACATTCAAAAGGTTAAATTCACTTCGTACCAAACTACTCTACCAATGACAGGACCACTGCTTGCGGCCAACACGACATTTTTCTCAATCTGTCACTCAGGAGATCAGCCGTGATGGCAATAATAAATTGCGTGAGTGCGCCAAAATGACACACCCAATAAATAAATATATATATATATATATATATATTTAGATATAGTTATAATAAAATTTTAATAAATTAATAAACAAAAAAAAATACATTATCTATATATTTGTTTCAACAAAATTTAACTTGTTTACTTTTATTATATTAAGTTTTATAATTTTATTATATATATTATTTTTCTATATTGTTTGTATTTGACTTTTTTGTATGAATTTAAATTAAACAAAAATATTAAAAGAAATATAATAGATGATAAAATGATTTCGGAGAATGTAACTAATGCAATAAATTTGATTTAAGGTTTTTTTATAATTTAAAAAGAAAATCGTGCATGAGCCAGCCATTAGGTAAGGTAATGAATTGACGTTTGTGTTCCAGAATGAGTTGTCCCAGAAAGATTCAAAGGAAAGAATAAGGCATTTGACGTGAGATCGCCATGTGCCAATTTTGATACCACATTTTCTTACTATTCTCTTGTTGCTCCAAAAGTTTCCCTGATTTTTTTAAAACAATATCGTGTGGAAAATTTACAAAACGTAATAATATTATTTTAACTATTATCTAAAATTAAATTTAATTATTAGTAGACTTATATATTAAAATAACATGCTATATGACATTTATATCATTTTTTATTTTAAATTAAGGTGTAAATTTATTTTAAAAAATTTCACTTATGTACATTGAGTATCTAAAATTTTTTTAGTTCAATATCCCCTGACAATTATTTTAGTTTAACTTGACTATTAATTTAATTAAATATATTAAATTAATTAATATACATGCCATCAATTTCATGTTTTTTCCTAAATTATATTTATAAATAAATAAAAATTAAAAACTCCAAACTCCACATAAGCAATAACGATAAATAGATTGAAATAGTTAAAAAATATCCAGATACATAAAAGATATAGCTATATTCGAGTAATTATGTTAAAGTTAGAGTCTTATAACTTCTTACATGCTATGGCTGAGACATTTTATGGTAGATATTAGTGCACAATCCCTTTTCTTATATATTTTCAAAGATTCGAAGTTGCCACAGGTATAAGAATGAGGCATAATTTTTTTTGTATCGGAAGGTTAATGACTGATCTACCTTATAGCTGAATAGATAAATATTTAGATTTTTACAATTATTTTTTAAAATGAGTTATTGAATATCAAAAAATTTATTACGTGAAATCCTTTTCTTTTATGACGGGGTGAGGGAGTAGGCATTATTTTTTTAAAATTTTTCCTAATTATAAATTTGATTTAAAAAGATGAAGTGTATGACATAAAGACTAATCAGTTCAATATATTTGGTTAAATTAATAATTAAATTGAATTTAGATAACAGTTAGGGTAATATTAAATTAAAAAAAATTCTAAATATCTAGCGCTCTCGAATGAAAATATCTAGAGTAAATTTATACCTTAACTAAAAATAAAAGATGATGTGAATATCACGTGACATGATACATTAATATATTAATTAATTAATGGTTAAATTTAACTTTTGATAACAATCAAAATGATATTATTATATTTTATAAACTTTCAGGACAATGTTACGTTTTTCCCAAGTAAATCATCCCTTATGTGCCAAAAATGAGAAATAAGTTTGGGAAGCGCTTCTTTCTTTTTAGTACATTTTCTTGGTATTTTTATTTTAGTAATTAATTAAAACATTACAAACATATTTTCTTATTTTTTTTTATATCTATTATTTATTGCTAAAATAAGAGATGCAAGAGGAAACGTCAAAAGAAAAATGCATCCATATTCAGTCCCACCAAAAAAATTTATTAGGAGGTTTCAATTTTATCTTAGTGTCTGTTTGGTATCAGCATTTAAGAATAGATTTTTAAAAAAATCATAGTTTAATAATGATAATAGTCAAATATTAATTTTTTTAAAATTAATTATAACACCCAAACCACAGTTTCAGTTTTAAAACCATGGTTTTAAAATAATTCAATTTTCAACAATTTTTCAGTTTCTCTGCCCTTGCAATTTTTTAATTTTTGGACCATAAGAAGTCTCACAGCTGAAAGTGCATCGGTTTTTAATAACACCTAGAGTACAATTGGAGTTTCAAAACTCTTTTATTTGAATACACATACCCACTGCCGATGGGTTTACAATTAACAATTTAAATTTTATTTTAAAAAAATAAAAATAAAAACTATTTTTTTAAAAATCTAAAATTTTAGAGAAAAGATAAATTTGTCAATGAAAATTATCATCTTCTAATACATATAGTTAATCTTAATAAAATTTTCAGTGAAAAAAATCAAAATTTAAGTGAATATTATAAATTTTTACTTTACTCAAATACGTATGTATATATATTATTTTGTAATCACTTAAATAAAAAAATTTAAAATCAAATTTATTTTTTATATAATTATCATATTAGTTTATGTCATTTTTAATAATTTGTCTATGAAAAACAATTCTACTATTCATCATCCAAACATCTCACATTTTTAAAATCACTTTTTCTCAAAATCTATTATTCTTAAAATCTATTCTTTCCAAAATATATTCTCCAAAAGCTAATCCAAACACATCCTTATTCTCCCTCTTACTATATTATCCTACTTTTTTTTCTTCACATTTGATTAGTCCCATTCTCCCTCCTAAGCACCAGCACCCCATAGCCTCTCTTTTTGCTTCCTGCAATTAAAGTCTCACTCTATCACTAATAATGCTACATGATTTACTCATTTATTTTAGAGTTTATTTTTATTTTAAATATAAAATTTATTTTTTATATTTATTTTTTTAATTATCTCTATTAATATTCCTTTAATAATAATTAAATAAAATAAGGAGGGAAGAAATTAATGAAAATAATTAAATTATTTTAAAAAAATATATTATATTAAATAATTTAACTGATTTATTTAATCAAATTAAATTAATTAAATTTGTTCTACATTAAAGATTAGAAAAATACTAATTTCTCTTTTTAAAGAATACGTAGCACCTTAAGAACATAAATTTATCATGGAATTTATTTTAGTTATAGCATTGAAAATTTTTCACAAGAGAGAATCATATAAGTGGGAAATGGAAGTAAAGAAGTAGAAGTAAAAGTAAAAAATTTTCACTTCTTTTCTATTTTTAATATTTTAAATAATTTTTGTTTAATCAGAAAAGTTAAGAATTGAGATAATAGAAGTTAAAGTAAAAAATTTTAAACTATTTTATCTTAATTATAAAATTTTTAGATAACTTTAATCTTTTTTAAATTATAAAAAAATATACATTAATTTCATACTTATTTTTATTCTATCAAATAATTTTTTAAAGCATATTTTTATTTATACTTTTACTTCTATTTTTATTAAAAACTTTTTTATTTTACTAAATTTAAAAATGTGAAAATAGAGCATTGAGACTTCATTACTTATTTAATTTTTTTTAATAATCACGTTCACTCAAATATAAATAAAATTTCTCTCATATATTTAACATGTAAATCGTAAAATTAGATTGAAAAATTAGATTGAGCTTTGAAATCGGGAGCAATCCATGAAAAATTTGAATTTTGATTTGAAAATTCAAAATAATTTTGAACTATAAACTTTGGAAAGTAAAATAATAAATGAAAATATAAACAAGGAAATAATAAAAATGATTCATTCGTATCTGTCACTCACCTATGAAAGGCACTGGTTCGTCTGCATGAAACGCTGCGTTCCCTGATCTGAATCCGTCCCGGTCTTCTTCTTCCTGATCGTGTTTTTCTCGCGGAAAAGAACTAGATCTCGGAGCAGTTCGAATCTCTCTCCTTCTCGACAGAGCTCATAGACAATGAGCTTCACTCCCGCCACATCAATCGCGGCCGTTGATCAAGATGGCAGCATTACAGCACCTCCCACGACTGTATCATCCTCCGTGGACTTCGGCACACCGGAGGCATTGGAATACGTCCGATCACTCACCGACGTTGGGGCCATGACTCGGCTACTCCATGAGTGCATTGCATACCAGAGAGCCCTCGACGTTGAACTCGACCACCACTTGTTTCGGCGGACCGACCTCGACAAACAGCTCCTCCAACTCCAGAGATCCTCAGAAGTCCTCGACATTGTCAAGTCTGATTCCGAACACATGTTCGCCAATGTCAGCTCTACCTGCGAACTCGCCGATAATGTCAGCAGCAAGGTCCGGGAGCTTGACTTGGCGCAGTCGAGGGTGCGTTCCACGCTTCTTCGCATCGATGCCATTGTCGAGAGAGGGCATTGCTTGGAAGGTGTGAATAAAGCGCTTGAAACTGAGGACTATGAATCCGCGGCGAAGTATATCAAAACTTTCCTCCAGGTTGATGCAGAGTACAAGGATTCTGGGTCAGATGAGAAGGAACGATTGATGGTTTCTAAAAAACAACTTGAAGGGATCGTGAGGAAGAAGCTTTCGACCGCCGTTGATCAGCGAGACCATCCCGCCATTCTACGATTTATCAGGCTTTACACGCCACTTGGTCTTGAGGAAGAGGGGTTGCAAGTGTATGTAGGGTATTTGAAGAAAGTAATTGGGATGAGATCCAGGATGGAGTTCGAGCAATTGGTGGAATTGATGGAACAAGGAAATGCAGGTAGTAACAATAGCGATATGAACCTAAACCAAATTAATTTTGTTGGGTGTTTGACGAATTTGTTCAAGGACATTGTGTTAGCAATTGAAGAAAATTACGAGATCTTGAAGAGTCTTTGCGGTGAGGATGGTATTGTTTATGCGATCTGTGAGCTTCAAGAGGAGTGTGACGCTAGGGGTTCCGTGATCTTGAAGAAATATATGGATTATAGGAGGTTTTCTAAGTTATCATCAGAAATAAATGCCCAAAACAATAATTTGCTTGCGGTTGGAGGAGTTTCTGAGGGGCCAGACCCCAGAGAGATTGAATTATACCTGGAAGAAATTTTGTCGCTTATGCAGTTGGGTGAGGATTATACTGTGTTCGCCATATCTAAGATTAAAGGGCTTACTACTGTTGATGCAGAGTTGGTCCCACGGGCAACTAAAGCCTTCAGAAGGGGTGGTTTCAGTAAAGTTATTCAAGATATAACTGGATTTTATGTAATTCTAGAGGGTTATTTCATGGTGGAAAATGTGAGGAAAGCTATAAGGATCGATGAATATGTGCCTGACGGCCTTACAAATTCCATGGTGGACGATGCATTTTATGTCCTGCAGAGTTGCATGCGAAGGGCAATATCAACGACAAATATCAGTTCTGTAATAGCAATTTTGAGTGCTGCTACTAGTTTATTGTCCAATGAATACCATGAAGCATTGCAGCAGAAAATTAGAGAACCAAACCTTGCCAAGTCATTTTTGGGTGGTTCTGGTGTGCAGAAAACTGGAACAGAATTTGCAACGGCTTTAAATAACTTGGATGTTAGTAGCGAATATGCTCTGAAACTAAAACATGAAATCGAAGAGCAATTTGCCGAGGTTAGTGGTATATTTCTAGCTCCTTACTTCCTTTGTTGGATAACGGAATTTAATAATGTTAGTTAGTATGGTGGGCACATTATACATACATGGTCCGTTATATACGGCCGAAATATGTTTATATTTGTGTCCCAGTGAGTGTGTGCAAAAGAAAGTTAATAGATAACTTTCAGAATGAATTTTCTTAAATTAATGAGATCTTCAATTCAACCCTAGTATTTTACATGTAAACTGCAATGGTCATAGTTCTGAAATTACAGCCAAGTGGTTCTGTGGTTCATAAGCTGCATGTAAACATTGCCAACGTGTAAGTAGAGTTTTGGTGTGACATGTCCAAAATAATATTGGATAGAAAATAAAAGACAAAATGCAGAACCCCCGGAGGGAGGGGGGCAACTTCAAGATTCCCTTTTGTCTTCATCCCGATGAGTGCTGACCAACAGAAGGTCAAATTGTATCCACTACCTGCTTATTTAATTCACAGCTTATATTATAAATCCAATTGGTAATTATCTCCAATGACTTTTTTTTTTTTACATGTTCGAACTACCTCAAACAATTTTTCTAAAAAAAATTGAATCTATAAGCCCACAGAATAATTTTTCTCTTTTGTAAAATATATGAATTACATTGCAAGAAGAAAGTAGGAGTTCTTGTACACAAAAAAAAATCTTACAAAATTATAGGTCTCATTGATACTTTTGGGAATTTGCATGGTTTCATATCATATTATAATTTCTTGCAATCAGCATCCACTGACTGAATTACTTTATATAGGTTTTTCCGGCACCGGCTGATCAAGAGAGGGCGAAATCTTGTTTGTCTGAATTGGGAGATATGAGCAGTGCTTTCAACCAAGTTTTGAGTGCTGGCATGGAACAGCTTGCAGCAACTATCACACCAAGATTACGTCCAGTATTAGACAGTGTAGGAACAATCGGCTATGAGTTGTCAGAGTCTGAGTATGCAGATAATGAGGTCAATCACCCATGGGTTCAAAGACTTCTCCATGCTGCGGAGACAAATCTCACATGGCTGCAGCCACTTATGACTGCAAGCAATTATGACACTTTTGTTCATTTGGTTATTGATTTTATAGTCAAGAGACTTGAAGTCATCATGATGCAGAAAAGATTTAGTCAGCTTGGTGGCCTTCAACTTGATAGAGATGTTAGAACACTGGCAAGCCATTTCTCCGGCAGGACACAGAGAACTGTGAGGGACAAGTTTTCTCGTCTTACTCAAATGGCAACAATTCTGAATCTAGAAAAGGTATCCGAGATTCTAGATTTCTGGGGTGAAAACTCAGGACCTATGACGTGGAGACTAACACCGGCGGAGGTAAGGCGTGTTTTGGGTCTACGATTGGATTTCAAGCCAGAAGCAATAGCTGCTTTAAGATTGTGATACCTGCTGTCCCTACAGATATTCTTCACATTCTTTTGCTCTTTTTTCATTATATTGGTATTTTGGGCAGTCATAGTCCAATGCTTTTGTGCTTTTCCAAGGTGCTCTTTGGTCATGCATAGGGCATCTTCTAAGAAACTGGAGCATTGTTTTACGTTGTAGACTGCCTAATTTTGAAATAAAGATCTTTTTTCCGGGTTGGTTTAAAGTCAATGTTAGGGGAAGAATAATAATACTCCCTCCGGTTCTTAACACATGACATTTTCCGCAAGTTATTGTTGGTTCAAAATGTAGGATATTTTGTAATGTAAGATAATGGAATGTACAAAAATGAAAAAAGCTTCTACAATGCAATGCTAGTTTAAATGATCAGCGTATGATAAGATGCAAATAAAGTTGAGAGTTCAAAATATATTGACACTCGTTAAAATCTTCCATCAAAACATGGATTTTGAAGGTGACAAAAAATGGGCTTTTAGCATACACAAAAGAGTAAAGCCTATTATTTAAGGTAGGATTTTCTAGCTAATAAGAATAAACACATAATAAAAAATAAACTTATCTCCTATAAAGACATAAGTTCGATCCTCACTGTTGTTAAAAGAGTTCATTTAATAGACAATCTTATAAGTTTTGTGTAAATGCTCTATGAGCTTTAAGGGCTGTGCGTTAATTTTAATGGGAGACTGGTATCAAACCTATTTAAACTTTTCTTTATCTAAAAAAAATGTAGGGTTTCCTATTGTCTTCATACTTGAGATATGATCCATGGGAGTTACTAAGATTCCGAGTGGAATCTACAACCATGGATATAAGCACAAGTGTCAAATCCATGCTTTGCAATGTAGAAAGATAAAGATTCCTTCATCCGCAAAGTAAAAAGTCCACAAGAAATGTTGCTTTTATTCCAAATTCCCTTAGTTCCCACAGCTATTATATATTTATATGTTCAAAAGCCTCATGTACAGGGGCAGGCACTACTTCCAAGGAGAGTCAATACGAGAAGTTTACATTCTGCCCATAGACTACAAAGCAAGGCCACATATATGAACCATATGGGATAAGCCATTCTTGACACTAGTTCCACAATCAATGACAATGATAACTTAAAGGCAACCAAAATAAGGGGGGAAAACAGATTCCAACCTAAAGAACAAATCCTGATTATATTATAAACCTTAATACTTTTCGTGATTAACATTTGATTAGTAACTATAAGAATAAGAACATGCATCCAAAACTAAGCCAACACAAGCAAATAAAGGTCAGACTGGAAACGATCAGACTTGGGCAGTGCCTTCGGTGAATTTTGGATCCTCACATCTATACCTGCCATCTGGTCCAATTCCGAAACCTTTTGGATCAGCAAAGACATTCTCTAGAAGCTGACTGCGGGGTGGAAGAGGGCTCTCATCCGCAAACTCAACAGAATCTTCAACTATCTCATCAATTTTCTTATCAATGTTCTTCAATTCCTGTTCATTAGCTAACTTGTTATCAATCATGTATTTCTTGAGTGCAGAGATGGGATCCCTACCAGCATAGTGTGCCTTCTCAGCTGAAAAAGTCGCATGAGGTTATGATTGTTGATTATAATGAACTTTGCAACCAAAAGCAAAAGACTGAAAGAAACCAGAATAAGATGAGATGGATTCAATTATGTTACAAAATTTACTCAATTGAATCACAAGATAAATACTGTAAGATTATGTAGGTATGTGGGCTCATGATATCTCAGAAAATCATGGATTATCTCAGTTGTATAGATCTCACCACTTCTTTTCATGACACACATAGCCAGTGCCCGTACGTATGATCAAGTCTTCATGAATCAAGACTATAGAAGGCTTCACATATTACTGATCTATATATAGCATAAAATACATAAGAAGCAGTATTATTCATTAATAATAAATAGTATGATCCATCTCAGTTTTCATGCAAAGCATGAGTTTACAATCTAGTATAGTTAATTAATCAAGCGAAATAACCCATCATTAGTTTCCAAGTATTGCTACTTCTATAGGCCCAAAAACCATCTCGTCAGTATGAAGTCTAATTTACCCAAAGAAAAATTAGGTCTAGTCTATTTGGATGGACTTAATGAATGTAAACCAAACTCGAAGCTTCAAGCCAGGGTTAGGATACACAAGCTTTTCACATGAAAATAATTCAGTATTCATATGAATCTTCTTATAATCAAGACCATCCATTAAACACTCTTAGCCAGGCGATTAATTGCCAAATTCATCTCAACTGCAGTTACCATAGATGTATATTGACTATATTCTCATTTCTGTAGTTCAGTAAGAACGTTAATCAGACATATTAGGCTTTGTAATTGCAGTAAACATGACATCTAAACACCTTTTCAGTATCTGACATGCAGGTGATAGTGCTTTGAACCGGTTGGATTAATGGGAAGCAAGGAAGTTAACTCGCAGTAAACTATATGACAACATATGAGTATGCATAGTTAAACTGCATGATAAAATACCTAATAGGAGTAGATAGTAAGGTTTGAAAAAGAAACATAACATAAAATCTTACCAGGGTCACGAAGTTCATCAGGATCAGCCAATGAATGCCCTCTAAATCTATAGGTCTCACATTCCACTAAAGTTGGTCCCTCTCCTCTCCTAGCTCTTTCAATTGCCTCCTTTGCCACCTCTCTGACCTTCAAAACATCCATCCCATCTACATGAACTCCTGGCATTCCAAATGCTGGTCCTTTCTTCCATATCTGAGGATCTGAAGTTGCTCTGAGATGAGACATACCAATAGCCCACAAATTGTTTTCCACAACAAACACAATCGGTAATTTCCACAAAGCTGCCATATTTAGGCACTCAAAGAATTGTCCATTATTACAAGTCCCATCACCAAAAAATGCCAATGTGACCTGATCAGCATCTGCTTGTTTTAACGCCTCCCTTCTATACTTGGCAGAAAATGCTGCCCCAGCGGCTACAGGAATTCCTTCACCAATGAATGCAAACCCTCCAAGCAGATTGTGCTCTTTTGAGAACATATGCATTGAACCACCTTGTCCTCGGCAACATCCAGTTGTCTTTCCAAAAAGCTCACTCATCACAGCTCGAGCCGGGACTCCCTTACTCAGGGCATGGACATGGTCACGGTATGTGCTCACTACACAATCCTCTTGCCTCAGAAGTTTGATGAACCCAGTTGACACGGCTTCTTGTCCATTATACAGGTGGACAAAACCAAACATTTTGCCCCTATAATACATCTGGGCACACATGTCTTCAAAGGCCCTGCCTAATACCATGTCTTCATAGAGCACCAAAGCTTCCTCTTTGGTAAGAAGCTGTATACATAAAGAAATAAAAGCACTAGTCTCAAATACTCTTTTTCCTTCCAATACAATAGGTCCTTACTTACAAGAAGATAACAAAACAATAGCGCAAGCGATTGAAGCATCCGCACATTTAACACACACACAGAGAAGCAAAGTAACAAAAACCTTGCACTCGGACCACTGAGTAGGCTGTTTTTTTTTTTTTTTGTTAGCATGAAACAGAATTGGGTTCAATTGAGCTCAATTGAATAAAACGAGTAGCTTTTTCAACTAGCTATTGCACAGAATCCAGTCTACGAGAACACCTACACACAAGCAGAGATTCATATCAAAAGAAGGGTGTAAAATGCTACTACTCACCAGATTAGCGCTAGATTGGAGCTTGTTTTCCTTGACAACATCGGAAACAGAAGTGACAGAGGATCGACGGTGGAGAGAAGCCTTAGAGGAAGCATGGAAGCGGAGCTTGAGAGTGGATCCAAGGAAAGAGGAGCTAGTTTTGAAGGGATCAAAAGAGAGAGGTTTGTCATTGGATCTGGAGGCAGAGACGGAAGTGATAGGGAGAGTCTGCGCAAACTTGGTTGCAGAGAACGACATTATGGGAAGCTGGAGGGAAATGGAAGAGGAGGAAGAGAGAGGAAGAGAAGATGAAAGGAATGAAGGGGAGAGGGAGTGTTAAGCAAGAGGAAGGAGGCGGAGGAAACGAGGAAGAGAAACGTAGAATTAACCGTCTTGAGCGTTGGAGGATGTGGAAGTGAATTGATAGGGGAAATGGGGAATCTCTCTCTCTCGTGGAGGAACAAGGTAAGCCACCCACACCCAACCAATTTTTTTCATGTCTGCATCAGAATTACTATTACTTTATAACTAATAGGTAGGGCTGATAATACGGGTTAACCTGCCGGATATGGGCTAACCTGTGGCGGGTTGGGTTAAAAACGGGCCTCACTAAAGAGGCCCGTTTTTATGCGGGTTGGAGTTATTCCAACCCGTGACCGCCTGGGCGGGTTGGCGGGCACCAGATAATTTTTTTTTCTTTATTTTTTTTCATGAATTTGTAACCATAGCTTAAATAAAATTTTATCCAAATACAAATATGTCACATAAGTTGTTCATAAAAATAGAGAATTGAAAGATTACAAATATAAAATATATTAGTTTATACTCTACAATCTACAGAACAGTTAACTGAAGTTTGAACTCTGAATATTAATTGGATTTGAACCATGATCTGAAGTTGTCAAAATATTTATTTCTTCAGCTTTGTCACCGTCCATAGATAAATCTGTTACAAGTAGCAATAAAACAAAATGAGTATACTATATATATAATAATAATATAAAGAAATGACATAATGAGACAATAAGACAATGTTAGTATAAATTGTAATAATGTAATTATTATATTACCAATATCATTGCTACTAGTACCAATTCCAGTATTATCAGACAGGAAACCAAGCATCCAATTACGGGTACAAATAAGGGCCTCGATATTATCTGAAAGAAGACAACTTCTATACTTTGTGAGAACTCGTGAACCAATACTAAAAGCTGATTCACTGGCAACTGTAGTGATTGGAATGCTAAGAATGTCAGCTGCCATCTTCGAAAGACATGAAAAACGAGGAGAATTATTCTTCCAATACTCTAAGACATTCATCTCTATGAACAAGTTAGGATCAAGAGTTGCTTCTTCCAAATAAAAGTCGAGTTCAGACTTTTCCAATGATTGAGTGTCTTTGCTCTTGCATTGAAGATAATACTATATCATATAAATAAATAAAGTATTAGTAAAGCATGAATCAACATAACATTGTAAGACATATAGTAAATGAAGAGTTGCAAACTTACCCCAAAAGCTGTGGTGTTTAAATAACTATACTTTCTAGCACCAGTACCCGGATGAAGAGGAGATTGAACTATTGGTGCATCTTGAGTGATATTAGTAGAATTAGCAGAACCAGTAGCACCAGAAGAAGTAGAGTGGATTGAAGTTGATGATGATCCCACATTCAAACTTTTCTTTTTATACTCATCAAAAACACAATATAACTTATTCCTAATATATTCAATCTTTTCAGTATGATGTATAGGATCAAGTTGTGAATAAGAAAACTTTATGATATCAAACTTCATTCGTGGATCAAGAATGATTGCAATTGCAAGGATGACACTATAAGCACTCCAATATTTGTCAAACTTAGCAAGCATTCGGTGAGCCATTTCTTGAAGCACAAGATCATCATTATGCACATATTCTTTTAGCAATAACTCAATCTTTGATATCTAAATGAAGTACATGTTAGAAGTTGGATATGATGACCCAGACATCAACTCTGTTATTGCTGCAAATGGAGACAAGAAGCTGCAGATCTCTTTTGCTCTTGACCATTCTTCATTTGTTAATGAATGAGGAAAGTTGTCATCATGGATAGCTAATTTCGCAAAGGCACATTGATATATAATTGCACTTTCAAGCATGGCATGGGTTGAATTCCATCTAGTTGCCACATCGTGCCTTAAACCCATAGAAGTCCTAATACCAACTTGGTCAACATATTTCTTGAAATTAATTACCCTTGCCTCTGATGCCTTTACATATCTAATACTTTCCCTTATCTTTTGTACAGCAACACTTACTACCTTCAACCCTTCTTGAACTATAAGATTCAAGATGTGAGCACAACATCTCACATGGAAAAACTCACCATTGCATATCAAGGGATCATTCAAACTCAACATGTCTTTCAAAATATTTTGCATATTATCATTTGCTGCAGCATTGTCCACGGTAATAGAAAACACTTTTCTTTCAATCCCCCAGTCCTCCACAACTTTATTCAGCTTGTTAGCCAACACCGATCCAGAGTGTGGAGGTTGCAAGTGTGTGAAAGCAAGTATTTTGCTATTGAGACCCCATTTGTCATCAACAAAATGACCAGTCACGCAAATATATCCCTCACCAGTTATTGCAGTCCAACAATCAGTAGTTAAACATATCCTACTAGGACTATTTGCTATTGATTTTTTCACAATTTCCTTTTGTTTAAGATAGAGGTTCCAAACATCTACCACAGCAGTCTTCCTAGATATAAACTTATAATCTGGATTCAAAAATTGACACATTTCCCTAACACCTTCATATTCAACATAAGAATAGGGAAAATCATGTAAAACAATACTCTTAGCTAGAATTTCTCGAAATCTAGTACTATCAAAGTGTCTACTTCTAACCTTCCTAGCTTGGTCTAGCATCATAGTACCAATGTCCCGAAATTTTGGGATTGATTGACATGATTCCACATGACGCCAAAGGGTTGAAGTGCCATATTGCTTACCCCCCACTGCAAAAGCTTTTCCACAACCATTACATGTAGCTTTTTCTTTCCCATCTTGTTTTCCAATTCTACTAAAATATCTCCAAACATCAGATGTGCATTTTTTTGCCTTCTTTGCAATATTATCATCCACAGAAGGTTCTTCATTGCCAGATTTTTTTCCATTTCCTCCATCAGTTACATCAGTTAGCATTTTAGGTTGCATTTGAATCTCATTCTGAACATTATTATCAGACATCTACAAAAAAATAACGATGTGGGGTGTTATCCCAAACATAGCAAAATTCAAACATAATCACAAACAATCAAACACCTAAGCGGCTAAGCCTGCAGAAGCAGAACCACACATCTACATAACCAGAATAAACAGAAAGTAAAACTACAAACAGAACCACAACTCAAAAACCAGAACCATATCTGCAGAAGCCCAGAAGCAAAACAAACAGAAAGCAGAGCCACGACATGGGGTGTTATCCCAAACATAACAAAATTCAAACAGAATCACAGAACCACCAACAGCCAAACACCTAAGCCCCAAACAGATCAAATTTTAGAATTTAGACAAATTTCATATGCTCAAATATTAATATACCTTGAAGTAGAGGAGGCGACGGCGACGGTTGAGTCTCTGAGGAGGGGAGGCGACGGCTGAGCTCTAAGGAGAGGAGGCGACGGCCAGAACTGAGGGCTGAGGAGAGGAGGCGACAGCGACGCTTACGACTGAGGCACTGAGCTGCTGAGCACAGAAAATGATGGCGACAGCGATGACTCTGAGGAGGGGAGGCGACGGCCAGAAGCCCAGAACTGAGGGCTGACGAGAGGAGGTGACAACGAGGCTTAGGACTGAGCTGCTGACCAGAGGAGGCGACGGCTAACTCTCTGATGAGGGGAGGTGACGACGAGGGTTAGGGCTGAGCTGCTGAGCAGAGGAGGCGATGGCGACGGCTGAGCCTCTGACGAGCGGAGGTGACGGCGAGGACTGAGGGATGAGGAGAGCAGGCAACGACAAGAGTTAGGGCTGAGCTGAGGAGGCGACAGCGAAGACGACGGCTGAGCCTTTGAGGAACGGAAGCGACGACGAGGACGACGAGGAGAAACCGCGTGAAGGGCTGAACCGCTGAAGGGCAACTAGGCGCAGGCAGTCGCGGGCTCACGGCGTCAATGGAGAACTGGAATCTAGAGAGGAGCTGAGGAGGCGAGGGCGCGAGGCGTCGAGTGTCTGTCGAGGGCTAGCGAAAAATGGAAAGTGAAATGGGGGGGCCGGGGGGAATTGAAAATATAATTTTAATAAAATATTAAAAAAAAAACGGGCTAACCCGCCAAACCGACGGGTTAGCCCGCCTCGGTTACGGGTTGGGCGGGTGCGGGTCAAAAAGACCCACACCCAAATGGGTTGGCATTTAACCAACCCAACCCACCAGTTTTTGGTGGGTTGGTGGGTTGGGCCTGCGGGCCCAACCCAAATTACCACCTCTGCTAATAGGGTTTAGTTCCGAGCCATAGACAATTTAATATAATTTAAATAAAATTTTAAATTTAAATTTTAATATGTATCTAAAAAATTCCTATTAGAATTTATCCACAATAATCAATTAAATAATACGGATCAAATTTAGATATAATCAAGATAAAATTTTGATAAATTGGGTGAACAATAAAAAATTATTATTTTATAAAACTTGCATTCTAAATTGATTTAAATCAATATAATATATTTAAAAACTTTAATCTAGACTTACGAAAATGAAAGGAAAATTTGAGAAAAAGTACTCATTAAAAATTCATATGACTAACAAATTTTAGTTAGAATAACAAGCGATTTCACTGTATAAAAAGTAAAGTATAAGTTTGACTCCCAAAATATATATTTATTAGGAGACATAAAAATCTTCTATGCCTCAAAATGCTACCCTTTGATTAAATTAAAAGTTAATTATAATGTTATTATATTCTCATCGGGATATAAAAGAAAAGGTTAATTATAAAAATTCTTACCAAAATTTAATTAAATTTTTTTAATATTAAATTTTCGATACGCTAATTTCTAATTACTTAACGTGGGCAGTGTGCACATTGTATATTAAAATTAAAAATAAGCAGTATTATTAATATGTTATAAATATGTAAATTTTGTTATAAATTTTATATTGATAGATTGATTATTATTATATTCACTTTACTTTATTTTTTTAATAAAAAAATTTAAGTAATTTTGGTACCAGTTCTCTATTAAAATCAAAGTATAATTTTAAGACTCAAAAAATATTTATAAAAAATTTATGAAATTATTTATTAAAAAAATATTTATAATAATAATAATAATAGAAATTAAATTTTTATTTTTATTTTTATGTGATACGAAAACATATTGTTACAGGGGACTTAATAAAAGCATGCTACCGTTTGGATATTTTGGGGTCCATTTGATATTTGAAGGAGCTCCAAAAAATATGCGAAAATACGCAGCCACTTGGTAGCGGGGAGGAGAGTCCGGATTATTTTATGGGAGAATTGCACCGAGGTCATGTATAAGATAATTAGTTATAATATTTTTTAAAATCATCAAATAATTAAATAATTCAAAAAATTTGAAGATAATACATAATTATCTCTATTATAATAGTAGATCATTTCCTTCAATAGTGAGAGTTGAGATGCTTTGTGTTTCATTATAATAAGAATAATTATATTTTTTTACAATTTAAATATATTACCCTCAAGTCCTTTAAAAATATTTAATTGTTTAATAATTTTAAAAAAGTTTTCGAAATTAATTGTCTTCCATAAAATTTCAAAATTTTAATGCAATTCTCTCTTATTTTATTTCACAAAGGGTTTTCTTTGACAAAAGAAGAATGACACTTTGGATCAACAAAGTAATTTAATTTTAGTTTTGGTTATACAGTTTAAAAATTTCAGTAAGAAATCTATGATTCTTACTAATCATATCGAGTTACATAATTACCAGTTTCACTAAAAGTTCCATATTAAATTCTAAAAGATCAGTTGCAGATGATTATATAATCAATAACAAATTACAGATGGTGTGTCAAATATTTGCCACAATTTTTTCCCATAAATGATGTTATAATTTTTAACAAAAAATTTAAAAAAAAAAATACTACATATAGATGTAGAAATTTCTCGCTGAGTTACCCAATAACTTGCCATAAATGAAACAATAAGCCCAATTAAGAGCGGATAATGGCACCTAGGAATACTGAGGGCTCAATATTGGGTTCCAACTTCCCTTTAAGAATTTTTTTTATTAATGACATATACTGATTGATACTAGAAACCTCTACAAAAATGAGATACAAAAGAATATAAAATGGCTGAAACCCAGCAACCCCAAAAACTATTGGCAACCTAGGAGGAAAAAATAGCTTCGTTAGTCTATACAGTTGGTTAGTGCTTCATCTGTCTGTTTCAGTTGAAAAAGTTGGTCACCGCTTAATGTTCTTCTCCTTCCCTGTAGACGTGTTTCCCTTATGTCAGAATTTGAACATTGACACAATCAAAATGTTCTTAAACTTATGGGGTAAGAGGGGAAAAAAGGAACTTACCGAATATACTTGACTTTAATGGGAACCGAATCGATGACCCCTTAAGTCGAAGCTCTCGATTTTGCTTATTTTGACTTTGATTCTCAGAAACTGCAGCACGGCCGCTGCTTTCTCCAGCCACAAGATCTGTCACTCTATTTACCTTCTCATGGTATAAAGCTGGAGGGGCAAGTCTCAACTGAGGCAAGCTTTCTATTTGCGCAAATCTCTGATCTTTCTGTAAGCTGGACAGAATCTCAAACTGCAGACCAATTTCACAATTTGATCAATTTATAGTGCCTAAAAGTCTGAACATGTTAACCACGTGGGTGTTTGGATTAGCATTTTGGAAATGGTTTTAGACTTCTAGGCAAGTATGTGAGAGGAGTTTAGTGTAAAAATGCTTCTGAAACTATAGTTTGAAAAGACCAATCATACAATGCTAAACATAAAAAAATAATATTTACTTGTGATGCTTTTATTGGAAAACTTGACCACAAAAACCATAAAACCTAAGAACTTATGCCTAAGTTTTGCAATTAACATAATTTATTAACAGAGAGGCTATACTTTATGCAGTTTTACTCCTAGAAAACTGACGGCTTCCGAGTTCAATGCATGACAAATAATCAAAAGGCCAAACTAATGCTTATGATCACTTAAAACAAAGGGCGCTACCGAAATATTTTGAAGAAAGAGAGAGTAGAGTTTAAATTTCAAGGGATATGAATGTAATTGATTATATTTAAATTTATCGAGGTACATATTTACCCGTGAAATCTGTTGAGGCCCATATGAATTCTCTGATAAATCACTTTCATGGGGATGGAAGGTACTTCCGTTAGGCTGTTGGCGCCTGGATGAGAATTTATTCACCAAGCCATTCTCAGCCACAACTGATTTGCTTTTAGACTGCTGGAACTTTTGGGTAGGCATACATACAGGGCATCCAGATGAAGGACCTCTACTTGATAACTCAATTTCCAAAGCTTCACAGTGCAGATGACTCGCATGGCCACAGTTGAAAACTCGAACCCCAGAGCTAACAGAGTTCTTTGTTAGAAGGCTATTACAAATACAGCATACTATACTCCTGGGGGCATACCCATGAGAGGCCCCTTTCTTGAGTAAACTCATAGTATAAAACGTATCATCCTCTATCAAGGATTTGGCAGCATCCTACTTGTAAAGAAGGAAAGGAAGAAAAAAACCATAAGCCCATTAAAAATGAAGAGAATAGAATTTCAACTAATCTATTGTTGTATTAAACCTTCAAATAGATTAATTTGTCCTTCAAAAGATTAGATATACCATGTATACGTAGTGATCATCATAACTTATTCCTAACAATTCCCTCCCGTATTTTGAAGGAAGACTTTCTTTTTCTTCTCATAAGTCCAAGTAAGTTACCAGCCAAGATGATAAGCAAGAGTAAATAAGTATCCCAAAACCAATTAACCATATATTGTCATGCTTCTTGAAACAATTTTTAACATGATTCTACTAATAGTCTCAATTCATAATTTAGTATAATTTTATCAAGAATAGGAGGCTTTTGTCATCAGAAAAGCTTGATGAAATAATTGAATCTAAAAATGAAAATTTAATAAAAGAAAAAATAAGGAGGAAATGAAAGTAGAAAACGGTACCAGAATTCTTCTTTCAAAGCCGTATGTCCCGAGCATACCCAATATGGTTAGTTTAAAATCGCCAAATTCTTGACCACCATTATCAGAAAGGAGTTTGGACATGATAGTTGGAAGGTGAACATAACCTATCATTCCCTCAACAATCTCCTTGATGAACAAGGAGAACATTCTCCTCAAGACATCAGCACCGTGAGACTTAGAGATTTTCCATCCGCTTTTGCCTGTGTCCTTTTTCAGTTTTGAAACTGGTGATCCAGCAAACATTTGGAAATAATTTTCCTTTTCAGAAGCCCTCTCGTCAACATATGAATCCAGCAGCGGGTCACAAAACCTTGATGAATTAAATGCAAGTTAGACCAAAACCAGCTAAGACTGGGGATTATAATTTGAGAAATGCTTTTCAGGAGTTTTGATCATTTAAGTATTACATATACGCTTGATCCAAAATTATCATCGATGGAGTGTACTTAGGTACTAGGACTCTTCCAGCCATTTCCTCTTTCCCTTTTTACAGGTTGGGTATTGAAAAACAAGTCTATCTGTATTGTAACTGTGATTATTGACAGAAATTCGGATACCTAACTATATTAATATATTATAAGTATCAATTGCAATATAACAAATGCAGGATGAAGAATACAGTATCAGTATTGAACATACGAGTCAAGTAACTTAAACCAATGTGCCTCTGACTCCTCAGGATTTAGACGAGGGGTGTTCCTCTGGCACAGACCAATACAAGCGTGCAATAAATTTTGTATGTCGTTCACCTATTAGACAGTAATCCGTAAGAATATTAGGTTGCCTAATAGAGATACAAATACTCAAGCATAGACAAACACCTACACGATGTGCAGTAAAATGTTTTAATTTTGAGGGAGAGAACTATAAACCTCTTTAATTCTTGAAACGGTGTCAAACAATTTCATATGGGAAGAACCCTTCAAGGAAGGCTTTGAAATTACAGCTTCCACAGCAGCATCAAGCTCAACAAATTTCTCACTCAAACTAGAAAGTGTAAGAAGAAGTGCACTACCAACATCACCAACCCTTTCTAATAAAAATGCAGCAGCATCTATAATTCCATATTCCTGGCACAGACGTAAACAATGTTCCACCCGATAGCTATCAAACATTTCCAAAAATTTAAGGACTGAACCACCTTCATACTGGCATAATAGCTGCGAAAGAAAATGCAAACATCAAAAGATATATAGCTCCACTCCCAACCCTTTGGAGACAGATAGGGGAAGGGAGAAATGCTGATAACATAAATTGGCATTTGTCGTGTCAATAACAATTAAGAACACAACACCAGTCGCAACACTGAGCCTCAACATTCAAGTTAGTTCTAAAACATAAAGAATCAAAATGATACTGTCCATAACAATAAAACTCACCTCAAGATAAAGCTCAATAAGATCATCAGTCACATGAATAGGACTTTCACGGATGTACTTCGGAAAATTAGAAAGACTATCCAAGTAAGCATCAACTCCTTGTGGATGATCCTTAACATGATTTCCACTGGATGAATCCACAATATCATTCTTTCTAAATTTAGATAAGTCTAGTGTTCCAGATAAGTGAACCTCGACGAGTGTCTTTAAATAAAGGAAAAGACTTCTACGATGAGAGTGAAGTTCAGTAATGATATGTGAACTTTCATCACTGAAATGCCTGATAACCATTAGGAACGTACCCTCCCTGCAAGGCATAAAAAATGAGAAAATGGGTTTCACGAACTGACAATAAGGAAAGCAGAAATTCTGTAAACCTGCAGAAGAATTCAACAAAGGTAAAGTTGATGACAAGGATTACCTGCTCAATTCCACCAACTTGGGAATACGAGATATTACTGCTGATCGAATAGCAGCACGATCATTACCAGTCAGCTGCATTAACATTGTGTTGATAAAGGAGAAGGCATGAATAGGTTCATCCACATCTTTCATATAGCTATCCAATGCTGCTACATACTCATGCCTGATAGCATGAATAAACCCACAAACCTAATAATCAATAGAAACAGCTGAAAGGATCAGTTGAAATAAACAGAAGGCTAAATTGCACAAAACAGTATTTGAGCTTTGAGGCATATGCAACAAACCATTCCCATTTAGAACTTGACAAAAAATCCCGCTGAACTTTTAAATTTGTACAAATAACCTCTCTGCCATTAATGAGTGAGTTAGTTTACTATACCTCAATAACCAAATACCGCCTTAATAATCCCTCAGATTTTGGCTTATGTGGAGATGACCCCCTCCAACTTTAAGTCACGTGCAAATAATACCTCCATCACTTTATATGAGATGATGAGATTAGTAAAATACTGGATAATGGCAAGGGAGTTATCTTCATAGAGCCGGTGATTCCCAAAAGATTTGGACATCATTTCCTAAGACCTATGGCGGACAATCTAGGAAGGGAAGTGATATATAGAGGACTAAAACAGTGGTCTAGAGATTTATCCCTAGGTTTATAACCATAAAGGCTGAAATGGTAATAGACTGTTAGGGTAGGTGTAGCCTGAGGTTTGGGCAGTGTTAGTAGGGGTAATGACTACTTTTTGAGGTATAAGATCATCCTTTCTGCCAATGGGTGGGAAACTTCAGTCTTTTGGAAGTATTGTGAGGATTAGAGAGTTCTGGTCTCTCGAAAGTCTCAAGTCAATGTGCTGTGTGTCTCTTGTTCTGATTCTTGTTAATTTGTAATTTTTATTTTGATTGTAGTTTATGTACCGGGGGGTAACAAGGTCATGGGTTTGTCTTAAATCATCATTTGACTTGTAATCTGATTTAGTTATGCCGTAACAGTATTATCAATCTCAAGTTATTCCCACTCTCTTCTTGTCTATTTCTTGTTTTAGTCTTGTCATCAGCTTGTTTAGGAGAGGGTTCTATCATATCTCCAAAAATTTGAAAGTTTAAGGGAATCCATTATCGGATTTTAAAGATCAAAGAGGTTATCTACACATAAACCCAAATTCAAGGGGGTTATGTATAACTTAGTGAGCAAAATAAATATTTGATGGAACTTTTCTTTCAAAGATAGTATCACCAAAATGAACGTTGTACCTGGTGGAATTGTGCCCTCTCACAAAGGCCTAGCACATATGACGGATCCCATTCTGACTCAGGCAATACTTTCAGAAGAGCCAGCACCTGTTTTTCTCTCTTTTCTGAAGTTGAACTCAACAAAGAACCACTAATTGGAAAAACACTCTCTGACGTCAAATATTCCAATATTTGAAATAGCACGCTCTTTGAGACTTTAGCTCTTTGAAGTGAAACATAATATGCAATGAACTCATATATGTGACCAATGTCCTTATTTGAAGGCCACTCTTTTAGCAATCCATCATCACCACTGATGGAGGTTGTATCTGTGGGAGAAACAATCTTATCAGTTATGCGAATAAGAGCATCTACTGTATTCTGAACCAAAAGATTTTGAACTTCAGTAATATCATGAATTCCCTTTTTCGCCTCTTCATCATCTCTGTTGGCTATATCCATTGAAGATGAACTAGAATTTGAAATTTCATCTTCTATAAAAGCACTTCTTAGAACATCTAGTGTAGCTTCAGTATCTAATTCTAAGAGAAGATATAAATTCAGCCATGGACGTCTGACCCCCAAGTCTGAAACCCTTTGCGATTTCAGAACATTTGATTCCTCCAACAAAAACTCCACAAGTTCTTTTCTAAGAGATGGCAAGCGTGTAGGAGGAATAGTTCCACGCCCTGCAAATATATCCAAAGTGGGATCATCTTTTAGAACTAGTAGTCCTATTACAATGCTTGAAGCAGAAATAAGTGAAAAGGAATCAAATGCATAGAAAAGATTACAAATATACCAGGTAGTTTCTAAAAAAAACAAAACAAAGAAATACCTGGTGGAAAAGCAAGACCTGTAAAGCAGTACTTCAGATAAACCAGCATTCTATACCTGCTAAATGGGCGGAAAAGCATGAGTCAACCACTTCCTACAGCTTAAATTAGACTAACTGCTTAAAGTTTAATTTATTCATGGATGCTTGAGCCAATCGTTAAATAATTGCAGCCGATTTCCTGATTCAACTAGGGACTAAGTTTTTATTCAAATAAGGAGAAAGTTAATTGGGTAAAGGTTGAGCTAGACTAGAAATAACTAAGTATACGTGGCACACCCAGCACCAGCCACAACCTTGAAAAAAGTATAAATAGCAATAAAAAGATCAAAGGTGACTTACCCGAGTGCAGGAGCATTTTCCTTTGGGCTACTTTGTAAGACAACAAACAGCTCCTCTAAAGGTGTCCTGAAATCATCCAATCCTTTATTAAAAAGATACACCAATGCGCTATATAGTCCATGCTCCTGGCATAATCTAACAACCTAAAACAGAAAGTTATCATACATAATTATTAGACAGTTGAGTCGCTAAACCTCCTAAATATAGAGCCTGTTTGTTTCTATTCTCTGTTTTTTATTGTCAAAATAGTTTTATGAAACTGTTTTTAAAAACAAGTTCAGGAAACAGAAAAAAATATATGTTTGGATAATTGTTTTAAACAAATGCATTTTAAAAAAAAAACTTGTTTGGAATAATTGTTCTTACAACCAACTTTGAGAATTAAAAAAATGTGATGTGGTCAGCCATCAGCCATGGGGTGGCAACAATTGAAAATGACAAGCGCTGGTTAATAGGCGAACAATGGTGGTCATCGATGGCCTCCGCTGACGGTGGTTGTCCTTGGCCAATGACTGGCGACCATCGTGGAGGTTGTTGTCAACCATCAGTCTGCAACCATCATGGTGGCCTTTGTTGTTTGATGACAGCCGCAATTGTCTTCAATCGATCACAATGGTCATCACATTAGTTGGGTGACAACAGCGATAGTGGTTGTCAACGGTGGCGGTGGCTGTCATCAGTTGTTAGGTGACAGCAAATAGCAGCAGTGGTTGCTTGTAGTGTTGCAGCGACCGCAGTGGTGTGGTTGTCATTGGCTGTCGTCAAGCGATGATAAACGGCAATGGTGGTCGACGTTGTTGGTGGTGGTTGTAGTGAGCCATTGTCGGGTGATGATGAACAGCAGTGGTGGTCGCCAACGGTGACTGCAGCAGTCAATGTCGGCCGTCGATGGTGGGGGGTCATCGGTCGCCACTATCAAGGTGGTCAACAGTATTGGTGGTCGGAGGCGGCAACATATAGTGGTAAGAAATTTTTAATATTGAGTCACTTTTCCAAAACTAAAATAAAAGATGTAAAAAAACAAAAAATCAGTTTTACAAAACATTTAAAACTTGTTTTTAGTTTTCTATTTTTAAAAATAGTTTTCAATTTTTTTGTTTTGGAAAACACTTAAATGAAAATAAGTCGCCAAACAAGTTTTTTGGTTTTTTATTTTTAAAAACAAAAACAAACAGGCCCATAGTTCTTCCACAATAATTAAAAGATCTAACAATAACCTGATTGAAATCCAAGGAAGATATGTCCATATGAAGAACACATTGCTCTACCCTCAGTAACCACCCTTTAGTGCTATAATGCTCTACCAGAGCTTGCATAATCTTGAGAAAGGAATGGGAAAGGAAACAGCAGTAGAAAAAGAGCAGTTATTAATTATAACAATAGAGAATATGAATTCAAATCCAAAAAATGTTACCATCCATATATTAGTCTCCAAATCTGAAAAATACGATTTTAGCCAATACCTCAGGAGGCAGAGATCCAAGCATGTCCTTCAAAATGTATGGCTCAAGGAGTTCCAAAAATGTGTCTGAAAAAGGTATATATCATTCGATCCGTTAACTATACCCAGCTGGTACAAGCTGTATCAATAATGCAAAACAGTTCCCATAGGGGTGTTCACATTTTGCTAGACCTAATTAACTCACTCAAATAGTGAAAAAAAGATAACTTCAGAAAGTGCATCCATAAATTGTGTGAAAATAAATAAATTAATTAAAAAATATGATTATCCATGGCCCATGGGTGTCTAAAGTCAAGGCAAATATTCCTATTTTATTGAAAATAAACTCAGCATAATATTGACGGCTTTTGACTTCGTGGGATTTTTCATATAATAAATCTTAAATTTTGCAATGAGTAATGAATATGATTCAATTATATACTTATAACCATATTGATTCACCTTTTCAATAATTATTCCTCATATTTTGATGGTTAGCTTATCACACATTAAAACAAGATAGTAATTTCTTGATCATACATTTCTCTCTAGGAAATGTCATCTTTAATTCTTTCCTTTATAAGGAAATTCTATTTCTGATATAGAAAACAGAACAAAGGGATGAGAAAGACGGGTACAAGTTAAAAGGAACTAAATACACCTTTTTGGTTAAAAAGGAGGTACAAAGCCCTTGGTAGTAGGGAATAGGGAAAGGTGGTGGCAGGGATCAAACCCACAAGCATCAAGATCCTCCAGCACAATATCCAGAATACATGTAATTTGAGCCAAGGCTCTAGGGCAAATACACCATTCTTTTGGTCTTTCTAGAGAACTCTAGGTTAACAAATTATGTTGTAATAAAAGACAGTGGCTGACATTGACAGGGATCAAAATACGTCGTGAAATGAAATCAGAATCCTCAAAACAGTACAAGACACAAAGCTAAAGTGATAGGATTACCTCTCTGTTGAACATCTACAAACTTGGAGAAAATTTCATCAAAAAGTATGTCTGGCCTTTTGATATGAACACAGAATTCAACAGCAACTCCACCAACACGAGTGTACTGCTCTTTTATCTCAGAATGAACGGAAGAGCTTCCACCATTTGAATCATTAGATTGATCTACTTTACCAAGTTGGTTGCAGAATGCCACTGAAATGTACGAGAACACTTCATCAACATAGGATGTAAGCAACTCCAACAAGAAGGGCATTATGATCTCCTGTACGGCATCCAGGTTTCTAGGAAGGTCAACAACCCCATGAGCTTGACCATCATAAAGAGTCATTGCCATGTTCAAGGCACCCATCCAGTCACCCGCTCTCCGCAAAACCAGAATGCGCTCTTTCCATGGGAGAAGACGGGAAACAACAAGATGTGTCGGGCCAAGTATATAAATAGAAGCGCCACGAACAGCAATACTGTTATGATAGGCTTTTTCAGGGTTTCCAAATATATTAATGAACTGAGTATGGTAAACCACCAGATCATCTCCTCCAGTACCATCTACACCAATATTTGTTTTGTGGATCACAGTTCCATCCTTTGCGAATAAATAAAGATGTCCAGCTGATGTTAAAACTACTAGCATCTGGGAAAGTGCAAAAACAAGCAGAAGAAGAGTGACACAACAGATTAAGTAGAAGGAAATGAAGCAGTTGGCAGCAAGTAGCCAGATGTCTGGCCAATATTTGTCAAACAAGAGAGTATACAACACCTGATCATCCAACCACGCCAGACCTATAGCCGCACTGTCAAGAGACAGTGTCCCACAAACTTTTAGTTCTTTTTTGGGACTTAAAGTTGAATCTGACCCAACTTTTGGTTCTGCTTTGACCAACTTTGCAACATGAACTTTCCGATCCCAAGCAATTGCGAGCAGGGGAACTCTTTCCGCAGCTTCCCCAGACATATTTTCTGCAATATATAATATTTAGAAAGATGATGACATGGAATGTAATAAAATAAATCCATACCAGTCGGATTACGATATTGTCCCATATATTTCCATGCAGTATAAGGCATCGAACCCTCCCGAAGCCCATCTGGCCTAGAGTCTTGGGCATAGACTTCCACAGAAGGACTCAATCGTACCTATAACAAAGATTTGATCTTTTTATCACATAATGCACAAGAATTCTCAGCAACGCAGAAGAAGAAAGTACAGGATAAAAGCATGTACAATCAGTGAAAGCAACTCAAAGCTTCATACCACCAGAACAGTTTGATGGGTGACAAATATGACCACACCTTCCTCAATTAAAGAAGAGCCTTCATTGAAGAGTTTCCAACCTGCATCTCCCCCAACAACTCCTCCCATCATGCTAGTGATACTGCTTGTTGAAGCCACAGTATTTCCCTGGGAATAAGATGGTGAACTTCCACTGTATTCATCAGAAAGTAGTGGTGAAGCTGATAGGACCAAGCCCGTTTTTTCGCCATCAAGTAGACACTAAGAAACCAATGCAGAGTCAAAAACAAAGTGTAAGAAGAATGAATGTTGCATGAGCTCAAGATTTACCTCTATAACACAATGCTCTACTCAATATATTGCTAATTACTGCTAATAAAAATATACCTGACTTTTACTTGAGAACCTATTAAGCAAAGGAACCACTGAGATGCTATGCAAGAGAACCAGGCCCTTACTATCACCAGAAACTACTTTAAATTGACGAGTATTTTGAGGATCCTGTCCCAAAAACAATGCATGCACAACTGGTGCTGTATGCTCTCCACTAATAACTTTTGCAACCACAGTTTTATGTACATCCCAAACAATAACACGACCATCACCATAGCCAGCTAAAAGTAGGTCCCCTTGCTGATTAAAAGACATGGATGTTACTGGAACATGCGATCGATCACCTTGCATGCCAAGCATCAACATCTGACAGGAAAACAGTATAAGTTGATAAAATAAGTAATTATGTGATGTTAGAAGTTTATCCTATAAATATTAATAAAAAGGATCTGTCTTGTCACTTCATTCTCTTGGAAGTTTGACTGTTCAAGGGTGCCTTTATGGGGTGCCATGGTGAACACAATATTTTACAAAATTCCTAAATTCATCAGTTCTGCACAGTGAAATTTCCTCAACTCTAAAAGAAATTTTTACATTACCATATTGAATTCTCAACTATTCTAGTACAAATCTAAGCGAATGGCTATAAGAAAAAGTCTAATCAAACTATTTAGAAAGTAAAAAGAGAAATTGACCAAATATTCAAACAACAAAGAGAACATCACTAGGGCTAGTTTAATAAGAATGATTGATTATGGGGGGGGGAAACCTTTCCATCCATATTGTCAGCTTGATAAGGGGAATATCTACTGGGAACCACAAAAATGAGTCCTTTTGTCATTCCAACGGCAATGTAATTAGTATGAACTGCCAAGACTTGAGGGGAACCATGTTCACGCCTGAATGTTTGGGATGAGATGACTCTTGTGATGACATTGTCAGCACTAGTATCAAAATATCCCAACGTTGTGGAACCCCTTCGAACACCCTCCAGCCTCATTGGCTGAGCAGCAGCACCCTCTTCCCAGTGCAAACCAGTAGAAGCATGCTTTTTCTCCAGTTCTTCAGCTAATTCAAGCGGCTTCCTTGAAGAGTGTGATCTCTTCTCTGCCCTCTTACTGGCCCTTTTGTTTTCCAGTTGCTCAAGTGTCTCTTTTACTAGCTCAGAAACGTCACTTGCTGAACTACTACCGTCATCATTTCCATCATCAGTCAGGTTGTCTTTATCATCCTTCATCCAAGCATTAGCATTCGCAAATTCTTCTGTTTCCAAAGATGCATTATTTGACCCGTCCTCATTCAGTCCCTTACCGCCAATATCAATATAAGGACTCATGTTTTCACTAAAATCCTTGTCAACAAATGGATCAGAATTCATATTCGTTCTAGAATCAGGTTGGCAAGCAGAATTAGATGTCTCAATGCCATCTTCAACATTACCGATAGCAGGCTTCGAATTATCCACTTCAATCGCAGCTACTGCTTCATTCTCAACATGCACATTGGGTATGCTCTCTCGCTTAACCTCAAAAGCTTCAACATTTTTTGACACTTGATCAACATGATTAACTTCAGAAGACTGATAATCATCCAGTTTCTCGTCAGCCTCCTCTGATTTCTCACTAGACTTAGAAACATAGAGACCAGCCCCGCCCAAATCACTATTAGAAGAGATATCAGAATCATCGCCAATAGTGGAATTCAATTCAACCCTATCTTGAACTTTCTGGAGAGTCCCACTCCCCGCCCTCCTCGACTTGATCGCAGCTGCATGCGGCGTCGGTATCGATCTAGAAGCTGCAGCGGCAGCAGCCAACGCCGCACCAGGTTTCGCATTCGGCCTCACCCCACGGAAAAGAGTAGGGAATGGGCGCAGGGCCATGAGCGAACGGTCATCGGGTTTCTCTCCAGGTTTGACCCGAGAAAAATAGCTAGCTCTGGACAGGCCTATCCTATTGTCCAAGTTGGTTAGTTTCTGAGGTTCTGGATTCTTCTGGCTACCTTCCAGTGGAAATTCTGAGACCGAATTTCGGGAAGATGCTTGGCTAGTAACTGAAGGATCCGAGGGGCGGTGACTCTGGCGCAGATAAGAGGATGGAGAGGGAGGAGGGGAAGACGATGATGAAGAGGAGGTATCACAATCGTTGAGGATTTCGTCGACGGTGCGGGGAGGAACAGAACGTCCGACAGCGTCGTTAGAGGTGTTGTCGCAATTTTCGTCGTCGGTGGAAGCGGGTGAATTGAGGAAGGAGTCGAGGTCGAGATCCATGGAGGTTGATTCAGGTGTGATGAGTTTACTGCTCATCTCTGACTCCAAGCAATTTTGCCGGTTGACGACGGCAGTTCTACAAGGACAGTTTTTTGTTTATTTTAGCGGCAGAATCTTTCCCGAGCCCGCTTCTCTTCGATTATCGCCTCCATGAAATCCAAAATCAAATAAAATTAGTAATAGAAAATATCTTATTTATATATAGGTTATACACCATTTAATATTTTAATATTATTTTTTATATATATTTAATATATGAATTTTATTCATGATGTAAGCTATAATTTTTTTTAATTTGATATATATTTTTTTAATTTGGTGAATACAAAACATGATGAGTATTAAAAATTATATTAAATTAAAAAAATTATGAATAAAATAATACTAAATCAAAAAAATTATAAGTAAAATTATACTATAAAAATATTAAAATATTATATATATATAAAAAAATAAGATTAAATATTATGTGATATATAATTCCTTATATATTATGTTAACAAAATATATATATGTGTATATCCATAAAAGAAAACTTATGATTATGGAATATATTTAAAAGGATTAGGGACAATTTTATCGTCGTATTCTATAACTTTAAACATATGATTTAACTAAAAAAATTATTTTAATTTTAAATATAATATTTATTTTATATATATATATTAATTTTTTTAAATTATTCTTATTAATATTTTATTAACAATAATTAAGAAATAAATAAAGAGATTAAAAAATATAATTATATTACTTTAAAAAATTATATCATATTAATTAATTTAATTTAATTTATTAATTTATAAATATATTCTATATTAATTGTACGAATGAGTGATATTATTTGCTAACAATTAATGTAATGATCAAGATGTACATCTTAAACATTGGATTCCTCCCTTTTTTTTTTTTTTTTACCAGATTCTTACTTCTCCTGAAGCTCTTAAAATGAATATTGATAGTGGTTTAATGCAGATTTTAGTAACATCCTTCAAAATTTAGACGGGCAAGTGGTGGATCTCCCCGGCAGATCTTGTGTGGTCTCTTCAACCATTCATGTAAAAGCTTGAGTCCTCTATAAGGCAGCATTTAAGGCCGAAGACCATGAGTTAGGACAGGTGTTTACCCCTGTTAAACGCTGTGACATGTCGTATACAATGAATGCCTAGATTGACAAGCTGTAAGTCTGATAGAAGTTTCAATTTTGTTATGTAAAACCAACGAGAGTTAATTCGTGGTAAATAATTTAATATTATTTAAATAAAATTTTAAATTTAAATTTTAGTATATATAAAAAATTCTTATTAAGAGACTCATCTACTATAACTAGATGAGTAACATGGATCAAATCTAAATATAATCAAGATAAAATTATGGTGAATTAGATAAGCAACAAAAAAAAATATTGTTATTTAAATAAGTCATTTTCTCTATTTTCCCCCCTTAAATCTTACATCAGCGATGTGTATAGATAAGACTTGATAGAATAGCTCTTGTCCAGTACCCTACCCCAAAAAAGTAATAGGTTGTATTTTATAACCCGATATCTAGTACTATCCTAGTAAAAACCTTAACTATTTTAAGTTAGGCATAGGCAAGTCGAGCATACTCAAATTGTGATATCCTACTTATATTGTGATAAAAATCTGCAATCATCAACTTATAAAATAATATTATATTTATACCTTCAAGAGTTAAATAATATCTATAATCTACTAAGAATAAGGTAACAAAAATATAATAATTAAAATCTTAAAGTACATTGCATATATAAAAAAAAGATTGAAATATATAAGGGTGGGATATTTGTAGCGTTATTATAACATCAATAATCTAATGCTTGGCAAGTTAAATATAGGAGCAACTTTGATATCTACATAAATATAAGAATTATGTTCAATACTTTAAAAATGAGCAAAAGTGTAAAATTATAAATAGAATAAATTAATAAAAGAAATAAGATTTTAAGAAAAAATAAAAAAATAATATATATATATATATATAGAGAGGGTTGGGTTAAATGCGCAGGGCGGTATACTTTAGCCAGTATCTTGCCCTACTTGATACTTGGGCCGGCCCAACCCTACCCAAATATATTTTGAATAACTTTTTTTATATTGACTTAGATAATTTTTTTGTGAGTTCAGGCAGATAAAATAGGAATTGAGCACACCCTTATCTTGCAATTTGGTAGTAGATTGGTTGGTCAAAGCTAATTGTTAAAAAAACAAAGGTACCCCTTATATTGAGAAAGTCCATCATCCTCTTCTTAAGGTTTACTATTGGTTAACCTTGTTCTAACTTTTGAATAATGTATATAATCTTTTCGTTAAAAAAACAAAACAAAAAAGACTCTAGGGGCTATTTGTTGTCACTAGACTCTCTTCAAAAAAAAATATTGCAATGATTCAACATATAACCCTCCCACATCACTTTATTCAATCAAATTAGACTTTGAATATGTGATATACAGTTATATCCTATCAACTGCAAAATCTGTTCAATTAAAAATTATTTATTCAATTCATGTCATATATTTAATTCAGAAAGAAAATAGGGGGAAAATTGGATGTAGATAGAAAGTTCATTTATATTTTTAATAAACCATTAACAACTAGCGCTTCCAAGCCTATGCATTGGCATAGGAATAATCAGGCATCCATTCAAATAGTATTATTATTTAAAAACAAAAAATCGAAAGCTAAATAATAGTGGATCGAGAGAAAAAAAACAATTTAATAATAGTGTCATAGGAATTTATTTTTTATAATATGAGGGTTCCATTGAAAAAACAGAGAGAAATAAAAGGTGGCGCTTGAAGCTTAGCCTCGTGAAACATATTCTTCCCTAAAGATTGGCATACGAAAGCAAACGCTTATTTTTCCCTAAGAAATATGAAGTGAGAAATAAAGAAAAAATGAGCCATCCTTTTAAAAATAATTAAAAAAAAACAGTAAAAGTGTAGTTCAAGCACTACCACCTAACAGGGTTGAGGATTTCTTGGAAACTTTTTGGTAGAATTAAACGAAGTTAACTTTTTTTTTGTACAATAACTTTTAAAAGGAGATTAAGCCCATTCACAATTTAAAATAAAATAAAATATCTTTTTTTAGATGATACCAATATCAGACAGGCGAACTATCAATTACTCTAAATATAAATCTAAGCACTATTTCCTCAAGCATCACAATTATAACTATAATAAAATAATACTCCATAGAAATTAAATACACTTTAAATAATAGTATGTATCACTCTTTCGCCAAGACAATAGGTCAAATTAACTCATTTAATTTAGGGGTTGGTAGGTTGATTCACTTGACCCTTCATATATTATACAATACGTTTAAAAAGTAAAAACTCAAACTCACCCAAATCCAAAACAATATGTTATAATATCAAGAAAATATCTAAAAGAAAAGCACAAATTCTTTGAGTTTTGAATATTGAGTCCCAATTTCATCCAATTCAAGGTGGAGCATCACCCCATGTCACCACCCCCCCCCCCCTCACACTATAAGTTCATCCAGTCAATTTTTAAGTCGTTTGATTCACATAGGGAACCTAGTTTTGATTTCGAATCCACTAAATTAGGATGAGTTAAATAACTTCGCTCGTTTCGAATTCGTTAAAAAGTTGAACTTAAACCATGAAAAAAATATATTCCCAAATTAGAAATTCATGCAAATTGTTTTTGGTCAAATCAAGTAGGGTGTGATCTTACACAGCGTGTTTAGGAGAGTAATATAAAAGGGAAAAAATATAAGCCCGTAGGTAATTTCTGTTCCCATTCTATTCCATTAATATTTAAAAAAAATGAACGTATAATATGAATTCATTAACGGGAAATTGCTCCATTCAATCAAAGGGATTGAGCTGATGAAGGTCCGGCTAAAACCATTCCAAATGTGAATGAATTACATGCTCCTCGGAGAATCAAGCTCTTTTTATTGCATGCATGGCATGACGTGCGGCACGATCTAAGACCACGATGCTCATTTTTAAGACCGTAACAAAGTATTCGTGTTTACGAGATTCAACAGAGTTACATGCTAAGGGCATTCCTGGTAGGTGTCAGAATTTGGGTCAAATGATCCAGTAAGGAGCGGTTGGCTTAAACTCAATTTGTATGGCGTGGCAAAAGGATGCCTAGGTTTGAGGGGGTATGACTGCTCAAACACAGGTGAGAATAAAACTCAAATTGCCGGTTTCCGCAATATTTTAGACATGCTTAATGAACTAGAATAATCTCAGATAAAAGAGTTTAGAAAGTTGATAGGGATAACTGAATCCTCCATTGATGATCAAGTCACTAAACCTATTAGTTAATTGTTCCATGGGTAGCAAACATCACAGTCGATGGTATCTGCACTTCAAAGTTGGGTCAAACAGGCAAACCCAACTAATGTTAATTATGAGTTATGAGTTTCTTGATATTAAGATAGGAGGGCACCATTTATACGCACATCAGCACACAAACTACATGCACGATGATCACGCCAATTTAGCAATTAAACCCATTAGCTCAAACAACCACATATAAAGACTAGAACATATTTTTAGACAAAAGCTGTAAAGTGTCAAAATTTCTCACGTCCGAAATCTTAGATTGGACATAAATCCAAAATGCCAAGTTCAAAGCACTACAAAATCATGACTTTCACATATATTTGTAAGTACTCATCACGAAAGAAAGATCTAAAAAGTCCAGAAATAAACTACAATTACAGTAACAAGAAAAATAAAAACAGATCATACTGGAAAACAATTCTAATCAAACAAACTGAATCCCATGTCGTCGTCACTCTCTTCTTGGGGTTCTTCCTGTAAGGATTTCAGAGAAACAGACACAAGTTAGATACCCATGATAAGAAACAGAGTTTAATAATTGCCCAGACAAACAAATTATCACTTCAAACCTACCTTCTTCTTCTCCTCAGCAGCAGGAGCAGCTGCGGGTGCAGCTCCGCCAGCGGCAGCTGGAGCAGCGGCAACAGCAACTGGAGCCCCACCACCTCCAGCATTCAAGATCAGATCCCCAAGGTCTCGCTTCTCAGAAAGCTTGGCAAATAAGCTTGGCCAATAAGATTCAACATCAACATTTGCGG